>FR990126.1:11708710-12333710 GCA_905404295.2 Ochlodes sylvanus | reverse complement strand
ATACCTTTTCGATAACAGTCAATGAAGAAACCATGGTGCATCGTCCGGTGATTACCGTCTGCGTAGAGAAATTCTCACGTCCGCATAAACACAATTACCATGAGTTTAACATAATGTCACCATTAATTAGATAGTAAACAGCACTATTACGTCTCTAAATAAACCTATTGGCAAATTATTGAGCTACTCATCGTGCGTAGCCGGTAGCGGATCAATTATGATCGTTCGTTGGATCTTAGTCCTTAAACGAAAGGGTTCAGATCGACAATTGAACGACACCGATACTGGGAGCTCGCATCCTCGACCGATCCTAAATAACCTAGCAATAGGCTAATGGGTTGACCGGTTGACCCGGGTGCGCGAAGTATCGCCCGCTGTCGTCGCGTATGATTTACGATACGCACCGCGAGCCGGGTAATCGGTATCAAACGCTGATTATAGTGAACAGGTTCTGTAGTCGGACATCAAAATCGCCGTGGGTAGCCAACCGTCTGGGTTAGTCTGGACATGTCCGGACATGACCTTCTGACCGACTTTTGAATTTGTCCAGTTTTTTGAATTGGCCAAATATTAAAAATAAAGAAACTGAATAAAAACTTAAAAATTATATTATACTCGTAAGCTTCGATAAGAAAACTAATCAATTCCATCTCAAATACAATCGACTTGTAAATTCTAATTCGAACATACTTCAATTTGAAAGAAAAAATACAAAACTCTATTTTGAATTTAGAAATGTCTGGATTTTTTAAAATATCCATCTAATGCCTTAGTAACCCTAGTCGCGGGCGATGACGTCGCGTTGATGGCGCGTTGGCGGCACATCTCTTTAATGTGGAAATACAGTTTAGATACGTCATGGAAGCGCGTCAATAAAGATGCGAAGCTATCGCTCCACTTCGAGATATCGCCCTGACATTTACTGCTAGGAGCGTTTCCGTATTAACCCATTGCAAGCGTTCTAGACACGTTCGTTAGTCGTCAGTGTGATTGGTGACAGATGTTTAGTTGGATCTAGTATTTTATGTAAAAAGCCGACAAACGAAAACGAGCAGGCGAGCCAGTTGATGGTAAGTCAGCGAAAAATAATACCTAGAAGTGTAACTACCGATCAAAAATAGCGTTATGAATACTAGGCTGCAGCCTGGTAGGCAACTTCAGCCCATTCGTCGTTCCGTTTTTTGTTTTTTTACTGACATTGAAATTAGCCAATCACGGCTGGCCTTGTGTAATGCGGCATAAAATAATAACCAATTGTGTACTTTTAGCGATTTAAATCACGTGAGTGATTTGGTACCATTTTCGAATGACTGTTTGTATGGGAGAACGTCCTGTATACTTTATAGCTCGTTGTGGTAAGTTACATGTTTTCCAAGGAAAACAGTAACACCAAAAGCATCATCTATGCATTGCCAACCAAGAATGAAAAATGTACTGAATCTCAAGCCGCCAGCCAGAACATGACAAGTGGTTTGGCGGCAGTCTCAATTCACCGATTCTTGTGAATCAGAGTAGTTCTAGAAATATAGTATTAATACAAACTTTCATCCTCTCGTTAGATTTAATGGAAACAATTAAGTAACCCAAGAGTGTTATCACACCAACGAATTGGCTCGCAAATCGCTAGTGTGTATATCTCTCTTATGCCTGATATTTAAGCAATCGTTAAACCGATTGTTTTCGAGTTACCAGTAACGAGTTGATAAAGTCGTTCCTTATAATCGCTATAGGATCACTTTTTAGTTTCGCCTCGTAGATAGTTTTATTATCCGTAAGCAAAACAAATCGTTTTTCGTATATAGGGTTTTTATCAACTTCTAAGAACCTGCCTATTACAAGTAACGTCTCTAGCGATTCTCCTTGGATTATGGCTATAGAACTCAATAACAAGTACGTAGCTGGTTTATAAGAGCAGCCGCAGGATCTGCTCTCTATTGAGTTGACAAAAGAGAAATTTGTCATTAGCAAACATAATACAGAACGTCATTAGGGAGATTACCTTCCACATGATACACACAAAGTTTTTTTTATAAAGTAGGTTATTTCGAAGACCGCAGTATCGAATGTCGAATAACCGAAAAACACATCAGATAATCTTACAAAGCCGGAAGATGGGAACGTGATCAGAAAATCTGGTCCCAGCTGACGCTACGGAGCCGGTCGCGGCGGCCGGTAATCTCGGTAACGCGATAGCTCGGTAACGTGTCGTAGGACGTAGGGCTTCGCCATACTTTGTAATGAATCACTGACACGTGTTATGGCGTGGGCGATCTAATTCGTGACGGTGCCAGCCAACTATGTAACTATTAAATCGATAATTAAATTAAATGTATGACTTAAGTAGAAATTCATTGAGTTTTTGTCTTTTTCTCCTGTCGTCTCTTAGTTCACGATATTTAGAGATCGCGGTGTCTTATTTCCACATTTTTGAAGTGAACACTTTTTTAGTATCATTTTTGAAGTGAACACTTTATTAGGATTTGAAAGACGATGAAACGGAAATGACGTGCAAGTTAAACGAAACGGAATCGAAAAAGAGACAGACACATTTTCATCAATATTAGGAGGAAAAGTAAAGCACATCTACAGCAATATAGGATACACAGTGCGAAGTGTTGCGAAGTAGATTAATGCTAACTAGTCCCTTTATCAGCGATGCTATTCTCGGCGCCGGTTCAATCGGTGGTAATCACTGATCAGTGGTACTCTGTGGCGGACGGTCAGCGCCAGCGCGACGCGCGTGGGCAGCTGTAATCACCCGTGTGTAACGAACGTTTTGCACTGTCCTGTTACACCGGACGGCGGCGGAGCCGTGATTACGCTGATGGTTGATGGTCGACGACCAAATTATACTAGGATTTGTGTTACTGATTACGGACAATTGTCATGGCAGTGCCGTGGCAGGACGTCGTATTATTTGCATTGTTTTATTGCAAATAAGTTAAAACTGAATAATGCAAACCGATTATTTTAATTTTTTTCCTCTGTTTTATTGTATTTAATAATAAGATTCTTGGCATTTGTTGGTGACCATCTCTGCAATCAGTTCTACTGCGATTAGGGAAAATTTGTGTAATTTAAATTTGTGTGTAGCTTGAGCGGACGACTATTCGCGTCTGAGTCTGTCACAACACTGGCGATGTGGCGATAGACAAGAAGTGGAAGGGGAACCTCCACTGTACATGACACATGATGCACACACCGAAATAAAGATGACCAGATTGTCTTAACTCAAATTAATTTATGATTATTCTATTTGTAGCCTCCACCGGTCGTCCACTCGCCGCCGGTGCAACACGCGCCGCCTGTGGTGCACTCGCCACCAGCGCCGCACGGGCCCCCGCCGTCCGGTCCCGCCGCCCAGAACTGCGCTGCTCCGCGCACCCTCGTCATCCAACGCCCGGACGCGAGGCACGGCTTCGGCTTCACGCTCAGACACCTGGTTGTGTACCCGCCGGAGTCACTGCAGGTCAGTCTCATTCAAATAAGTATAGATGAATACTATCTATACTTCCATAGTGATATTTCAGCTGTATGTTTACAGCTTTGCACCGCATTACTATTAAGTATCGAATACTGAATATGTGAAGTGACTAAAAATTCACCTTGTGTATCAGAATTACAGACAGGCTACAATAATTTATATACTTTGTCTATTAACAAATACAATTACATTGGATACTTTTTTACAATGCATATTTTATAATATTTATCAAATTTTAACAAACAATAAGCGCACCAATTTCTTCCAATGACCACAACCGTACGACATTTCAGGAGTTGTACGAGGATGCGCGGCACCTGGCGGTGGGCGCGGTGGGCGCGCCAATGGACACGATCTTCGTGAGGAGCGTGCGGCCGGGCGGGCCGGCGGCGGCAGCGGGGCTGCGCGCCGGGGACCGCGTGCTCGCGGTCAACGGGCAGCCGGTGTCGCGCGCGCCCTACGCCAGGGTCGTGCAGCTGGCGCAGCGGGAGCCCAGGACGCTCAAGCTCACCGTCGTGCCGAGGGATCACGACCTGTTGCAGAGGGTGAGTGCTCTGATATCTTGTCGTATGATGTGACGCGACAAGTAGTGCGAAGTGATATGGTGATGTGATTCTGATATCGCTTGTTTGTAAATGACGCGACATGCGTTTGTCTGTGAAAAACGATTAATAGATACGATGGATTTCTTTCATATATTTGACAACGATTATCGTACACTTGAATGTTCCTCTTGTGTTTTTTTCGTTTTCCGAAAGACTTTAATAAAATGGATTCGGAAGCTTAGCTTAATATATGTACCTATGTTTGTATATTATGTTCTTTTAATAATAAATGTTTCCCAACATACACTTCCGCACTGATAGACCCAAGAACTTAGGTGTCTCTCAATACATAATTACGTATTGTACTAACCTTCAATCGTGACCGTTAGTATTTCAGCGAGGCAGCTTACAACCCGGAGACGAACCAGCGGCAGATAGAGATGCCGGCGCCGGTGTCGGAGCACGAGTCGCGGCTGTTCGACGCGTACCGGAGGCCCCGGGCGTCGCTGCCGGCCCCGCAGGCCCCGTCGCGACACCGCGAGGACCCGGAGTACGCCACCGTGGCCTCCATAGCGCCACCGAGATTCGCGCCGCATTATCTGATGCATGATAGGTATGCTACAAATATCCAAGTTTGGGTTTAATAGCCTAGTCGTTTGAAAATAGATCACATGGGTGTTTAGAGTTCAAATTCTAGCATCTCTTCACTTTTCACACTAATAGCAAATTAGAAATTAATTATCACTTCCTTCGGTCAAGTTAACGTGAGGAAACTTGCATTCTTCGTTTTTATAATGGAAGCTTCCCATTCCGAACTTGGCCAACGCGGTTACGGCCTGTATTCCTGGCATTATGAGAGGAGATCTAAGCCTAAAAGTAAGAAACCTATTAGGCATTTTAAAGGTCCAAAGTAGTATAATTAAGTACTTTTAGGTAATAACAATTACCAACTCCAAGTTTGCGTTTTTTGCCTCCCAAATATTTGAAAGTTAATCGCTATTATCTTATCTTCCATATCTTATCGGTGTCACTACAACGTCTCATAAACAATTACATTCAATTTCCGATTTTTGAACACAGCAGGCGAGAATCAGACACCTCGCTGCCGTCATCGGCGGCCGAAAGCAAGGACAGCCTCGGCTCCTTCGACTCGAACTCGACTCTCACCGGGCGGGAGTTGGACGACTCGATAATACTCTCACGAATACGAAAGAGCCTCGAGCAGAAGGAAGCCTTCCTCAGGCGGCCGAGCCAGCCCACCGGCTGGGTCACGCCGGACGCCCCGCCGCCGATCAAACAGAAGGAGTTCTACGCGAGACCGCAGAAACTGCAGAAGCCGGCGTGGCCCCCGCCCCCCTCCTCGCCCCCCCTCGCCGCATCCCCACCCCCCTCCCTCCAACCGCAGATACCTGAACAGAAGAAGGAAGACTGCTCCGCCAGCGTCGACAGCGGCACCTATAGTGGATACGGCGAAGTGAACGGAACCCACAGTGATAAGAATAGGTTAAAGCAGGACAAGAGTCAGTTCGTGGCAACGCTGTCGAAGATACAGGAGACGGCGCCCAGTATTCAGAGCGCGAATGGTATTGTCACCAACGGTACAGCGACAGATTTGAAAGATGACGCACCATCGACTAGCAATCAGGATAACAGGTCAGTTTTTAAATAGTCTTCTCGAACCTATATTATCTTCAGTGCTTGGCAAAATTCGGGTATAATCATACATAAATACTATTACCCCTATGTTTTGTGACTTATGGGAGATACCGGGTGTATGTATGGCTAAGATGACGCCAGTGTATGTAGCGGTGCATGCAGCTTATCGATAGTCGATGAGTGTATCGATCTTCACTTATAATGTAAAATAATATAGAAGAAGATAGAAGTGCAAAAAAATTAGTTTTTATGAAAAAAAAATAGTAAAAATAAAACTTAGACTATTTTTTATTCTTCCCATAAAATACTATATTTTTTAAGCGTACTATATTTTTTATAGCTTTTTTTTCAAATACTACCTTTCTGGCTGTAACAACAATGAACAAAACGTTAGCACGGCCAGTACGCCGCTAATGCGAGCTATGGTTGCGTCACGCAGGTACGGTGCGGGCGAGCTGCAGCTGGTGACGGCGCGCACGCGGCAGCTGCAGGCGGCGCGCGGCGGCGAGCGGCGCACGGAGGCGGCGCGCGGCGAGCTGGCGCGGCTGTCGGCCACGCGGCTGGAGCCCAGCGTGGCGCTGCGCCGCAAGGAGTTCGAGACGCGCGCCGGCCGCCGCGAGGCGCGCTCGCTCGACGTGCAGCCGCATCAGGGTATGGCCATGCTCTTCCGAAACGGCTTGACCGATTTTTATGAAATTTATACGCATGTTCAGTAGGTCTGAGAATCGGCTACTATCTATTTTTCATACCCTTAAGGGTAATAGGGTTGTCCACCGCTAACATTTTATTTTTATTTTTTGGTCAATTTTTTTTTATTAAACATAAAAAAATACACATACCTAATTCCCAATTTTCACTTCCCTGCCCCAAATTGAAATCGCACTTTTTGTATGAAAATAATCTATAATATATGGCGGAACAACGTTTGCTGGGTCATTAAAAATAAATAAAATAGGAATGGAGAAAATATCATTGATTATGACATGACAATTGATGCTTTTCATGTCCGAAGTGTAACACGGAGTAATATGTTCCAACAGATCTAACCCAGGAATCGTCAGCACCCCTCGGCGGCAGTCTATCCGGCAACCAGCTCGTGATCACCGGCAGCAAGCACTTGCATTGCCCGCCTCCAGAAGGATTTGCGCCCGGTATGTTCTTCATGGAGGTATTCTTTATTCTTAAAGATGGTTTTAAAGATCGTCATCATCAGAGAATTAGGTGAACTATTGCCTTTAACTCATTATTGGCCCACTGCCACGGGTCTCTCCTCATAATTATGGAGGCCTAGAGCATACTCCACCACTCTGCTCTAGTGCGGATTGGTGGAGTCTAGGAGCAGTATAGTTGTCAACAAATGTTTTACGTTTGTGATATACAAGTATGCGTACAACAGAACTGAACTGTATTGTTCTCTAACGTTACCGATTATAGGGTATTTTCTTTTTGTGTTGTTTAGTAATTATGATAGAATATAAAATCAAACCGAATCTTTCAGAGACAGAAACGGTTCAAATGCGAACAAGGTCAAACAGTACCGGCAGTGAAGGATTACCTATTAGAAGACATCATGCCACAGGTGTGTACCTTCTTGTTTGACATATTTTACTACAAAAAAATACCACTTATGCTTAGTTGCAATATCACACTAAATATGCAAGCGTGTCATACATTAAGTATATGTAGTAGGTGAAACAAATATCACTCCGCGTTCAAACCGGTAGATGGTATTGATAACTAAAATGATGTAACATGGATTTAAGATGGCGCTAGTGTTGTGGTATCATAATAAATTGTTTTTAGTACTAGTTTTTGATTTAAAAGCAAATCTTATTGTTTATGAAACAATCCTTAGGTGAATGTATTCAGTAAAGGTTATAGAATGTGCATAAAGTATTAAATTAAATTATAAAAGTTTAAAGCCATCTATTGGTTAGTAAAATGATAAGTTGCATACTCACAAGCTTGCCAAATCGCGTTTGGGAGGTAATAAATTAATCACTTACTTACGACATCCATTTTGTTTATTACTATTACATCTGAAAACCTACTATACACAAAAACAACAAGGTAGTACCTACAACAGCGCACACACACGCAAATTAAACGTGTAAAAACGCTCGACGCACACGCTTCCACGTCTAACTGCCGATTCCCGCTCCAAGATGGCAGTCACGCGAAGCGACGTATGGGGCTGAACAGGGAGCAAATGGAGGCGATGAACCGCGTGTCGCTGCCGGGTGCGGGCGCGGGTGCGGGCGCAGGTGCGGGCGCGGCGCGACCCACGCAGCTGAGCCTGGCGTGCGCGTCCGCTAGCACCTCGGCCGCCACCTCGCCCTCGCCGACCCCCTCCACGCCCGCCGACTCAGGTCCCAAAGCGACCCCCCCCGAAACTCTCTCCCCCTGACTCGCTCTGGTTCTAACGTGAATCGAGTGGTGATATAAAACTGGTGTGGTACTTTCAATACGGTACCAATTGGACCTAGAATTGTTTTCGTTTTTTTAATTTATGATAAAAATACAATACAGTTAATAAGGAATGATTTACAAAATCTCAAGTATTTTCATGACATTAATTGATCATAAAAACTAAAAGGTGTTAACTAAACAAAAATTTAGTAAGTTTTCAGACCACAATATTTGAACAATTGGTAAAAATGACTCGATTTACGCAACTCAACTTGTAATTAGTGAAACAAAGTGAATCAGAAGGGAGGGAGTTTGGATCTAACTTTCTTCCGCTGTCAGCGCCATTAACTCGGAATGCATTGTATGTGCTTCTAGGTGTGCCACTAATGCCCACTAACAGTACGATCTATCGGTGTTTAATATATTAATGTAGATGTTGCTGACACGTTGGCATGCGACTAATAGGTCCGTTTATCAACAGGGTTTGCTGACGATCTGGTCACTAGACGACAGAAAAAGGATGCTCAATTAGGTGGTACGTATTTTTGTATATGCTTACCTATTTAATTTAGTTTTAGTATCAAAAAGTAATGTAATTTTTGGTCTTGTCTTGCAGAAGACGAACGCGCCATGCGAAGGGTCTCGTACCTCAAAGCTACTTGGGGTGACCGTTTGCACATGGACAGTGACGTGGAACCTGAAGTCGACCACCACGCGCTCAGGAGGTAACCTTCGTACATTTTATATTTTTGTATTTCTGAAACAGTTGTATTTGTATCTGCCACTTCAGTTGTTATTTATACTAGTCGCCAAAGTTGAACCTACCCTCCAAAAATCGATAAACTGTATGTGAAGAACTGATGAAAATAATATAAAATTAAGAGAACTTGTTTATGACGAAGTGGTAAATATAAATAAGACAGTTGGTTACCCTTACAATAATTTCTGTAGATTTATATTTAGTAGATGATCTTTAGCAGTTAACATACAGTAATGTTACTATTCATGTTACTCGATATAATAATATGTTCAGCACCAATGTAGTGTAGTTATTTAAAAGACATGATACATTCTTTGTTGTAGATAGACATTACTTTGGAACTTTAGTCAATTGTCTGTGAGTATCTAACAAACTGTGAACATTAAGCGAAGGGTGTACATAGCGAGATATCACGAATGCAAAGACAACGCAAATTTTTACAATATTTCACCCGTTGTATTAATAGATGTTATAATAAATGGCATTAAATGTTTCATTTACCTGTGGTTTGTATACGAAATCACAGTGCATACCGCAAGTGGCGCCCTCCACGTTTCACTGAAGACATTACCCCATTGCTGCGAATATTCGACCCTCACGCCACGGCGCCCGTGCGGTACGTCGCATGACGACGTTTACGCTGCTCGCCGATAGATGACGCTTTTATAATTTGTACAGAGTTCCGACACTAGATGGCGGCATTATCGGCTTCATAAACAAACACTCCTTGTACAGGAAGTTTGCTAAACATAAAAAAAATTAAAAGCAACGCACTTGGCTGGATTTAAATTAAATACCTACTTAAAGTTGGTGGCAATAATTTTGAACCATTCGCACCGTTCATCGATTCATAAACGTTGAAACCGCATTTAAACTCACAATCCATCTAAATAATGTTCATAGTATTATTTTTGTGGTGAGATAAATCAATTTGTTTATGTACTATAATAATACATTGGACAGGGCAATGCACATCAAGTGGTCCTATTGACACCTTAGGAATCATATCAATTAAATATATATAATTGTCAGTCAATTAAATTAAGTGGCAACTCTTCATAACACAGTTAACTATTGTTAAAATTACTTAGTTAATATAATATGTTTATAGATTTGAAGATGTAGATAGAGATACATCTTAGTGTTAAATGCTGATTCAAAACTCTATCATAAAGTCTATTCAATGTCAAGGTAGTTAAATTGCTCTCGTAACGTCGGATGGATGTCTGTTCGTCCATTTGTTGTGCATTGTGTGTTCATCTCCCTGAATCGTCGTTCTTGTGAAGCATGCGGTGTTTATATTGCATGAAATGTGTTTTAAATGTACATTAGATTGTTTTCTATTTGTGGTACATTGCATGTATGTTACATGTTGTGTTAGTAACATGTATTTTATACTCGTATTACATGTATAATTTACTTAAAAAATTTGTACATACTGTGTATTATTATTGTGTATCAGGTGATGTATATTTTTTATATTTTAGTATCCTTAACCATTTTTTGCCGATTTATTGTAGCCTATAAAAATAGTAATATCCTTAAACATGACATTCTTAGAAGTTAGATTTAGATGTCGCTAGAGAATAATTTTGTAGACATGCTACAGAGTCCCTCTGGCGGTCAGGCTCAGAACTAACTGCTACTCTAGCTGAAAATAAAAGTTGTCAATGATTTATAGCTCACAGTATCTGCTACATTTTTAAATTGATTACCTGACCAACGCCGCAGTTTTGAAGTTACGATAATTATGATATCTGCTATTTGAGGATGACGGACTACTTAAATCATAAAATACTTAATTGATCGAAGGGTATTTTTGTATAATAACAACTAACGAGGTCCCTGCCTTCATTGGATGTCAATAATGAAAAAGGCATCACCGGCGCCTCGCCGGACGAAAACGAAGCACTTTATGCATCTTTCAACATGGCGTTTTTTACTTAAAAAATCAATCGAGATAACTGTATAAGTTTGTAAAAAGGGTGTATACGATAATCATCCTTAGGCCCTTCGATTAGGGTCGAGTTTAATGTCAATGGTATGAGAGATGTATTAACTGTGGGTGGTTTGTCTAGCGCGGAGAAGAAAGGCGAAGACGCGACAGAGGGCGTCGTCGAGCCCGCCGAGGGAGACGTGCAAGGGAACGTGCAGATCAAAATGGTGGTCAGTAATGGAAAGGTAATTTGGTCTATTACACACTTGTGTTTATTTTTAACCGTAGTTGCATTTAAGTTTAAGGTACCACTTAGGATATACATCACCAGATCTTCATGGCAACATCGCCGGCTACATAACCAAGTATTATAAGACTACCGTCGGGATTAACTAATATGTGTGGGTTGTTCTACAATATGTATGAATTGTGTCCTTCAAAATTGTATGTCCATTATGTTTCGTACTATTAGCGAGACTATGATTAATATTACCTAATAAAATAGACTAGACCCCATACCGCAGGAATAGTATGAGACCTTTAAGTTAATTTTTTGATTTGCATTTCAATAAATAAATGATAAATATATTTGTCTGTGTTGCCGCAGCGCGCCAGCGACCGGTCGTGGAAGCAGGTGTGGGCGGCGCTGCACGGGACCAAGCTCTACCTCTACCGACACCATCCCACTCAGGTCAGTCTCCCTTATTGTTGCAGCTCTTCCTATTACAGATGTCGCCACTGTGAACTTTTGTAACAATATTCTAGTGTTTGTTTGTATCTTTGAGATTTTTGAAATAATATAAGGCTTGGTAACATCGCGACGTATGTGATACTTTTTTTCCAGTAAAACCATCTCGTCGCTTTAAATCGCTATACTTATGCATAAAATTTTTCACGCATAAGACCCGGTGTTGGCTTACCGTTACCAAGTAAAACTTGACAATTTTGGTGTTGAGTTTTATTTGTTAAGATAATTGTTTGTTAAAATATTGCGGTTCTGCTATCCTTACGTTTTTATTAACTCCGTCACCAATAAATTGCGACATTGCGACATTGCGAATACATCTGAGACTAACAAGAAAGATTAATTATAGATTATATTTTAACTTCTTATCAGGATCACATTGTTATAATAATATAAACTCATATCGAAGGCTCAGGTACTTGTATCTAGTAAAGGGTGTATGTACTCTGCTAGATGTACCGAAGTAAACCCGTATAGGGCAAATATTCTAAAAATATCGTCACAACCGACGCCCAAATATACGTAAAGTAATCTTCCAATCCCGGTCGTCGGGTGCCGAGCGCAAACAGATCGTGCGAGTGCGACCTTCGGTCACGCGAGCTTGCGTCGGGACACGTGTGCCCGCACCCTGCGACTTTATTGGACGCTCCTTATAATTATACATACATACATACATATAATCACGCCTCCTTTCCGTAGAGGTAGGCAGAGACAACTTCTTTCCACTTGCTACGATCCTTACATACTTGTTTCGCTTCGTCCAGTTTCATATAATTATACGCTACTTATATTGTATGTTATAGATTTGCTAACGTGAAATTTAAGAGTCGGCATTTCAGTTTATTATATGCGAATACCGTAAAATGAGAAAAGTGATTATTATTGTTTGACATTATTTGTTAGTATAACTTTTACTTAGCTTGTTAACTACCTTTTCCTTACGTACTACTCAATCCAAATCTAAACCAAAATTAATTGCCGCACCTACTTGGTAGACACATGGTTCTTTAGTAACGTTAAAGCTGTTTTTAAATATGCTACAACACTGTTTGTTTACCATGGAACATCTTAAACGTTTCCGGTTATTGATTATCTAATCGGTAAATTGTTCCCAAAACAGTGTGATCCACCTACGGCCAAAGCCCGAAGCTGTTTGCGTTGCGCGCCCAGTGCAAACCCAACAAACGCAAATATTTTGCACGCTCGCATACTGGAATATTAGTTTCGTGGAATCTTTCTGTTGTTGTACATCCTTTACCTTACTTGGCCGTAGTTGTTTTATTTGATTGGACCTGATTTATTTTTGTTTGATCCTAAAGTTAAGTACCCACCGATGTATTGTGTTGTGTTTCGAATTTTTGCTTTTACGATACTTAGGAGTAAATGATATGCTTTTAAATGTTACTAATAGCGGATCATAACACATTTCATTTTGATAAAAGTACCTACGATATGTTTCTTTTACGCCAATATTTCGACCCAGTTGCATGGATCGGCTGATTGTTTTTTATTATTATCGGCTTTTTATTTTAATTTGTACTCGTCATTGACTTATTATTACTATAAGTCAATGGTACTCGTATTATTGATCTGTCCTAATCAATGATATTATAAATGTAGATATGACACTAGCGCACTGAAAGTGAGGCAGTCATATTCCCCTAATTAATTTAATCTCTTTCTGTCTCCTACATATCTTTTGCTTCCATAGTTTACAGTAATTTCATCGGAGTGAATAAAAAGTGAGACTCGCGTTGTATGATCGTAACGCATTTTGGTCCCAATAGCATAGTGATAATTTTCAATTCTCTAGGCATTATGAAACAATGTCAATCACAAAAATAACCCGGAAAACATAAACACAAAAATGAAGACATGATAGCTAGTATATGTAGTTTGTAAAGATATGTTAATAGTGACTTGCGATATCCCTACGTTAGGGTACTCTGGATGTTTATGTTGTAACACCTGGTCATTCTACCGACCAACTGTGCACCTAACGGAAACTTGTAGGACGATAGACGCTGCCCTTGCAAGGTACGCGTTGGAGCTTAGAAATAACACATCTTGTTAATTATAAGATAACTATCTTCTGTAATATTGTGTTGCTCAAGATTGTATCGCCTTGTAGGTGAGTTCCGTTGTAACGAAACAAATGTGCAATTTTTAATAACAATGAATGTGAAATAATGCATGATCAACGGTAAATTAAATTTGTCTAAAAATTGTATATGCAAATGTAAATTACATTAGTTGCGGAACACCTGGCCTTAATCTACTTTTCATCTACAGTATGTTAATTTAACATTTACGGCATCTCACTTTGTTGCACAAAAATAAAGGTTTGATATAATTTTGTAGTTATAAAATTAATTAATGTGTTCAAATCGGCACTGATAGTAGGAGTATTTTTATGATTATGGATTCCACATAAATCATTGCTAGATTTCTTTTGACTATCATTTCCTAAAAGGTATTTTTATGTGAATACTAGTTGTCCCAGCGTACTTCGTACCGCTTTATAATTAAAAAATGTTTTGGTGATATATCGACAGCACCGCCACCGGGTCCAATTGTGAATCTAAACCATTCTCGGATCCACCTGAAGACACACAAAAAAATTCAACCAAATCGGTCAAGCCGTTTAGGAAGAGTTCAGTGACATACACACTCACACTCGAATTATATATATTAAGATATGCCACCAGATGGTAAGTGCTCACAATCGCCTACGGATATGTCTGAAACCACAGGCATAATCGTTGCCGCTCTATAAAAGACAGAAAGTATTACATCTCAAGCCCCAGCAGGAACACAACTAATCTAAATAAAAAAATATCTAATTTGAAATATGATAATATTTCAAATGCTTATTATTTTTTTAAAGCTTTTGGAGTGGAGACTCTTGGTCCGTGGGGTCCTGATGCTCATTATCTTTTCGGACAAATTAAAAATAAAATAAAACACAAGACTGGCGACTCCAGAGCTGGCAGTTTTCTCGCTCAGCGTATTAGCATTGCTATACAGAGAGGAAATGCTGCCAGCATCTTGGGTACTGCACCGCAGGGGCCCAGCTTTATAAATTTATTTTAATTTTAGTTTAATTTTAGTCTAATTTATATGTTAATTATAAGTATTTATTATAATTATTTTTATTATTATTTAAGTTTACCTATCATAATGTTGTATTTTAATTGTATATTATATTAAAATTTTCATTCATGTATTAATATCATTGATACTTAAAAAAAAAAAAACTAATCTCTTGGTGCCTGATTAGAGAGGGTAAGCAAGAGTGAGATAGATAGAAAAGCAGGCGAGAATATAAGATTTTTACATTAATTTATTAATATTGGGTCATTAAAGATAAGCATAAAAATAAGGAAAGGAAGAATACTTTAGGAAACGCAACCCTAGTCTACAGTGCGTTAGGTACCGCCGACCAGGTGAACCATACGCTCATTAACCATAGAATTTCCACAAATAGGGACTTAACACTACTTATTATGTAAATATTTGACTATTAAAAGTCGACTTATTGTGAGTATCCCTTACATTTAAATGTACGATTACCTCAATGATATACTTAGGTAAGTTTTTCAAATAATACGTTACATAATATACCCACAACAGCATAAATTATATTAACCAGTTGTACCATATCTCTCCATCAACATATGGAAATTCCCGATTTATATTGTACCCACTGACTTTAATAGCAGTAATTGGCGAGACGCTAAGACGTTCTTTGTTGACCATGTGTCGCGGGTGCGCAGGCGCGGTGATACCAATCGCAATTAGAACGTAACGTACGCGTAAAACTGTTGATTATGACACGATAAGGACTCTATGATAAAGTTGATAATTCTTCAAAAGACATTCTACGTAATAAATACATAGGTACTAAGCAGCTGCTATATTACGATAAATATCAGTGTGTATCAGTGATACCTACATGAATAAATGATTTTGAATTTCAATTTAGGCTAATCCATTGAATTCCTGTAAATCAAAATAATTAATCAAACCTACCATTTCTCCCTCTTCGGTGCTTGGAATGATCTTCAAACTTTTCTTGAGTGCAAAAGCTTTACGTTGAGTGAGGCCCGCTAACAAATTTTTATTAGCAATTCATTTTCCAAGATTTTCTAGGAATAGTTTGTAGTTAGCCATTAAATAAAGTTTGCACCTACACCAGAAATACATTTTCGCCGAATTTTCTCAAATTTACGACAAAAATAGATGTCAAGGTTGGTTGTGATAAAATAAATGTGGCGACTACAATCGGATGAGAAACGGCACAATCTTAACCTGGCTCAATGATCGTAAACTACTTTTAAAATAATAGATGATCCGTCTAACGTGTTTAAAACGTGGAGCTGTTATCGCGAGGTGCCACGTGTGAACTCGCACTGAGTATGAATACTGCGTATTATTTAACAGAAAGAATCATTTAGGGCACTGACCCCATCCTTAGGCTACGACTACTCTGTACTGAGTACGAGTACATGTTAGACTAGTTCTGATTATGATTTTAAGAGACGTGTTGCTTACGAACTTTCAGTAACTATTCACACACACACATGGTTTAATCTGTGTGGACATTCTGTCGTATAAACATTAGTTTCCTATCTTCGACGTAACACCAAAGTAGAAACGCGTCAAATCGGATTAAGAAAAAGTTACAGTCAATCATAGTCAATAAATCTTATAGTAGTAACAGTGACAGTGTAACATTTAAAAAGCTGGTCTACGCTTTTAGATGTATCGTGTTTGATTAGGAGACCCAAATATTTATTATATTAAAATTGTAACCTGCGATTTGGAAATGAAACAGTCAACCTATACTTGGCACTGCAACGATGCGACGTTTGTTGGCGGATTCCTTCCCGAACACAATCCTCACGCGAGTGTCAGCGTGACATTTGAATAGGTGTTGTTAAGTCACATCCGACAAAGGAGTCCCGCTGAAGGCTGGCTCGCGCGTCACTCTTCTGTTTACATCATGAGGCGCGCCATAAATCCTGGAGTGAAATATTTTCGGCGCACGCGACCTTTCACAAAGCGAGCTGTAAATGTCACTGTATAAAGACGAATAAAATTTATCACGGCTATTACGTAATGTTAGGATGGCAAAGTTCAATGGTTGCAATCGGGATTTTCTTAATCAAGTTTAAGTCGGTACTTTTTTTGGCTCTTCGTATTCTAAACAACGAAAGACGAGTTTCAATGAAAATGCTATTTTATTTTATTTACTACGCGGATTTTGTCATGTAATTTTGTCATTGTAATGATTTTTATGATCAATTTTTGCTTCCATGTAATTTATGACTTACAAGTCTTCCTGTCAGTATTGCTAAATATTATGTGATTCGTGTAAGATATCCTCAGACGTTCTACAATGTAAAAAGTGCAAAGACATTTTGCATGAAAAACATTACATATACTTTTATTTTCATTCATCGATTAAAATTAAAAACGGGCTATCCTCAACCTACGCCCAAAGCGTGGCCTCCGCAAGTCTCAGTCACGGTTCGTTATGCAGGCGCTAGGGCCTAGCTTTATGTTTTACTCAGTCAATTAACGTGGGTATTGAAATCCAGAGTCTTTCTTATCCGACGACATCTCAAGGTTGTACTCGTAATGCATACATATTTTTGCTCAATGAACACAGATATTGAGTCTACGTTCACTTAGTGGGAGATTGCGAAGTAGTTTTAATAATGTTTGCATTGTGGAAGTGTATTGATGTGTAATACCAGTATAATTATGAATTAATTAGGTTAAATCGGTATTATAATAATATGGAAATAAAAAACGTCAAGTGCGAGTCTGACGGGTTCAAGGGGTCAAACATCTAACAGTCCACGTTGAAACAAATTTTATTGATATTTTCGTGTATACTTAGATAGTCGTCGCCCGGTGGCTTGTACTATGGTAAACCAATCACGAGATCGTAAGTTAAGAACCTCGATAATAAAATTTTAACATGAACTGCGATCAAAGGAATCTAGTGTAAACTAGACTATGCCTTTGATGTCCATTCTGTTACTTCATTAATACTGCACATATTTCTAAGTGCAGTAAAGTGCACAGCGTTTTAATCTTCCGATATTCCTTCTGGATTACGGCTGCGAGTAAGTAGTCCGATGTTCTTAGTTAGCTGAAATTAAGGGTGATTTTCGGTGGGCAAAGCTATTCACTTTCACGGAAGACATTCCACTAGTGTTAGATTTAGAAGTTCCGAGAACCGCGGGTGACTAGCGCTTCCAGACGTTTATTAATGCTGAGATAAAGTAAAATATTGGTTGGATGTACCATCTGAGCGGCGTGAGTTGTGGCATTGCGCTCTGGCCCTGCTGTTCTGTCCAGGAGGCAGAGGGTATTAATCATTAATTACACCTTTTACTAAACCTGTAATTGATCAGTGTATGTTCATGGAAGATATTCGAAAAAACTATTGTTGGGGAATTTATTGTGGCAATACATCCCTTTACAATGATTTTTTTGTTCGTAGCTGTCTGCGAAATTATTCTCGCTAATCTCAGAAACTACTTGACAACTGACTTAGACACGGTTTTCACACGATAGGTGCCGATATAGTTTAGCAAACCACCTTACGATCACCCTGGATCGAATTCGCCAACTTAGATGATTTTTTATTGAAAGCCAAAATGATTTATCAAATTTAGAAGACACATTCGTCTACCAGTGAAATCGAAAGAAGTATTAGGTACACCTCGTTATGTCTTCTAGTCAGCAACATATCGGCCCTTATACTGTTGCGATATTTTGTATCATGCAGTCTGGTCTTTTACTTGTAATTAAAATGAAAAGTGGATTTGTAGATCCAGATTGCTTATTGAATCTACGCCTCGGTGTAATTCCATTAATTTCCAACACGCCATTACAAAATAACGACTTGGTAAAGGTCAAGCAGGAACCCCCGTGGCATCATACTAAAGCGTTTTATTGCGTCACTCTGCTCGCGACAGATTAATTTTGGGTACGTCGAAGGAACAAGGTGTTTCGATTGGGTACAACTCATTGGTAGCCCACTGCTGGGCTGGGTCTTGTGTGACTAGATCATAAGACATGGTCAAGTTAGGGTCGATAAACATATATTTTATATTTTTCGTATAATCCTAACCGTAAAATAAATAAACGCTTACACTCTCACTACACAGGATTCACTGTGTCATGGGTGGCACAGAACAAACATTATTAACTATTTATTTATTTATTTCTTATTGTAATACCTAAACTAGGTTCACAAAGGGCGGACTTAATGCCTAAGGGCATTCTCTCCCAGTCAACCCTGGGCGATGGTGAGATCATGCGGCAGGTGTTAACAATAAAATATATAGTTATTACTAGTTAACTATCTGTCACATAAAATGTCATGCCCGGTCGAGAATCGAACCCGGGGATCTTTCTCTTCGCGGGCAGAGCCACTACTGGGCTATGGGTTATTATTACCAGGACCTTCGTTAGTTACATCATCATGATACATGAGCATTTGAAAAACAAAAAATCATGTAGATATTGTCCCTAATTTGTTTGCAGTAATTAGAACGGACTGGGGGGTATTCGGAATTTGAAAGCCGGTATTCGGTAATTAAGCTTCACTCCCATCAAAGGACCCATATCAAAATTTTTCGAATACTTATTAATTTAATTAGCTGGCGTACTCGACCTAGTTATTGAGAATGTACCGTATATTTCCACGAGCTCATGTGTGTTTATTAAATTACTGATTTTGGTTATTCAAACATTTTATTAATATGTCCATAGCAAAGGACGATGTGGCAACCCTAACCTATATCTTTTCAATAAGTTTTTGAAGTATTGTAAACTGCAATTATGGCTTTTCGTTCGCAACATGTCCTTAATTTAGAAACGCCCATACAAATATTTGTTGAGATTGAAATACTACAGAGTATCGAATCATTTTTACGATACCAAATCATGGTTGAACATAACAATACCTGTGCACTTACCACCCGGTGGTTTTGCATTATTGAACAAATGGTCTATAACCAATGGTTACGTGATAAATTGCACAGTATATTAATTTCGTAAATAACACATCAAACGTTGTCTAAGCCGAAGCTCGATTGTATTTGTATGTAAGTTGTTAGGCAAATGTTTGTTTATTCCTGTCTGGTCTTCCCTTGGGACCGACGCTCGGCTCGATTTGAACTACAAGCCCCTGAACTGATGTCAACTAGTTATTCGTAGGTACCCGCCTCCCCGACTCCCACAGCGTTGATAAATTACGAATCTCGTTTACGATCGTTCCGTTGTCGTTTTAGCAACAAATTATACACAACAAATCAATACAATTAGGGCTTGTTATTATAATGATATTTTAATATGGACCAAATACATATTTATCGAGCTCGTTTCGCATGCCTTTTCAATTTCGATGTTGGCACGTATTTCAATATCAGCGGCCCACTTACCTCGTATCCGCATCTTTTTGGGATCAGTGAATGATCCACGGATGAAACCATATCATACATTACCATTTTTTTCATTAAAAATTAATGTTGATGCGATACGAATAATAATAACGCTGTAACGCTCAGTGTTACCTACACTGGTACTTGTAGGAACTGGGGCTAGACCAGGTAATTATGAGACACCTGATATTCTGGGTAAAAACAAGACATCTATGAAACAACTAACCAGCTAATGTTCTAACACCGTCTCCTAACTGGACTAACTATCCCAGTCCCCATTCGAGTCTTATTCTAAGTTGGTCACAGCTGTCATGGGCGGCAGCGGGTAGCGCTGCATGCTCGTTTTCCATAAAAAAAAACTTGAAAAAGCTTTAAATATCATATTAAGTAAATCTTTTTTTTGTTTGAAACAAGCCTTATTAGTTAATGGTAAAATAAAAAAATAAAAAAATTTTGGACATCATGTCCAAAATAGTTAGGTAATGCACGATACTATTGGTTCTAAAATGTTTTCAAATTATTTTAATTACCTAATAACTCAAAGTTTACATTTTTTCTCATAATTACCTCTCATAATTACGTAGATTGAAATATGTATTAAGAAATATTGAAATATTATGAAACATTTTCATGGGGTTATATTTATTCCATCACTACGTATACATACGAGTAAAATTATATATTGAGATATGTATGTCTTCAAGTAAGTATAATTAAATGCTCCACATAACTTTTATATTTTTACCTGTCGTAATACTCGTAAAACGTGGTACCTGCAATATCCGGCGTCGCGCATCATTGTCGTTAACTTGCACGTTTACCAATAAATATATCAAATCGTATGTTATAGGCCCAAATAATTTACAATATGAATGTCAGAACACTTCAGAATTAATGAAGTATATGTACAATCACACTCAATAAATAATAAATATACCAGACGTCGCGAATAATGAATATAATGAAATAGAAATTATATTATCCGAGATGAGTTACAATGGGTCGGGTTGGCCAAGGCCGGCCGCCCCATACATATTACATGAAACTTGCCACTTTCCATGTCAGATTTAATATATGGAAATTGGTATCTGTTCACCCGCTTGTTTATTGCTAACTTTTGGCCGTTACTAAATAATCACTCAATAGGTAGTAGAGCATAGAGTTTGCCCCGGGTAGTGCTGCCGCCCGCCACGGTAGGTACTTAGTACCATTTCTACATTTTCTACCGTGTAATAATTGCTATTATGCTTTATATAACAAATAATAAGTATCCAGCATAACAATAAAACAACACACACTAACACACAAGTAGATCTCTAAAACATTCCAATCAATGAAATTAACGATGGCATAGTCATGATAGCCATACTTTTAAGTTTAACCTATTGTTCTCGTTATGGCATCACAGGATAAAGCATTCGCGCATCATCATCGCGTGTCTCGCTCTAACTGTTACCAGAAGACAGTGAGTGCCTATCTGCCTTTGTAATCATGGCTCGTACGTGCCTACGTCGAGTGCCAATGCCAGCCGACAGGTGCAAGGAATTTCGGCGTAGGTCCGACCTTAGTAGAATTAATATTTGATTTGTTTTGCTTTGTTTGTGTGTTCAAAATATATTTGACTAAAAACATTTGCTCGCTTGCTTGAGGTTATGTGTGTTCCTGTCTGTACGAAGGTACAAATTGTACTAGTCTGTTTCATTTTCAATACCTGTTTTATACATTCACATTATGTTTGGTAGTTAGGTACCTTCATTAATTCACATAATTTAGTACTTGAGTACCTAACAAAACATCTACGAGTATCACACATCAAACAATCTAAAATAGACCATTATACTTAATTATACCACCTTGTTTAATTTCTCTTCGGGAATAGTTTCTTAAAATAAACAAATATTTAAATTTAGAAATTGCTTTGTCCTCAACCTCCTCAGGAAAGTGACTTACTAAGTAAACAATTTTCACTCCCTCAAAGAATCTTTTCTCTAATTGGTTTTCGCAATGCGGACGTAAATCCAATTTATAACAAGGCATTGAAAATAAAGGGAATTTGTAAATTAGTTCGAACCCTTTGGGGCCTAGGTGAATGTACTCAATTAGTGGAAACGTTACTACGTCACCGGTAGGGCTTTCACCTGTAGATTTGACTTCAGCACTGTTCATACTATTCAACCGCAGATGTAAACAACAATTCGAATTATTCTAGAACGATATCATTTATTACGTTAGTGGTGCAAACGAAAATTCGTCATGAATCATTCCTCTTGTTATATTACGCGGCGTTCCTTACTACAAATAATTATATACAACGTCAATAGCCGGCGCTCTTTCATTTGTACGTTTCAATTTATGATAATTCGTAAAGCACGGGTTCGATTAAGGCGTTGACGTAAAGATCCATAAAGCTTGCAGCGTCAACGTTAAAATTGTACGTTACAGGGCCCAATCATTATTGACCAAATAAGGCCCAACAAACGAACCGATCGGCGATTCGCGTTACTTTGGCACGGCTACTCTCAAAACAACGAGAGAAGGATTCATATGTACAGACGTAAATTGCTTACATGGCATCGTGTAAATTTATTTATTTTGCTGTCCCTTTAATTGCTTTATTTTCGTAAGGTGCTCTTCGAGCAACTTGGCTCTCGACGGCAGTAACGCTTCCTGATACGGTAATTATAAAATTAAACAAAAATAACAATAATCACTTCCTAGAGTGTTAAGGAGGGTCGTTATGGACCTCACCCGACGGCGCCGAGTTAATTTCAGAGTAGTGTTGTCTTGTTTTTGCGTAATAATCGCCGGCGACGTGTGAGGCGGACAGCTCCTTATGTGGCGAGGTGCAGGCCTTATAAAATGTTTTTTTTACCATCGACGGTTATCAAATAAAGTGAAATCTTGTGTTTTAGAACTAATGTTATTTCTTACGATTGTCTTTACTTTATACGACTCATGCGTTGGAAACCAAAAAACCATGCTACCGTTATGATTAAGATAGTCCTTGGGTAGACATCTTGTTTACATATATAAATATTTCTCAAATCTAGTTCGTAAATTATAGTGAATAGAAATATGTGAAGTCAGAACCTTCATTGGCCTAGCGATTTCATAATCGTATCCATGTACTGAAAGTGAATCCCTATGACGTTATAAAGAGCTTTACGCAAGTTTAACCGTGACGTCATGGAAATAGCGATGAGTCTTTGTGAGCAGTCGATACAATGGACTGGGTGGTACGTGGCGATAGGCTTGAAAATGCTTTTAAAATGTTACAAATGCCACTCTTGCCTAAGCTGGTCAGAGCAATAGTTGAGTAAGGAGCGGCTTCCATATATCAGTACATGTTTTGTGCTTAAACACTTGACCTGAACACAATGCAGATATTTGAAGACTGTACAATTTGCTGATGTTATTTTAAAAAATGTTAATTTTAGAACCCCTCTTGCATGTGTTTAACACGTACCGATAGGTTCGACAAAATTTTTATTTTATACTACGGTTTTTTGCAGCCTAGCTAACCTTAAAGCATGTGAAAATTAAGCACGGAAAATCAGTAATGCACATGTCTTGGAGATTTGAATCATTTACGCTGCATTTCAAACAAAAATCATATTTGTATCACATTGAAACACAAATAGAGTATTCTGCCGACTCACGTATAGTATGAAGGTAGATTACGCGACTCAATTTTCGCGGTTCACAACCAAAAGGGTTGCAGAGCCCAGTGGCCCCAGCCTAAAGCTATCAAATATGCTACAAATAATTGAGTTCATTGCTTACTCTAGTTCTTGGCCGCTAATGGACGACGGAGCGACGCCTCCATAATAGCTGTCGTCCATGGAAGGCTGACCTCTCGTCGCTCAGCTTAACATACATTTTTTGTATGAGCTGTCCTCCAAACCCTAATTCCTGAAAATGTTACTGATCCTTCGTAACGTTTTAAGTCTAGACGAGGACAAGACAACACAGACCCCTTCAATGTCCAATCAATAAGACCAGACTTAATGAATTAAATCAATGTTGGGTAGGCAATTTCAAATAACAATTCTTGATGATGAATCCTGATATGAACCTTAAATGCTTCAACAAACAAAAATTTCAACACTATGGTTCATACCTTTATAAATTACTGCAGATAACGTTGAAGCTGTGTTCAATCAATCAACCAAAAAGGAAACATTAAAAATATAATAAATAAAGTTAAAGGAAACGAGGTTCCGAGTGCTCATTGGTATATTGTCGGGATACTTTAAAGTTTACCTTGTCGGGATCCTTTAAAGTTTACCGCGGGTCGTCTGTATTGTAATGATTTATCGGAGATGGACAATTTGTAAGCACCAATTACATGTTAAGTATTGCCACATCAAGTGCGTTATAAGCGTCGCTAATAACGCAAGGGAAGTGTAGCGTTTATGTGTTTCTTTGAGCTGAGGTACGCATTTTTTGACTAAACTCTAGACCGCTGTTACGCGGTTTGCGGTTACGCGTGTTTCGTCGACGATATTTTTCTATGGTGACATCATTGTAACATAGCATCATTACCTACGCTATGAAAATGGACTTACGTTACACTTGAAAAGTATAATAAGAACAATAATTATAGGTACTTCTAGTTCTAGCTTAGCTGGAATTACAGTTGGTTCTAATCATCAGTAAATAACAGTTCTCGGACTCGATTCATCTGTCCCTATAGTCTACATGGTTCTTGATGTCGTAATTAATTAATCATTATACTTATCAACTTGCAATGTAGATATAATTATGTCGTGCGTCGTACCTAATGATAAAATTTGTATTTATTTAAATATTATGATTTAATTGCGTTATGAACTCGTGATGAATACTTAAATTTAATAAGTTTCTTAACTTTGTAGTCAACACCGGCTCTTAGCGAACGTAATTGGGTTAAAGTCGCCAAACTCGGAGTATCTTAAACAGTGACAACCCAAGTGGAAATATCGCGAAACCATTTGAAGTTATTAAATATGAAATATTAATATAAAATAATAATTATGAATAATATTAAAATTTCTATTTTCACTAAGCTCAACAAGTTCTAAATTCGTAAAGCTCACTTATAAGTTAAGACGTGATCAATAAACATCAAGGTCAGCTATCCTAAGGAATCTTTCGCTTATCCTCTTTACTTCTGTCCTCAAAATCACTGAATCATGTACCCCACAAGTATCGTCAATTTTGCATATGTCATGCAAATCTTATTATCAAGAATTGACCTATTTCAGAACAAATTTTATTTAGATTCATTTGTTCGTTACAGCTGCGAATGACGATTCGGAACAATCTCGATTTTTCTTTTCTAAACAACTCCAGTGCCGTAACCTAAGGTTGTATCAGCAGTAACAAGGTCCGGCTCTCGCATTGAATCACCAAACGTAACACAAATAAACGCGTTAGCAATGTTGTGCTGTCAAGAAGATTAGTCGGATGTAGAAATACTTTACCGGAGATACGTAACAGCGTTGTGCCCGATCTCGGGGGTTGACCTACATCCTGATTTCAACATAGATAAGAATAATTTATTTTCACTAGAAAGGGTGTCGTAGATGACCAGGTGTTTATACTGTAGAGTGTAGAGTATTTCAGAATACATAACGTCTGAGCATGAATAGGAAGTGGTTTGAACTTTGGACTCTAATTGGAAATTAATTGTAACTTGCTTCAGTGAAGGAAAATATCGTGAGGAAACCTGCACACCTGGGAGTTCTCCTTAATTTTCTCAAAGGTCTACCAATCCGCATTGACCAACGTGGTGGACTCTGGCCCGTACCCTTCACAATGTGAGAGGAGATAAAAGCCCAGCCGTGGGACTATTATTATGTTCTGTAGTGGAATTATGGAATGCAATGATGATGATGATATAAAGTCTTACGTTATAAGTGTCATACACTCATTAAAATGATGTTAGCATATAAGTTAATTAGAACTCGGTTGACACACTCGATACGTCTTAATTTATGCAAATAAAAAAACGCAATAAGCTGACTTAACGTATTGCGAAACATCATTACGGACATCTGAAACGCGGTAATATTTATCATTTACGATCAAAACAGTAATTTCGTTTTTCAGTCGCCTTCGTCGTTGACTCAATCGCGTAGTTAGCCCAGTTTCCTTAGGTGGTCGCGAACATCTCAATATGTGTCAACACATACATATCTCCGGAGTGGTGTCACCAAAACACCGAACCGGATCATTTTTCCGAGCATCGTACCGCAATTGGAGCAAATTCCTCCCGGACCACTTCACCGACATTCTCATTAGCTTCCTACTTTTTTAATTCCTAACCGAGTTCAACAGTTTTGCGTCAGCCGCTGACCTATTTTGTTCTTGATTTTTCCCCAAAATGTTGTAACTGATTATTCAACTTCGCCAGCGATTAATGAACGCTCTGTTATCTAATTCGGGCAACAGTGGCGGACGGCGCCGGCAAAGCGTTTGTTGTCAAAATAGTTAATGGACGGATCTGGTGCTAGAAGCTTGTAACGAGGTTTATAATGCCTCGGGATATTGTAATGACGGGGCCTGGTGACAATGCTCACGTTTCAGCAGATATTCTTGGACTGAGTTTTGTTTGAAGATTTTAATTATACTCGTATCTCCGTAATTTTAGTTAGACCTTGCCTGTAGGTATAATTAAAAGTGCTATTTTTAACTTATCCCTTAAATAATTTTGTTGCAAAAATAGAAATAACTCCTAAACTAAAAAAGCTTTGTAATTCCAGTTTGTAATGATTATTCATATATCATTTATATTCGCTGTTTCAAACAGAAACTTGAAAAGGGTCAGTGTTGATTTTAATTAAATAAACCCTTGACCCCAAGTCAATATTTCAGTCTCCTGACAAACTTTCCGAAGCCGACTTAGATATTTCACTCCTTTCATCGGAATCTAAATGTCCACGTTGAGAGACTGTTTGGGCATTAGATTGGAAGCCCGCTGGGGCCGGCCAAATTTTCCAGGCTGCCACACCACGCTTGACCTACAATCGAGTCTGTTTATATAAAAGGTCGTCCATAAAACGGCGACAGCACAAACAATCGGTTTTGGGTCGCAGGCAGATTGCTCGGGGCGGTAATCGAATCCCGGTTTGTCAGTGTCGGTACACTTTTAACGACCCAACCCTGGAAAGAGTGACGTAAAACCTACTTTTTAACGTCACAAATGCTATAAACAAGAAACAGTAAACATGCTAATGTTGTTTTTATTGTTATGGAAACGGCAAATGGGCGTTCGGACCACAAGGTGGTAACATTAATAAGAGACCTACATTTTTGAACAATGTAATCCTAGTCAAAGATTTGTTTTAACTATTGAGGTCTAATAAGTTGGTGCACACTTATTAAATCGTAAACAATTAAGCATCGTCTCGGCTAAAATATTGAGCTAAAATCGGCCTAGATTGAGAACGTTAGTGATGTAAAGATCATTTTTGCTTAATAATTATAACAATACGTGTGTTTTTGAACCTCCTAATCTATATAATCTATTTCCATACGAGAGTAGGACATGTTTGAGCGGCGCTTAGGAAATATAAACTATCGTGATATGTTTTCTTTTTAAATCATACTTCCTCATCAAAGTGTTTCCCGGAGTGGAACGCGTCTTACGTACCAACTTAATACAACAAACTAAACATTGCCGTTTCACGGACGAATGTTTTTCTTATCCCGCGCGGAATAAAAGCGACATTTGAAATTTCCGCATGAAAATAGATAGATTCGATAGTGCATGGATGATGGATCGCTTCCAGTCGACCCAGTGCGCCAGCCGACCCGATGGTGCCTTTGTGAACCGAAAATAAATACATTGTCTTCATAACTTGGCGCGCGTTTTAACCGTCAGCGGTGTTTATTTTACTTTTACGCGACGCCTGATGTTTTCGGCACGAATAAATTATGTTTATTACTTAAGACCGTGTCAAGATTGAAAAGAAAAACACATCATAAACTCTACTCTTTCATCCAGTTAATGATTGTAATGAGAATTCCTGCATATGTGTACCTAAATCTTGAAGTTTTGCACGGTCACATTCTTTTTTATGTAGGTTAACCGCTTGCGGAGGAATGGGCGCGTTTAGGTTCTTCAATTAAGGATAAAATTACATCATCCCTTTTCCTTCCTCTGCCAAGCTCGAGACGGTGAAGGTCATTACTTAATAAATCTGATTTAATGACGTCATTGCTTTCTCCAACTTAGGTACTGCGGTAGGCTGATTACGGTAATATTTTAAAAGTTTATGAGTACTTTCCGGTTTGCAAATTTCCACGGGATGGTAACTTTCAAGGAAAGTTGCGATTATTTATTCTACATGACATGTAAATGATACAAACTGTATTCAAAACGAAACCCACGAATGGTACACCGATTTTTAAACTTCTACATTTATTACTTGTTCCATAACGGAACATTCATTATCACGTACTCAGACTTAAGACTATTAATTCGGCAAGAATTGTTCTTCCGAAACAAGGTGCTAAATATAGAAAAGCTTATCCGGAACAAATTAGTCTCGCGGTGTGTGGCCTACGTTATGCGTTGCGCAGCGGTTTTCAAGGGAAAACGGAAAAATGATTGGTTGGTACGCTACGAGTTAAGTAAATATGCGTAGGTAAATACTCTTGGATTTCATATTACCTTTGCTGTTCAGGTAATATAAAATAGCGAGTCATGAAGGTCGTTTGCCCGCTTTGATTAGTCTCAAATCCGGATGATTTGTGTACTGCTCTGCTCAAATTTCTAAGTGGAGAGTATATTATGTGCGCATAAAAATTCGAATTCTGTCTTTAGTAAAGATAAAAGGAACGAACAGAAAAGAATAATAAAGAATACCAACGTATGGAGACCTTGCACCGAAAATGTGATATTACAATAATATATATCTATTCATTTTTACTCTACTTACATAACTAATCGTCTTACGAAGTATAGATCAAAGAGATAATCCGTTCGATTATTTAAAATATTTCAGTAATCTTTCTAAAGTTCAAGATAATCTGTAACGTTATTGAATTAGAAGAATAATGTAACATGGAAAGCTCAGAAAGGGATAAATAGCGTAATTACCCGTTTTTCTCTTTTTTTTTATTTAATGAGCTGCAATTTTTCTGCACGCAACCGCGTTTGATATGATTTTATAAATGCCCGGTCGTTAGTGACTAATTTGAGCCGCGAAAGAATCTCCCGCTACGCAACCGAAATGTACGAGCATTTTTATTCCAGCGCAAGGTAATAATTTACCGTCACTTAATTGTATGTTGTATTAGAATTATGTCATGATTGTTTACATGAAAATGTTCAGGCTTCGCACGTACACTATCAGATTTCTAAGATTTAAAGTATTCCGTTGTCTAATATCAGATCATGTTAATTATTACTCGTACTGTTATTATTACTCGTAAATATGAATTTTTATTCGATTTAAAACAATATAATTATGAAATTTCAACTCCAACGCATAAGGGGAAGAATTAATTCAACTTGCAAGATTTAACCCATTCGGCAACTCACACGGAAATAAAACTAAATAAAAGCTAGAATTTTGTAGAACCCCCCTTTGACCCAGCCCGATGTGGCGTTTTCTTCAGATTGCCACCAGAGGTCTCACGGATGAGTTGCCGGCCTAGAGTCAACACCTGTTAAAATACATAATCAAAGTCAAACTTTTTACAACGCAAACTTTTAGCATCAAATCACAAAATTATTTTGCATTTGTATCCACTACAAAATAGCAGCGGACGTCCCGCAGCGCGCACCGGGATTAATTACGCACCAATTACTTACATAGTTTCGCCGTAGCGTCCGCGTCGTCGTAAACAAAACAATATTGAACGTCAACGCGCGGTGCTTAGCGTAAAATTTTCCCTTGCCTGTACCTAAACTTGTTTACGTTTTTCCGTGTATACTTAACTTTGATAAGCTAATTACCTGGGGTACTACTCTGTTTTAAGTATACTGCCTCGCTACTACAGTAGGTATTCTAAAACGCTTTGACTAAAGCCTAGCCTAAGCCTAGATGTGATCCATTTGTAATTAGGATTTATAATTAAGTGTCTTATGCATCTGGATCCATGAATAGAACAAAATAATAGATTCTATAGAATATAATAATTATAATTATTGGAATATATTCCATTATTTTTTTTAACCTACTGCAAGGACCTTTTATTAACAGCAGTAGAATTGTAGACGTACTAAGTCACTCAATAAATCAATGCCTATCAAACACGACGGATATAGACTAATGTAAGTGCGATCTAGATAAATATTGACTTAATTCCAGATTAAGAATAAATCATTCCCATTCCTAGATTTAGGACGAATGCGAAAATGTACATATTTCTCGATAGTGACATGAAATGAGTTGAAGTAGGTGGGAATCCCTTTGGGTACTTGCTTAATACCTACATCCATAACTGTTGTGACTTATTTTATGATACATAATAGATTTCGTGTTAATCCCATTTAACCCTTTAGGGGTCAAGTTAAAATGCACTTATTACAAACACATTCTTATATTACAATAATCGCATAAAAGCAATCAAAACATTAGTTAACCTTGGTCTATATTGGTTATGTACGAATACGTAGGTCTGAGAGCTATTTCAGTCTGTCACTATAATAATCTCGAAGTTAATTTCTAATTCAATTCTCGAGGGGGTGCGAAAGTGCGCAGTTAGACGTCACGGGTATCGCGATGACGCGCGCACGTTAAATACCACCTGTATTGTTTCTAGAGAACAAACAAGTTTCAAGTACAAATTATGTATAAATTATAATTAATTTTGCACCCACCTTTAGATTTAACTTAACCCCTAATTCTATTGTCGCTGATTCATTATCTTAGATGAGCTTTTGGTATTATGAAGGGTTTGATTTTGTCGCAGATATAAAATCTTGATCTGAGGTTGAAAACCTTTCCGTGTATTTTTCTATCACAATAAGTACTTTTTTGTGTAATGTGAAACGAAATTTATCAAAGTATAACGGCCTCTACGGACATGCTCTGTGGAATAGGAATCTAAATCTAAAATCGCGCAGCTGTTTGGGTATTATTTGATTGCTCATAAATCTAATCCCGCTTGGAGCAGGAGTCTTTTCTTTTCAATGTATCCTCTAATCCCGAGGGACTGTATGAGTTCCTTTATTATGCATTCATCCATATGAGTCCATGTGCTTAGAACGTCATCAGCTGACGTCACCCCAGATTCGCATGGTTGAACGACAAAGTCAATCGTACGTAAATTTTCCACCTGTACGAGTAAAAGTTCAATAACCTGCAATGTATTTATTTTCCCCTTTGCAATACATTGCCCTCTATTTCTCCGTAGTACCTAATCAATCATAGACAATATAATCAAGTCTATTGCTCACACAGCGTTGCATAACGCCATGTCAAAATCTGTCGATTTCTAAAAAATGTCTGAGTCATTACGATTTAGTAACATCAACGGAAGTTATGTTTGGAAAATGTACAATATTCGACCGGGTCTGATGTAATTAGGTAATGAATAGTTATTATGGTCGTTCTGAAAATTAGTAGAACTTGCGATTTTGTTTCCTAGCTAGTTCGCAATTCACTAGCACTGTAAATTAACAAGAACCTAATGGGTTTCAACTTGAGGTCTCAAGCGAATAGGGAACAGATTTTTATCTTGGATTTAATTATTTACTCCTTACTGCTTTATGGACATTCAGCAAAAAGAATATGTTCCGAGGGAAATTATAAAAAAAGCGTATTAATCAATCAGTTTCCTGTATAGAGAATGCGCAAGAACCAGAGCAATTATATCGCGATGACATGCGTGTTACTTGCTCTGTAAATTACCGTACAAATGGGCATTAACGTCGTTCTGTCACTTGACTGCAGACACATCATAAGGCTCCTGCAGAACATTGTTTTCTGTTAACAATAAATATTATCTCTTATTTAAGTAAAGTAAATCTTTTTAAGCTATTGCATAGCTTTTATCGCGGGCCTTGAGCGTGGGGAATCCAGAAATTCCGTAACGAAACAAACCTAACACCCCCTGTTCCTGACGGCTGCCGACAATTGCCGAGCCGCGCGCGCCATTTAAAAAACTTTGACAATTGAGTGTTCAGACCTCTCGTTTTTTTTAATCATCTCGTGAACGGTGAAACAGTGTCGTAATAATTTAAATATCCTTCTGTCATCAAATTACATCATCAAATCAACATATTTTGTAACACTACTATTCGGATTACATCTTATGAAGAAAATTCAACGTTTTATTTACGCATACACACCCCCAATCAGCGCCATCTAGTACCTTAATACTAAGGTATGGTACGTATATTTTCTACAAACTAGATGGCGCTGTTCTGATATAACTATATAACTTCTAATAATTATATTTGCATAAGTTGATAAAAAATGCTATGCAATAGCTTTACCGCGGCAGTCTCCGAGTGCCTTTTACTTTTTTTTATATTTTGAAGTATGAGCCTGAGCCGAATTAATGTAGGTACGTATATCTTGTTATCAATTCCATCACTTTTGTCGTTGCCATACATTTTAGTTTTTTAATTTTGTCATCTCTAACAAAGAGTTACATTACTCTGAGAACCTAAGTAGTAATATGTTCTATACCTCAATTTGTTATGTTCTAGAAATATACCAACTCTAAAAGGCTGCGCAGTTTAAGATAACATCGTATAGCTTAGATACGAATCAAGTAATTACGGTGCTTGAATGTTACCAAGTAGGTATACATAGAAGTGTACATGAGAATGATCGCCGGTATGTGAATGCTCCAGTAATACTAAAGGAATTCAGGGCCTTAATAATATGCCGCGTGATATTTAAAGTATGTCAAAAACACTGGAACAAAGATATCTAATCCTGGAGCGGAAAGGTTCTTCCTTGAAGGATATTAAATATAGATTTTTAGTAGGTCACCCTGTTATTGACTTGTGACTCATTAAAGTCACGTCAGACTTCTCCGAGACTTGTCCTCCTTAAATTAGTACTTACATGTTTTTTGTATTAACTTTCAAGCAACACTACGCAACAGATTTAAACCGTAACTTCGAATGTTGTCCCAATGTTTGGGAGCCGTAACGGACAATATGCGAAAGTCCTTCCGTATGACTATGGACAATTTGTAACTCGAATACTAATTTGAGAACAACTTAGCGTTGTCTAAAATATTATTTACGATGTGTGATTATTCTGAACACTGCTTTACTACTAAATATCGCATGTCAAGAGATTTCAAGACGCATCAAAACAATTTGTGTGAATTACGAGACTTCACCTCCCGCGCTTCTCAAAGTCATTGTTAAAGTTATTAAGTTATTCCGTATACAATAACAAGAGACAGGGTCAGCGACCCCAAGACCTCTTGTTTGGTTAACGTGTTTAGGACAAAAGCAATTTATGTAATTGTTATTTTCTTTGCGAATGTACATGTCAACAAGATGTTAAATGTTGGATGTATAATTTAACGTTATGCCGTTTTGTGTGACTTAAATCGCAGTCGGTCGGCACACACAGTGGTATTGCACAAAATATCTGTTTTTTTTAATTGTATGGAAGAAACAGCTACCGTATTTCCCAACAAGCCTTTTTATATAATTAGTTTGAAAGTTTGAAATGTTCATCCGTTATTGCTCAGCTTGGAATTGTCAATCCTTTTTTATGAATTGTTAAATAATCTTCTTCCGGGATAAATAAAATCTCCTGATAATAAAATTATTCTTGCCTGCCTTGAATTGTGAAGTTAGCTGTTTATCTTAACTTCAGTTGTGAGATGACGAATTTGGCAATAAATGTACAATTGTACATACTAACTCCAAGGCTTGTATCAATATATTTTATTTTAGTATTCGCGCGTAATACGACTTCTTCAATTGTGAGAAGCCTACGAAAGGGTCGCTAATGGCGCGATATATTTGAACCGAGTGTTGACATTGTTACCGCATCGCTACTCGCCACACGTGCCGGTGGCTCCCGTGTGTCGGCCGACGCGTAATCACTCGTAATGAATTGGCTTACCACTTTCTACGTGCTCGTAAATGGAGGGTGCCTAATCATATTAGCAAGGGATGGTAGAATACCCTTTAGGTCTGATCTAGCGGCTCTACCACCGTTGCACTGTGATTACTAGCTACACTTCCGTACTTCACGTTCGTCTTTTTGGAAACCTAGTTATTAAAAAGTATTGATGTATTTGTTTTATTGCTAGTTACAATTATCTTAAGCCTTTTATTTACATTTTATTTAGACATGTCGATACCGTCGTTCTTCTTGATCCGTAAAAGTAGAAAAATAACAGCTGTTGGATAATGGCATCAAAATCTTTTTAAAAGTAGTTACATATATCAATTGTCCTGTTCCACTTACGATGCTTTTACGAATAACAATAAAATGTATGATAATACAACTACATCGAAGAAATGCGCATAATGTCTCTAAAACACGAAAACGCGGATAAAAATTTGCCTAGCCATGTGCTCAACTCTCAAACCTTTGTATTGCTGCTTAATTATGCTATATTATTAGCGATTACTGATGATTATGATTAAGGTATACAATAGCTAAAGACGCCCAGTTTTAGCCAAAGTAAATAATCAAAGCCATTCAATAATGATTGGTTAATTCTATAGCACAAAAACAATAATAGCTTTTCATGGAAAACACGGAAGCATATTTCATCGCTAGACTATACCGCGCGGCGCCATCGTTGCGTTTACGTCAAAACTATAATTTAAGCAATAGTTTATACTGTCGAATTTAAAGACGCTAGCGGCTATTGTTTATCATAAGGATTTGAGCATTCGGCTCATTATAATAACTTATCATCAAACGTGAAAGCGCCGAATAATACGCCAAGTAATCGTTTTTGCCAACAAAAATCTGATGGAAGAGGCTGTGATATTATGATGCTTATTAACCCATCGAAAACGCCAAAATAACCCAGAAACAAATCTCGGTAATGCGTCACACAATTAAATTAGTTTCATTACGTAGGCTCCTCGTAGAAGTTTGTCGAGAAGGGACCTGTTTCATTGTCGCGATGCGCCTATATTCGTTGTCCATAAAAGTCGCCTCAATTCGATTGCCACTTGCGTCATGGCTTTTATCGCTGAAATGCGATTACGAAGACGACGACGTCATCGGTTCCTTACATTATTATATTATCGTATCGATCTGCAGCATCGAGCACACCGGTTGTGACTTCGTCTCAAATCGACTCTCATGACGTACTGCTTCCGTGACCTTTCTTCAGGCCTGATGTGATAGGTAGGAAATTGTTTGAAATGTCACTGCTTCATTGAAAAGGTGTCATCGGAAAATTCGGCAACTTAGTGTGCGTGACAGATGTATCCGGGATAAAATAAAAATGTGACAGAACTCGTATGAAAGTCCTACGAAAGAGGGAATAAGTTATGAACACGAAGTTCAACGTCCCGTTCGCGTTGAGTATGTAATCAGATATTACATTATGACAAATATCAAAATTGGTTGAGAAAGTTTGGGAGGGAACGACCGAGAATAATCTTGGAATATGCTTTCAGCTACTGACGGTTAGGAAATAATATTTCTAATATTTGAAGGAGATAACAAGAATATAAGGAGATCCATACCTACAGCCTACATAATTTAGAATTTCCAGTCCGCTAATACAGTGATTGCCTTCAAAACAATTTATCGTTAGTAATCCTCACGTGATGTAGTTATACCTTGAAATTCTAGTTATAGAACTATATTTATTTATTTATTTAAATTTAATTTATATGACGAGGTGAGAATACACATATCCACGCTATTCGCCTTTGTAAACTTAATTCAAAATAGAGTTTTTCTATAATCAGATCGATATATGCGTTGAAAAAACTGAAAGTATTTATGAGTATATTACTAGTTACATACATACTATAAATAAAGACGTGACATAAAATTTAAATAAAATAAAGTCAAAACCTCTCACTTTACCATCCACTTGCTTAACTTGTACCTACTGGGCTCATAGTCTGAATGATTTTTCGTGCCGGTTAGATATACATACATATATTTACTTATATTTTTTCTTTATACACGATAAATGGGTCATTGATATTCAAAACCGTTGGATTTTCAGGCCTCAACCGTCCGCCGAGAAGGCAATCGGGAGAGTTAATAATAGAGTAGGCCTCAAAAGGATGATGGATGAATCAAAGCATATTTTAAAGACTTTTTTAGGGTATTTGTGGAAAAACAAAGATGTTTGATTTTTGATTTTCTCTAATGAATGCAGCGGAAACCTTCATAAATATGTTTTGGTTAGAATGACTAAACGGTGAAAAATGCCGGACGCACCGCGATTCCGCGAGCTCAAGTTAAATTTGAACCATATGTTTTCCGTATTCCTTTTTCAGTATTGTTATTTATGGTTAGCCGCTAAAAGATTCCTTTTTTCTCCTGCTATTCTGTTGTTATTCTTTTTATTATGAATTATTCCCCGAACGTAATGTTGTTTGAGTGTAACTTGCATTAGTAATTTGAAACCACTCACTTCATTTATTTTATTGATTTCTCGGAAGCGAAAGCTTTCTTTTATGTAGGTAATTCCTTATTTGTTGGCGGTTTAGCGGTTTTGGTTTTGGAGACTTTTACAATTTTATCCCATCCCACTATGCCGCACTACCATTCGATGGGTCCTGGCTTCGATTCCTAGCGAGACGGAAATTTGAATGATACGTTTAAATTTCTGTTCCCGGTCTGGATGTATGTCTACTCGTATGCGTTCTTGTCCTGTGTGTTGTCCAGGGCACCCACGATACAGGGAATATGACTGTGTAGCATTATTTATTTATCTATTTACATCGTGGCAATAGCTGGTAAGATGGTGAACAGCGAACTGGATTGCGAGGATTTTTAAAATGATATGAAAAATATACAGATGTAGAATGTGAAGGCAAATGATTATGAATAAATGACAGTAGTGTTTACTTACACTAGGGTTGACTATCTATATCTATACTAATATTATAAAGAGGAAAGATTTGATTGTTTGTTTGCATCGAATAGGCTTCAAAAATACTGAACCGATTTAAAAAATTCTTTCACTGTTGGAAAGATACACTATCCCCGGGTGACATAGGCTATATCATATATTATAAAAATGAACTGCTGTGCGTTAGTCACGCTAAAACTCAAAAACGGCTGTACCGATTCGGTTGAAATTTTTTGTGTGTCTTCAGGTGTATCCAAGAATGGTTTTGATTTACAATTGGACCCGGTAGGTGGCGCTGCTGTCGATATGTCACCATATTATTATTTGTTTATTAATTATAGAGCGGCACGAAGTTCGCTGGGGCAGCTAGTATAGTATAAATTTACAAGTAGGTTGTTGCTCTAACTAGAAATTGAGAAATAATTAACTATGTAAGATTAATACGACAATGTATATTTATCGATCATGCTAGTCGCAATTTTTATAACCCGTAAAACAACTGCCTTATTAACAGTGATTTATGTGAAGTAATATACTTCCACTTAAACTTTGACAAAAATAAACTTGTGGAAGCTGCAATCTAAAAATAACTTTGACCCAATAAATCTTCTTTGTGTTCGTCTATCTTTCGCGGCAACTTCTATTTTAAGAGTTGTGAGGTCAGACCATCACTTTGGATTAGATCTTACACTCGTCGAGAGATTATTTACGAGATAACAATGTCATTCAATTAACATTGTTTTAATTAATTAGAAGCGTGGTCGGAACTTATTGCCGGGGAACGGATATTGCAGGCAAGGTCGAGCGGTGAACGCGAACGCACCGACTCGCGTACATTAGGCAATTTATGTGCAGAATGCGATCGTTATCAGCGATATGAATCTATCGTAAATCATTCATAATGGATCTCCACCAGTGGGCAGGTATTATGCCTATACGAAGACTAGTATGAATGATAGGATTGTTCGCCGCTAGATAGTTGTAGCCGCTGTATTTTCAAACGATTGTGCATTTGTATTTTAACACCATTTCTTCAGGACTTCGGCGTTATGAATTAAGTATCTAAGGTAATATATAATTTATTACATTTGCGTCTGTATGATATAAGTACAACCATTTTGAATGTACCATCGGGTTTTAGCTTTTAAGCTCCCAGGCATCAGGATGAAAGACGAGACACCGTTCATGTCTGATGTCTGGACGATTTCTGTTTTATTGTTCATAAATAAAAAATTGGTACATATTGTATTCAGGCTGCATTGTGTAGCTTCTTTAACGAATGTCGATTATACCGTCTAATGTTAAGCCGACAATCTTAATACGCGCATAAGCTTTTAGTTTCTACCCGAATAAATGCTAGACTAACTTCTACGTGAGTGATTATGATGCAAGGTTTATCCATCGTGTCCTTTGTTCAAAATTATTATCTCTGAAAATGGTCACTACACCAAAACAACTGTAAAAGTTATTGTTTCTCACCTAGTCGCGTGTGCAGTCTTGGCAGAAGTGCCGACGTATAATAGGAGCATAAAAGTCGAGGCCGAGTTCAATTTCTATTTTCAAATCGGCTGTTATGAGAAATTCACGTTAAAAACACTTCGGAATCAATATCTTCTTGTAGTCACCGTCGAAAATATTGTAAAAGTTGTAAGCACATCCGGCAGTAGATATAGCTAAACTGAATGGAATTCGTTCCCAGGAACAATATCTGAGCTATGTTTAGACTTAGGTTTTTTCCAAAACATTTCTTATTAAGACCCGTATTTGTAAACAGTTCTGCAATTATCCGCTTTAATGTATAAACTTAAAACTTCAAACTCAAAACTTTACTTTAAAACTACTTTTTTACACGGTACTAAGGTAATACTTGACAACAATCCGGATGTTAAGTGGTGATGGCGATGATGTCTAAAGATGGTAAGCGCATAAAGTAAGTAAAAGCCTATTCACTCTTTTCTTGAAGACTCGCTCATCAAAAGCGGTAGTAGACATACAGAGGAACGTCCGTATGAATATTTTTGTCAACCAATGTCATACACAAGATAGTAGCTGTAATCGCTGATCGAATGTTTATGAAATGCCCCATACTTTATAATTACCATCCCACAATGACAACGGTATCTGTCACATCATGAAACAAAGAGACAGTTTCCGGCGATCACCTCGAAAGATCTCGAAGACAGCGCAAACTTTTCGGGCTGACTAACTGGTATTTATCATGAATAACATCAGAAACTGACACATAACGGTTTCTACCTGCAGCGATGCAGTCACAGATACAATAAACTATTTATTATGAACGAGGAACAATGAAGTGTAACTGTGACGGGTAAAGACGTCATCGAACGTAATTTGGTTGTCGGAACATACCTTTCGTAACAGGCGTCCGCGAATGGAAGCGAAAATAAGAAAACAGTTAAAACGCTCGTAAACCCATCCATCGACCCGTTTTTCCCTTTGTTTACTTTTGAATCCCGGTTTTATATACTGGAGTTATCGGAGCTTTAACAAATGGAACATTTTATACTACATTCTCTGGAGATAATAAGGCTGCGTCCCGGATGATAGCGTCATAATTTAAAATGGATTAGCTCGCGCTCTGTTCTCTTGGCCGATTGCAACTGCATGTTGTTTTCCTTCGCCTACAGTTATTTTCATGTTAGATTATTGGGTATTTTGCCGAAATATTCGAAATTACGTAATTTCCACATTTTCACAACTATTCATTTGTTGGACTTTATTTCTTTTGTTGTAAAATTTAAATAAAAAAAAAAATGTGGATGACACAGTAAAATTTCTTGTCCTAAAATGAAATCTTAGGTACATATATTGTATCTAATAGACTATCTGAGATATTCGGCCAGAATAAAAAGGAAAGAAGTGTACAAAATATGTCACCACGACGGACTATACACATTTTCACATACATAAAATTCATATTTACATCAATATTATAAACCATGTCCCGAGACCAAAATAGAACTGAGGCTATTTAAATGGGAAGTTTATCTATGGCTAGGGCTACACGTGATAATAAATTCTTTTTCAGACTTATTGTACGCAGTTCCCCGATGTTTATGTTCACGACGTGGCACGTTTTTCCAAAGAGTATATAACACTACGTGTTTTTCTAGAGATTGGCGTGTATGAAATGAGCACGTGATTAGTAAAACGATGGTACAATTCTTTCAGTAATTGCCATAGAATGTGAATTATAAGAAATAAGTATATAAATTTCAATACAATGATTTTATTAATAAGTTAATGCCCAAAATATCATGACATTTAATGACTCGGTAGCACATACATGACTATTGCAAAACCCTTTATGTATTAACAAATCTGAGATGATTTTTCAGATTTTGGATTTCGAATGAGAACGGAAACTTTGATCAGAATAAATGAATCGTTTTAAAATCGTTTTTAATTCGTTTTATTTACAAATAAAGGGTTTTTATTGCATTTTCCAATGTTATCTCGGTGCCCACAGTATTGATATAAATTACGCTATATTAGCAAACCAGTACTCAGACCTTGTCAACTTTTAACAAACGCTGGACATCAACATTAATTCAAAGGGCACAGGATCTTTGCAATTTTTCAATTATGCAAATCGGAACGCATTTGTCTATTGCAATCCTAACTGCTTGCCTTGACTGCGCCCCCGTAATTTAATTCAAGTTTGAATTATCTTACGTCTTTTGATTTCTTTTTAGGTTGTGTTCAAACTGGATAATGTCAAGCTTTCACTGTAGTCATAATGATCACGATTTGATACTTTTATTTTGCTCCAGAGTCCACGTCCAGATTCGCTCTGCGAAAATGAACATCCGTTGATCTTTCATCTTGTTGTCTGAATTTCAGCACGGCGTGCATCACCACGATCAATCCTGCTAACACGAGCATTCCCTCGCAAGCATTGTCGATGCTCTGACATAACTCGGCCATGTATATTATTTTGCAACGCGCATTCTATTTATACTCACACTATCCGCCCCGTCCAAAATTACCGACGTATTTTAAAACGTCACAATAATAGCTCGGAGTCTTCAACCGCTAATCGGGTCTTAAATTTCTTTACGCGTCTTTCTCGTAGTTCGAATATTTTTGTTACGTTTTCTGGAAAGATTAATATTTCAGCTTCATTGAAATATATAGCCGACACGACTCTATGTTGGAATTAGTAAACCAGCGCGGTTGAATCAAGGACGTCGCGTTTTTCGGGAAAGTCTGGGTTTACGGAAACGTGAGTGTGCAATCGGACAGTGGGCACTGGTGACCCCAAAACATGCTTTATACGGACATAACAAAGAATTAAATTGGAAATTGGGACACACGACGCAACACCGCCTTAGCTCTGTGTTCTCGATCACAATGCCGAAGAGACACGCTCGTAAATAAGACGTTTCCTGGTCGAATTGAGATAAAAGCGTTAAATTTTTCAACGTCCCAGACGCTTCCAGTGATTGGATGCAGCGGCACAGAGCCACCATTCTAACTTTCCAAGAATAAGATGCCGTATTCTGTGATTTAAAGCTCGGGAAGACGAATGCAATACGTTTTGACGTTATGCTTTTGAAATTCTCATTAAACGTTTAACATAATTTTACAATTTTTTTACATATTCGACAAATTAGTTAACCTATTATTGTAGTACCTTATTAAATTTAATAATCACTTAATTATTAAGTGAGAACAAGAACCACATCTTTACAACCATACCAGCCCATACATTATTGTACCAGAAGGAAGGAATTTCTTTCTTCGCTTCTCTTTCTTTAGAATGAAAGATTTGCTCACTTTTTTGACCGACAATGCATCGTTAATAGCTTGATGTTGGTGATGTGTATGAGGTACACGTGGCATCATTTAGGTCACTCATTTGTCGGGTATTTAGATAGGTACAGAAACATTTTAATCACTCCGGATGTTTCAAAACCAAATCTTATACGAAAGTTTGTAATGAACATTAAATTTCAATTTCCATTTCTGAAGGTAGCTGAAATCTTTATGTTTTCAGAGAATGACCACGTACGCCAGCAAGACTGCTTCTTGAAAGCCATAAACCCATATCTCACACCATACTCGTAAATGCATTCGGAGGAAACGAATCAAAATTTAGTTGATCGATTAATAGATATCGTGAGCATCTACGTAATTGTTACGCACAGCTGTCCATTTTTGTATTTTAGTTGTCTCCTTATATCAGTATTATTTACGGATATCTCAACAATTTACGTGGTTTAGGTGAAACTGGGAATAATCTACATATTCATACTAATATTATAAATTCGAAAATTACTCTTTCTATCTGCTAGCTTTTCAGGCTAAACCGATTTAAGTGAAATTTGGTACGGAAATAGTAATAGACCCTGCAAAAGACTGGATAATTTTTATCCCCATAACGTATCATGGGAATAAAAATTATTCAGTATCTATATTATCCATATTATCTTTTATTTTCCGTATAAAATACGTGCTCTTGGGATAATTTTAACGGTATTCTGTCAGTATGGGATTCCCACGCAGGCGAAGCCTAGTTTTAAACAAATGTTGTTTCTTACAATAAACAAAAAGGAAACTCAGAATATAAGACGTTACGACAATGAGCACGTTTATGTGAATCTCTCGTAAATACATCATCTGATTTGATAAATTGCAATAAGACAGGAAAACCACTTAGCAATGACGCGATCAGTCAACGATACGGTGCGGTGCCTGACGTGTGACTTTTGGTTCAAAATACGACAAGAAATTAAAATTAGTGAGATACGAGTAGGTATCATTTGTCATTCACTTGCAAATGTATTTTAGTGAAAAGTATGGATTTAATATAAACATTCTAGTGAAAATTATAGCCTGAATGGTGTCAAGGATGGGTCAACCTCATAAACCTAAGTACCTAAGTCAGGTAGATTCTTCAGGGAGCTTGAAAAACACGTTTTATTTTACTCCCTCTCGTCTAAAAAAGTTTAAGTGGCCTCACTAAACCAATAGCATGTTTTGAGAAGTATCTGGTCAATTTGCATAAAATTCCATCAATTTAGTTATGCTATGTATTTTAAAAACATTTTGTTGGGTAACGAAATAAACAGTTTAAATGCGCCAACTGTTTTAGATTAATTTATTTGTGCCATAAAGTGACACAAATAAATAAGGCCCCCTTGATGCTAACCTTCTTGTATTATAACTATTGATTGATAATGACAATAAATATTAGATGGACAAAGGAACAACGATATGTAGAACAAAACAAAATCTATCTGATTATAATTATGATGCATGGTAAATACATAAAGGTTCAAGGAAACCAGGCAGGATGGTTGTTTCTGCGAAGGTACCGCAGAAGTATATCGGAGATTGAAGCCCTGACCTACTTGCTGGCAGGCAGCGGAGTAAAGGAAATGCAAAGCTTGCGTACGATAGCAAACAGATCTGACATTTTTTCTAACCATCTCTTTATGATAATGTAAATAGGTGCAACAAAGAATATATTAATTACCGAATATATAAAGAGCATTATATCATAATAGAGCTGGAGAGGTATATAAGATGTATGTATATACCTAAATATGTTCTTTTATTATGGTTCATAAATATTCTTTATTGGATCGTTGTTAATCAAATTTATCGAAATTTAATGAGTATTAAACATTTTTAATTGTTCGAAATTGTGTTTCATATTCAAGCTGCTGTAACATAAATGTAATAAGTAAAATATAAATAACATATAACTGAGTATATTATAAATCCAGTACAAGTATATACCACTCCCCCATCATCTACAATAGACACAATATCTCCGGCAGATTTTCATCAGGTATGAAAAAAAAATTACGTGATATTTACACAAACTACGTGGTCAAGGAAGGTGGGCTCTGGTACGACGATGAGAGCACCTTACCCTAAAAATATTTAATCATCCGAGCAAAAACTTTAACTGCATCTAATTTCCGCCCATTCTACGCGCAAGCTGTAAATCAAATTCCAAATATTCCAATGTAGACCAGACATGCCGTTAGCGTACCTAGAGCTAGCGCACGCGTGCCCGTTGCCAGCTATCTCGAAGACTCGGTAAAACAATAAACTGACGTTCTAACCAACGAACGTATACACTTATCTCAATCTTAGCGCTGACATAATAATATTTCGCCTACAATGCCCGCCCGCACATTTTCAAACGCCGATAGCGGTCGGATAATGAGACAGATTGCTGCATACAGATTAAATATATGCGTATGGCAATCCGTTGCGTTGGCCACGATGAAGTTATATACCTATATTTTTAAGATTAAATGGTATAGCGAATCTAGGAACGTTGCCGACTAGTTCCTGGTCAAAATGGAAACACACATCAACTCACGAATTGTACAAAATATTTAACTGTTTCATTTATTTTGATTGGTTTGTATTATGGAGAAAATTGGGATGTTACTCGTCTATCGATGTTTATATGATTTCATGATGAACGTGGGTCTTGCAGAGTTCAATGCTCACTCCGAACTCCGATACATTATTGAAATATCGATGATACTCGTACCCAATCACGTTGAACGCACTCGTGGACGGTAATAAAATATATCAACTTGATTGATTTCGAGGCGAACATCTTAAATTGTATTATTTATTTGTTCTGTTGCTATATTTTCAGGTATTCGTAGAACTGTTACGTATTGTGAACGTTTTCGTGTAACATGTTTTCCTGTTGGGAGTCTTACACACAGATAGGGCTACCTATAAATGCAGACCTTCATCACCCCATATTAGTACCTGCAACGTAGGTTATTTTAATCATTAAGTACCCCACCTACATACAATTATCTGTCTCTAATTCTAACGTTTATTAAAAATCAATTTATCATTTCGCCACAATTATATTTATAAGAATAAAATAAACATAATGTCCGTTAAAATACTTCAATTTAAATACTTTAAATTCATTTAAATTACATAATACGTAAGTAATATTTTTATGATATTTTCTATTATATTGAAAATGAAAAATGAATATGTTTTTCTGTTATATGTAATTATGTTCAATTATAAGTTAATGCTTAATTACAATTCAAACTTGACGGTGGCAAAGAATGTATTATTTAATGTTTTCATACGCTTCATCTTGTAACAAGAACAAGGAAAATATTAGTTTCGGGAACCTCCTACATATTCTGATATTCTCAGATCACTCCCCCGCTGTACTATTTATACTTTTCGGATTATTTCCCGTCCCTAAAGAAAAATAACACAAAGGTTAAATTCCTTTCACGATCAAAGAGCTAAGGGCCCAAATTCGTTTCGACGTAATTAAAATTAAATGACGCTTTAATGGAAATGGAAAGTTTTCCAATCATTCTCGTTGTTCCCGCTCCCTTTTAGGATTATTGGCACATCTAGTTATCGCCTTACGAAATGCTTAATACGATAATATACAACTTTGTATAACTATAAATTTACATTAAAGTTTTGACGAGTTTATCACAATGAAAAAAAATGTTGCTGTCTAAATACACATTACAATTGAAATAGGTCTATGTATTTTAAAAGGGAATATTTAAAAAAAAAACAGTTTCTTGAACATGCCATTTGGGTTTATACCAACGCAAAGCATCACGATACTTGCAATGTTTACTGCAAAGTCATTGCATAACCTATAGCATGTTTCGGTGACAAAGTAAGTCGGGCCAATGACTAAATCAATTAATTTTTCGTCTGAGAAGTAAAGGTACGTCTTAGTCGATGTTAGTAGACACCTAGACACAGACATATTACAAATGTTTATAGTCCCAACATAACATTGCCTAAATGTCCGTTAGCTACCACAAATATTGTCACCAGAAAAAGTAAAAAAGGTCAATAATTTGCGTAGGTGCTAAAACAGATCAAACTAGGTAGGTGGCGTTAGTAAGGTTCCTGATCCTGCCACGGCCCCAATCGCCATGGAGGCTCGCCGACATTACCTTATAAACTCATCCGATGTCTCGAATCTCGACTCCAGTTAACCATGGACGAGCTGACGAAGTGGCCTCTTTTACGCTCCGACTTCATGCCCTAGATAACTGCAATTTGTTAGACGCCTCTGCGGACATAATAATTAAATAGTTTTATAGTTGTATCTTTTATTGTTTAAATGTAACCCAGTTACGATGAAAAACACTGAAGCTGTTGCGCGCTCTGACAATATTGGGTTACATATGTTACGAGATGTTAGATCAAATCTGAAGCGTCTCGTTAATGATACCGAGAAGTGTGGTAGGCGTAAAGTGGGTTAGACGACTTAGCCGTTTGTACGGTCGTCGGCCTGCCGTTCTGTCGGGACATCGGCTTAGGCCCACACGCGACCCATTTTATTATATAACCGTCCTATGGGGGCTGCAATTTGTGTATTATACGGACGGTTACAGTGCGTAACATTAACCGCACCTGGGGTAATTTGAGTCGGATCGACTTTGCGTAAACCGCATTGTTAGAGCTGTTCTCATATGACACGTTCGGGATTAGACTTATTTAACTTCTACTGTATACTTGACTAGTCTACATAAGCGAAGTGAGTTTATGGTCGGTACTTCGGTAAAATAATATTATAGTTAAACTAGCTGACCCAGCGAACGCTGTTCTGCCATAAAGATGAGCGAATGATTTGGATATTAGTTCATACAAAAATACAAAATAGCGATTTAAATTTGAAGGGGTTTTGAAAGTGAAAATTTGGGTTAATGTGTATATTTTTATGCTTAATCAACAAAAAATTAAATAAAAATTTTCGTAAATAATTACACTAAAAATTCTGGATAGGGACCACCCTTATGACCCAGCGGTATGAAATATACTTTACTACCTATCCTCATACCTACCAAATGTACATAAAAATCGGTCGAGCCATTTTGGAGGAGTTTGACCACTAACACATGTGACACGAGAATTTTATATCATGTAATTGAGAAAATTATTTCAACGGCTTTAATAGGTAGTATACTAACAAGCATTTGAATCTTTTCTGAGTTTTGATTTTGTTGGGGATTTAGGAACATGCTTAGATGGAGGATCAGAATCACCTGACCTTTAACTTACATATATTAACAGTATACCTAATTGCTTTCAATTATAGGACTAACGTTACATATTGAATTAAACAGTCATTGCTCGATATTTTCCCAACGTAAAAGTAACTCTAAATGAAACATTAAATGCTCGGAATATAACAGTCAAAAGTTGAAGAGTTTTATTAATGAACGCGACTCAAGCAACTTGAAGAGTTTTATTAATGAGCGCGACTTTACTGGGTCAACTGCTGCGGGTTCTACATTTTTCTCATCGTGCGACTTTAAATTAGGCCTCGCAAATTGAAACTGTATCTAGACAGTTTCATTAGCGAGCCGACTTTGGATTAATAGGTAATAGTTTACTTGTTTCTATGAAAAGCAATTACACACTTGTGGCTGAACAGACGACCCATTCGTTCAGCCGTTCGAATCTTTAAGTGGAAAAAGTGTGGGAAGTAATGCCTGAGAATACAAGTTTTTAGTCTGGCAATTTTTTAACTTATGCATTTAAATACACTGTTTTAATAAATATACGCTTATATACTGACGGTACTGACAATAGATTCCTTGTGTCCCAATTATTTTTTTGCAACCTAGAAATTTACTCGTTAAATAGGATAAGATTGATTAAGTGTAGGACATATTTACTGGAGTGTCTACCACTGTTCGTCATAAGCCGATGAAATAAGATTACTTACGTAAAATTTACAAAAAATGTCTAATTTACATTAACATTACACTCATATCCGCGCATAAATTGTTGAAGGATTTTAAAATGTGTATGTGTAAAACGCATACACATTTTTTATTTAGCGTTCATATAAGAAATATTTCTTTGAACGTTCCCAACAGACGGGTGTCAGCGACACGTTTATTGACGAAAGCGCATGTTTCGAGAGCGCAATCGCTTTGATTTTGATTTTTTAACATCTAATAACAAATGAAAGAGCTAATATGTATTTGCTACAGCTGTGAGCTCGTGTCCGGTCAAGTTTGGTGTTGTGCTGTTCTCTTATATCACAACGCTTTAGAAGGACAGAGTGATGAATAATTTTAGTCTTGCAGAGGCTTGAGCAGCGCTCATTTACTCAACCTATAACTGTCCCATTTCTTCTCCCACAATGTAAGTATGAGTAATCACGTTGGTCAAATGCGCATTGACAGATTTCACACCTCGTTGATAACATTATGAAAAACTATGAGATACTCGTAATATGCAGGATTTATTCTCCGAAATTATAGAGAGAAAGAATTTTGGAACTGAAGTTTGGGTGTAGTTTTGGCATTTGTGTCCTTTACATCCAAATCAAAAAGTCACGTACCTACCGTACGTAAGATACTCGAATTTCCAAACGAGGAATTTTTATTGCTTTTTCCTGGAAACAGTGTGTTTTAGCACGTCTTCAATTCAAATTAAGTATCATTGAATGTTTTGTATATACAGTAGTACAATAAAGGTATTTATTAAAATTCAATGCTAATTTATGAATCTTTCTTGTTACAGGTATGTACTGTTAAAGTACTTGCATTTCTGCTACTGTCTACGTTAAGGTAATGTATTATGTATGTATTTGATACATCATAATTTATGTTGTTACTTTAGTAACTGTACGAAAGAACCCGCTCACCAGAGCGGGGTCCTGTATCTCTACCGGGAGACTCGTTCTCCTGAGTTCATGTCCGGGTAAAAGGGAAACCCTCGGGATTCGCAGACCCTAGCAATAGTCCCCGCAAAGAGCGCGACGGCGAAGGAAGGCAGTTAAAATACAATGTTACTTTGAAGACATGTTCTTCGTTCTTGGACTGTTTTGATGGATTTGAAGATTTTTTTTGACTGATTGTGTTTTTAATAATTCTTTATCCCCGCCGCATTTTTAGTAAATCTCAACTATTTATTGGGAACATTAAATGAATATCTGTGTAAAAGTGTGGTGATCGCGTTCAGACGCCAGATACCTAAAATGTTTACGTTATATAGTATCTATATAGCCTTACATATTTACTTCAAAAATATTATTTACTTCGCAGTTTATTCATACATGTAGGGTTATGTAGTCGCGCTGTGTTCGAGTCTCGTCTCAGAAAAAAGTTAGGGACTTCTTCCGTGACTAGCAAATGCGAGTTGGACAACATCCAACTTTGAGTAGGTACAATTATGTAGAGATGATGCAGCAATAAATCTAAATACTACACACTGCCCACTTTACTGGGTCCTCCAAGCAGAAGACGGACTTAAACAATTGTACTCCTTATTTATAAACATACTACGAGCTATATTTTTATTAATACAAATGAAACGCTATTAGCGTTTTTCGTGCGGAATTCTGCATACTCAATTGCGTTACACGGACGCTACGCGCATCGCCCGTATAGTACGGCCGACGGTTCTAGGCCGCTCTGAAGTTAGGCTTTCGGATATAGTGCGCAGGTATTGGACTTTAGAGAGAGATTGCTACAAGAACACTGAGCGTATGACTGAAACAAAGATTGCTCAAAGTGACACCCCGCGCGTCTTGCCACCATTTCGACCCTAAAATTGACTTCTGCGCAGCGATTCGAACAAAGTTCAGAGCGGCCTAGAACCGCCGGGCGTACTATACGCGATCTACATTTGTGACTCCTGACACCTCGCAGGACAGGTGACGGCGGCGGCGGGACGTACACTGTATTATGTATACGGTTATTGTCGAGTACATTGTCACCATACTGGGAGTAGGGCACGGTGAGCTACCGAACAACCTCCGGGCTAGTGGTCTATCAGACGGATGGCATCTGTACGGAATTGTTTATTGTCAACTGTTTGATTTATGTTTTGTTGTTATAAGCTTTGGTCATTTGTAGATACATTATTATGTGTTCATTGGCCATTTAAACCATTTTCATAGTCAAGCTAACGCAGGCCATGAATATAACAATCGGCTCATGTGTTGTAGAGGGCACTATAACTAATAGCATATTTCTGAAATCGAACCCGGGAATGTATGTTTATCGGTTCCAACCCGACTGATCTACAAGGTTCCCGTGTTGAAATCACTCACCTGTAATTATTAGAGTAGCAAAGGTCAACGATCTCCTCATCAAAATCAAGTGCATGTCATATAAAATGATGTCATGAACACAATAGTATTATCAGGGGCGCGTGGATAGCAATGAAATGAGGGTAATATAGACATTACCCGGAATAGTAATCATGTAAAGGTTTTATAAATAGACGAACGAATTCGATAAACGTGAAAAGTAAGCTCACTCGGTTTATGGACCTGTTTATAATCTGTTATTTCTTTTATACCAAGTACTGAGAACGCTAACATAAACGATTTTTATGGTTCTGTGATTGCGATGAGAAAACCAGTCCGTACAGGACTCATGTGTACGAGTAGACCTATCAGTCCGTTGTATATCCATTACTCGTATCTACTTTACGTAGGTACGTACTTTATACGATTTTTTAACATAAGATACCGTCAATAAATTTGACAAGTTCTCCATATACATATGTCGTACTTACTAATTAAAGTTAACGAAATGACGGGATACAAATATGTATTTTACGCATTTAAAAATATTTGCTATAAAAGGTACAGGTAACTACAACAAATTGTACAAAAAGCTCGGCTCTTGTCCCTATGTATTGCTGAAATTACTGAGCTTGAATAAAATAAAAATATAGTATTTATTACTTATTGTAGGCCAGTTACCATAGCCTATAGCAACTCAATATGAAAATCGTAACAGAAACAGGTTCTGGGTACCATCGTTAGCAACATTACGGAACCCTACTCCACCCGATCCCATTTCAAACTTAACTGATATGTTTCATCGTACTTAAATTGAGATTGATACGTTTAGTGTACATCAAGGTTATTCACATCATTATTATACTGATTTAATATAAAAGAAGGGTACAATAACATTTGAAGACAGAATGGCTTGAACCATTTCAGAGGGTTCAACGTTTTTCTTAAACTGTAAGCAAACTTTCGTTACAGTTCAATAACATTTCAATATATTCTAATTATTTAATTGCTTCGATATAGGTAGATACGTTTTCCTGGAACAGTGTTAGCTGTGCAACTGAAATCTTAAGCTGGCGGTTCGCGGCCGAGACCGAGACAAGCGACCGAGACATGAGACCGAGACAGGAGACCGCGACCGTCACTTTGTATAGGCGCGACAGACTGTCTCGGTCTCGGCCGCGAACCGCCACCTTTACACTATTATGTTGTTAATTAACTGTGACGAAACCATTCCTATATTTGAAATCACATAACACAAGTCAGTAATCAACGACAAACGACCCTTAACCTTTAAGCAAGGACCAATTTATGCAAATGCTATATAACAGAACCAAGGTACCTAATCTTCCACTCAGGAGAATTTATTTATGTTTACGATTAAATACGCAATTCGGAGTTCCCACCGCGCCCAAACGTCTCAAAGGTGAAAAGTTTAGAGGATTTTTTCCCTGCGATCGAGAACAAATTACTCTGGCGCTGGCGCTTCAGTTCTTCGAAAGTTTTTGATTACTGTATGCGGTTGTGCGGCTTGAGCTTTAGTTGTCCCAGTATAATTTTCACGCTAAGATATCAATTACTGTAAGGTTAGCATAACTGTAAGTAAAAGTCGATAGTAATGCAATTTTTTCCCTTGCTCGCTCGGTGAAATGCTTACTGGTGTGTAGTGTAGCGGTGTAGTTGCCGTTCTTTGCAGTAAATATTTAAAGTAAAAGACTTAAAGAAAGTATAAGACCTTCAAAACACCACACAGAAAAAAATAATCTATGTTAGTAAAATTATTCAACTGATAACCGAAATCGGGGCCGAAAGTTTCGCTTATCCTAATGATATTTCATATTATGACTCGTATTTAGAACTTTCGATACTAACGTCTGAAATAAATGTCAATTTTTATATTTCTTGCATGGCCAAGACGTCAAAACATCCACTTATGGAATATAATAGTCAAGTGCAGTGTTTTTACACTTAATTTCTTTTCTACAATAAAAACTATTCAAAACTCCATCATCTCCACAGACGACTGCCTTTCCTACTATTTCTAAAGCTCTATCCATTAAGTGTCCGATAATGAATCAACGTTAGGAAAATAAAATAAAATGGCCGCCGATATTTATTGTTCACTCAAACCGCGTAGAAGTTATATGTATCACAGCGGGGATCTTCTAATTTACTACGTAGTGCAAGTTAGTTTTGTTGTAAACGATTTATGACAATCGTGTAATTTCGAAATATGAATGCGAAGGACGATGACACTATTCAACAATGCGTATTGTGTAAAAGGATAAGGTTCGATTAAAAGCTTCTGGCGGTTTTTAGGAATCCGTAGTCAGTACCCATATAATTATGTGTACCTCCGCTATTTAACTATCTGTCTATCTCAGTGCACTATCTTTTGGATGGAAATAGTTGGACATCTGAAATGAAACAGCTTTCTGGATAGAAAGCGTGTTGCTGTGGCCATAGCGACCACAACAAATACAAAAGTTAGTTCCCGAATCGGCTTACCAAAGAAGTAACCTTAAAAATGTCGTTTTTCTACATTCCATCTTGTTAATAACCAAATCCTTACAGTCAATATGGCTCGGTAGTACGGAACCGTATGTATACGAGGCCGCCTCGCACTTAACGATTTTTTTAAATCTTTGCACTTTTATTCATGACTAGCGAACCGCCCTCGCTTCGCTTCGGGAAACTAATTCCTTCGGTCCATACAAACTTTCAACCTCTATTTCAGCCTCTTCATCCCTTTTTTTCGCAATAAAGGTAGCCTATGTCCTTTCTCAGGGTCTAAAGATTGTCTGTGCCAAATTTCATCAAAATCGGTTGAGAGGTTTAAGCGGGAAAGCGTAACAGACAGAGAGACAGACAGACAGACAGACAGACAGACAGACAGACAGAGTTACTTTCGCATTTATAATATTAGTAGGGATTGATGATGCTCTATTGGACTTCAGGTATTTAATATAATATTTTCTTAAAAGTATTTTAAATTATGATAAATGTTATCTACCGTTGTTACTAGCATGCCAGTAAGTTTATAATTTTAATCTTTGCAATCAGAAGCACAGATGTATCAATTGATGTTTCAATGCCTTTGAACCTCAATGCTACAACGCACTCAAGTCACAGGAGTTGATCCATATGAATACACATGAAACTGCTTAGATTTACAATTCGATTATCGAGTAGTGTGTAATTTTTTTACATTTTTTCGTTCTTCATAAAAATAATAAACGAGTCATTACAATAACTGATGAACAAAAAAATAGCCAAAACCATAAAATTGTTAAATGGCGCAAAAACAAGTCATTCGATCGAGACTGAAATTTAATGTTTCGGATTTCCAGAAAGAGGGAACTTTAAGATTACGTGTCTATTATTTATCTCTTCGCACTAAACATTGAATGAAGTGTAATTTTATTTACATTCATAAATCGTTTTTAAACGTTGCTTCATCGTAGCCAAATATTTCATAACTCGTAGATGTGGGGAGATACGCAAGTAAGGTTTTCCGCCCGCTTATATTTCGTAAATTTTAATCTGATCAGGCGAATTAGTGCGAATCGCTTCATACTCGTAATTAAATTCCGCGCTGTTTCCATATGGACTGATGTTACAATGACGGTCTCGTATCAAAAGCTGGTGCGACGCTATAGTTTTCTTAAACGATATTGTGGTAGGGGAGCCCAAGAGGGGATTTCTGGATTTACTGAAGCGCGGCAGATTAATATACAGGGGGATACCTTGTACCCGGTTAAGTACCACCACCAAATATGAGCCCCATATATAAGGCCGCCCGTGAAGGATACAGGATCAGATTAGTAAAAAAAAATTGATCATCAGACATTCTCGAGCGCGTCAGATTAAGGTAGGGTGAGTTAATTACCTCCTAAAAAGTGTATATTCCACTAATCTGACAATTTGAGAGTGACGTAAAGAAAGGGGAGGGCAGCAAAGTTGTAAAAAAAAAACGTCATCTTGACATTCTCGAGCGTAGTTAATTTTTTTTTTATTTCGAAGGAAATAATTCAAGAATAACGAAAAATATATAATCTGACGATTTCCGCAAGCCGAAACAACAAAAAAATCGTCGATAAAGTTAAATGCGTGCAGCTGCGTGATGCCTATATTTCCTTCTCCGCGTTTCTATTCCTTTCTCACTCTTTCTCTATCTATTACTCTCTCACTCCGTCCCCACTCTAGTTTCTGCTGTCATGACGCCATCACCAAATTCCAGCAAAAATTTTTTTGAAAGTGGTTTTTTTGGAATAACTTTTAAACGGCTTTATCGATCAACTTCAAAAACTAATCCGCCCTTGAGCTTGAAAAACCACGTCGATCGCCACCAAGTTGGTCAAAATCGGTTGATTCGTTCGAGAGATATCGTGAACGAAAGAAACCCGAAAAAGTATTTTTTCGGGATTACTCCGAAATTTTTTGATTCGATCAATTAAAACTTGTAATTACTTATGAGGATGATAAAACTGCGTCAAATGCCGCCAACCACGTGAAAATTGGTTGATCCACTCAAAAGTTATTGCGGTTTGAAAATTCAAAAAATAGTGTTCTATGAAACTTCTATCAGACTTTTGAGCTGGGAGAGCTCAAATGCATAGAAATATTATTTCTTTGAACTCCGCGAGCTCAAAATAAATGTCATAAGTACAATTTTAAGCGCCCAGTAATGGAATTAGCGGGAAGTTGCAGGGATGGCCTTTAGGGTGAACCGTTTTTTTGTCAGATTAGGCGAATCCCTCTAGATAATCGTCAGATTATGAGACAGTACGTTTAGAACATAAAGATGAACCATACATATCTTAATCTGACGCGCTTGAGTATGTCAAAATGGCGAATTTTTTTTGCAAATTATGGAAATGGCCACGAGTTTGCGTCCCATCGAAATCGTCAGATTAGTGAATGAGAGCTTATTTTTGGTGCACTTAACACTCCCTTAGAAAATCTGACGCGCTCGATTAAATTTTTTTTTTTTTCATTTTCAACCCTTACATACAACCACCCCCACCATGCAAACGATCAGATTAACATACGTACATTATTTAAAATACGTAGGGCATTGATGCTATCAATATCTGACGCGCTCGAGGATGTCCATGCATCAGTTTTTTTTTACATATTTAAAAATCTATAGCCGCTTCCCCCACCGATGAAAAGGTATATATCATATAACATTTTTTTCTTCTTATCATCTAAGCTTTGCAACCCAATAGGTCTCTATGACGCTCGAGTAAATCCCCATTTAGCACCACGGGCTCCCCTACCATTGGGACATGAATCAGGTCCTATTTCAGCCATGAATGAAATATAAAGTTTGGCAGGCTCAGGGTCTTTTCTTTTATTTAATTAAATGAAACTAAATCTTAACATAATTTATAAAACAAAGTCCCCCGCCGCTTCTGTCTGTCTGTCTATTGGCGATAAACTCAAAATCTATTGAACGGATTTTTATGCGGTTTTCACAAATAGACAGATGGATTCGTGAGGAAGGTTTAAGTTTTTTGTATTATTAGTAATATTAAAGTTTTGTGTAAATTGGTTGACATATGACGATAACTGTTAAGAAAGTCGGCAAAAATTAAGCCGCCTGGGATCTTTCAGCGAAAACGCTGCCCAATACCTTTGAGATATAACAAAGCAATTTATGGGTGGAATATTTCTCTTTTATAGGTCTACAATAAAGTCTGTAATGGTATATGTCTATCTTTTAAGGATAGCTTAGACGATTTGAGACGATAGGGAACTCCCGCTCAACAGTGGGTCCCATCTAACACCGGGAGGCATTAGTCTTCACGAGTTCATGCCCGGGTAAAAAAGAAGATCCTTGATATTTTTATTCACACAAAATAATTTAGACGTCTTCAATAACTAATATACAATAGAGGATCCGAATTCTTTGAATTCGATTTCCACTGGAGTCAGAAATAGTGCATCCCGTAGCAATCTTAAGAGCAATACGTGTGCAGTGGTTAAATCGTAACATGTACTCGTATTCTAAAACCTTTATTCCTTGCTCACCCCACAGCTATCACGGGGCGGCCGCGCCCAGCACATTCGATCGCGGAATCACGGTTTATGTCAACTTGCCTGACATTGAACTACATTGTACATCGTAATGTCATCTATCGTATAGAGAGCACGTCACAATAGTGGATGCTAGATAAGACCACCTATTGTTTGGCAAGTCTCCCAAGATATTAAGCACTGAGGACAACAATCAATTAAATTTTATTCATTGTTGGTGGGAACATCGTTTACGAGTATGATTTGAATGTAGAAGTGCTTGTATTAGACTAGTACGTAGTGCGTTGGAAAAATTTTTATTCGTCCAAAACTTGTACCTAGAGTAAATTTAAAGCGCTTTATTATCTTGATTTAAGTGAGGCTCTCTTAAACAAGCTGGATCGTCTTATAAATAATGCCGTCCGCTTTGTTTTCTGTCCGTAAATATGACCATATCTCTACTTTTCGCTCCAAGCTTAAATGGCTTCCCATCCGCAAGCGACGGCGTCTTCGGTTGCTCTGTTCACTGTTCTCTATCCTCTTTGATCCCCTTTCGCCGGATTATTTAAAATCCAAAATCGAGTATTTATGTTCTTCCCATGATCGGCAGCTCCGCTCTAGTGAGTCTTTCCTTCTCTCTATTCCGCTGCACCGGTCTGGCTTCGTTTCTAATTCTTTCACTATTCAGGCCGCTCGCGCCTGGAACTCGCTTCCCAAGGAAATCAGAGGTCCCTGTGGTAAGTATACCTTTAAAAAAAAGCTACGTGCTCATCTGCTGGAGTGTCATAATTCAAGCTAGCTCAACATCTCTTGTGTATATTTTATATGTATATATTTATATATATTACATATTATAATTATATATTATTATTATTATTATATTATTATTTATATTATATATATATTAATTACATATATATTGTGTTATTGGTTTGTATTGTATTTTATTGTATTGTTGACTATATATTTATATAGTCTTCTCTTCCTATCTCTGTTAATTTATTTTCCGTTTCGAAATTAATACCGCTCTTCGCGTCTTTTCTGTTTGGCCTAATGGTTAGCTGGTAGAGAATGCATTTAGCATTAAGCTCGCCATTTGTACCGTAATATTGTATTGTGGACAATAAAGTTTAAATAAATAAATAAATAAAATAAAATTACCTTTATTATTTTTTATAGGTTTTTTACAGCCGAATGTAAATCTATAATTTTATATCGGTTTGTGCAAGGCTTGTCACCGTCGAGACGAGGCCGCCGGATCAAGGATACGGTCTCGGTCCCCTGTCCCGGTCCCTCCCCACGTCCCCATTCGTGACCCGCGACCGTGGCCCACTTCGCATTTTGAAGGTTTATGGTGATGTTAGAAAACTAGACTCACTTCGTTGAACCTATGCCTATCCGTATACGAATACGAAACATCGCCGCTCATTTATTTCAGGCTTTATAAAAGTTAATGTTTATTTACCTACCTCATTTTATCGATTAGAAGATAATTTATGTTTATGTTGTTCCGTAAATTAACAATATTATTAAATAAATAAAAAATATTTGTAATAGTTGTACAAAATGTTATTCACAGAACATCCATACTACGAGTAACTTCTATCCATTATCCCATTCCATTTTTTTCATTTCCGGGGTGAAAAGTATACTAAAGAGAGACCGGTGATATGAGGTACAAATTAATATGCTATCATCTAAATCTGCTCAATGGTTTCGGTTATGCACCAAACATGATATAATTTCAAAGTAGGTATTATTTTGGTCTCTGCGTCGATACCAAAGCGGACCTACATTAAAAGTTTCAAAAGATATCCAATGTACAGATACCTAGTAACAGGTTTATTAATAACTAGTAATATAGATTAAAGATTTGGTTCTGACTGCGTGTACCTGGTGGAATGTGATCCCTGATCACTATAATTATCCGATATAACGTTCAGTGAGTCCTGGCGGGAGGTGGTCCCCATTGACCAAAGACATCAGTAACACCCAAGGCATCACTAATGTGTTACCTGTCAAGAAAGAAAAAGAACGTTCTCTAGCTAGAGGATACATTCCAACCTTGTACAGATTGAGAGATGACATTGTTTCAGCTACAACAAATCGTAGAAAAGCTGTACACAATGTAAACGCATTTGCGTTTGATACTTTTCAGGTAACATTGTGAAGTCAAACGAGTCATTCCCATGCGGAACGATCGTGATCTCCAACTGTAGGGGAGCTGTCGCGGTGGCAATAGGGACGGCGAACGAGGAGGGTGCGGTACCACCCCCTCCCGTGACCGTGACCGCATTCACTTAGGAACCCACTTACATAATGGTTTCGGCAATAACTGTATTGATATCGGCGTCGTGTGATCGTAACTAACTGGAGCGCTGAGCTTGTTTAAAGATGTTTGTCTTTCTCTATTAAGGTTGTTAAAGCTTAGATGAACTAACTTTTCTTACTTCGAAGGTTGGTCCGTTATAATGACCATGCTATGAAAGATAAAGGATCACATACGTACATGCAATTGTATTAATTTGCGTGTTTACACGCGTACACACAAGTACGATGATATCACCACACATGCACACAGTACCTGTGTATAAATTTGGTATGCCTATATCTCCGATAGGATACCTGGTAACAAACTTGTGTAACCAGCAGTTTTATTACCGTTTTAGATAAACGGTATCGATCATAATCTCAATGAACTACTGCTACTTATTGTTTTCCTTTCACATGCGCCACTGAACTAAATGCTATCACACGTATGTCGACCTACCTAATTACAAGCGCATGAAATGTTAATGAGCGCCTCGTATGATGCAATGTTTCGTGTGTTTGCATATTTTAATTACAATAATTGAATTTACAACTAATCTATATATATAAAAGGAGAAGCTGACTGACTGACTGACTGATATATCAACGCAGGGCCTAAACTATAAGGGTTAGAAACTTGAAATTTTGAACAGGGGTTCCTTAAATAACGTACGGGAGTACTAAGAAAGGATTTTTGAAAATTCACCCCCTAAGGGGTTAAAACGGGGGTGCAAATTTAGTATGAAACTTTGCCGTTTTTGAAGGTATTCGAATGAAATTCAGAATGAAGGTATTTCATTGAAAGTTATGAAACATGTATAAAATATTTTTTCGAAAATCATCCCTTAAGCGGGTAAAAGCGGGATGCAAAGTTAGTATGAAAGTTCTCTGATTTTATCAATTTTTATATATATACTTAGGGATTTTTGGCGGGCGAAGCCGCGGGTATAGGCTTGTTTATAATATAATTCCCCCTAGTGGCCCACGATTTCGACCGTGTTGGTAGTGGTACCGAACGTACCTGTAATTTACGACACTACACTATACACGAGTACCGTCTTGGTTAACCTTCGGCTTAAGCCCATTAATTGTCCACTACTGAGCACGGGTCTCTCCTCAAACCTGAGGAGGCCTAGAGCATACCACGCATACATACCATAGTAGCATCCACCACGTGTGGATAAAAGGGTGCGGTTAGTGGCCAACTCAAGTGTCGAAATCGGTCGATTACTTAAGATCGACACAAGCCTCCGGGCTATGAGCGCTTCACCTTAGTGAGTAACCTCAGTTAACTTTAGTGGTACAGAACCCAGTGAACACCAACAGGAGGGACCTGTTGCTATAGTTTGTTCTGATCTTCGACAAGCATCAGCAAGGGAGGTTAGCCTAAAAAATGGATGGAACTCCTCACAACTTTATTATTTACTTTGTACAAGTTAGCTCTTGACTACGATTTATTAATCCACTTAATTTACTTATATTTCTACTCTGGATTATCTGGAACAGATCGCTTTTAGCGATAAGATTGCCCATTGTTTACACTATGGATATATTTTAAGTTCCAATTGTAGTAAGTACCTATTCTAAAATGGTGAGCAATAAAGAGTATTTGTATTGTATCGTACGATCCTGTACTGATGTAGTTCTTCGTTAGTTTAGTTTATCAGTCATCAGTTGAGACCTTTGTCCTCGCCCTGATTGCGTATTGGGTCGCGAGGGCTGAAGTCGTAAAAACAATAACCAATTTTTCTTTTTACTACCGACCCTCTCGTGGAAAACCCCAATTAGTTTACTGGCGTGCCGTGATTTGAACTTTTAAGGAAATTGCTCTCTGACCTTGGACGTCAGCCGACTAAGCCTGCCTAAGCTTAGCTACAAGACAACTTTCATGTTATTCCTGCCGCCTCTAATTCAACCCTAATGGGTCATAGGGAAAATTAAATTCAAATATAACATTCCTATTCGTTTAGACCGTAATAAATTTTCTACTTACGTATTAGAAATCGGGACAAACCCACCGACGCGACTTTTATTACACTGTCAGTTTTGTAAAACTTAAGACGTTTCTCTGAAGTGTTACTCTTAAAACACAAATAACATTTCAGTTGTGTAAAAATGTACATTGACAGGGAGTTTTTGGTGTGCGCGGGGCGGATTTCCCATCAAGTGGAAAATGTAGCCGGCACTCGGCGTGTAGACGGCGAGCTAACCGCACGCAACCGGGCTAGTCAAACCGCGTTAGAAACACGTTACGATCGTCATTACGTTAGACCACGCAACGGTGGACTGGACGCGCGTGTGACATTGTTTTTCAACTGTGTACATGAATACGGTGACTTGATTCGAGTGTCGAGAATGACTTTGGACAGGGTTGAGAGTTTTAGTGGGAAGATCCAGCCGGCAGCCTCGGTGTCCTGCCTGTCGCAGTGCCAAAACATTTTCGGGAAGAGGCTTAAACGTTGGGGCTCCACCGGATCGTGGGTGAGTGGGGACTATCGTAGATTGGTGCTGTAAGTTAGCAATGCCCAAGTGATCTGTCGGTGGGTTAGAGATTCTTTCTGCATCTCTATATTTAAACGCGATGTTTAAATTTGTTTAAATAGGCACTTTGTGTAGATCGAAAAATTCAAACTGTTAATTTTTTTCATATTTTAATGGTATTATGTAAAATACGTTAATTACTAGTTTGTGTAAAATGTAACAAAAATCATCAAAATAAACATGGACAACCAAATTTTTAAGCTCATGGAATGTAGCTAATAACTCAGTCGTATCAAGTAATTATCTGGTAAAATAATTCGGCCAAACAAGTTATTAACTAACGTGGGCGGAATCGCTGTAACTAGTAGTTTATCTATTGAGTCGCTCTATCAAAAGCTTTTTCGAATATTGTACAACCCTGGTGTAAACAAACAAATTAAGGTTTACACTCATAAAATCGGAGGAGACAAGATTCACGCAATACCTTCAAATCAAAATATTATGTATCTCTTGAAGTACGATTAGAACCTCGGTCGTTAAAATGTATTAGTACGATATAGTAGCCTAGATTTATTAACTAAGAAATGCTTTAAATATAAATTCTGAGAGATAAACGCGTACTGCGGCTTATATTACTTATTTCACTATGTTCGCAGCGGGCATAATTTATGCCCGTCGTTCCCCCGGTGCCCGGTACGCATTACGCGGAGGATATAGATTGCCATTTTCTATCCGGTAAAACTAGTAGTCTCTTTATGGGTTGGCTGGTTATAAGCGTTTAAGATATTTTTGGATCTCGAATGAAAGTATTTTTTGTTGTTGTAATCTGTTTAATTCTAATAATTCTGTTTATTACATTTGGTTATTCAAATTATTTAAAAAACAAATAATTGTTTGAACCTTTAGAGTCGAAAAACGACCGAATGATTTACTCATACCTGAAGGTCTAGTACCTTCAGGTAAATCATTTGTGTTGTCAGTTGTCACCGTTACCCATTGATATAACATCGAAGACGTCACTGCCGCTTTGCTAACCACGAATACTATGAATTATAATTTAAAAATATTATTGTATACCATAAATGGTCGATATAAAACTTATGAAACAGCGAAAGGCTTTATAACTAAAATACCTGTAAAGAAGAGCGGAGGACCCAAATCCTGTATGGACGTTGAATTTATATGGTAAATAATCAATGCCCAGCTGTGGGACCAAAGGGACACAATGTCATTTATATTATTATGTATGTATGTATTATGTAATAATATAATAAAATGAACCAATATTTATATTTTTTGGTGTAGATATTGAAATATATTTTTTTAACTTGGCAATGCATTATACCTTCAAGAAAGTTTTTCCTATACTTCTACAACTTTTGAACTGAAAATTTAAAGTTCAACCAATTCGAAAGTTAAGATGACATTTGTTCGTTTGTTCACAACACAAATTTGAAAGTTAGTCTACAAAGTCGTTGCATTAGACAATTTGTCGAATATAATGTTATTAGCGATCGTGATCAATCGATCTACTTAAGGGCACTATCTCACCTGCCAAAGTTTTGACGAATGGCCAACTTTCATTCGCTTTCACTTTGCCCATTATCTTGTAATTATGGACCTTCGGACCTACGAACTTGTCAATGCCTGATATTAATGTTGATAGTTTTGAATTTGTTTTGAGTTTGTACCTATTAATTACACTCATTACCTGTTGCCATTGTTCACCAGCCATCTACTTAAGTTTTTACTAAGATTTACTTTTGCCCATATATGAAAAGTATCCCCATAAAAACAAATGAGGAGATGAAGTTTTAGGTTATATTATTTTTACTTTTACGTGAGATTATAAACCTTGACCTCGTCCAGTGCCAAGAATTCATTAACTTCTCGTGATGCGAGTGTTTACTCACTCGTACTACCACTTATTTACACTAAACAGTGACAGAACAATAGGTCCTTCCATAGTAACATGTGCACAAATATGAGAACGAATACACAAATACATGACAGTTCATGAGACGACAGAAAATTTATATCAGGAACCTTATTCCAGGGGATGTCTGCAGGTTCGACAAACATAACCAGCACGTGTCCTTCCGTACCTAAACATACGGAGGGTTAGCTACGGCTACGATACATAATAATTTGTCGATTCCATTGACACGTTCAAATTGTTCGTATATTTATTTCCATTTCAGTAGCAAGCATTAGAAACGCATTAACACACCGCATTTATAGGGGAAAACATAAAAGTGCATTCTGAATCGGAGGGGTTCGATCGTCGCGTGAAGCCCATTCAAAGGGGTTTGGAATCGCGTGACCGACACGTGACCGACGCGTGACGGGGTCCGATGACAACGACAAATGACCGACCGATGACTTATGAAGATGTTATTGATCGAAAAATTTCCCCATTCTTAAACATCGAGGTTTACTTATCTACTTTGTGATCGAGGTTAAAAGGTTTTTTAAGTAGGTACTGCGGGAAATCTCCTATTCCACAATTCCGCTTAATTTGGCATTCATCGGTACCAATATTGAACTGGTTTGAAATTGGAAATGAAAGTCGGTTAGAGGACGTTTCTGGTTAGCGTATTACGCAATTAGGATATTTGATTTTAGTAAACAAGTTAAGTGTGCGATTACCAAAAAAATAGTTAGTCCCTGTTGTTATATAATTTAGATACCTCTGGTGTAAAGCAAGGTTTTTGGATTTCAGTTCCAGTACAGGGCGTTTTTGGATCGTGGTTGTTTGTGATATCACATCATCAGGTTATTTCTAATATATATATTCAGGTGGGATTATTGACAAACATTAACATATTTTACGTAAAAAAATATATCTTATAATGACTGCCTCTGGTTCTCGCGACACAACACAAAGAATTCTTATATTTAGAGGAATGTCTTAAAGCCTTTGATCTAATGTTAGCTAATCGAAAAGAATCTTTAAACAACAATTTAACATTCCAAAATCATCAATGTGATTAATCCATACTAATTAACATAGCAGGGATCGGATAAAGAGCGGTTTAACGATTTCCGTAGTGACTTTTATTGGTCGTAAACGCGTTTTTCACACCAATAAAAGCATTAATCGTAAATGTGGCGCAATAGGGCAACACTTCAATTACTATATTTCTGAATTTTGGAATTACGATATTGTTTTATAGTCCAAGTTCGAATTTATATAATTTTTGAGTTAATCATTAATAAACTTTTTATTACGTCTTTTGAAGTATTTGACTTCATTTGCATAAAATATTTTTGTTTATATAACGCTATCTGTTATAAACTTTAAAGGCTTGTATGTTTGATATATAAATATTATATTCCTAGATTGGCTAATATAACATATAATGTTCATAAACATTTAATCAGAGACAAATTCTGTTCCATAGTTAGAAGTACTGATATAAAATCATCCAACGTAATCGTTGCGATAACTAAATATAGGCATGTAAAAGATGCGCAGTTCATTTGCATCGTGTCGGCGATACGTAAAAATAAATACATGGAAACGGGTTGGTGGAGGGTAACGCTCCCGTTGGAAGTGGTCACCGGGTCTACAACGAGACCTTGCTCGGAGCAGGGGACTGGTCCGCACCACCGCCCGCGAACTGGTTCCGCGGAGTCAAGTGCCGCGCCGGCCGGGCCCCGCGTTTACGTAATTCGCGAAACGGACAAATGCGTAATGTCATTATCACGACCGTCGACGGTTGTATAGGGCGCAGGCAACCGAGGTCGCCAATCAATTCCAGCTTGGATAATTATAATTTGTAACGCATAAAAAATGTAGGACATTTTGGGCCTAAGCTGTGTATTTTTTTGTCAAAGTGTCCCTCAGTGATTTTGATTCGTGAGATACCATTCAAAAATTCTGAGTTGTGATTGTGAATGAATACAGACAAGACATCTCTAAACAAGGCGACGCGTACTCGATGTTGTTGAATGTGAATTGACATCCCACGTATAATAATTAACATGTTTTATAATGACAGTGCCCACAAAAAAACTGTATTTCAATGAATGTGAATGAATATAGGAAGTTTAATTGAGTTATACATATTATATCATACGAGAAAACTCTAGTATAATTTCGATAAACACTTATTAATGTTATATAGGGCTATTTTAACATTATTCTTTGTTCTTCTGTCTTCTTTCTTGGGTGAAAACCATTAACTTATTATTACTATGGACGTTCGGGTCCGCGCTAAAAAATGTCCGAGCCAAATGACCAACAAAACGCAAGGAGAGCAACAATTCCGCGTTCTCGACTGCAATCGAAGTTAAACCGTGATGGTGTTTAAATAACCTTGTTAACTGCATGACATGACGTGACATATCTGACTGGGAAATTTTTTTCGCGATTTTAGTATGAGATTAGATGTCCATAGTAATGATAGTAATAATAAGTTAATGGTTTTCACCATTCGATGGTGCTTTTGGTGTTACTGATGACCATGGGTTACGGTTTCCATTTACCATCAGATGGCTTTTATCGGCTATTTAATTAGGTACGCTACCTATATGAAAAAAAAACGATTTGATGGATAGTGAAATTAAAACCAAATGCAATATCTCGTAAAGCTAAAGATAATTGCGCACCGATATTGATTATCTTTACATGACAACAAGATGCAAAGGGACTCGTAAAATTAGAAGTGACAGCAAAATTACACACCTACATGGAGCCCGCTGCCGTGTACGGGGAAGCACGTAGGAAGTTAGACGAGGTGCGCACTGAAAGTGTCTTTTATTTTTAACCCGCTACAAGCATATTTAAATTTGAACGGCGAATATAAATAATATTTCCACCCACTCACCGTAAACTAATATGTCAAGGTTCGTTTAGAAAATGGTTTATACTTTCCTACAAGCGTGTAATTAGGCGATTCGCTGCGTCCGCCCGAAATAAACAATACCGGTTAGGCATCTCAATTATAGGTACTGGTTTGGACAACGTACTGAGCTTTCTATTATGCGGCGAACAACTAATAATAGTTTATTTTTAATTAATTTTACTGCCACTTATATCATGCTTTCGTATCTTGGTGTACTTTCTTGAGACGGGGGTGTCAGAATGAAATTAGTACATAGTACATACATTGTTAGTAATTGTACACATTACATTACACATTACACACTTAATTATTACATTGATTATTATTATAACAAAAAAATTGGTCCTAACTTGGACCACATTTTAGACTAGGTATAAGCTCAAATCTTTTACATATTTATGTAAGCGTCCTGCCGCATATTATGCGACAGTTACATGTAATTGCAATATATACAACGCAACTTATTAGAAATAAAATCCGAGCCAAAATCTGCTTTACCCTCGTCTTACTATTCAAATCCGCTCGCACCAGAAACTCCAATACGACTTCTACCACACGAGTTCACACGACTACATCTTAGGTATCTCCTGTCCACAACAATATCGATGAGTCGAGTGAAAGCTAACGCTGAATGGACGTAGTCGTTTAAAAACATACAGGTGCGAGTACCACAAGTAACAATGTTCATGGTTAATGATGATAGCATATCGTTGATTTCACTTCTGTGTTATTATCTTCCAATTCAATGTTACTTGTTATTACAAAGAATCGTTATTTCAGTATTTCTATGATTCGCAACTCTATCAGTCCACATAGTGTAATAGATAGTTTTACATAAATTGTATTAGCATATACATACGTGCATATTTTTATCCCTATCACCAAAAGCGTCAACAAACGCGTTGCGAGCTTAGAAAGAAACATTGAACCGTTTTGAAATGACTCCAATGTTGCACCTGAAATACTTTTAAAAAAATCGATTAGGAACGCACGCCAGCGACACACCTAACGAGATGAAAGACCACCTAATGGAAAATTACATCGTTGCCTAAGAAGAAGAAATTCGTATTACCTACGTGTTTCCTAAAAGCTACTTAATAATGGTCCATATTTCAAGTTCCAGATTCAAAATAATATTAATGTTTGACAGTAAACTCCGAAAATCTCCAGAGCTTTAGATAAGATCGACCGGCCAACTCGTGGCAACGCGAGCGGCCGCAAAGCTGTTCAAATACGCCGGATTCCTATCGCTAGGCAAACATGTTCGGTCAGTGATAACATATTTGGATTCGATTGTAGCATTCCTGGTTCGCTGCACGCATTTATGTAACGGCTTGTCGAGATGTTACTGCTCGGGTTGCGGAGTAGCGAAAAGGTTGTTCGATTCTCGCGAATACTTAGATATTCATATTAGTATCTGTGCCATAAATAGATATTCTAAAGATTCATAGATGTCCTATTGATGTACGCAAAGGTTGTGCGATTCCCACCATGATTTATTTGTGTTACCGTTTTCGGTATGGGACTAGAAAACACTTGTATTAATAATAATAGTTAATTTTACTCCTGTTTTTAATATATTCTTTTTCTTGCCTTTAGAGATGTTTGTTCATTTTGATTGTACAGTTAATGGACAATTTAGATTAACCGCAAATATCGATACGTGCTCTATTGTGATTTGTGACTAATGCATCAAAGTGCCACCTAAACCTTAGCCAAGTGTTCATGAGTCACGTTATTTTTGATGACAGGACATTGTCTAGCTATATCGAATGTAGCATGATGGGAATAGCGTTGTTTAACAATTGATGAGAACCTCTGTAGACTTAAATAGGTCTGTATGTATACGATGTGCTGATTGATGGCGTAATTATGAGTACTTAACGAAAAATTCACACGTTTTTAAGCTTACAAAAATTCGTATACACTTAATAAAGGTCTAGGTTTAGACTTATCCCCCAAGCTTCAGTGTGGAGTTTGACACCAATCCAGGTTTGTGAAGATCTTACACCGCCTTAAATCCTTATGTGGACATAATATGAACAGTTTCTTATTGAATATAGATGTCATTAAGTAGCAAAATCGACCTAATGTATTTCTTCTACTTTAATGTCTTCATACGCTACGTTAGTTAGTCACATAATGATAACATCGCCCAAAGCACAATGAATAAGTTTATCGTTGCATACTTTGAATACCAGGTGTTCTTACAGAGCCTTATCGTGGCCATCTCACGCCCAAACCCAACCGCCAGAACCGTTCGGCGGACCCACGTGCATTTCATGCGGTATGCGGGTTGATAGCGCAACCATGCTTGAACAGATAATATACTGTATAGATCACCCTTGACAGACTGTAATAGGTTAGATTGTACCGATAATACGAGATCGTTTAATACCAGATCATCATTCTCTCAGTGTACTGTTACTATGCAAGGAAATCAAGTTAATAAATAATAATTTTATCATTTCTCGTGTTTTGTCTGTTTTGAAGAAATTATTACGTCAATAGTAAGTAGTCTTAGGTATAGAGAACCCGAAGAATCAGACAAACGGTTTTTTTGAAAAAAATAAAAACATACAATATGATAACAACATGTTGAAACGTAGGATGTTGGTCATGTGATAATGTATCGATCTTATGTTATTTTCATCTAATCCTATACTTCTTTCATCTAATATCTATTATAAAGTTCAATCAATGTATCTTACATTTATTGAATTTAAGTATCACCCGTTTCAATCACGTTCAATCACGGATCACATCAGAGGCTTTTTAAATTGACGCGTATCACGACACAGCAATCAAAAGCGCTACCCTGTCCTGCCTAAGGGCTCGAGACAAGCGGAGCCAGGACTATTAGAGCCATTGGGATGTGTTTAAACTGTTATTATGTTAATCTCAGCCTGTCTGACTGAACCCTTCATTCTAGATCGATTCGTCCGGCCGACTGCAAGCTTACCCCCAATACGTTTCATTGGTCTTTTATAATTTGCAACTCATTATCATGTCTATGTCGTTTAAGTGTTTATCAAGTTCAAATTTAAATACACCAGTCCCTGTCGTTACAAAGGTTATTAATTGATAAATTATATGAACATGTAACAGTGAGTAAATCAGTGTTTTTTTCACTGTAAAAATGTATTAATTAAAAATTAACAATTTAACAATTATTTTTATATGATACAAAGCATGTATGGATACGATGATCGCGAGGGGGCAATCGTTGCACCCGACACCGCATTGGGGACCGCGTCCGAGATTTCTCGGCCTGCGGTCAGCATCGCGACACCGCACGTGTTACACAACGGCGCACTTAGTGCGTTTGTAGCGGTACAAATGTCGCCAGTGTGGCGTAAGCCTAATGCGCTACGCAAAGTGAGCTTTTAACACACTTTAGTTGATTTGTTTTAAAACGTGTGGAACATTGAGAAATACATAAAAGAAAGTTAAACACTGCTTCGGTTTTGTACCTATAAATCTATAAATGGCTGCTACGTAGTATTTACTCCTATGGAGGCTACTTTTTTACTTCATGGTACTTACCTTACCCTTTTACCACAACTTTAATATATTGTTGAGATTTTAATTTTTAATGGTTATAGTTAAAATTGTTATTACAACATGTAGCAATTAGAGCGTACAGCACGAGAGCTACTCGAAAAGGCCCCCTCAGTGACACGCTCGCTGGCTTGCAGACTAATTGCGTCTGATCCTTTGTCTTTGCAGTAGTTAGCATGAAGATAAAAAAATGCAGTTTCTGTGACTACGGAAACCTATTACACGGAATTCAAGTACTGCCTAGCGACAGCGTGTGTTGCCATGGGCCTTTTGTGTGTTGCCATTTTGCTGAAAGTTGATCTGAATCAATTAATAAAAAATGTGGTTATTTAAACACGGTCTTAATTTTATCTGCCTGCAGTTCAATTAACCATTTCGATAGTGTACCCTTAGATAGTAAGCACCCTTAGATGTAGACCCTTTTCTTAATTGAACATTATCTGATCTTGATCTAAGTAATTTTACCGCTCGGGAAATTCCAAAAGAGATTTGAAACGGAGCATTGACATCTTAAAACCTGTAATTGAACTTCTTACAATAGTATTTAAGCTAAGCCTAATACAACGAAACTCATCATGCTAAGTGCTACAATTTAACTCTGGTGATTAATTCAATATTATCAAAAAAGTCCTGAAATTTTAACGTGTAAGGTTCAACGTCCGCTTTGGAACTTTGAGAAGTGTTTTTTAATGAAACTTTTCTTCTATATAAGATTCCCGGCCGCTTTCAGGAAAATTATACGAGCTGTTGAACACGGCGAGAGGTATATTCAAACAACCCTGTCGAGGTTCGATGCCCTGCAACAATTGTTCTCAAAGCTCACAAAATCTATCGTTCTCTAAGTTGCTACCATTAAATAAATTCGACTATAATGGATTTCATTATTTTCCCGTCACCTTAATTTCTTCTCGTCGTGGCTTTGTTCAGGCGTAGGATTTATTATTCATAGTTATTGTTTACGTAGCGTCTAGTGAAAGTGGTTGACAGTAACCCACCATCCATTTTAATGATCTAACTTTCATCAGTTATTACGAGGCACTCTAGAGATCTGAAAGCACTGAGAGTCGTACGCTGATTGCGTGGCGTGAAGCGTCCTCCCTCCGCTGATGCGAGCCTACCTTTTAATAGCTTTTAAAGCGTCGCCGTCGCAGCGTGCGGCAGTGGTTCTTTCACAAAGTTTGTTTTTCCTAAAGAGAGATGAAACCTGTCTGCTGTCTACCGCGAACACTAAAGCCACCTTTTTGAGCACGTACGTTATAATGCTCCTTTTGTTTTTTACTGTCTACTCTTCCTTAGCAATATCGATTTAGGAAGCGCTTCTTTTAAAGTCTACTTATTTTGAGGAAACGTATGTATTTTTTTGAAGCTGTATCGTTTACGCGTGCGTTGAAATAAAATTTTGTTATGATGTACTTACAACTTGATGTGCAGGAATGAAAATACTCTAATGGCTTCAAAATGTAGGTTAATGTCTGTAATCTTCCAAATGTCATTGCTTTGCTACTGGGATTTATGGCTCAGTAAAACATCATCATGTTGGTACTTGACAAATTAGCCTCTTATGGACATGATAGGGAACTTTAAGAGGATCGTAATACGCAGATTTGCGCAAACATACAATTGCATCGCAGCTTAATTACACGTTTAAAATGTTTAATTTGATACTGCTAGTATTTGAATAAACAGTCTATTCATAATTTACTAGTGTCGAACGGGAAGTTAACTATTCAGTCGTGGTTATCGGCGGGGTTATCCACGGCGAGTAATTGAATTGCCTATTGTAGACAAAACAATTGACAGCAAGAAACTGCGGGTACTTGAACCTTATGATGGGTGTATTCAAATGGAAAGGTTGGGAAGGCGCCTTGGCCTTGCCACAACCTGCTGAGGCACGTTGTGCGCATAATGGGCGAGAAATGACAGCTGATAGGGAGGCAGCCGAGCCTGGAACTCATAAACGTCCCGTATTGTAAGACAGCGCCTGACATCAAGACGCGGCTTTAAAGGCTTTGTTTAATATTTAGTAAGCTCAATGTTCTTTCTGATATGTGTGGGAGTTTATTTAGAGGCAAGATATGGTTTCGGAGATATTGTATTCTTTTTTTACATATCCAATTTCGAAACAAAGTTTAGTTATAGTACAACTATAACTAAATTTTCCATAGTATAGCTATAACTAAACTTTAAATTAATAAAATAACATGTACTCTGGTCCTCATAAGTTTCGCATTACCAAAAAACACCAGCGATAATCCAAAACTGGAATTCCGCGTGCCGCAATCGAAGCCATAAATTGACTGTAGGAAACGAAGAGCGCCGTTTGAATGACAGACGTCGGGTGTCAAAAGGCGAATGATTCACGCGTTCTCGTTCACCTCACCTCATCGCGCAATGCGATAAGTCAAGTTTTTGTTCATGCGCTTTTATCGCAAGTTTTTGTCGATCGAGGAACGTCAACAATGCGTCGAAAACGCCGAGCATTACCGAACATAGCGTTACCTTGCACGGGCGCAATTCTTTTATTAATTATCGTGACCAATTCAGTTGAGGATGTGACGCCATGCCGGCGGCGGTGTTCGTGCGTGATCCACCTGCAAATGGTCTGTGTCCACACGCAATCGTTATTCATCCTTGGATCGTTTGAGGTGGAAATTATATTATTATTGGCTGTGGCGCGTGCCATCGATCATCGGACATCGATGTCGGAGCAGATTTTTCCATTGTATCTAAAAGGTTGCCTTTGCGTAGACGGGACAAGACGGTGTGGCGAGTGGAAATTTATTGGATACATCCTCGAAAATGAAATGAGAACGGTGACAGTATGAGAATGATCTCAATACTTTTCTGTGATATTTATTTAAATGTTTAAAACAACTTAGCTTTAACGAATTTGTTATTTAAGCTTAATATTGTTCACATTGTTTTTGTGAGTAATGTTTTAATAGGGCAAGACTGAGGAAATGTGTATTTAGTGTTTTTTTTTGTTTGGGCTAACTTTTACGTTCACAGAGCTTCGGTATTGACAAATACATAATGATAAGATGTACTGGTTACATCACACACACTACACTATGCCAAAACACATATCTATACACAATTATCTTAGACATCATCTCAACTTACCAATTAATTGAGAGCAATTAATTCTTTTAGGAATTAATCAATCAATCAGCTCTTTTAGGAATTCTTTTAGGAATTAAGAAGTAGTGTTAGTGTCGTCCTATTACCTAACTGTCCCGCAAACAAGCTGTCCCGCGAAATAAATGTGTCCCGCGACAAAGCACGATAAATATCAACGAGCACGTAACTTACGCAAGCTGTCGCCGACTCGCCACAGAGGGCTCAATAATCGTTATATCACGCCACTCAGAGCTGTCAACCGGGCATCGCTTTCATAATTCGGCTCAATGATGGCTTGCATTGGCCCTCGCCGGGCACTGCATCCCAGCTGTGGTAGCAAATCAATTAGAGCGAGCTGCTACTCAATCTAGCCGCTTCGCATCTCAGTTATTAATGCCGGCCTTGAATTCAAGATTGTGTGTTCGATATGGAATGAATTAATTGGGACACGTCTGCCAAACGAATGTTATTTTTATCATCGATCCTATAGAAAGACTTGTCATGTTTTATCCGTTGCTACGATTTAGATTTAAGTATTATTTAATTTTAAATTCCAATATGCATTAGACAAAAAGTGAAGATCACCACTTTTGTAACGCCATTTCCAAATTCGTCAGTTCGGGCATTATCATCGTTGTCGTATTTAATACATGTTGTAACAACATGGATTAAATACGAGCAGGTACCACTAAGTCAAGTCCGCCGCTTGCATAAAACAGGCTGAATATAATAAAAGATAATTGGAGCTAATCCAAATGAAACCCATTCTGACGATTGAATCGCATAACGAAGAAGCACGCAATCGATCGTGTGTCCTTAACGGATACAGAGTGAGAAGTTACATGCTGCGTATATAGATTGCTGCTATCAGGTTGTGGATTACATTGCCGCGATAATGTGAACTGTTCCTAAATATAGTTTAGGGTACAAAGAAGGTCAAATAAAATACAAAATAGTTAAAAATCAATAAATAACAATAAAATCGGTATGTTTCCTGAGTCCTGACTGACTGTTTGCCTTTGCGTTACAAACGTCAAATAAATTTTGTTGAAACATTAGTTAACAGACAGTATCAGGACTATAATGTGCGGTGGTGTACGTGTGTTTCATCACGAGCACACGACTCGGTTACCAAATCCCCAAAACAGTTTCGCAACAGGGGCGCCGCCCGGCGATCTCCTCGTAAACAAAACGCCACTCACATTAGCATTTATTTACAATCTTAAGGATTATCTCTCGACGATTTGCTACCAGACAAAGTGCGCTATGTGGGCCCAAAAAAATTGAAACTGGAAATTGGCCCTCGTATATTGAGTAAATTTTTACAAGGGATCATTGTTTATTAAAGAATTAAGTAAATTTGTGTACTTAATAATAGCTATTACTAAGAGCTTCACGTTATGATCATCATCGCGACTCATTACTGTCCCACTGCTGAGCTCGGATCTCTTCTAACAATGTGAGGAGTAGCAGGCCGTAGTCCACCGGATTGGCAGCGCGCAGTGCACGGATTGGCAGACTTCACGCACCTTTAATGAGATTATGGAGAACTATCGGGTGTGCAGGTTTCACGATATTTTCCTTCATCGAAGCACATAATAATTAATTTCTAAAACGCACACAATTTTATAAAAATTAGAGGTGCTTCCAAGATTCGAACCCGGGTCCCGATGTTCAGGAGTCCCACAGTCAAATCAGTTGGCCACCACTGTTTATTGTTATCATTTTTTATTTCTTCTATTGTCTAATCTAATCTAAATATCTAATAAATATTTTAAATAGTTACATAATATCTAATAAATATTTGATTGATTTATAAGACACGCTCTCGGTAGTGATATAGATGTGCCATTGGCCCCATACTGGTTTAATTGAGGTCGTAAATTCCCGCCGCGGTCCACATCCACCTATATTGTTGGCTAGGTTCACAAGGTCGCAATATTGCTCGCTAACTAAATTGATGTCCTCACTTAGATAAATATTTTGACGTTTTTGCTATGAAACACGCTGTTCATATAAAATCTATTGCTTGTGAATAATATTTTGTGTTACATGATTTATAAATCTCTGCTCCTAACTTCCTATGGTTTTTAGTACACAAGCATACAGCACCCACCCGTCCGCTGCCGCCCATGATAACTGTGACGGACACAGAAGACTCAAATCGGGACTAGGATAGTTAGTTAGTTAGCAAACGATGTTACAACGTTAGTTTGTTAGTGAGTATGAGGACTGGGGCAAGCACTGCAGTGATAAGCAGCGATAAGTGCAGTGATATGTAATAGTCCAATTAGTAAATGCTACCCTTGAGGACTAAGATGTACATAATATGTATATAAAGATTGTAGTTTTGAATTTGACTCCATTGAGATTGCAATTCCAGTTCAAACTTCAAGCCTTATGTCTAAATCTTCCGGGGTCCAACACAAATGCGGCAGACGTAGCGCGTACCAAATGGAGTCCGTTCATAACGGAACCGAGTCACGTCCCTGCTGACTGATGCGCGGCTACATCGCCATTTCCGACACATCTGACCATCGACGTTCCTGCTTTACATTTTACAACCTTTCATCTAGCTCGGACACTGCTTCTCAAACTATGTTGACGAACCTTTGATTACGCAAACTTGTTGACGGAAGGATAATTAAGCCTGTGAATTTTTAATATCCTCAGTGTTCTTAAAGACAGATTTATTGTATTACAAGTTCGTGCAGATTACACATAAATTGCGAGGGGTATGCACAGCCAAAGACGCGGTTAAAAAGCTCATAAGCGCTAGGTGCTTTTGACTTGTCAGTCTCGTCACGCTAAGGTAAAGGAGTGCGCACATTACACCAACTCGACGTCAACTCCACTCCGACTCCACTCCGTTTCAACTCCGACGTTCTGTTCCGCGATCAACGCTTCATCGACGTAAACTCGACTCCGTCTCCACTCCGTTTCAACTCCGACGTTCCGTTCTAGGTACATTACGTCATTGTGTCGGTCGACGCGTGGACTACTCGTCTACGGTGAGTCGTCAACGCAACGTCGACGCGTTGGTCTCGAAACGGAACGGCTATGGGTGTAGGGCGGGGAGGGGCCGTACAGGGCTTTTAAGTATAAGTTCGAAATTCAACCTTACCTTCAAAGATATAAGGCTCATAATTGAATGTTAGCTTTGTCAAGGTTTTAGTCGCGTTGGCGTCTGTCGGTCGTGGCGTCGTTGTACTGTGCGCACTCCTTAAGTCTACTACGAAAAAGTATTGTTCCTATTCAATGTACCGCGCGCCACGGAGTTGCATTTCGCTTTGTCTTACGTTTCTTTCACAAGAAATTTTCTAGTACCTGAGCCCAATATAATACTCGAGACGGTCGTTAAGCTCATTCATAGGCAGGTTGAGGATCCCTGGCAGGGACGTGCGCTTCACTTCTCCGAACGGATGCCGCTAATCCTACGCTACACGGACTGAAATACTCCAGCAAAAATTGGTTCAACAAAATAGACCTGTGCTGCATGCGAGTAGGGATCATATTGCGCTGGTCACAGAGGTCAGAATCGTTTCCATGTTATTCTAAACGCTTACCGTTTTGCTCAGCTTACGGCCTACGTGAAACTACAACATTCGTAGGTCGGCAATAGTCGGCAGTACTCGCCTGTCATTAGAGACTATTATGCACATTCAGAATGGCTTCACGGGTGAATTCCGGGCTCTTACGCTCTGTCAAAGACGTTTGCGATGTTTTAATCAGTATAATTTTATTGGTTTCTCAGAAACGTTAAGCCCGTTGTCAACACTATAATAATTACGGACGTGGTTAGAGTTTGAGTGTGAATGTTTTTCATTTAAATATATCGTAGATGTTTTCCAGACATCGTGTCGCCACCTCGTTTTATATCCGCCGTGGAAATATAAATATGTTGTCTATTTTTTTGACGTGACAACGTCTTATAATTCGGTGGCACGCATGAAAAAACATGACTCATGCGTTACCGTCGTTACCGTTGGTGAATTATTATACCAGCGCCATCTATGTATTGTGCAGTGAACAATTATTCATTAAGTTCGATTGGGTCCATTTATCGATGGAGGAAGGCTGGCTGAGCTGGTAGTTCACTCGCAGTACACTAGATGGCGTTGAGTAGTGGGGCGCTATAATTCTGAATCACGATGTAGGATGTATAAGTATCCAGCATTCATTTTTAATAAATGACTTAACTTGTATTGAATTTTGGCAGAAGCAGAAGTTACCGCGTAGATGTAGTCGATAATTCGCTAGGGCTTAGAATCTTGTGGGGATAAACTATAAAATATTCATATTAATTTATGACGTAGTTAACGTAATATGTTGACATTTTGTCGCCACCGCGTTTTATTACGTGTCGTAAAATAAATGTGTCGTTCATATATTTGAATATTTTTTTCTGATTATCCACGTGAAAGTTATTATCCCCAATATTTTTCGTGGTTTTTCCCTGTACGTGTATGTCATACTCTAAATTAGTTGCCTCTTTCTATCTCTTGGTAAATGACATCAGTGGAAAATTGGAAAAATAAAAAAAATATTCCATACAAAATACGAGTAATCACACATCGAAAACTTTTCTGAGAGACTTAATAAAATCGGTTTTTGTTGTCTAACCTGATCGGAATTAAACCAGCACCACCCGTTCTCTATCCATTGCTAGTAGGACCAACAATTGGTTAGAAGTTAAATGTACTGGATATACGATATTCTCGTAAGTTATCAATTAAGTCAACGGTACATAACAATCACTTTGACGTACGTAACATCGTTACCAAGGTAAACAACAACTTGTGACTCGTGCGTCATATTGAAGATGGCAGAAGGCACTCAACTTGGATGACACACACACACACACACACGCACACACATACACACACGCACACATACATATACATACATACTCACACATACATACATATATATGTCGGAGGTAGTAAATAGTACGAATTAGTCTGTGATACGCGTTAATCGATGGTATTGGGTGATCTATGGTTTGGGGGATGAAGACCGCGAGAGATGTCATGATGGAGTTCTACGTAAATAACCAAGTAAACAAAGTATAATAACGTTAATACCAAATCGGACAGTGATCAGTGAATAAATGAGTTCTTTATGTGTTGGTCCGGAATCCTGTCTTTTATTTGGTATCCTAAGCTGAAGTCCTGATGATATGAAATAAGCCCACAATGGATGTTTGGTGAAGAAGACCTACTTACCATACAATCGACCGCACCGGTCATACCTGATTCCGATATATACATACATACATTGAACAGTCGACGTCTCCCAACGATCGTAAGCGTACGTTGATTAGATCGAGGATTGCAGTCAAGCATTAACTTATAATAAATAAATAAAAAACCTGCAGCAATCGATTCGTGCAATTCTGCTGCTCACTTGTAATAGAGATATTATTATTAGGGCTTGAGAGAACTCTCCTGTTTGAAAAATGTTACGCGATAGCGATATCTGTTAACTTTAAAATTATTCGAAATAATTCAAATTAATTATGACATTTTATTTCGCATTATTAGCAAGACTTTAGAAACGACAGTTTTGCGGTCATTTTATACAAGACCTTGAATATTCATTTAAATCATTTTGTAGGGTCATCTATTAATAGTGATTCATATTTTATTTACTCAAAATGTAACGTTATCTTAAAAGCTTGGTAACTGCGCAGGCGCAGGCGTGTGCACATTACATCGTAAAGCAATCGTCGCGCCTCGCGCCCAGACCGAGTGTCTGGCTTCTGCGAAACTAATATGCGCCGTAGCGTCAGCATATTAGTATTGCACGTATCAATAATATATATGAGCCGCGGTAAACATATTTTTCATTGCATAATGGTTTCAAATGCAGTTTAAAAATATTTTACGATGATTAAACGTTTTTTTAATTTCAAAATAAGTAGAATTCACGGAATATTTTCATGTAATGTATATTTTTGTTTTTCCCTTAATGGATATGCTATTTGATTTTGTGTGACTTTTAAACCTCTTTAAAAAGCAGTGTTCGTAAGGCCGAAGATTACAGTTTAAATGACAACAAATTTCAATCTCTAAATACTCATTAATACTTAGTATTTTTATCAGTCATGGTTGTTATTGCATGATTCTAATTGTTTTTTACCACTGATGATTTCGTTATACAATGTAAAGTGAACTTGCTGACGGTACCGACTATTATATTGATATGAGCTTTGCATAAGGAAATAAATAAAATTATTTGTATCAAGTCGGGCGCACGCTCGCTCATCAACTGAAGGGGATCGAAGACCCTGTATGTGTATCCAATGAATGTGTCCTTTCATTAAATAATTGATTGCATTGACATAATCACTGGGCACTACTATGTTATTGACATATACTCGTACTTGTTTAGGTTTTTACTGTAATATTTGCCAATTAAAAAAGTTTATTAACGTTGTAAAAGTTACGCAAAGTGCTAAAAAGATTGTCAAATCAACGTTGTATTGTAATGTCTCGTATACAAAAGTATTTAAGAATTTTATTTATTGTTCCGTGATTGATATAAATAGTAATTATGGAGGTTGGATATTTTTAATTTAATTTTCAACTGGGACAAAAAGCAAAAAAGTTTTTTGTTCGAGTTTTGGACCATCATCACTTTTACAAAATGGCTACAGTTTCCTCAGTTTTTACATTTGAGAAAGAGTAAAGAAACTTGTTTGTTACTTTACATTGATACTGGTTGCTGTAAACTTGGCTATACATATTGCCAATATGTCAAAAAATCTCTGAAAAATCTAATCAAACGCAAAAAGGAAACACGTTCACAGGAAGACTTGGCGAGTTGCTATTTAATACGTGCAATAAGACAATCGAGATAAACGCTTTAATAGCGAAACGCGCTCTTATCCCATAATCGGCTGTCTATGCGCAGACGCACAGCCGGGGTGAACGACCTGCCTCACCGGGAACTACGACTGCAACAGACTGGATGGCGCTTCTGACTGTACTTAGTAACTAGAATTGATTGTTTACACAAGGTGTAAGAGTACAATATTTTCACAACAAAAATATTCTGGAACTTCATGTTTCTTGAGCTTACGCAAGCTAGTTTTATATTAGTTCGATGTCTCTACAAATTACAATTTGCAGATTAATGCTAATGCACTATAATAATAGATACTTGTTTGTAAAATTATAAAAATGATTGGCGTTTTAGTTTAAATAGATCATGTCTACTTTAATTTGTAAAATCGATAACTTACCAAAATTATATATACCTAGGTACATACAACTCCAATAAAACACTGATAATAGTTAACGAAAATTACACGCTGAGTAAGTGAAGAAAGTTTTAAGATCAATTAAAATGACACGAGCCGCGAAAAAAGCAATTGGAACCGCAATAAGAACATTTGAGCGACCTCACCGATCGTGTTAGACATCAGTGTAGTCATAATATTTCATTTCAATTGCTAACACTAATGAATCTAATACTGATACATTGGACGTCATTTTACTTTTTATCTCGCATTGTGTCTCCAAGTGGCTATCGTTTCTTCAAATAGTTATTACAGTTTATCCACAGTGTAAATTTGTAATCAAGTAATGGGTGTTATATAATAACTTAATAACGGAACAGCTACCTCATCATTTCACTGCGATAAATTATGATAACAGAAACGTTGAACGTAATTTCACTTTCTAAAGTCGACAAACAATGTATCATTACCACCCCCAAGTATTATTAGTCATCTCGTTACGTATCATTTAATAATATTGATGTACCCACATACCTCAAACCCTGCGTTTGTTTTAAATTTCATTATACTCTGTGTATTGAAATTTCCTCTAAATTGATCGTTATTTCTGACTAAATATAGTATGCTTCTAAGTGCAGTTATGATGTAGATACATCATAGTTTACTTTCTAAACAGTCAGACAATATTCCATAACCATCCCTAAACAGTGTAGGTATTGCTCACTAACGTTTCATTGAAATGAAAATACGCCCACGTAATCTCTTCCAGATCTTCTGTGTGCTATGTCTATAGTTTCCAAGTAAGTTTGTACTCGTAAGTTAGCTTAGGATGAAATGGACTTAAATTAGGTACCATTTCGTAATTTCTGCATCTTATTACGATATAACTTTCTAAGACCGAAATAATTGGATAATGCTATCCAAAGTGGTAGCTTCATTAGTCACTACTTAGTCATTGTTAAGTATGTTCGCAAAACTTAATGTGGGCGATCGTTCTCATCCAGTATTTATATTTCCGCATCGATGGATCCGCTGAATGGCCCGAGTGGGTAGACGGACGTTCGCCAATTATTATGGTTCACTTTCTATGGTTAATTGCACATTATTCAGATTCATGCATGCACCGAAACATTGCGGGATTGCATGTGATTGTGACACTTCCATGTATCACGCGTTACGCGTCACACGTTACACGGTTACGGTGACTTAGAAATTTAGAATGCTGGTTGTCGATCCATTTATTATGCATAATCTTGTTCGTGTATATTTCTCCTTATTGATATTCTTACCTAAACATGCTTCTTACTATATACTTAAGAAGGTCTTAAAATAATTTTCAAGCAATTGAGATTTTTTCCCAACACTAATTAAATAACAGAGTTTGCCCAATTCAAACATAATTTGCGATGCAATGATCTAACCAACGATAACATCAAAAGTATTATCGTCATGAATTATGATACGATGAAAGAAACGTCTATGACTAAACAACATCATTAGACTCTTTACACGCAAGAGACACGACACGACGCGGACGTTTAACGAAATTTTGAATGATTCAAATAGTAGACACTATGGCGATGCTATAATTTTTTTAGCCGGAAAATTGCGGAAAGACCTCGCCATACGTCACTACATATTTTATTCTCCATTATCGCAAAACGCTCTTAGTATACTGCCAAATCCATGTTAAAGCTTGCAATCCAGAGCTTAAATGTTAAAGCGGTCTAGGATGAAAATAATAGTTTCGATAATGACTGCTTATTTTGATGGTAAACGTCGTGTGTAAATGGCATTTGGCTTTCGTTTACAACGCATGCGTTGTTGCATAAACAAATACGTGATTAATAATACCGCAATATTTATAGCGAAGATGGTCCATTTAGATTGGCAATTGTTATGCGGCAAGCCAGTTTTTGCATCTTTAATTGATCGCGAATCGACTCCATAGTTGATAAACTTTGCGTCATCTATCACACTTTGTAACACAGCGTTACGAAACTCATTTATAATATAATAACAATGACACAACACAAACGTGCTTAATGTTTTATGACTCTTATAATGAATTGTTTATTTATTCAAAGCAAACCCAAATAGTCATAAAATTTAAATCTTTTCTTGGGCCAAGTGAAAAAATAAACAAACATAAATTGACAACATTGGTATCATTAACATGACTATTATAAATAAACGATACTCTATTGTATAATATGTCAAGGGATAATCCTCCTCATAAATATAAGCAGATAGCAGATAAGAGTTTAAGTATCATAAAAGCTTTGTTAATCTAAATCTTATATCGGTCGCAATTCGAATCGTCAATCACACGCGAAAGTTACTATTAAAATAACAATGACACAATTACACGCACGTCGCGTGGATTACCTAACCGGTTGAACAACACTGCTACGGAACGGAACGGATATCATGTACATATCCGTTTCATATCCATAGTGCGCAAGATGAAATTAACGAGTCTCATTAGATGCGCGTTTCCGCACTATCTGTTTTCGACGGGCTGGCAACGTTGGGACGCTTCGCGGAGTATCGGGGTCGGATGGCATTAATTGTATCGTCTTATTACTAATACTGGCGAAGTGTTGTGATAAAACTTACCTACATTTATGTTACATGTCAAGCCTTTATTTACGAATGAGAATCTCTGTTTGTAAACAATTTGTATAAGAAATAGCAGTTAAGGTTGGCTCTCTGCTCGTGATAGAGTAAGCAAGTTCCATCCACGCTTACAACATGTAATGATGCAAAAATTGGTCCCTTGACGCCAATGTTGAAATTTGTAATATCCTAAGGCGATCGCTTAACGATTGCTGTCTAATGATAACAATCGATACGTGGGAGAGCTGAAAAATCTTGCCGCCAGCGGTCACCCATCCGGTCATCCGGACCCGAAATTGCTAACTCGGTCACTCACTCATGATTTAATACAGCATGCAACTTTGAGATTTCCGAAATAACTACCGAATCTGTAAGGCGTTTTGAAACCACTTAATTAATCGCGGGGGAATTTTATAGACCGAGTCCTATTATATTATATAGTTATTCCAAGTACAAATATACTTTAAAAAAAATTTTTGCTGTATCTGTGCCATTCGTACGGCCGCGCCGCGCCGGAAGGATGAATGAACAGTCGGCAGATTACACACATTAAATAATATTACGGCATGTTTACATTACCTTTCTTTATCGACGTGAATAGATCTGAAATAGGTTGTAAACACAAATGTATTACAGCCTGACCCAAATGAACGTATGACGCCCGTGCGTCCGTAGCTAAGATCACCATCTGTCGGGCGTATACAGGACATACGCTTTAGGGTTCAACCCATTAATAGCCCACTATTTAGCACCAGTCTCTCCTCATATCCAACGTAGCCTAGAGCATACCCCCACGCTGCTCCAGGGTAGATTGGTGGCCAATCCAAGTGTTGGAAATTGTTATGCCGCCCGAAGGTCTAAAACGTAATTTAATGACAACAACTAAAATCGGCCGTTTTACGTGTCCTCCGAAACACGGAAGCCCTCAAGAAAAATTTGGTACTAGCGGTCACGATAGTGCAGCTTTAAGGAGGAAACATTATTAATAAATAATAGATCATACCTACTTACAATTAATTTTAAGTGATGTCGATTTGTTTATGCAAATTTGCATTAAATTTACATTACACTTACCGTCATAACACGTCTTGTAGCAACTCTTAATAAGTTCGATAATGTTACTTAACAGTTTTAACATACGTAACAGATTGGTAAGCTTTTATTGCCTTTGTACATAAGATTGAAATAATGATTATGTTTATTCAATATCGTCGTGGCTACGTTTGATTTTTATGAAATTTTGCGATTCAGACTCAAGGGAAGCAACGCATCTGTGACCGACTTAGAACAAGACTCTTTCTAACAATTACTAACTGGACTATTACTAACAACAACTAACAGAACTAACCATCACTAACAGTCCCTGTCCCAGTCCTCATACTTACTTACAAACTAACCAGCTAATGTTCTGACACCGTCTCCTAACCGGACTAACCATCCTAGTCCCCATTTCAGTCTTGTAACGTTTTGAGTCTTACCTAGGCCAAAATGAACTCAATTAATAGATACTCATTAAACCACGGCTATTTTACTTTTTACTTCTGCTGTCTCCTTATCAACTGAAGTAATGTCCAAAGTTACATATTAAAATGGCCACCCTTTACCGGACGTAACGGGCTGATCTACGTGAGCTCATTCGGAGTTCTGTTTGAACTGAGCTGAAGATTGCGCAATCTTTTCGGTAATCGCAAGGTGCAGATATTAATGGCAAGTGTTTCGATTTTTATTTAACACGCTTATATTAGCTTGACCTGTATTTATTTTATGTATGTAACGAAATCTTTGAGCATAATTTCATGGCTTCAACCCATCAATGGCCCACTACTGAGCACAAGTCTCTCTTCATACCTGAGGAAGCCTAGAGCAATAATCCACATCGCTACTCCAGTGCGGATTCGTGGAGCCCTATGTGAATATAATCAGGCTAGAATAAATAAGAAGGCTTGTAGGCACAAGCAAACAAAGTATAAAATAAAATAAAAAGCGTTGTCAATCAACTGTAAGTGGAACAAACATATTTCGAACGGGCTCGTAACCTACAATGATGGAGAACCGATATTGGAAATATTGGAATTTTATTATACAAGACAGCTGTTGCTACGCTGACATTTTTAGTTATAACTTATTATAAAGTCATGTATAACAAGTCTATGATACTGTACAATTTTTCACACTTATTATACACATTCTGAATATCTAAGCTATGTATAACTGTATTTCACGTAGGTATTGATTCAACATACATAATTATGCTATAACAATAAATTGTGCTACCGGAACATTTATTCAAGATGAGATGAAACAGTAAAGCCCTGCCAAAGTATATTACAAATCCAATGTGAAGGGCAGGTATAATTAATTTGATACGCGCATAACATTGTTGATAGTAGCCACCTATCTATGAAACAATCTTCGGTATTGGGGATCTGATCAAACCTCCTTTTTCATAATTTCCTTGCGACATATAAAGATCTAAGACTTTAACGGCATATATCTATCTATATCATCTATTCTAAATACATTACGTAAACTATCGTAAAACCATTTCAGATCGCTAGATAGAGCTTATGTTAAGATTATGTAACACCAGGTAAGATTTAAATGAGTGTTTCTGTCTATGACCACTCAGTAGGTAAGGTCCTTTGACCCAATCCTCCTTTTTTGATTTATTCATGGTGGTCTTTTCCATTTCAATTTGATCTTCCGTGAACAAATCCCCAGTAACATACCATATCATCAAATTATCCTCGCAAATAGCTCTCGCTGTATTATTCTTCGTAGGCAAGTCGAATGACTTATAGTTATTACATAAGTATGAACAGTTATTGCCAAATATCGCAGTTCCAGGCAAGATTGGCGCGGAGTCGCAGACCTGTCGAGTGGACTCCACTTTCGAGGTTAGGTAACGCATTCAATCTAGCTCAGTGTTTCAGGCAGACTGCGCTTTGGATAAATAGATATATAGACATACATATAATATACTCTTTACTTGTACAAAAGACAAGTAATGAGTTACTAAAGACAAGTAATGAGTTACTATACAAGGAGGAGTAAAAAGGCTGCCTTAACGCTAAGAAGCGATCTGCTCTAGCGACCGTTTGTAAGAAAATAAGGCAATTAGAAAAAAGGAATAATAATATAATAATAAATAATAGTATACTGAAAAGGTAACAGTTTTTTATTGTTATTAAAAATGAATGTAGTGATTTATTTTATTAAATGTTTTTATGTAACTAGTATTATTAGTAATAGGAGGTGAGGTTGGGGGGCTCGTACTTGTACCTACTTGGTAATTTAATCCTCTAACCTTAAGTCCTTTAAACTTTAATCTCTAATACATACTTATTAACTTTTAACTAGCAACACACTCCTATATCACACCAATACTGCACCACAAATCGATGTTTTATCAGTAATAATGTAATATTAGTTTTCAACAGGTTTACTGTACAGTCCACTAATCAGTGATGTCTAATCGCGAACAAATTGATTTTATTCTTAGTGTTTATCTTAGAAAACCAATCTTTGTTAATCGATTTATTATTATCATTTTTATCGCATTAGTATCGTCTGTTATTTCAATAGTTGTAATTCAATTATACCTACTTCTCAATATTCAATTAAAAGGTAAAACCGTTTATTGAAAGATAATAGATAAATTAACAGTTATCTAAGAAAGTGATTTGCAGTAAGCTTTCAATTTTAATTTCTTGATCTTTCCAATTACTATTTAAATAACAGTAGTGTAGTGTAGTAGTGAACTTTGCAGTGCCATTGGAACACCATGAGCAATTTAGAACATGACTAAGTTTTGGCACACTGCAATTAGTTTTGTAACCATGTATTTCTTTGAGCGCTTTTCTGTTTTGGCATCCACTTTACAAACCCTTAATAAAAACTACTTAGTTTAACAATTTCTGATGCAGGTACAAAGTTAAAGACGGACAAATAGATTACCCGGAGAGGTCTATTACAAAAACCTTCCGATTGGTGGAGGAAGTAAGATCAAAGATCGCTAGAGTCAAAACTCCTACCACTCAAAGATAGACAAACCTAGCTGATAACAACAGCTAGTGTCGTTTGAGGCATAAATGCCGCTCCAGCATAGTTAACATTGTCGATTACCAAAATCGCTTCTATCTTTGTTAGTTGCTGATAAAACTTCAATGTTTATATATGGAGCTTCTAGTTGTGTTAAATGTATAGATTACATGATAGTTTTTATGACGTACAGTGCGGAAAACAGACAGTGGTCTGTTAAGAGCTCCGGGTGTGTAATTACTATGAAAGCGAATTCGAACTATGTATACGCTTTTTTTGACACACATTACGTATTTTGTTAACAAATTGTGCTCAATTATTACGTAATGCCCAAAATTGTATTAGCGCCCATTCTTCGATACTTCACCAAAACAACATCGAAACAGCAACTACACAAATTATTTGCTGTTTAGATTTGGGAGTAGTTTACGCCACGATATAATTTAGAGGCGTGTTCGTTGAGTCATTGGAACGGAGGATACGCTTTCATTGTACCCACACTTAGTCATGATCAGTACACAGATGAACAGATGAAAGATATTGTGTAAACAATAGGTTCTGTTCGATTGGTGTTTAATAAACAAAGTTATGTTCAAAGTCCATGAAAAATTTATATTTTCCTTTAACCTATTTTGTGACTACTTTGTTACTTGTGTATTAAAATTTATTTTATTTATTATATTCCCCATTAATATACAGCAATTAAAGTTATAAAATTTAAATTAGCAATATCACACGATATCATTAGGCGCATTACAACTTCTTATATACATAGTTAAAGTTACGTAAACGAGATAATATGTAAATATTGCGGAAATAGCGTCGTCTAACCAGTGGAGACATTTCCATAAGAATGGATGTTCCGTTTCACCATCAATCATTTCGCATGTCTCGATACTTTTATCCAGCACAACGATTTCGTCTCACGAAGTCATAAAATTTAATCGATTCCCAATCTTAATTCCTTAGTGATACGAACCATGTTCTGCAGCTTCCTGAAATGAGGTAGCCGTGGCTATAACTGATCGATCTCTAAGTCGGCCTGAAGCTTTTAAGACTTATCTTGAAGGTTCTGTTTATTAATTAACTGTATTTCTGTTATCTACGAGATGTTATGAACGACTCAGCTTCTAGATCCTTAACTCGCAGTTGGTTGGATAGGTTACGTTCCGTTAGTCTGCCGGTTAAATAATCAACTTTAGTTACACCGGCTCGGCGTTCTACTGTTAGTGTTACATTAATGGGAAAGCTTAGAAATGAAACTTCTCATTAATTTTTATAAGGGCCTTCCTCTGGGGTGTTCCAGTCTTTTGCAAGGATGGATTCCAATTGTCGCTTACTAACCCTTATAGACAAAGCGTTAGTAAGCGTTGTAAATTATTAAATTAATTAAGGTATACGTAAATAAATGCAAGATTTTCAGTAAATCTAGGATAATAGGATCTAATAATCAGTAAAAGTAAAAGCTTTGGAGTTTGATGAATCATGAATTCATGATTCCTCACGCTCAGAATAGGGTTTGCAAAAAACTACCGAATTAACTCCAGTCACGGGGTCGATGACAGGCGACAAGTATCGAATTATAGTGGTGCCGGATTTCATTCAGTCTAGTAAAATATAACTAACTTGTATTATATGAGTAGGAAGAGATAAATAATTAATTCTTTACTTAGCTATTTGGAAACGTGGCAATGACTGTGTACACCATGCTCGTAATAATTATTAATAGGTCAACCATTTTCAAGACATCAAAAGGAGATTTGGGATTGAGTATCCGGCAATTGAATGGAATATTTTATCTCAACTAAGGTTGATTCTACATTTCTACTGTAGGACGAGACGTATATAGAAAAATGATTATGGCGTATTTCTTAGAATCGGTTGGCAAGTTGATGCGCTTGCGCATCTCGGGCAGCGGAGACGTCGCATGTCACCCATCTCAAATGAGGGTGTGATTTGTGACTGTAAAACTTTCCATATGCTAATAATACATGACATTTAAAAAGCTCTCTGTATCTGTATCTCAAGTGTTCAAGATTATATTAGGCAAGACTAAAACATAACCTAGAAGTTAATAAGAGTGATTTATTACGAATACACTTTTTATAAAAACACTACGTTTGTGTGTAGTAAAGGACATCAGGCATAAAGTCACAAATATATTAGCTTGAATGACAATACCGTTATATACATTAAGGGAACCTACCTAAACTACTCGTATTTTGTGATAAAATGCAACGCATTCGCTTCAAATTGTCCTAATCAGATGCCCGGACACGAAAGTATGCTCATTGTAAAGACTTAACGGTAAGTTAGTTAATGGCCATTTCGTGAGTAGTTAGAAACAAGAAAAGAAAACGTCGTCAACCCTACTTGCTAGTATATTGAGTGGTGCGAAGGAAAAGTATGACAAATCGCAATTATAACGCTGCGCTGTGCGTTCACGGATCGAGTCGAGGTGATATTCTTAAGCTAAGAGACGTTTGCTTTAACCATATCGATCATTGAAGCCACGACATTCGTGAAATTATTTTGTCATATCGTCTGGCTTATAATTTTATTATGAGAGGTTCTGGGATCTGAAGATCTGATCCGATAAAAAGTTAAGATTTACTATTTACAGACATTAATTTACTTGCGTATTTGTTTCATCTTCCATGGATTCCAAGCAAGGAAATTATAGGTACTCATACAGCATAATTTCCTTGCTGCAGGCCAGCATCATTAATTAATTCGCCACAATTATGTCGCTTATTCAATTCATACCGAGATCAAACAAACAAGACTTCGTATTAGAATTAAAATAGTTGTTGCGTCGTCTTTTGAAGAATTGTTATTTTTAAGAAGCAAGATTTTGACCTGAATTATATGTATATCCGGATAATTGCAGATTCGAGCCACGTCATCAATCTAAACAATATGCTGTTTCATAAATTAACGAGTTCAAACAGTTATGCAGTGTCCGTTCCCCTAATTGATACGTCCATTGACGATAAAGTGGTGTTGAAAATTATTATAAGTTGTTCCGTGTTTACATAGCGTAGTTATGCGGTTTGTTAGCGATGCGGCGCGACGCCGGTTTCTGTCACTGCAGCAACACTCGAAACGTGATCGACAACTAATAAACATTGCACAACATCAACGTTCAATTCGGTGACTTAGGATTTATGGCACGAACAGTATGTCGTAAGAAAAAATAGGGAACAAATAACCGAGTTATAAAAGTTACATTTATTCAATAATTAAGATAGATATTATATACGATTCTTCGAAAACTATGTAGAACAAAAACAATTTTATATTTAATTTAATTCAAGAAAGTCGGTGTCGTGTCGTCCTCATTGTAGCGAACGGTTGACGAGTCGTCCGGAAAAAAGACTATCAATTTTCGAACCGTGAAAACGACGATTTGGCAGACGCCGCGGAGTCTGCGCGGGAGCACTTTCTCTGCGCAGGCGCACACCGACGCGCCGCGCCACAGTCCTTCAGGCGAGCGTGCGAGACGCCCGCACATCACACTTCCGGAAATTTAAATATACGTCTTTTACAATTCGATCGATATTTCATCTCAGTCGGCTTGCTGGGACGCACGGCGGCAGGCAGATGCATTTCGGATCGCTTCGCAGACGGCATGAACATTTTTCGAATCAATCGCCTCCTGCGTCGCGCGGTATCTCGTATTTTCGCGATCAGGGTTGATAGGCCCGTGGAGGCGGTGGCGTAACAAATTGTGTGACAGCGGTGTTTTTGGAAAACAATTGCATTATCACGTGCTTGCCGATGCCAAGCGCTAACAATGACCGCGATGTGTCGCGTTCGATCTTGACGCGAATGGACTCCAGCCAAGCCATGACGCTGTGGTACACCGATATATTGGTGAGATTTTAAATGCCGTGTTTTATCTGCACACTCGTTAATCGTCGAACACTCGACGCGTGAAGCTGTAAATGTAAATATAACGAACGTTAATCAAACTCTGTTAATTTGATGTTTTTTTTTTGCCAGTTTCGCTCGGCTACACCTCGTGGCTTTTGTTTCGAAAGTGATCTCAACTGTGTAGTTATTATTGTTGATTACAGTGTTAGTGTAGGTAACAGCGTCCGTCAAATTTTATAATCGTGACACAACTCTATTGTCCGTTAAAATAATAATGCTCCGCGGTGGACAGATAGAACTGTAAAACTAAAAAGTTGAAGTGAAATTCGAAGCAATAGTTTTAATTTGAAACAGTGCAACCCAAATCGCTTGCATAATGCGCCTGCAGACTCTGGCAATCGTAAGTCGAGTTATTTTGTCAATTTTTCGTGGTGTTGTGTGTTTTAACTTGTGTGTGTACCTTCCACAAACGATAACCTTATTGCCACATAAATACTTTTTTTCATGAATCAGTCACGTTTTTCAATAAATTCTATATTGTACGTTGTACCATTAGATTAAATAGAGATCCACTTTCAAAAACTTATCAGAATATTGTGATTTTCTAGTTCCATCCCTTTCATTCGATCTTTGTCATTGAATTTGCTACGAGCAAGTTACTTTCCTTAATCCTTACTTCCAAGAAATCATGTTGTCTTTTTCTACTTGTCTCTACATATTTTTTGATTACTAGTGGACCGCCCTTGCTAGGCTTCAGTTCAGGAAACTTGTTCTTTACGTTTACAAATATTAAATATTTTCCTACGTTTGCAACATTCATTGATGCTCCGCTCTTATTGGTCATAGCGTGATGTAATATAGCCTTCCTTGATAAAATAATTATCCAACTCAAAAATAATTTAGCAATTCGAACCAGAATTTCCTGAGATTTGCTCATGCTTATTTTATGTTTTATCTCATCAAATGTTACTGATTTTACTTCTTGTACATGTGTACAGTTTATTGCATAGTCATCATTACATTCACGGACTATCTTTATTGTTATTGTAAATGATTGCATGTGTGTGTTTTATTCGCCTTTCTTATGTTGCTATTAATGCGTTATGTTCGTTTAAAGCTTTAGTACCTGTCCGTCGATTTCTCTGTGTTTTTAAACCGACTACTATATTCCGTTCAATACAATTATTCTATTATGATGGACGTCCTACGAGCAGCTACGATGATGCAAGATTACGCATCGTTCACGGGTGTCACAACATAACGCATCTCTCTACGTTTATCGGAAGGCTTAGGCAATTGACCCACAAGTAATACGTTATTATCTACCGGCCAACTACGGAGCCTTCAATACCACCTAGATATTTATCGGGTCAATGGCTGCGCAGGTAGTATTGAATTTCTTTTGACTTTCTATATAATTATTGTGAATAGCACGCATTACCACGGCTTAGATCGCCGTTTCCACCTCGTTAACGCGCTTAGGTGTAAGCATTATGGCTAATTTTCACCGTTGAATGGCTATTGACAACGAAGCTTGGTCTTTAATTTCTATATTCTAGATTCTAATAGTTTTACCGTTGCAGTATAGTAGTTAATCATAGGTGGTATCGTCTAGAAGGAATTATTTATACTTGTTCATTAGCACACCTCCATTTGTTTAAACCTAGTCCATTAGCACGAGGTGAAGGACTTAGCAAAAAATTAAATTCTCATCTGTTTCAACAACCGTAAAATACTTAACTATTTCTCACCATGACTCCGACTGTTGTAAGAAAGGAAAAGGTAGGTCAAGAACGAGACGTTTTGTCCGGCGACCAACTCTTTTTACACACATTTAATGAGGCGTACGGGGTAAGTGTGTCAGACGCAATAAATCGTCGATTCTTATCGACCTGTAATTTTAGAGAATATTGAAAGTATATTTTGTCTTCTCACATAGTCAAATGCCATCAGATAGTATCGGATTCACGACGTTCAAATGTTCAGCTAGCTCGCGTGCGTGACTTGTCGTTTTGTCAGCACGTTATTCTAATCGAGTTCCTTTTTGGACGGAATCGCACGAAACGAACGGAACCTGCTTGCACTTTTTGTCGGTAACAAATGTAGGCTCGGTCGTTACAGTACGTAGGCAGCGAAAGAGGCGTCGCGTTACATATCAACGATTTGGTATTCGTTATGATGTCGTATGTAAATATTGATTTTTTTTTTGTTTTTTTGCGCGTTGCTGGTCTGAATATGTGCGGCGCCAGTGTCATTGGACCGCGGCCGAGAGTTTGTTTATTGAATCTACATTACGAACGTTGAGCCAAAAAAATGTTATAATGTTAAAGAGTTCATAAATAATCTTTTATAACTTGTACAAAATGTAGTACTAATGGTTAAATAAAAATTTTGTTTTATGTCGACATCGTTCTAACAATGCTGTTTAGTTGTCACTATAATAACTTTAATAGTATGAAAGGAAACAGGAAAAGTAAGTATATCGACACGTTTAGTGATATGAAAACAGCGCATGGTAATTATTTCTGGTTATTCGATTAACGACTGTGATGACTTGTTAAAAATGCTTATCAGGATATCTCCTGCAAGTCCTGCAATATGTTGCACATGTGTGTGGGGAGGAAAATACTCTTCTCTGGGTGATGAGCTAAAATGGAAATATTTTTTGTACAAGTCTTATCCTCGCTACACTCCCAAGTGATGACTCGGAATATCGTTTTCAGGATTTTCCCTCGATTAAAAGTAGGTTCATGAAGATCATGTTAAAGACTTCTGCTTAAAACATGAAATAAGTAGAACCATTTAGTTTCGGAAAATGTTCTATTATGTACCTTTTTGTACCCTAAATTTGAGGTACCTACGCTAAGTCCCAGATAATAATAAGTCAAAGTTGCCATAAGCAGACTGAGAAGACTGTCCAGTTAGGAAGAAATCCTCATAACATTTTGAAAGTGCACTTTAGCCAATAAAATTCCAGTCCGTAACAACGACCGCCATCGTGCTTTCACTATTAATTAGGATGCTCGTCGAGGAACCAATTACTGTATTATGAGCTCTAAATGCCATTTAACCTACAAACTTGAGTAGACAGACACACGTAATTGCACTCTCGATTTCTTCTATCACAACTAGCTTTTGCCTGCGGCGGTTCGAATACAACACGGTATTGTTTATTACACTTCAGGAACAATATGCTTTAATGGAATAAAATCCTAGAAACTCATTCACATATACGAGTATAAAAATAAGGATAGGTTTTTTGTGCAAGAGGATAAGATGTGCAGTTGTTGAGAAAATGAACGTTTGACAAATCGTAACAACTATAAAAACAAAGAAAAGTGAATACTATTTAGAGTCATTAACAGCCAGTTTCTACTACTACTTAATTATTCCTTACTGCAGATAAAAGATTAGGTTAATATAGCGGCGATGAGTGTGTTTTTGCATTTCAATAAACAAAAATGCTCTTATTCTTCTTATTGTTTTGTTATTGTCATATCAGTTACCAAAGATTAGTGAAATATCTAATATAACACAAGCAATGAATAGTTAGTTATACACAGTAAACTTACCAACAGATAAACCACACACAGATCAGCCTACGCTCGTCGATCATTCTTAGTTGAAGTCTGTCGGTATTCTAAGACCTCGCGATAATTCCTCTTCAATCATCGAAGTGTTTTGCACGATTGCTATTTTTAATGGTCTCATGTGTGAAATACACTCATAACTACGAGTACTACAGGGGTCGTCGACGGCATAGATTGAATGTTATCTCTCACTTTGGTATCTACTGAAGTACAGGCCCATAAAAGTCTATTATGAATCTCAATTGAGTTTGCCGCCCGTCAATGATAAAATACTGAGATTTCTCGCGTGAAAATTGATCGCCAAAAACATTACGAGTACATAATAACATTATTATCACATTTTTCTTTCTTTCTTCTTTCTTCTTTCTTCTTTCTTGACCGACAAGTTGTGTCATACATAACCTAACATTATTATCACATTTTTCTTTCTTTGTTCTTTCTTGACTGACAACGCATCGGTGATGCGTTTGGTGTTGCTGATGGCTACGAGTGACGGTCACCACTTACCATCAAGTGGATCGTCTGCTCGTTTGCCGGATATTAATATAAAAAAGATACAGAAATTATTTTGGAAGCATTATCTAAAGAGGAATATTCTAATACACCTAGAAAGTCCAAGCCAATCTCGCATAACTAGGGAAACATATTTTTGCGTTACATTTGCACAGTAACCTACATTCCACGCAACTCTTTCTGATTAAAGTTCCCGCTGCATCGTCACAATGCGATGTGCTTTTAACGAGTGCACAAACACATGTTACTCCAGTTCCGGGAACTTTCTGGTTGGCCTACCGTGCATTAACCCAATTTCGTTTGCAACTTACGTTAATCATCACAATATGTAGCCTTTTCGAGCTAAAATACTGCGATAGCTGTTCTATATCCACAGTTCTTATTATCTTTTTTTTGTGTAATTAACGGAAACGGGCATGCAGCACCACCTTTCCGCTGCCGCCCGTGTCAACTGTGACCGATATAGAATAAGACTCAAATCGGGACTACGATGTTTAGTCAGTAAGCAAACGTTCGTTAGTAGGTATGAGGACTGCGTCAGGGCCTATAGTCCAGCTAGTAGTTGTTAGTAAGAGTCTTGACTAACAGGCGGGACCCCGGACGAACTCTAGCCTCTAACACCTATACAATGTGCCATGCCCACGGTTCATGTTATCTAGTCATCAAAGAGAAACAGAGGCCGAATTTCATCAAGCTGCAAATCACCTTAGATAGTACGTAAGACCTTGTTCTGTTACAACGTTATGCTTAATGCATCGTAATGTGTCAGTCTAGCATCCATGGTGATTACCTGGACTAGCATATTACCTTTACACTGACTTGTTTGTATGACGCATCGGAGGTCACACCCATAAGATGTTCATGAGCATCTACAACTTCTACGACAGAGAAACTTACTTAGTTTGAGGTTGTATAACTATGCACTTTTCGGAGAAGGAGTGTACACTTAAAAACAATAGGATGCAACGATTTAAACACAAATGTAAGTTGATGAATTATTCACTCGATTGTTATTGTGATTCAATTTCATTGTTTCATCTTAAAAGGCACAAGATAACCGTAAAGATCACCGTTCGTCGTTAAACGCAGTGATTTTATAATTTTACACATTATGTATTTACTTTAATAAAAATTCAATTTTTCGAGTCTTTTATGTAAAATAAGCCTTTTTCTGTCAATATGTAAACCATTTTATATCAAGTTTTTCTATAAATGTGCGCAGTGCAGTAACCCTGTTTTGAATTGATCTGTAAAAGCTCCATGTTGAAAGCGAGCTATGCTACAGCTGTATAAATCGTAGCACCTATGCTACGTGGTTTCGGATGCCAAAATATATTTTTACACTCTTACCAGTACCTACCGATAAAGAAAGCTAATTTTTCGGGGTCGAAATGAGACACTCCCTACTGCGCTAAACAGAGTGTGAAACGCAAAAAAGTATTCACGTCTTACCAAAGATCTGTTTACCGACTAATTTTAAAGGAAGCTATTTGTAAGAATGAGTGCGAGTATTCAACACTAGAAAACACTGAATAATTCGTTTATGTCTGAGCAGTTGCTTCATAATTGTTTTCCACGGTTATTCGAGATTATTGTGACAATGATCGAATTATTAAAAATAAATAGTATTGCAAACAAAAAACAGTCATGAAATATATACAATTTATATAACTGATGATTTGAAACAGTACAACAGTAAACTTCTGAAACTCAGAATGACGTCATTAGATATTTTCCTTAGTTACAAAAAGTAACAAAAACACTTATTGTACTGCCGGGCCCTGAGTCACGTAACGCAGATTTTTGATGGCTTTCGACAGGCCATCGGGCCGCGAACACACTTGTCTGATTCACGTCGTGTTCTATGGATTTTGGCGAGATAATGCCTGTAATTAGGGGGTGAAAGCTGGCTCTGTCGCTGATCTGTGAGTGAAACGTTTGGTTCACACGAAAAGCCACGAGATTTATAAGTATGCAATGCACGAAGTACGTATGTTTATACATACATCATATTATAAGTACATAAATCACGTGTGAAGCGCTCATAGCCCGGCGGCTTGCGTCGATCTCAAGTGATCGACAAAGTTAAGCAACGGCGGGCGCGGTCGGTAGTTGGATGGGTGACCGCTAGTGGCAAAAATTTCTTGAGCGCTTCCGTGCTTCGGAGGGCACGTAAAGCCGTCGGTCCCGGTTGTTATCACTTGGTAGCAGTCGTTAAGCCATGTCGGATACCTTCGGGCGGCTTAAAATTTCCGACACTTGGGTTGGCCACTAACCCCTCCACCAATCCGCACTGGAGCAGCGTGGTGGAGTATGCTCTAGGCCTCCTCAGGTATGAGGAGAGACCCGTGCTCAGTAGTGGGCCATTAATGGGTTGTAGCCAATCACGTGTCTGTCATTGTTTTGTCTGTAGTTTGTACTGAAAAATAGACATAAGTATCTTCTGTTAGAATGCTACGCCTCTCTTAACAAAATTTTTAGTCCCAAATATTTATCAATCATCCTCAGACTGCACTTCTGCTCTTTGTACGAAACAAACGTAATATTATATTAGAACAGAATTAAAATAATGACTATAATGTCAGCTGACAATCAGTTTTTAACAAATGTAGGCGTTGTAATGATATTAGATAAATAGTAAAAAAGGTGAATTATGATGTCGTTGCATATTGGTTATCATATGTACATACTTACCTACGTGTTGAATAAAAGTATGTAGGGACAATTTACCTTATTAAACGTGGCCCGTCATCCATTTCTTTTCATTTCATTTCAGATTCATTTTAAATTGCAACTACTTAGGTAGGTACCTACTGCTAAACGTGCAGATTTGCAAAATGAGCTAAAGTTGATTGAACAATATGTGCAAGTGGCCTGTGTACCTACTTAACGAAGACACACGCAAATTATCATAATGCCCACGTGTTATAAATTTCAATTGCTCACCAGACGTTTGTGTCAAAAACGGAAAAAATATCAATTCGAATGTGCTTCGTTCAATAAAAATCTAATTCCTCTCACTCGGTACCAATAAATCATTTAAATATAGATACTTCAATAAGCATACGCACCTCGCATCCATACGCGTACGATTTGATAATACTGTTACGAAATAATTACCCCACCTAGAGTAAAACAATAAACGCGATCATAAAATATTTTATGAGTACGCTTGAAATACGATCGAATGTAAATGTGGAGTGACGCCGGCCGAGGTGTTTGAACGATAATACATTGTTTATTCTAGGATTTGCGAAATGTCCAGTTTTATGTAGTCGGAATTGGCAAGGATTCAACATAAATATACGTGTAGTATACAGAGGGATCGGGAAATCAGGTGGTAAATTTTGTGCGTGGATTGATACCAACAGTCTATTCACGGTGAGGAATGGCGATGCTTCTATTTGGTTTATATCATTATTATCAACGCGTGCTGTTTGAACATTTGTACTCGTACACATCAAAGTGAAAAATTCGAAAGCGCGAGTAGGTAAACATCGTTGATACCTACTCAAGATACTTTATGGCTTCAAGATTGATCGCGTGTGAACTAGATTCGTACATTTCGGACAAATGAACGTTACTGACACGGGTTTTGAATCGAATGTATTTAAAATAAGTTAATAGAACTAGTGAACTAGGTGGCACAATCAATCATCGTCAAACATTTAACCAACTGTCGAAATTAAAATGGATATAAAAGTTTGACGTTAATAGATTCCGTCCACTTTGACCGGTCGCCATAAAAATTTATGTGTACTTTAATAGCATCTCGTCTCAGTTTTTTCCATATTTCTCTACTCATCGTAGAATCTAGATAAGATAGAACATGTCATTGTGAATATAGATCATCTATGTTTATTTATACAGTGGTATGAATATACTTACATAGAAAAGATACTCTGTCCTTTTACTAATAGTTAAAGTGTATTAACTATGACACTACAGTTCTATTTTATTTAGATAAGAGTACTTTAAGCTTTCAAACAAAATGTTTTAAATAGAGACATTGACTCTCCTTCAACGTTAATACTCTAAACAAAATCTGAGATATAAGGATAGCAGAGGTGGGCCAAATATAATCATGATTAGGTACAGATAACTGAAGGCCCCGAAAATACACCCGCAAGCGCCTTTCGAGAAAAGGTAGTTAGAGCGTTCTTGGCGGGGGCTTTCAATAATCTTAATGTATAATCATGATCACCTTTTGAACAAAATGCACCAGAAGAAAGTTATAGCTTTTTATACATGTAAATCATATTGTATTTCCATCTTTGCAGAGTCCTGGCGCGGTGAGCGGCGCAGGTGCGGGCGCGGGAGCGGGAGCGGGCGCGGAGAGCGGGTCGCGCGACGCTCTGGACGTGCGCTACTCGCTGGCGGCGCTCGCGGACGACTACACCAAGCGCAAGCATGTTGTGCGGGTCACCACCGCCGCCGGCGCTGAGCTGCTGCTGCAGGTAACCTACCAGATAATACGACCCTTTGGTACAAAGCGCCAAAGTTACGAACCCATAGCCCAGTTGGTAGTCTCTATGAGGGGTTGATATTTGTTCTCGGACGTGTTAGCAATGTTTTTAAGGGTTGTCCAAAACCATCCCACTCATACCAGGGAATGATATTGCAGGGAAAGTGCACGTTAACGTTTATTTAGTTATGCGCCAATTATATTCCGAACGCCAATTAGGTACCTATATTAAAACAAATGGATCGTAGCCGCTCGAGTCTGATGGCCTCGTAGCTTGGAAGGAGGATATCCCGATGCTAATGTTTCTAAAAACCCGGTACGCAAACCATTATGGATATTTAAAATACTTCGGTTTATTTCAATTCACGTTTTTACCTAGTAATTTTATACTTCAATGACTTCAATCTATGTTGATGCGATCAAAAACATTTTGTTTGAAAGCAAAACTTATATTGATTGTGATATTATTAAATGTTTCGCTTAGCAACATCTATTACCAACGTTCAATATATTATCGCTCTCTCCTAAATTAAAATTAAAAAGCAAAATGAACGATTTCTTCAGAGCATCACTATAAACATTTTCACGCGTAACCTTAAGATCTTTTTACATAAATCCAATCTATCCGGAGTTCTACACTTGAAATGCATGAGCGATATATTCCAACTGCAGAAAAATAACTTCTAAATATAACAGACGGTAAGCTTTCATGATACCATATACCTACTTACTCGTACTCTGTAGTGTGAATATGGGTATCCGAAAACCAAGCGAGAATTATTACAAGAAAGGTACCGAAGAAGTTGAGTGCAGCAATATGCAATATGAAAGCAGTGGGGATAATGACTATAAAATGACATTTTTTAACCTAAATGAGGGATAGAAAATTTTAAAAAGATAGAACTTATTTATTGAGGTAACTGGTTACAGGCGGACGGCGCAGCGGACGCTCAAAGATGGTTGGCAGCGCTGAGGCGACACTCGGCGGAGCCCCCGCCGGCCGAGCCCGCGCCCCCGGCCGCGGCGGAGCCCCCGACGCCGATGCCATCCGCCACGGCAGCGCCCGCCAGCTGCCCCTCGCCGCAGCCGCCACAGAGGAGCAAGAAGGTCGGCCGGAACAGATCGCCCACAGGAAAGGAACAAGGTAAGGGGAAAACCATTGTGTCATTCATTAATCTTAGATATCCTTTACTACGATTTCTATTCAGTGTTCTTTTAACCTCCTTCACATTTTTTAACTTCCTTTACAATTAAATAAATAAACACTTGAATCCACTGTTCCATATGAGTGCGGCTACTACCTGCAAATTTCATAAACCATTTTGAACAATTTTATCCGGTATTCATCTTTCAATAGCATAAATTGGCAATACCTTGCAGTCCAAATGAAGCTTAAATTTTTTTACATTCTATTCCTACATATAAATTAATTTATATTAAAAACTCCTGAAGCATCCTTATACCAATGCAATTAACTGAACCACCAATGTGTGCACCAGGTCCCCCGACGCCGACGCTGCCGTCATCACCGAAGAACAAGACGTGGAAGGGGCGCATGGCGAAGCAGCTGCGGCGCATGCACGGCGGCGCGAGCGGCGGCGGCGCGGCGCCCGCGGCCGGCGGCTGGCTGGGCGCGCCGCTCGAGCGCTGCCCCGCCGACCCCGACCACCCGCTCGTGCCGCGCGCTGTCACCCTGCCCGCGAGAGCCGTTGAAGTAAGTAATGCATTACGCACCACAAAGCTCTAGACGTTGACTACAGTCGTACAGTAAAGTTACAAGGTCATCATAATCATCGCAATACATAACTCCCATTGCTGGGCTCGGGCCTCCTCTCACAATGTGAGGAGTACACACGCTGGCCAATTGCGGGTTGGCGGATTTCACACACCTTTGAAAACATTATGGAGAACTCTTAGGTGTGAAGGTTTCCTCACGATATTTGCCTTCACAAAATTAAGTTCTAAAAGATAAAATTAAATTCTTTGTTTATTTATTATAAATCTTCAGTTTGTTTGTTACAACTTCACGTCTTGATCAACAAATTGATGGTCCTCAAAATTTTGTTACATATTAGATTACCTTTTTCTGTTCTTCTAAAGATCCGTTCTAATTTCATTCGTCGTCCTTCCTGTTACAAATTAAAAAATCTTACTAGATCCAGAAAGTCTACTGGATTTAGTAAGCGAGATCCAGAAAGTCTCTTAGAAGTGCAACACCTAAATTTTATTAATGAACATTGCAGGCGTACGGTCTCCGCACGGTGGGCGTGTACCGCGTGCCGGGCAACGCGGCGGGCGTGGCGGCGCTGGCGGCGGCGCTGGACCGCGGCGCGCCGCCCGCCGAGCCGGACGCGCGCTGGGCCGACGTGCACGTGGCCTCCAGCCTTCTCAAGGCCTACCTGCGCCGGCTGCCCGACCCGCTGCTCACCGCACATCTATACCCCGCCTTCATTGGTGAGTTACATTGCTGCGCTACTTTCAGTAACGTTACTGCTGGATTGGGTTTTTCAAAATCTGGTGTCTTCAAATTTTTCTTTTAGTTAATGAATATCAAATTTGTTAATAACATAGGTACGGTAGCGTCACCTATGGAGTCTAGGATAGTTACGAAAATACACTTATGTTTAAGTACAATACAATAACACTTTATTGTATTTTTTCTTAACTTCGTATACTTGACAACCCCACTACGATGATAAGTGGCAACATAGCCCTTAGATAGTAAAGCGCGCTAAGCGCTAACTTAGAAAAAGCTGTAAACTGTAACCGTCTAACTCTAACCCGTGTGTATTTTCCAGCGGCGGACCGTTCCCCGGAGCGCGCGCGCGCGCTGCGGCGGCTGGTGCAGTCGCTGCCCGCGGCGCACTACGCCACGCTCAAGTACCTGATCCAGCACCTGCGCACGGTGGTGGCGCACTCCGCGCACAACAAGATGGAGGCGCGCAACATCGCCATCGTGTTCGGGCCCACGCTCGTTCGCGCCGCCGGCGACGACATGCTTGCCATGGTCAACGACATGTCCAGCCAGTGTCGGATCATCGAGTCCTTCCTCACTCATGTCAGTATAATGTACCTACTGAGAAGCTTTTTGAAGATATAACTCTGTTGTTGTAACACATACATAAACTAGAAAATAGAAAATGAGAGAGAGATAGAGAGAGTGACAGTAAATGGAGGGGGGCTTTACAGATTGCGGAAAATGAACAGATATCTGCTTCCTATAACCTCAGTGACAAAAAAATAATGGGCTACATACATTAACTGCAGGGTTTTGATTGTGAAGTTTTTGTTTATGAAGAAAAAAATTACTCTCACGATTTTTTTTGTAATCATGGTACAGTAAGACAAGCAATTAAATTATTTGACTAATTAAATTATACTAGTTATTTATATTTATTATACTGCTCAACAGTATGAATGGTACTTCGAAGAGGAGGCGGGTGAGCCCCCAGTGGAGCCTGCGCCCCCCGCCGACGACTTGGGACCCGCGCCCGCGCCCTCGCGTGACCTGCTCATACACAATGTCAAGAAGATGGAAGGTAACTAGAATAACTCAGTATATCACGGTCACTACACAACTATTACACACACGTAAACATGCATGCATAATACTAATAATATCAACACGCTTTGTTTCGGCTCGAAGGACCATAATATACGATACTCTTATGTTATAAAGTAACAGTCATAAAGTCATTTTTCGAAGTCACTTCATGTAATTACAACGTCTGAATAACCACGATCGCGCTATAATAGAAATCGTATTAATTCAAAGCAGGCAAAGACGTATCGACCCGCGACATCGTCTCCTCGATAATATCGGCGGCGAACCGCAAGATCCAGCGCAAGCCGCGGCCCAAGCCGGCGGACAAGAAGTGGGCGCCGGACAAGCCGCCGTCGCCGGGCGGCTCGCCCCCCGCCTCCCCGCTCGCCTCGCCCCCGCCGCACCTCACCACCTCGCTCGCCGACTACGACGGCCTGCCGCCCCAGTTCGTCAGACACCATGACGCTGTTAATAAGTGCGTATTTCTATTCGACTTCATATTCTTTTTCATACATCTTCATATTCGACTTTAAGTAACTGTCATCGACAAACGGTGCTTGAACTACACTCAAAACCACTCTACTTTTAGGCTACGTATACATTATCGATTTTCTTAGAACTGCTGTTATACGGGTACACTTATTTTTATTATGTTATATTTTTTATAACTCCACTTTTAAGAAACTAAACATTAACTTGAAATTACTGAATTTAAAATCAATAGTCATGTCAAGTAATAAAACCTAGTAGTCAAATAATGTAAACGCAAAGCATGTTTACGGAGTATTGTTTATGTTATTGAAGACCTGCAGTAAAACTATGTGTATACGTACCGTTTTCTTGCCGTATTTAACTTTCACAGCCGATTTTTACGAGAATTAATGAATCCGAATTATAGTGTAAACATAAGACTCGATTCGAATAGAATCGATCAAATATTTGAGGGTAGTTCAACGTTTCAATCTTTTATTCACATGTTAAAGTTTATGTAATATGTATTAATTGCTGTACGTTTTTGTTAACAGGATCGATATAGAGACGATGGCGGCTCTGGGCCGCGGGCGGGCGGACGGCGCGCGGCACACGCTCAACAACTTCTCTATAGACGGTACGTTACGGCCCGCACTTGTTGGACGTTATTGTACTTATTGATGAATAATAATTATAGAAATTGCTACGTAGTAATATAGCTTGGTTTATCACTCCTTTACTGTTTTAAATTGAGCCGTTTTACACGCGATTTAGATTAATCCATTTCTTATTGAACAATTTTATTCTCATTAATAATAATACCTACTTAAGTTAAGGTTTAAAGGTGATCTTATCTGATTTTTGTGTAGTAATCGGGTCTTTTTATAATATGTAATTACAAATGTTCAGTAGATAATTTCCCAAAATGGCAATTCTAAAAATTAAAATTACTAAAAATTCTAAAAAGATTATAACATCAGTCGCCGGGTTTCAACAATAATTTCTGCGAAAAGTTACAGGTCCAAGGAGTGATAAAATTATTTAGTATAATTAGAATTGAATAATGTAATGTTGGCTTCATACAATAAAGGTGGCTATTTGGTCCATTAGGTGTGCAGTACTGAAGTGAGAGAGTAGACAGCAATCCTTTGTTATGTCCACATACGAAGGTATAGGAATGTGAGCGTGCGTGTTGCGTGTGTGTGCGTTACGACCGCTGTGTGTGTGCGGCGGCGGCGCTCTCACACTGCCCTCATTCTGTCTCATTCGAGCGCCGCTACCGATACATTCGAGTCGCATTTTGTTTTTTTAGAACTTAGATTAATCGATTAATGTCTCGATTCTGATCGTTGTAATTCGAGTCTTTCGCTTTTTAATTATGAACAATTTTCTAGCAATCACGAGTCGACGATGATGTGATCACCATGAACGATGACGGAATCCATATTTATATTCAAAATTGCAAACGACAATGTATAGTAAGCTGCACCATTATTGTAACTGTTAGTAGCGTAACCGCTATGGGCTTCGAGAAATACCCATACAACGCAGATTAAACGCAGTTGTTGGAATAAGTTTAACAAAGTGCGACTCGTATTATAAACGTGAACACAATAATAAAACAATCATAAAACTAACGCTTAAAGCCGGCGGCTGCTGACTGCCCGCGCACGGCTTGAGCTCGTGCTGACGTCATCGACTAGTGTCGCTCGCCTCACACCTGTGTATATAGCCGCTCCATCATCCATTCACCGTATCACCGCGCGCGTCCCGCACGCGACGCGGACAAATAACGCTTACGTTCGTACCTGCTCGTCTCTACTGAATAGTCTCGCAGGCGGCCGCGAAATTAAGTCAGGAAGAAAATACTTATCGAAATCCAACAGCCATTGACAGCTGTCAAATTCCTGAATTCATGTCAAGAGGTTACTGACACTTATTTCGCGCCCGCCTGAAGGAGCAATCGATTTCTCCCTCCGCGCTAACGAGACATCCCTTCCCGCAGGAACCGGCGACCTAGTGTCCTCGCTCACCAGCACCTTCGACCAGAAGCTGCGCACGCTCAACAATGCGTCGCCGCTCGACGACGGCAGCATCCCGTACGCGGACGAGTGCCAGGACGAGGACGAGAGCAAGTCCAGCGGCTCCCCCTCCCCCTCGCCGTCCCCCTCCCCCTCCCCGACGCCGTCGCCCGCGAGCGACGAGCGCGTGTCGCCGGCGGCGCGCGCGCACGAGCTGAAGACCGCGTGGCTGGCGCGCGACCACCGCCACTCGTCCTCCAGCGAGGAGGCGTGGCCGCGCCGCCTCGACACCGACGACTCCGAGAAGGAGAACGAGGGCCGCGCGGGCGGAGCGCCCGCCGAGTGCGCTAAGCGGCACAGCGCCGCGCTCGAGCCCGACGCGGACGGTGCCAAGCTCAAGCGCTCCGAGTCGCCGCGCCGCGAGCCCGCGCGCGCCGCCGGCCGCGTGCTGCGCTCCGAGAGCCTGAACTGCCGCGCGGAGCGCCCGCGGGCGGAGTCCCCGCGACCCGCCTGCCGCTCCACGAAGCTCAAGCGCAAGAACGGCATGCCCGAGCGCGGCATCAAGCGGCGGCACACGGTGGGCGGTACCAAGGACTTCGACAAGGACGGCTGGTCGGCGCGCCACACGCGCACGTCTTCTCCCGACCTGACGGCCGCGCCCTGGCCGCCGCCCGCGCCGCCGCTCGTGCCGCCGCCGCGCCCGCCGCTCGAGTCGCACGTCTGAGCCCCCGGCCGGCCGTCGACCGCCCGCCGTTTGCGGAGCTGCTATCGCCGACGTTTATGTAGCACGGCGAGTCATTTTAATGCAATGTAACTCGTCTTCGATTCATCTGTAACGATAAATTAGTCTTATTCAGATTTATAATTGCTAAAGTTGTATTTGTTACAAATATAAGACGTTACATAACAAAGATAAGGGGTCGAGCCATCCACCTGGACGGTGAGCTGGGAGCGACCCCCGGTGCGTATTGTTCGGTTTGGTGCTGTTTTACTGTAGCCGCCGCCCGCCGGCCGCCGGCCGCCGCGTGGGGACGGGACCCCGGTGGAGTGGACGCTTTCACGAGAGAGGCTATTATTTTGATTCGATTCAATCGACTGAATAGATTAGGTCACAAGTATCTAAATAACTTTATAATACACCGATTTAATACTCAAGTCATCGCTGGCGTGCATTTAGCCCGCTCACTCGCTCCCTTGATCGATATCGAGATTTAATCGAATACGTAGGTTAATTTAATTAGTAGTTATTGTATCTTATCGTGTAGGTGAACGTATGATGCAACAAAGCGAAAGTGATTCTTCCAAATTTTCTATAAATCGATCAGTGCAATAGATCAATACGACGACAGGGATTATGTAACCGTTTCAAAGAAATCGATTTATTAGTATAATGAAAAGTATAATGGAACTTAGCTCACTAAACAATGCCAAAGAGAGATAACGAAGCTGACAATGAAATAAATAATGAATGCGCGGAACGAGCGACAGGGACGGCACGACTCGGACAGAGTGAGAGGAGGGATGCGAGGGAGCGCGGAGCGACGAGACGTACATCGAAGTGACGAACACTTCATTCAATAGTATATGCACGAGTACAGTGTACATAATGTACCGGTGGCAGAGTTCCACAAATCTACATTATTTGTTTGTAGGACGACTCCCTTTGTAGGTACTGGACTACTATTGACGGAGTTACCGTGGAACTCGACTCGTATTGACGTTCATGCAGTGCAAATGATAAAGCATAATATATTATAATTAGCGCTACTAGTGTGTAGGTTGTACAATGGTGTAGACTTAGGGTGAGTTAGCGAGACGTGTCCGCGGCGCGAGACACGAACACCAGGTAACCATAAGTATGTGTAAGATGTATACGTAGACACTCGTGGAGGATACGACAGTAGTTATATACGGTATTATTAAAGTAAATACGAGCGTACATCACCTACTTGCCTTCGCAATAGAATTAGAGGATTCGAAATGCACAACTCTCGACAGTATGTAGATAGTTCGTGAATTGAAGTTACCTTGTGGCGTTTAGTTTGGACAACTGTGCGAGTGTGGACTAGATTAATGACCGGCGCGGCTGTATATTGTAGCGTTGGGCTTCGCCGCCGCCCCGGAGCCCGAGGTGTTTTTGTAAATAGGGAATGCGACGTCTGTCAGTATATCAAACGGAATCCCGCAGTGCGCAGTGCGCGGTGCACTGGCGAATAACGACGTTAACACTAATGCAGTGATATTAAAGTGATCCCTTTAGCTTTGTATAAATTGTACATTTCTTTTATCATTAATTTATATTAAATTTGTTATCGTAGCTTTGTTGAATGCAATTATTTTTTATTGTTTTGTTTATCAAAGAAAAGTATTTTTAGGCTAAATTCAATTGTTATTTATTTGCGGAAGCTGTTTAACGTGATTCGGCACGGTTTTATTTTTTGGGAAAAAATGTAAACTTGTAATTATAATTTACGGCCGCAAAATGATGTTTTAGACTTTCGTTCATTGACTTTTTTTTGGAAAATTTTATACCATCCTTACGTTAAGACGATCTCAAGTTTGTTGAATGTTTGCAAAGCGTTCCTTTTAAAGTTTTATTTGTAAATATATCGTTTATGTAATGTAGGGTCAGTGAATTTACTAATTTTACTACATTGTATCTTACGTAGGAGGTAGACCCGGTAGAGGTGGTTACAACAGATTAAGTATTGTATTCATGCTCTTCGTGTAATCAGCTATGAAATTCAAATAGTTAAACATCTTAAAGACATTTTGCAAATATGGTTCGACCCAGATTTACATTATTTGTCATTGTGTATATTTTGGAGAAATGAAAATAAAATATTGAATCAATTTAAAACCTTGTCTGATTTACAGATCCTTACCCTCTGAAACACTGTACAACATATGAATTCCGATAGGTCTTCACAAAATCGAAAGCGCGAATCAAATAAGAATATACTCGTGTGTGATAACGATAATTCCTCGTCGCACCACCAGCGGCACGAGGACTATACCAACCTACCCCCCCCCCCCCCCCATTACCTCCTCCATCGAATAGTACTTAGTTCCATTTCTGCTGTGTTACAATTGATTTAACAGCAATTGTGTCCCGGTAACGTGTGAAGTATTATAATCGGGCGCAACGCAAGTCCTCTACTTACTAACAAACTAACCATAAAATTTAATGTTCTGTCACCGTCTGCTAACAGGACTAACCATCCTAGTCCCTATTTGAGCCTTGTTCTAGGTCGGTCACGAGTTGTCATGGGCGCCGGCAGCGGGGTGGTGCTGCGTGCTCGTTTGCTACCTTTTCCATAAAAACAATCTGCCCAAATGTGAGCCTTACGTATATTTATACCAAACATAAGTACCTACTTATATCATAAAATACGCGTCTTTTTGAGGGGTCGTATAAATAATTTGAAATAAAACCCAGTAATTCATTGCATCTACTTTTATTCGGTTACACCAGTTATACATTATATTATATTTCTTTTTCTACACGTAGGAAATAGGTTGAGTATAATAGCCAAAATTCAAAAATAAATAAGTTGTACCCATTGTAATTTGTTTATTTATTCTACTAACAAAGAAAAACTTACATAAAACTTAATATAACGTAACATAAAACTAATACTCTCTTGACAAACAAATAAGCAAGCAAACATCGCGCCACGCTCCGCCCTTACATGTTGCAGTTTGTAATAAATATTTGATACTTTGTAGTCTTTGTACTCGCTATACACTGCGTCAAGATGGCGAGAAGCGCGACGCGGACGCAGCGCGACGACCCGTGATAGTCTACTGTCTATGCAATTATCGTAAACTGAGAAGAGTATAGACCAATCGATGCCATCTATCGCACTCACACAAGTAAAGGAACTTACGCCAATGACACGAAAAAAAAACGAGACAGAATGATGCTATGTTTTGTCTCACTTTTCTTGCCGGTTTTTCAAGGAAAGCACAGATTACAAGCAAATTTGACAGCTCACTGTCGATTTTTTTTGTGCCACGTACAATTGTACTTTCTCGTGCTATCTCATGTTGGCCACGCTCACCAGATGTCTACAGGGTGTCCCAAAAGGTTACGTAGCTAGGAAGAGGGGTGATAGGGGTGGTCACAAGGGTCACCAGAAAAATAAAAAAAAAAATCCCCTCTGGGAATTAAAAGAATAAAAGGCATTTTTTTAAAAACTAAAAATTTTACACCTTTTGGGGCGACTTTGCTCCCGATGATCTACAAATATTGGTATAATTAAAAAAAAAATGCTGTTATGTTATCGTCAATAACCCTTTTTCAAATTGAAACAAGAAAAACAATACATGTCTAAGCAATATTTCAAAGAAAATTAAGTTCTTGTCCAGTCAAGGACTTAGTAATTACGATTTCACTCAACTTCCTCCAAGTGTACTGAAAAAAAAAAGTACTATGCAACTCCGGCGAGTAACTTAAAAAGATAGGTAATTTTATTACAATTCCAAAATGGTATAACACTTACTTAAAAAATTCTTACTAGGATATGTAAAAATAATTTTCGGAAACAATACCCCTGCAGAACAAAACACCAATAAAACAATAGTCTCAAATTCGTACGCAAATACATTTTTAAATGTTTATTCTGTTTCTTAAAACTTAAAAAGATAGGTAATTTTATTGCAATGGTTTTAAATGAAACTCAAAAAAAAAATGTAATTATTTATTTAAATAAAATGCTCGAAATGTCTACCATTAACATAAATACACGCCCTACATCGTTTTAAAAATGAGCGGGAGATATGGCGAGCAAATCTTCTATTGTTGATTGATTCCGCGGCCTCTGTGATCCTCGCCCTCAAGTCAGCCAAGTCAGTGATGGGTTTCCCATAAACTTTTTCTTTTATAGCACCCCAGTAAAAGAAGTCTAACGGGTTTAAATCCGGTGAACGAGCTGGCCACGCTATAGCACCGGCCCGTCCCATCCACCTACCAGGGTATTCTTCGTCTAGGAAATCCCTTACAGGACGTGCATAATGTGCTGGGCACCCATCAAGCTGGAACCACATATTCCTCATTGTTTCTAGCGGCACATCTTCCAATAGATTTGGTAATTCGTTTTGTAAGAAGTTTAAGTACGCCGCGCCAGTCAGTGCCTCAGGTAGCTCAAAGGGTCCTATTACTTTACCATTTAGTATTCCGGTCCACATGTTCACTTTAAAACGATATTGGGACCGATCTTCTCTAAGTAGGTGGGGATTTTCTACGTGCCACTCGTGTAAATTGTGTAGATTCATGTATCCGTCCTTTTTAAAAGTAGACTCGTCGGACCACAATATTTTATTAAAAAAATGAGGGTCCTCCCTATGCATACGCAACATCCTACGACAAAATGCCAGTCTCGCAGGATAATCGCGTGGTAACAGACCCTGTACGCGTTGCACGTGGTACGGGTGAAACTTCTCAGCTTTCAATATGCGATGAGCAGTACTTCTTGGTATACCTGTACTTGCTTCAATTGCCCGAACTGAAGTACTCGGATCGTCTGCGACGGCTTGAAATACTTCATCTTCGACATCGAACCGAGGTCTGCCTTCATTAACCGCTTGATGTGGAAATCGACCCTCAGACAATAGTCGGTGGATATTGACGAAAACACGGCTATCCGGGTGACGTGCGGCGTTCGGATATCTTTCTCGGTAGAGTCTTGCTGCAGCACCGGCATTACATCTACATTCGCCGTAAATGAGATGCATGTTCGCATATTCTTGCGCAGTGTACGTGGGTGGCATGGTGGTACAGTATCGTACACTTTAGTCCTTGAGAAAGCCGGGTCGTTGGAAGAAATCACAAACAATGTCCAAATCACAAAGAAATAATCAAGTCGAGAAAGCGAAGCAAAGTTGTTAGTACAAAATGAACACAAACGAATACAAAGGATGCGCAGTATGGAGATCGTAATGTACTGATTGACTACATACTATTGGACTAACCAGAGATGGCCTACCTACTTTTTCTCTTTCTTAAAGTATCTCCTGTCTCTCTCACTCACCAAACTTGTTTAAACTTGTTTTGTTTGGTTTCATTGTTATTGGTATGTTTTGTTCTGCAGGGGTATTGTTTCCGAAAATTATTTTTACATATCCTAGTAAGAATTTTTTAAGTAAGTGTTATACCATTTTGGAATTGTAATAAAATTACCTATCTTTTTAAGTTACTCGCCGGAGTTGCATAGTACTTTTTTTTTTCAGTACACTTGGAGGAAGTTGAGTGAAATCGTAATTACTAAGTCCTTGACTGGACAAGAACTTAATTTTCTTTGAAATATTGCTTAGACATGTATTGTTTTTCTTGTTTCAATTTGAAAAAGGGTTATTGACGATAACATAACAGCATTTTTTTTTTAATTATACCAATATTTGTAGATCATCGGGAGCAAAGTCGCCCCAAAAGGTGTAAAATTTTTAGTTTTTAAAAAAATGCCTTTTATTCTTTTAATTCCCAGAGGGGATTTTTTTTTTTATTTTTCTGGTGACCCTTGTGACCACCCCTATCACCCCTCTTCCTAGCTACGTAACCTTTTGGGACACCTTGTATATCCTTCTCTGTCTACGGCAATGATGGTGAACATTGACTATTGGCAAGATTCATTTGACAAATCACCTCAATCTTTACAACATAAATACTCTCGAGTACTTTGCTAGTTTCACTCGTCCCATCATCGAAAATGATCTTACATGATTTCTGAGACACTTAGTTGTTAAATACTCATTATGCTTTGCTCTATATCACCATTCTACTCTCAGTGTCCGTTCTCAGATTACACCAGTGCCAAATACAATGAGTGACCGAGTGAAATTAAACAAATAGTCAAACCCTTGTTTGTTTGATAACAAATAGTTGCAACTTGCGTTTATATTATAAGGAGCCCAGGCTCAGGCTTTTAAAATATCATTGTATGCTACTACTGACCGCAGTCGGAACCTAAGCGAAGTCGTCTTGCTTTTCTTTGGTGTTCATAAAATGTTGGGCACGTAATAGATCATACTACATGGCCCACAACGCAATACACTATCACACGCCATCGAAATTTAAAAAAAAATTAATAAAGCATACATTCGTACCACTAATCTTTAGAAACACATTCACTGGATAGGCCAGACACGACTATTGAAAGTTGAATGTGAAGCGGCGCCACCATGCGGCATCTTCGAGGAACTAAATTTTATCCACTCTATTTTTTCATCATCCCCAAAGAAGTGTTCGTTCACCGAGACCTCACTGCTTTCGATGGCAACACACAGAAATGTGGTCACGGTAGTTCTACCACCTACCAGTACATTTATGTTACAGAGACCAGACATTCACACGCATCATTGGCCATAAATCCATCAAACTAATATCACCCTGTCGCTGTTTCATATCCATCAATTACTTTGGAAAATAGGACATGTACGAGGGCATGTGGATATAAAATTCTTTCTATACCGGTAAGTTGCATATTTGCGTCAAAAATATCTTCCGGATATATAATTTTTATATCAAAAAATGTAATTCCTAAAATATTTTACGAACGCCCCCGTACAGCCGAACTAAGCTCTGCTCCATTCACTCCGGAACTGCTTATACAAATTTGAACCACTCATAAAATAAAATATAACATTAAAACCAATGAACTACTTAATTAAGTTTGACACTACCAGTCGATGAACTTGCTTCACCGTGGACGAGTGACGAGTAAAATATCGGATTATGGCACTGAATAAGTGGCAATGGAATTGATAGAGAGCTAAAATAATTTTATTAAACACGTTAGATATTAAATTCCTTAGTCTGGCCGTCAAGTACAGAGTATATACGCGTCGAATATCCCGCTACATTACTAACAATATCAGATAACATTGGTGCAGCGTCAATACGAGACAGCATCTCGATTACACATCGGTTGTTTTATGTGTGAACCTCAGTCATCCTACTGAGGCAAGATGTAACATTACCTGACCTAACATAATTATAAATCAAGGTACCGATTAGTTACCGCCCAGCGGTGAGCCAAGTTCATGTTTTCTTATGAGAGTAGGTACCCATTATTTAATAAATAGTGAAATAACGTATAGAAATATATGTCACTGAAATGTTTTACAAACTAACATCCAGACGACACAAATCTATTTTAACATACTAGTGACACTAAACACTTAAGACCGAAACCACGTAAAATTGTCAGCGTCAATCCGCAATCCGTTCATAGCGGGCAGTCTATACGCCCTAGGCCACTATGAATTTTATCATTGTTAATATCAATTATTAATATCGCTTTCAGCTTAAACATAATTAAGCACGTGGTCGGCACTTGTACGCATTTTAAATAAAAAAAATGCGAAAGTTAAATCGATCAGAATCCATGAACGGGCGCGCGTTCAAACAACAAATCAATTAAAATATACAGCGCGTAACTGGAGATATTACACCTGCCTATTATTATATTGCGAATTGATCCCGACAAATTTACAAGTTACGAGTGTGTAACATTTCAATTTCGTTAATCGATATGACTCACTGCTGTACACGATAAGTACGAATAATTGTGGAATGTTCTAGATGACGTAAAAATGTAGTGGCGACCGGGCACTCGTCGCGTGTAATATGCATACCTTGGACAGTTAATACTACAATATGTTAACTATTTTTAGTCACACCAAAATGAGGTTTAATAATTCCGTCATCGCTAAAACTACTGGCAGTATAAATTGACCTCGTTTAAACAGCGTCCACCTTGTCTTATAGGTCCACTAAACACCGTTCAGAAACACGTACAGTCACTGCACTATACGCAATTTTAGGTTTCACCAGAGCGTGCGCGTGCGTTAACTAACACGTATCAATATGTATCACATTTCAAAAGGGAGAAATAGATTGATGATAACTTTACTCAGCTTTGTAATAAGTACCCTTGTCGTTAACGAGTGCAAATCTATATTGCACTATGCATGTTATTGTACATCGTCAAATCCATCGACTAACAATAATGAGACATTACAATCGGTACATAATAAAATCTAATACATAATAATTATCCACTACAACATATATGGGACATGCTAACACTGATACTTGAAATCGATTAATTAATTCAAACATACAGATCTGCTGACATGAAATACATCGAAACTATTACAAAATATGCCACTGGAATGAATCTATATATTTCTAAACATACACGTTAATCAACCTATGTGTCAACGGTGAACGCAATACTGTTATGTGACAATAAATGCAATACTGTCAAGTCTAGCACAGGGATAGTCTTTGTGACGAAAATACACTAAATGTTTCAGAGTATGCTATTTCCAATAATTTCTATGCTATTACTTTCAGTGAAAAATTAGGACAGAAAACGTCCGCGTTACTAGTTAAAATATCTTAATTAATACAATCATAGGATCCAAGAATACCATATCTCTAAGCATATAAAGTATTGCGTTCACCCTTTTATAAGCAGATTGATTTAACATAATCACTACATACCAAAGCAACATAGAAAGCGAAAAATCATTAAACTCAGAGATCCGATACACATAGTGACAAAATAATAACAATTAGAGATCGAAATTTTGACTTCACCACGCGTAATGCCCGAAGTGATATACAGACCCACATTACAACAGTAACTAAACAATAATGAAATATTCAAATAAATACTACACATACATAAATAACATCAACCAGCCGAGAGCTCAACACAGTGGGGCTAGGAATCCTATCGAGTATAAATTACCCGCAACACCCACCTCAGTGTACATAATCGATTCTCATCGATATTTAGAATCGATTTATATGAAAAATAAAAATGGCCGATACCTTGACCTTGCGATATAGATTGAGTTCACCATAAGCTAATTTAACAAAGACCTAGTTAACATAGACTTAATTAACATTATAGACTTAATTAACGTTAAGTCTATGTTAACACCAAAATTAGCACAAGTTAATACAGACCGAATTAAAGTCGTTTACATCGAAATTTTTTCTTATGCCATATTCAAGTGGTCTTAATACCGAGCTCAAAACAAAATTAAAAACATACCAGTTGTTTCACATATTGCCGCGACATGGCATCGATGCACACAATGACGTCAGACTATCGAGCATCAAACAATTTAAAGTTGGTGCGTCTAATGTATTACACATGACTAATCATTAATCATAAAAATATTGTCTTGAACACACAATGGCCACAAGAACGCCGCTACAGCATCAAGCGGGATTTGACAGTCCTTTCATCGTCATGCATCCGACCATTGAATTGTATAAAATATGGCAGGTAAACAAATTGAAGCGCTCATAGCCCGGCGGCTTGCGTCGATCTCAAGTGATCGACAAAGTTAAGCAACAGCGGGCGCGGTCGGTAGTTGGATGGGTGACCGCTAGTGGCAAAAAATTCTTGAGCGCTTCCGTGCTTCGGAGGGCACGTAAAGCCGTCGGTCCCGGTTGTTATCATTTGGTAGCAGTTGTTAAGCCATGTCGGATACCTTCGGGCGGCTTAAAATTTCCGACACTTGGGTTGGCCACTAACCCCTCCACCAATCCGCACTGGAGCAGCGTGGTGGAGTATGCTCTAGGCCTCCTCAGGTACGAGGAGAGACCCGTGCTCAGTAGTGGGCCATTAATGGGTTGTAGCCAAACAAATTGAACTGAACGAATACATTTTATATGTAACAGCGTCACGAACGAAGATATCTCCATGTTACGATGTTATAAATACGTTGCGAATTTACCAATAAGTTATGCCCAAATTACCAAACTGGTCTCGGCCAATGTTGACTGTAATGGTTTCCGGTACTGTGAAGTAGTGGTTAGTGTATGGTTGTGGTTGTGGATGCGGTTGCGGTTGTGGTTGCGGTTGTGGTTGCGGTTGTGGTTGTGGTGTGTAGTAGTATCTGTTAGTGTATGATTGTAGTTGTGGTTGTTGTTGTTGTGTTTGTGGTGTGTAGTAGAATGTGATAGTGTGACGTTGTGGTTGTTGTTGTTGTGGTTGTGGTTGTTGTTGTTGTGATTGTTGTTGTGGTTGTGCTTGTTGTTGTGGTTGTGCTTGTTGTTGTGGTTGTGCTGGTTGTTGTGGTGGTGGTTGTGGATGTGCTTGTTGTTGTGGTGGTGGTTGTGGATGTGCTTGTGCTGGTTGTTGTGGTGTTGGTTGTGGATGTGCTTGTTGTTGTGGTGGTGGTGATTGTGGCTGTGTTTGTTGTTGTGGTTGTTGCTGTTGTGATTGTTGTTGTGGTTGTTGCTGTTGTGATTGTTGTTGTGGTTGCGCTTGTGGTTGTTGTCGTTGTTGTGGTTGTTGTCGTTGTTGTGCTTGTTGTTGAGGTTGTTCTTGTTGTTGTGGTTGTGCTGGTTGTTGTGGTTGTGCTGGTTGTTGTGGTTGTGCTGGTTGTTGTGGTTGTGCTGGTTGTTGTTGTGCTCGTGGTTGTTGTTGTGGTTGTGGTGTGTAGTAGTATGTGCTAGTGCGTACTAGTGGTTGTCCTCGTGGGTGTAATAGTAACTCCTCAGTGATCAGTGTCGATACTCTCGGCGGTAGGCGGCCGGGTTGTTGTTCTCGTCGGAGGAACGACGTTGGCGTGTTGGGATCCAGTCCCCATCGATGTTCAGAACCTGCCGAAGAGTTTCATATTATCTTTTAAATAACGATACTTGTAATTACAGATAGCGCTTATTACTATTTATGGTTTTTTATCAAACTCATATCTGTATGTATCAGTCTGTATATACATATAACAATGTGTTTGAAACGTTTTAAATTTACAGTATGGCGTAGTTGTAACACTTACACCCTTATTAATAAAAATCGCTTACTCCAAGCGCATTCCGAATCTACACTTGGACTAGTTAATCTGTAACTGATCGCTGTCTGTACACGGAACATGTATGAAAAGAACTATGATTTTAGGGGGCCTTTTATTACCGCAATAGAACCACAAAACAATTATTTTCGCATACCTGTGAAGCATGCGTGGCGCGCGAACGGGTCAGGGCGCGGGCGCGCGGTGTCATACGGCATGGGCGGCACAGCGCGCAGGGGCGCGCGGCCGCGGCCGCGGGTCAATCGCGTCCTTCGCGCCCCTCGCGCGGCTCCCGGAGCTCCCGCATCTCCCGCGGCCCCCGCGGCTCCCGGGGCTCCCGCATCCCCCGTTGCTCCCGGGACTCCAGCGGCCCCCGGGACTCCAGCGGCCCCCGGGGCTCCAACGGCCCCCGGAGCTCCAGCGACCCCCGGGGCTCCAGCGGTCCCCGGGGCTCCCTGGCCGGTGACCACGGCTGCACGGGCGGCGCCTCGCGCACCTCGCTGCGCTCCGTCGGTCGCCCCTCCCCCTCCACCGTCAGACCGTTCAGTAGCATGTCCAGCAACGTGTCCTGGGGAATACCACGACATCCGGTCAGTCTAATGTCACACTTACGTCCCTTAAGGATCGTTCTTATTTTTCTACAACAGAAATTGAAGAGGGTAGTTTGTTGCTCACGTTGTAGTCCAGGACTGCGTCCAGATCTTCCGTCTCCGATGACGGGGGCCACGCCTCCACGGGTGTGCACCTCGGCGTGGACGGGGGCGATAAGCCTACTTTCGGCAATTGCCCGAGACCACCTGCGATACAAACACACAGATAATACAACCTGATCGACGTTAGGCGTTTTGAAACGCGTGCCCTTACAACGAGCGTTATTACAACTAAGAGGTGTATGTAACGCACGTTGGCATAATATATGTGCACGCAGCAACGTACCGATATACCTTATTACATTATAAAGCGCATTCTTAAAAGGGTTTATTGTGTACCAGGGGTTACTGTCCCCATATAACCTCTCACCGTAGCCAACCTTCATACTTCGGCTGTAGTCTAAATAAATACTATCTGTCTGAAGTAAAAAACATTTAATAATATAAACTGCACAAACACTCTTTCATGTTTTTAAGATTTAGTAAATTACTATAACAATAATAAGACTTTAACAACGAGAACTAGAATGACTACCCATTATGTTGAGGTATAAGCAGAGCATGCCCGTAGCCATACAAACTATGTATACAAAAGTTTCACGAGCTTACCATCTAAATAGCGTTGCTCTTTGTTCACTCTGTAACCCAGGTGTCCCAGTTGCCCTGGCGACAACGCGGAGGATCGCGGTGCGCGGCGGTGGCGGCGCGGGGGCGCCGAGCAGCGCGGGGCGCCCCCCGTGCCCCCCACGCCCCCCGACGCGCCCCCCGCGCCGCTCATGCCGCACTCCAACATTGAGAGGTAGCGGTCGGTCTCTGCGGACCGAACACACATTGAATATCGCGCACTGACAGACGATATCAGTACGATTACTGACGCATGTATGAGGTGCTCACCCCATAACTGAGGACAACTCGAACGTCCAAGCTGGCCCAGCGCTGTTTGTTAGTGATTGCGTACCTACAGGGTTTTGTTAGTATAATGAGTAAGTGAAACGTAGAATTACGAAAATTTTAAAAAAGTGCGGTCACAACAAATCATTAGTAAACAATTAGTACAAGCGACAAGCGTTCTCGTCGTTACAAACAAAACAGCGAAAAAATCGATGATACAAAAGATGAGGAGCGCGGATGAGTGTGGGTGTGACGTCGGCGGGCACTCACTGAGCGTCCGCGGCGACATGGCCGGCGCGAGGCCGTTGATGCGCATCAGGTTCAGCAGCAGCATGTCCGTGTGCGCGGCGGTGGACAGCTGCGGGTCGTCGCGCGGCGCGGCGGGCGGCGCGGCGGGCGGCGCGGCGCGGGCGGGCGGCGGCGCGGGGCCGGGCCCGTCGCTGCCCGCGGGCGTCACGCTGCGCCCGTGCACGGCGCTCAGCAGCCGGCTCAGGATGTCCGAGCTGGAGCCGCCGGAGCCGAGCACGCCGAACATGCCGTCTATGTCGTTCTCGCCTGTCACCACACAACAGTTTCTGAATGGGTTATGTTTCAACTTTTCAAACTTATTAGGGAGCATGCACGTAATCCAGAATCTATTACAATGTGTCGTTTCCGAACAGATGTGAATTTATTTATGAATCATTTGATACAAATTTTAAGTAATTTTCACAAAACAAAAAATAACTAACCAATAAAAAAAAATCATAGTTTAATTCAATATGATGAAATCAATATTTTACGCGACTCGAAGGACCAGATAATAATTGCCTTGAAAAGGTGCTTTTCACTTTCAGTTTCATAATATACTATAGGCAAACAAATAATACTTAATACTTAACTGCCTTAACGCAATGTTACAGTAAGTCGAGCAAGTAACAGCAAAGTAACTATATACTTCAATAGTTAATAAAATTTATTTGAAAAGCAATGAACAAGGAATATGTACAGGAAAAAAATTAAAAATTTAATTGTATGTATCAATCATAAGTGTTTACTAATAATGTTTACAAATTAATTAAATAAATTACCGTCGTAGGGTGGATGAATTACAACAAATTTTTCAAGTTCCATGGGAATCATTTATAACTCATTCAATAACAGAAAATAATAACACGATCATGGTATGAACAGAACACGGTTAAAATGTTTTTATGTTCTTAGTGATACCGCATTTTGATCGTGAGTTGAGTGCAATTTGTTCAAAGTACAAAGTATCTTGTGTCGCTTACAGCTATTGAGACGCACGGAGTGCCCAGCAATGTCGTTAGCGGAACATAACAATATCAATATAATAATACATAAAAGTGATAAATAAATGAAATCAACATTCGTATGTGTGTTTGTCAAGTGCGGTACGCAGCGTCGCAACCGAGGTGTAGGATGGGGTAGGGGCGCGGGCGGAGGTGGCGGCGCGCGTAGCGAGAGGCCCCCGACGAGCCGCCGGAGCCCCCGGAGCCCCCCGACGCGCAGGCCTCCGCGCTCTCCTCGCACCACGAGCACCCGCTGCCCGAGGACCCGTCTGGGGAGGGAACGGTGAGGAGTTGGAGGGGTGCCGAAGGCCGGGAGTGGAGTGAGGTATGGGATTGGATGCGACGAATATTGACGTAAAATTGGTATGACGTCATATCACACGTTAATATGGGCAGAATGAAACCAACCGTTAGAATGTTCGCACGTTAAAATTAACTGTGTAAAATAATTTGCTTAACAGGTTAACAAAACATCAAAACATTTATAAATGAATAACATCCATTTGTAAATATAGAATTCAGTATTGTAACATTACCCTTATCATAGAAATACCTACCATTCCCAGCAGATACCTTGACTATAATATATGAAAGTATAATATAAATAAAATATAAACTCAAACAATGCTATCACTGACCAGACATAGTTTCCTCATCGACGTCATTCTCCTCCGGAAAGGGTTCGTCGATAGGGTTGGGGTGGCTGTCATCGAAGAACCCTTCTAACTCGCTAAACATCAGCTCCTTGAAGAATATAATATAATATCACCATTTATATTTTATGCTAATAATAGATAAATGAATGTACGCTTGGCAATAATAGTGCCTTAACTAGACAATTTTTTGTAATCAAGCATTAACTTATTTAATATAAAAAAATCAAAATGTCTGCAACTCACACGTGCTAGAAGATAAACAACGTTCATAACAACGAATACTGTCAGTCCAAATATTGACGTTTGGCTTTGCTTACGTCAGCCGCCATTTTGCCAATGGTTCATTCGCGTCATTTCCGTTTCAACGAATTCCAAATCACAACGACACTAAAGAAGTATTTCTTCACTTCAAAAAAAAGTATGAAGAGATCAACTAACCCCCGTGTCGCTGCTGGTCTCGGAGGCCGCCAGCGTCACCTGCGGCGGCTGCTGGCCGCCCGCCGGGCTGGCGATGCCCGCTTCCTCCTGCACACGGTAATACCTTACTTCACTATTTGCTTACTATACTATTTCCATTTCTTTATTTTCTCGATGACAGTTCTGTAGTAGTGTTGTGTACAAATAAGTAATGATATCGATCGCATATATTTATTATATTAAATTCATCAGATTTTAATTAAATTATATAAACAAAGATTATAATTATTTCGTTTCATTGTCGAGTACCTACCTATACCTACTTATTTTACAACATCTTCGAAAATTTTAAAGTACTTGGCATTATCAATCAAGAATAAATACCTACGTCCCTACGTGTAACATCTTGTAATGAAATAAAATATTAGTTAATAAATTTGAACAAAAGTATCCGGCAGTAGTTTAGTTTCTTACATTTTATAAAAAAATATCGGGTCTGTTATCGTGTTACGTTTATCGATATAGCCCATCCCTATCAGTTTCTCCGAATCAGGTATAACCTTGTACGTATGGAAACGTCATATTTTTATAAAATAATGCATACATAATGTAAAAAAGACGCTCGTTCAAGTTTTCACAGGAGCTGTCATCGAGAAAATAAAGAAATGGAAATAGTATAATGAAGCGTTTTCTTTATCGGTCACGGCAGAAAACGGTGCGGTATGAAAAAACCGGTCAAGCGCGAGACGATAGTTTCGTACCACCAAGCAATATGATAATTTAATAGACAATTCACTGTCAGTTTATTAATTTGATTTTTAAAATTTATTTTTTATTAGTTGCACCAACAGTGTCCACTGATACAATATAACGTGATTCACAATTGCCAATTTATGGTAAGTGTCACCTCAATTACAGGTGCAAACGTCATGAGCGGTTCGAGCGACGTACTATTACAATTGTTTTGTTTGCAATATTGCAAAGTTATATTGAAATGAACCATAAGTCGGTGCTATAGAGCACAGAATGACCTGTGAGTCGAGCTCGCTGATCTCGAGCGCGACGGGGGCTCCCGGGTTCAGTTCCGGCGACGACACGGAGCCGCTGAGCGCCGCGCTGCTGCCGGCCGCGCCCGCCTCCGTCACCGACGCACTCACCGCGGCTGTTGCACAATAAATAAACAATTAAACCAAACATGTTACGGAGCTCCGTAACAGACATCCGAATCAAAAATCTATGCGTAACCGTAACCGATTCCGGTATAAAAGTTTCGGTTAATTTCGGATAGTGGTGACAAATAAATGAGTCATGTTATGACAGGTTTCCGTTTCTGCCTAGCCGAGCCGACACTCGCCGCGCGCGAGTCTTTCATACTTTGTTATTGTACTTAATAATTATTTCTCACAAAAAGCGGCCTTAAAATAAAAACATCCACTGGTACATAGTTAAATAATTAAAACACTAACACACTAACACCTCCGCAATAGCATTCCGTGTCGCGAGCGGCATTGGCAACACACACATAACATCACTAGCAAGCACGACCCGACAACAAACATTTGCCTGTCACATAAACATCAGCTCCGGCCGGGTATCGTAACCTCTCGCTTCACAGGCAGGGCCCCTGCCAGCTAAGATACAGAGTCGTCGATACCAGCTGGCTATAGAGCGTTACAAAGTGTGTTACAAAAGAGCAAGGGCCCAAGTCTGCTAACTTATAAATACTTCGATTGACTTTTGACACATTCAGTATAGGAATTGAGACAAACTATTCAAACACGACAACACGACATTTATAATTGAGCAAACTCGGGCTCCGGGCCCCAGGGCCCCAGGGTCCCAGGCCACTGGGCCCGCACGTACCCCTGGGCGTGTCCCGCGAGGGCGGCGGCTGGCGGCGCGCGCGCGCCGCGCGGCCCGGGCGCGGCGCCGCCGTGCTCAGCAGCGTGTGCAGGCTCACCAGCGCCAGGTTGTCCGCGCCGCCCGCGCCGCTCGCCGCCGACGACCTGGTGTACGTGTCATCAGATTGCTTATACTCTATATACACCACTTGCCTAACAGAACTGTCATATTGACACCATGTTTCTACTTTTATAGCACGTTTAAATGGCGCGCGGTTAGCCAGCGCCGCGCCGTTAGCGCCAGCCGCAGATGCACGTCTTATTTTTTTTTTAACATTGCGTAGTGGCAATTATGATGAATTTACACCTTTGTCTTTTGTAATGTAACAATATCTTTATAAAAGCGAGTACCGTGAAGTGGCGGGCTGGTTTAGCGCGTCCACGGCGTGGTGGCGCCGGTCGCTGGACACCTCCGTGCCGAAGCTGGCCTGGCGCGACGCCTCGCCCCCGCGGCCACCCTCGAACACCATCGGGCTCATCGCGGCTGCAACACCACGGCTCTATTACTCAACCTGCCGCCAAGGCTCGACACGCTTTAGGGTATCTGAGAATAATATCAGGGCAATATTCAAATTAGGCTGAACGTACTTTTTACGTGCGTACGTAACGTGCGTTTTTGTACGTTACTTTGCGTACACAAATACAAGGTTCCAAATTTGAATGAAAACATGTCCCGCAACTGGTCTTAAATTTTAAATTTGAATTTGGAATGTAAAAAGTGCCGCCACCGGACGCACCCGAGGACGTGATCGCCCGCTGGCCGGGCACGGTGACGGTGAGGGTGGAGGGCGTGAACTTCCAGTTGGGCGGCGCGGGCAGCGTGTCGAGCGCGCCGGGGTCCCCGGGCGCGGCGGGCGCGGCGTCCGGCTCGCCCGGCGGCGCTGCCGGCAGCGCGCGCTGCCCGCCCGGGGTGCGGGACAGCTCCAGGGACAGGCGCTGCGACGAGTCGCAAACAAGATGTGTGTTAAATAATCTTACAAGTAAAAACAGACTTATAAATAATGCAAATTTAAGACTTATATGGTTTTCTCATGTTCTGACAATTACATAATTGTCAGAACTGGACCAAATTGAAAACCAGACAGGAAGCACCAGCTTTCAAATGAAAAAAGAATTAACCACTTCTCATCAGATGGCTCGACTACTCATTCGTCGGCCATTCTGGTAATAAAAAAGTTTCATTGTTAACATTTCGTGTGATTATTAACGTAAAAGTGAAAAATAAAGTCGAAAAATCCATGTCAAGATATATACCGTGTGCACTTCAATCGAACATGAACATTCGCAGTCTAAGTATTTATGTCACTATATATAGGTACATGTATAAAAATGTGATTCCCGCATACGATCCGTAGTTGCAGTTCACCTATAGGAACAGTGTGAACTTACCTCTTTGAGATCATTAATTTGCAAAACGTGTTGGTTCTGCATGGTGATCAACTGGTTTATGTACCACTGTTGGTCGCGGCAGCGCTGGTAGAAGGTGGGCGGCCGCACTTGGAACCTGATCAAATTGGATTTATATTTCACTTGTTCAAAATCAAAACATCAGTATATTTAAGTTTTAGTCTCCTCCCACTGTGTGAAAGGTACAGGCTATAGTCAACCACTCTGTCCAAATCCCAATCGGCGGACTTCACACACCTTTGAGAACATTACGGAGAACTCTCAGGTGTGCAGGATGTTTTCCTTCACCGAAGTAAGTGATGATTACATTCCAATACGCACATAATTTATCACAATTAAAGTGCGTACAGTACGGTTTGAGCCTGGAGCCCCCCAACGTGCAACGTTCAAACCTGCCGTGTTACCTGGACCTGGTATACGAGTGTTACCTGAGTATAAGCGTGTCGGTGTCCGGGTTGAGATACCCCTCGCTGGCGAGCAGGTCGAGCCGGAAGAACCGGTTGTACCCCCAGCACTCGCCCACCTCGAAGTCGGACGCGAACTCGCGCACGATGTTCTTCGTGGGGTCGTGCGACACTTGGTGCAGCATCTCCACGCGATACTCGTACCTATTATCGCCATTTTAAGGTCAAATTTCGCTAAACGCGACAGACGACATGCAACATGCATGTGACAAGGCTGCACATCTTTGTAGTATTCAGATATGAACCGCTTACGATAATTATTATTGTCACTGCCGTACGTCGTCTGCCGCATCTTATAATACATTTGTCAAGCGCCCAATGACTTAACTACATCAATCAGAAATGGTGAACGCATAAGCATATGAAGTTGTGGTCGATTATTATCATTGTTCCCTTCACTTCAAGAACTTTCTTTACGACCAAACTTCTAACTGTAAGACCAAAAAATCTCGGCCGATTTTTCACAAGATACTGCTGCCAGTAATACTAATTAGGATGACAAACGTAACATAGTTTGGTTAAAAATAAAAGATATAATATGCAAAGTGTAGTCTCGTAATAGCTGGCAACCAAATACAATAAAATGACGATGAAGTTTCATACATTTCCCCATTCTTACTAGAAATCAAGACATGAATATAGTAGCGCATAAAAATCCGTCAGCTAGATACGCCAGAGGAAATGTTACAACAGTCAACAAAACAACCTAATAATGCAGCTAACAAGCATTAGACACCTACGACAGAAAGTGGCCATGGCAAGAGTCTGAAGAGATCTACTGGTGAGCGAGACAACACAGTTCGTGACAATGAAAAGCGTTCCTGAGAGCAACAGAGGTCTGTCAGAGAAACTACGCAACAGACGGTCGTAATCACTGGAAACTGATATAATTTTTGAAGCCTTAATGATGCCCTGCGAAGCTAATTTTAATACAATTCAGAATAACACCATGCCAATTTAATATGCCAATTCAACGGGTCAATTTGACACCTAATAAACATTATGCCACCTCACTGAAGCGCTGATGACCCAACTACTTGTCGTTAGTAATTAATTAAACAGTTCGCCATATTAACTTACGCCATAGTGGCAAAACTACCGGTTTCATTTGCATTTTTATTAGCATTACAATAATTTAATAAATGCTTACAGTTGCTTAAACTTAAGACCTCCTCAGTTGGATGGAGAGTTTCGTGCCTTGTAGGTCACTAATACCAAGTCAGCGAATAGTGCAGCCGAGTTGGAATTTCTTGTTAGAATGAGATGGCATACAGTACAATACCCCGAGAGACTGCGGCGTATGTTTATAAGATTGGACCCGCTGGATTTCATTTGGTACTTTGCGACACTCACACTTCCGGTACAAAAGATTGTTCCAAACACGGAATCCTTCTAAGCTTCTAAGAACGCGTCGGTGACGCCCCTGGTATGGATGGACGGCGGTGTCCACTAACCAGTCGTCTGGTTTTTATTAACTGGCCCAATTTCTTTTCATGTTCATATTATCCTAAAACAGTACAAACTAACGAACCCGATCCAGTTACAATAACAATATGTACAACACATAAAATGGGAGCCAATGAGCTATTAATGACATATCAGCACACAGAGTTCCAAGTAGTTAGATACCATGCTTCCACACAAACCTGCGATCTACTACTAATAAGAGTTAAGACGGCTTGTTCAGAACTCACCTCTTGCCCGAGCTGAATATAGTTGCAGCAGTTGTAACGACGAAATTATAAATGTTACTATGATTGACAAGTATACAATAGGGTTTAAACTAAAAATATATTACAATCGTCTTATTGAAATTTACAAAGTAACCTATACAAATCAATTGCATGTAAAGTCTAATAATTAAATAATATTGTTATGTCCAATTAGTGAAGCAATTTCGTAAGAAAAATATTAAAATTAACTTTATACTGTGTACCAAAAATACACACAATGACGACCACCAAAATGTGCGGGTACTCACGATTGCCGAATACAACTCGGGATTCCTTAACTCTAGCGCGGGTAGGTAGTAACGGGCCGCGTAATGTAACGCAGTTACGTCAATCGTGAGTACCCGATACCAACGAAAGCGTGACCGCGGCCAACAAAGTACCAGGATAGCACAACTCACTTGGAGGTCTCCGGCAAGCCGGCGCTGAGCTCGAGGAACACGGAGAGGTAATTCCCGCGCACGACGCCGTTCCCGTCCGGGTACACCTTGAGCCGCCAGCACAGCCCGTTCACGTGCAGCGGCGCCGAGTACACGGGCGCGGCCGCGTGCTGCAGCTGAGTGAAGTTCACCAGTGGGAACGTGCTCGAGTCGTAGCTGGGGACGATCTCGCTGCGTGCCCCAAACAAATTTCATTATTGGTTAGTTTTGTGACATGATAATGAAACACGCTTGGCATAGGGAGATCTCCCGCCGGGCGAGGCGTCATGCCTTGGGAGCGGCCGAGCTCAGACTGTTCAGTCAAAACTTGGATATATACGAGCGATGTAGAAAACTTCGACAGCGTGATTTAGGCTTGTCGTGACGTCATTGTTTGAATCGAAATTTTCTACAATGCTAGCAGGTTCTAAACACGAAATAACTTGCCTGTGGAAGTCGGCCGGCACGGGTGCGGTCACAAAACTAGCCATCGGCTTCTTGCGGATCTGGTGAATCATTTTGGACAGATCGCTGCTCTTCGTAATCAATTCAGATCTGTAAAAAGAAAACATCAAATAAAAAATGCATTTTTACGATTAGCAAATTATATTTATTAAGTTGAATGGTACAGGCCATAGTCCAACACGCTGGCCAAGTGCCGTTGTGCGGACTTCAAATAAATACTACAAAGTAATGCTGTCTGCCGCCGTGTGAAATGCTGTTTGTCGCTGACCTTTGACGCCCTACGAAATTCCACCTTAAAAAAGCATTGTGATCACCGAGTGCTGGTGTGCATTTGGTGCTCGATCTCCTGCAGCAGGTGTTCCAGCTGCTCCGTCTCCTGGGTGAGCCCGTTCTTCTGGCCCATAAGGGTCAGCAGCTTGGCCTTGAGCGCCGAGTCCAGCCGCGATATCATCAGCTCCACCGCGTTGCGGATCTCGCGGACGCGCTCGTCCTTGGCCGCGCGCACCGACTCCACGTTACGCTCCTGAAAGCAATATGTCACCAGGACTTATTGGAAACAGCAAATGCAAGTCAAAATTTAGGATGGCTCTAGACTTTTTTTGCTTAACCTCTTAATTTATTACACACCCTAACATAGTATATAGTATAGGACACTAGTATTTTGTTAGCATAACACAATGGATGGCCCTGGCAGTTACATGTTCGTTTGCTATCTTAATTCCATTAAAAATCCATACAATCAATGGTAGTACTCGTCTACTGACCACATCCTGCACAAGACTGATGAGCTCCATCAACCGTCGTCGTAGTTGAGACACTTCATCACGGATCTGAGTGAGGTGTTGCTCATAAACCTCCTCCAGGGGTTTGAAGTTATGTCCCGAGTGAGTGCCGCCCCACAGAGCGCACTGGTGGCAAATGCATCGGCGACAGGTCCAGCAGTACACCGACAGCTTCTCTTGATGGGTTGGGCATCTGGTTATAAAAGGAAAGAAATAAGATAAAAGATTTAAAATTTAAAGGCACCTTAGCAAAACCGTGGTAAATGCAAAAAAATGACGTTCATAAGTGTATTAAAAATACCTGCATGAAATAAATGATTTGAGTTTGAGTTTGAAAGAAAATATTTCTTTTATATAAACATTAAATATATAAACTTGATTAACTTTTTCTTTGTTCTTCCATCTTTCTTGACACCAACTACCAGGCCACAACACAAAGTACCAGGAGAGCAGAATTGGTGAGCAATCTAAACTTCTACTGTACATAGTAGTTAACCTGCACTACCAATTATCAGAGCACAACACACAATTCTTAATTAGTCTTATTACAGTGAAAAACAAAACTAATATATGTTTGTTCTGTACAACAACTGCCCATAAAAGTCTTCATTACATCTCAACCGATTACATTTTATAGCAACTTATAATAAAAGCTGCTTAAATCCAGATTCTTCTGAATTCTTAATTAGAATTATTACAGTCTTTCCCACTAGTCTTAGTAAGACCAAAATATTCTTATAAGAAAATGTCATTCAAACAATAACTCCTATCTAAACTCTAAAAAACAGAAATTTAGTTCAGATTGTCTTACCTATCCCTAAGACTCTCTCTTTGAGATGCTGTAGTGCTCTGCATGGTTTCTATTTGCTGGGTAACCTCCTCAACCCAGCGGCAGTTGACCAGCTCGTGCAGGTGTAAGGATGCGCGGCAGTGAGGACACTGCGACCTCTGTTCCGTCAACCACCGCCGCACACAAGAGTAACAGCATAGCTTCGAGCAATGAGGGCAGAGGTGGGCGTCCACAAGCTTCTCCATACATATGAAACACCTGAACACCTCCGCCAATGTCTGTAATTCATTAAACTATCCGATACAAAACCAATATCTAGTTAAGTCAAGTATAGTATTTTCAACGGTATGTAGGCCAAATCACTTACCTCCACGATTTGCTCCTCGCCACTACCTCCCGGACCCGCACTCGCTCCAGCTTTTTCTCCTCGCGTAGCCATGATTGAAGTCGCTGGCTTCTTTACGTTTAGGATTAGTTTCTCACCATAATTTAGACATTTTCAAACAATCCTAAAAAAGCAATAGAACATGTTTCGCAACCAGACCCGAGCGTCAACCAGCCACTTCCGTATTCGAATCTAATCGAAACATTCAAAACCAAAATAAAAACAAAAAATCAGTGTTACTGTTTTACTTTATGGATTTCCCAAAAAATCAATATCTTTACGAAGCCATTATAAAAGACAGTAAAGTTACAATGTTAAAATTAAAAATATAATAAAATTTAAAAATTTATTCAGAGGCTTAAAACTTTTAAAACATTACTCAGTTTGAGACACCAAAAATGATTTTTATTCGGTTATTAATGTTTAATCATACCTGTAATTTACCGAGTACGAATTTCCAATCCCACGGGCAGATGTAATATTGATTTCTCATAAGTATTGCCAGTATTCAATATCGTTACTTAAGATAAAAAAAAATACCTACTAAATACCACATCGTTTAATAATTGGATAATTGATTATAAATTAATAGTATAAATGTAACATAAAATATTTTAATGAAATGTAACAGGAGATAAATTCATAATTAATGAAACCTTACATTCCAAAAATGTACATGCCAATAAAATGAACCCTTACAACAACAAAAGGTATTACCATGCTTTTTCCAAATAGATGTATATAGATGATGTAAGATGTATCAGGAAAGATTGCAATTTAATTAAAAATAGATAACTCCTCGATTTACTTCGGTAAACCTTTGCCTTCAGTATACTTACCCAAAACGTTGGTCATATGCTACTAATTTATTCAAGGCGATATATAAATCTACGGGCATGGCATGCTATAAACATGTCAAGTATAATCTTAATTAATTGACTGATTTGCATGTGAAACTCCAAAATACAGACAATTATTTTAAAAACGTTCAATGTCCATATCAAAGCAAGTTTTATTGTTTAATCACAGAAGTAAAAGTCACAATAGCTTAACAATATTCTTTATAATACCTCAATTATGTTACAGTGAAACAAACAAGTATAACAAAACTATGTATGGGATGTTTTCACTGAAAGCCCCGAGGCGGCCTAATTTTTTCCGACTTTCTTATCAGTTATCTTCATATTTCAACCAATTTACACAATAACTTTAATACATATTTTAAATATCTAAACCATCCTCACGAATCCCTTCTGTTTATTGGTGAAAACCGCATAAAACTACGATTAATAGTTTTGATCATAGTTTTATACAGTTTCCATAACAAAAGGGAAATAATGTTCATTATCAAATATCAAAAAATATATAGATTTGGTGCAATGTGATTGATTGTATACTTCCCTTATAATTAGGATAAATACTTGATTGGCAACATTAAAGTTGTCAATATTGTCCACCATAGACTATTGATTTACTATCTGTATCACTGTCAGAAGTATACTTAATATATCTTTCTCTGTCTACGCTGTCAACCAAATAAAGAAGAGAATATTTCAGTTATTCTACATTTCCACAGAGCAGTGAATAAATTTTTTCTTGTTTGCCAAACAAAAAAAAGCTGGCTTCAAACTGTATCAATATTTGACAAACATGTCGTCAATTCATTTGAACTTTGCTAAATAATGCGCTTTAATCTTTGGTCTCTGTCGGCTGTCCTTTTCCAAGAATTGACATCTGACAATGACAACTTGTCAAGATCACACTGCCAAGTTGCCAAGTTGCCAATTGATTGCCAACCTTCAACCTTCAAATTACTTCAAAGTTCAAAGTAGTCAAATAGGTGGATTACATAAATAACCTATTAGGGTTTTAATTATTTAGTATTTAGTCAGATTAGACTACTTTTTAGATAGATAAATATCTAAAATATTTTTGGTTTGGTTATTTGTTGCCAAGTGCGTAATATCCATTAAGTAAGTGAAAATTATTTTTGTAAAGAACAATGTAATCGGAATTTAACATGTTTCCCTTCATAGGTTTACCTGTTTATCGTTATAAATGCATTTCCCACTGCCTTATTGTTTTTAAGTCACCAAGTAATATAAATGTTTGTATTGCAAACTAAAACATTATATTTTCAGTTGTTTTAGACTAGGAATGCAATTTTTTATCTAGTAGGCATATTTCAAGCATAGTTAATCTTAATTTTGGGAGACTAATAAATAATTAATAGTTTGGAATAAGTAAGTTACATAACCCATTTTTGTTTATGATTATTTAACGTCAGTGAATGGTTTTATTGTTGCAGGATGTTAACTTAGACTAACATAACCGGGGCTTACACCATGTCTTACCTAAAAGTGTTGCATTGCACTCTATGCCTGAAACAAGGTCCTGTTGGTCTGTCCTCCAAGTCAGTGCTGATTAAAATTGGAGTAAGTTTATAAGATGTATTTTTAAGCAACATTTCAATTCATATTTACTATAGTTTTGTACTTTGTTCCTTTTTTGGCCGCAGCACCTCAGTAATGAATGAGGCATCAGCAGTCCATACATATGGACTATGTCACTTACTATGTGGTTGCTTGTGCTTGGTTGTCAGCTACATTCCAATAAATAAAGTCAAATGTTTAAAACAAAATCATGTGGCACATATTGGCATAGCTATTAAACAAGTCAGCATTACTCAACAAGAAATAAAATTAATAAAACTATTTTGGTTTCAGTTGCAAGTTTCTTTCAGTTGTTGCATTGTATAGCATATAGTGGTTACTTTGTAAATAATAATTATGAATATTGATTCCTCTCATTGAGTTATCGGCCTAAAACAAAGATAAAATACCTTAAAATTATTTTTAACCAATTTTACATTGTAATATTATAATTTTGTAGTCAAGTATTATTAAGGCACGACTGGCAACATTATTTTGTCCTCTTTAGATGGACAAACTTTTTTACTTATTATGCTCCATTGAATTAATGTTATGGTCATAAGTTGTTACAAAGTACATTGAATTTAGTAACACTAGATGTCCACAACAACAACTGATACTCAACTAATTAACTATAATTCAATGTTTATTTTCAGAATGGCTGGTCAACACAGAAACTGGCAGGATTATCAACGTCTCAGTGCTGGAGAAGCAAATTACCAATCACATCGCAAACACAAGCTGTACTCACCAAGACGAAAGCGAAGAATGTACCACAAGATGCTCCAATGTGGAGGGAGACACCCACAAATGATATTAAGAACAATGTCGGTCAATACTGTATGATGCTGTCTAAATTCCGATTGACATGTAAGTATTTGTTACACAATTTACTGTTTAACTCTACTACCGCACCTCTGTTAACATCGGCAGTAACTAATAACACCACATCGCAATTAGCAAACGCTAAACTCTTGGCCACATCTGTGTAATGTCATAGTGAATGAGGTTAATGTGATATTTTCTACTTTAAAATACTTTCGTTCCTTCTTTCTGGGCCGACCACGCATCGGTGCTGCTTCTGATGTTGTTACCACCGGGTGGCTCGGCTGTTCGTTTGACAGCCATTAACAAAAAAAAGGTAAATGTAAATGTTGTAAATGATAAATTGGTGCAATAATTCCAGCGCTGGTAGTGATGACGTCGATGGCGGGGTACGTGCTGGCGCCGGGGCCGTTCGAGCTGGCGACGTTCGCGATGTGCGCGGCGGGCACGGGCCTCACGTCGGCCGCCGCCAACTCCATCAACCAGTTCCACGAGGTGCCCTTCGACGCGCAAATGTCCCGGACCAAGAACCGCGTGCTCGTCAAGGGATTGTTGGAGTAAGTATAGCTATTGTAATGTATGAATGCAGCATACATGAACTCAATTCCAAATCAATACCAATTCAACGGCAAAAAAGGATTGAAATGTAAGCTTTAGTTCTTGTTATTTATGGTTGAATTGTAGTAGACCTATAGTCCTCAACCTTTTTAGAGTAAAGACAAGTTAAAAAAACTAATTGTGTCGTGGGACACCAGGTAAGGAACGAAGTTCCTTCGGCTAATGAAGGCAACGGCGAACGAAAAGAAAGAGGGAGAAAGAGAAAGGTATTATACACTACTCGCTTGTGTATGCGACTGTCGCGCCTGCGCACGTCTCATTTGACGCTTTTATTCCACGCTCACCTTTTTTCTACGCTTACGGTTTTACTATCACATATTTTTCAGTTCGGTCGCGCAGCAAAATCCCTATCCCCTCCAAGCCTGCCGTAAGGAACTTCGTTCCAATAAATGATAAAATAACGTGTGTTCAGTCCACCCATCCAAATCCAACCAGTACGGAGATGTTGTGGACCACTTTGTCACCAATTTTGATAAAGGCTGTCTAAAAGGTTATAGTAGTTTGTTAAGATCATTTTTTATATCACATAATTATGTCTGTGAATGTGTGACCGGCCAGGAATCGAACCAGAGGCCCACCGGTTCGCAAGCAGAGGCACTACTAACGATAAAGGATACGAAGTCGTCACATAAATCGACCGTTCTCTGTACGTTGATGTTGCAGGCCCGTCCACGCGATAGGTTTCGCGGCGGCGACGAGCGTAGCGGGGCTGACGGTGCTGTACGTGGGCGTGAACCCGCTGACCGCGGCGCTGGGCGCCGGCAACCTGCTGCTGTACACCTCGGTGTACACGCCGCTCAAGCGGATGTCCATACTCAACACGTGGTTGGGCTCAGTCGGTCAGTTGGTGCTGTGCAATGGTTACGATGCGACGCTGTGTACCTTTAGTTGAGCGATTTAATTTGAGGCGATTTTAGTCGAGATAAATGTGAAATGCAACAATAAATACATGATAATACAATACACTACTGTAGAACCTTATTAATGCACACAAAGCGCATTACAGCAAGTAAATAAGAAAGAACGTAGCAATAGCAAAATACTAAATACGGGAAATGTTACATAAATTTTACTAAGTACAATACATAAGTGAAATATTTTGTAAAAATCATATTCGCATCGACTAAAACGTTTCTGAGATTAGCGGAAATAAACGCCAATCCGAAAATCTTTTGCACTCATTCGCAAAGCGCCGCTTTAAAAAACTTTGCTCCAATAAATGTAATTATTGTATATTTTTTTAATGGTACGGCTACACTTGAGGACTGAAATAGTCGACTCTTAAAATGTGTAACCGGCACCTTTCTAACCGGAACAATTGTCGTTAAAAAATACTACACGATAGAATAGTACTAAAAAGAAGCCTTATTGTTCCCCAGTGGGCGCAATCCCGCCGTTGATGGGCTGGGCGGGCTGCGCGGGCTCGCTGGACGCGGGCGCGCTGGTGCTGGGCGCGATCCTGTACTCGTGGCAGTTCCCGCACTTCAACGCGCTCTCCTGGAACCTGCGGCCGGACTACTCGCGCGCCGGATACCGGATGATGGCCGTCACCGACCCGGGTCAGTGATCACACCCAGGAGTTATTACAGCACAAGTGAGGCCTGCGGCGTGGACTAGAAGAGAATAGGACAGTGGGAGCAGTACGATCGCACCGGCCTCCGGAGTTTAACTAAGGACTATATCTGATTCTAACAGTACACACAATCCCCTTTCTACCATCGAAAAGTTGACGAATTGCTGCTTTTTTGAGAATTAACCCAAACAAATACTAATATAAGGACCAACTACGCTGGGGATTTGTTGGATCATTTGCTAATGTAATAATTTAAATTTTAGAAAAACTTCAATAATGATGAATAAAACAGAGCTACTTTTGAATTTAATATTTGAGATACATTTCTTATTTTAATAGCATTTATCGTAATTATCGTAAATGAATAGTAAAAATGGACTATCATGTCGGCAATGGACTTGAATGGAAGAGATCGCTGTTAAGCGATAAGACCGCCTTTTGTGTAATATATATTCAATAAGTTACTCATAAATTTGTAATTTCCTGTATTGCACAATAAAGAATATTTCTATCCTATTCTTTCAGTATTTAATACAGTATTGTATAATTGCAGCGCTGTGCCGGCGAGTGGCGCTCCGGCACACGGGCGTCATCACGGGCGTGTGCGCGGCGGCGCCGTACCTCGGCGTCACCAACGTGTGGTTCGCCGCGGAGTCCTTGCCGCTCAATATTTATTTTATGTACTTAGGTAAATAACTGTCATTCATTATTACTTTACTATGTATTACATGACGAGCGATGAATAAACTTGTTATGTAATCGAAAGACACTAACACGCGCTCGCTAACGGACACAATCACACCTGTGCGGGAGCGGTAACATATTTTTGACTAAGTAGTAATACAGGTAATCTGGAAGCCAATGACGTCCTACGGGTCATTCTAACAGTAGGTATTGGGTAATAGATAAGGTTAATAAGTCTAGCTACAGTAAATCAACTGTGGTCGCAGTGGCCACTTGGAAATGCAACCCATGCCCAATTTACTAATAATAATAAATTTAATATAGATAAGTTCTTAGACTTATCTAATCAATCTTCTCTTAAATTCTTTCCAGCTTGGGAATTTTACAAGAAATCGGATAGCGCCAGTTCAAGGAAGCTGTTCAGATTTTCGTTGTTACATCTACCGTTGCTAATGTTACTGATGCTAGTCAATAAGAAGTATTGGAGTTCCGGCGAGACGCTGGAAGGGACGCTAGAGAGGGATGTCAAACAAGATGTCACCAAGTTACCGGACAAGAGGATAACAGTATTGCCACGAGGACCATTCGTAGCCGCACAAGAGACAGAAGCACCCTCAAATAGTGCACTAACGTAGTCTACCTAGGGTAGATAGTTTAATTGTCTGTAAATAATGTACAATGAATTTAGAAGTTGAGATTTTAGAAGCCTCCGTTGTAAGATATTAAATCAATCACCCATGCTTGTTACTTACCTTTGTTATATATTGGTAGTTCCTACTTAATTTATAAAAAATGACAAAAATAAAATCAATATTTAGTAAATCCTTATATTTATTTCTTTTGTTGGTATCATTAAATTACAATCACTGCTGGAATTGAAAATAAATCCTACATACATACAATACAAACATTCAGAGGACATGATTTGAAACAATACAGAGACGGACGATGGGTAGAACAGGTGCCATTGACTGAACATTGCATGCAGTGCTTGAGTCCCGTTGCTGGAGGAGTTTGTAACAAAAACTGAGAATCTTCAACATGTAGGTACCTATTTTCTGTAACAAGTAAAAACACACACTTAAAATTCATGTTACAGTATGGTTAAACAGTGAACACGAGTATGTAAAGGACGGCCTGCCACTTTTAAATTCCACCTCTGGAATTATTAAACCTTAAAACCCTATTGCTAGTTCAGGCTGCCAGTTTTAAAGAATCCAGTTAATTTATAAGAACATTAACCCACAACAATCTTTCTAATCACTATTGTATTTTAATCTTACAAAGAAAAAACCGACTTCAAAATAATGCTGCAAAGACTGTGACTTCTCATGAACCATAGTCAGAACTGGACCAAATTGAAATGGGACTACATGGGTAGCACCAGCTTTCAAATATAAAAAGAACATTAAAAAAAACAGTCAAATTGTGAACTTTCTCCATTTTTGAAGTTGGTTAATGATAGTAGGGAGAATTAAAGTAGAGGCCCTTCCTGAGGTCAGATAACAGAAGTTTTTAAAGAGCCGATAAAGAAGCCAGCATTACTTTGGCTCTTTAACATCGCGACCAAAATACGTAAATAATATTTCACGATCGATACGAAAAAAAGGGTCTGCGACCCAACAGGACGCCGATTCAACTTATAGTCAAACACTAAAATATGAGTAATTGTTCGGTCTGATAGGTATACGACGCGTCGACCTTGAGGATACACTTTTTTCGAGCAAATGTTGAAGGTTAAATTTATTTCAATCCTTTCCTGTAAGTTGAGTCGAAGTCGATTTGGTCTAATGTGCCAATTTTGTTTTTACTTTTGATGACGCTCAAAACTCACTTGGATTTCTTAGGGCTGCGGCCGTGGTCGCGACTGTCGTCGCGCGAGCGCTTCTGCGACTTGTGGTCGCGGTCGTCGCGCCGCTTGTGGTCGCCGTTCGACTTGCCGTGCGACTTGTGCGCGCGGTCGCGCTCGTGGTGCGACGACTTGTGGTGCTTGTCGCGGTTCTTTGATGGGCTGCACACGAAATGGTTCAATGAGATCACTCCGATTACATTTTGCAAAATATACCACTTGGGTGGCGTCATAATAAAAAATAACAAATATTAAAAAAAAAATGGTATTATTCCCTGTTATGGAGTTAAGACTACAGTATATTTGCCAGCATTGTTTGTAGCAAAACTTACAACAGGACTATACTATGCAAATTCCATTAATGATCGCATGAAAATCGACACCACCTTGTCAATATTATTATGTGCACAACAAACCTGCTACTACTGTGTTTCGACGGGCTTTTATTCGAGCTCTTGTGGTTGGAGCTGGAGCTCTTGTGATTGGAGCTGGAGCTCTTGTGGTTGGAGCTGGAGCTCTTGTGGTTGGAGCTGGAGCTCTTGTGGTTGGAGCTCTTGTCCTTGTCGTGCTTGCTCTTCTTGCCGTCGTCGTCGAACGGCCGCCGGGGGTCGCGGCCGCCCTTCCGCTTCCGGTCGAAGTCGTCGCGGTCGTAGATCCGTTCCTTCTTGTCCTCCTCCGCCGCTTCTCGCTCGAGGTCGGACCAGTCCTTGCCGGATTCTTCGTCTTCACCTAACGGCAGATGACGGATGGTGTTCTTATTGTATGCGTATTATATTTAATGGAAGGAGATACCAAAGCAGACACAACATTCACTTTCCAACCAATTTCCAACAAAACAAATCCACCCGACATCATAATAGGAAAGGTAACCAACCATTTAATGGCCATTTATACTATTTTTACACACTTATATTCTTAAAATTTAATTGTTACCTTTTTTTTCTTATTTTTTTATTCAATCATTCAATTCAATCTCATCATTCAATCAGGCCAGATCACTTGTATGGTGTAAAATTACATTTGAAATGAAATAAATGTACCTTCACTTTCCCCAGAGCCTTCGGAAACATCAGATGCCTCAGAGTCATACTCCGAGTCATCTTCAGACTCCTCCTCTGATTCCACATCCGTGGGTTCATATGCATCGTCTTCCTCTTCAGATTCTTCATCCTGTAACGATATAAAATCGCGTTATTTATTAAGTTAATTGTAAGAACCTTATACATTCGAACACAAACTGTTACGGCATCAGAGTAAGTGGCACAGTGAAGCAGTTTAAAGTCAGTTACATGACTAAGGGCGCTTTCAATTTAGACGGTTGGACCCGGACTGCTGCCGTGCGGCGCCCGCACGGTTATGATTTTTCATACAAAGTGTCTCGACGCAAGGTCGTGCGGCTAACGGACGTGCGCCGCACTGCTCCCACACGGCCTCCGCAACAGTAGCAAGGTGAAGCAAATACGAGTATGTACAGTCATAGACATTTCGTGAGGTATGCCTCTTATCTTATCTTATCTTGTAGGCAAGCTTTCACAAATTTTTTCATGAGTATGTCGATAATTATAGAAGTGTCACTTCATAAAAAATGGGGTAAAAATTTCAAAATAGATAGGTTATCAGTCTTTTGATATTATAATATAAATAAAAATATAAAATTGTTGTGTCACTCCCACAACAATTTTATATTTTGTTGTTTATATTACAATATATAAAAAAACGGAATTCAAACCTGCGCAGCATTCTCCTCATCCGACTCCGGGTCTAGGAAGGACCAGCCGCCATTCTCGAAGAATCCCTCGATGTCGTCCGTGATCGTCTTCATCACTTTAGTCCAATTGAGGGACTGAATACCTTCAGAATAGCGGATGTCGCACGAACTGAAATAAGTTATAATAACCATCCAGAGGGAAGTATCTTATTGTATTTCTACTCATTAAACAAAGTCTTATTGTACCTTCTATAGGAACAAAATATTACTGATAAGATTATAGCCCACTTGCTATTGACCCCACGATGATCAATTGGCCGTCAATGCATCGATGATGCCATTTACAATCATACCAGAAATCTCCATCTAATCATATGTCGGACATTCACATAAAAACCATAAACAACGAAAGCACTTCACTCACTTGAGCCACTCCTTGACATGATCGAGCATGTTCATGGGCACAGCGTTCACCATGGCGACCTTCTTGGCGTAGTCCTTGAACACAAACACCATGTCGAAGTTCTTCAGATGGAACTGCACCCGCTCGAAGTGCACCAGCTCCACGTCCTCCAGCGCTATGACGAACGGCGGCCACTCGGTGAGGTTGACCAGCGCGCCGGACGTCGGCTGCAGCAACACTGTGCTGCGGAACGGCGCGCCGGGGAAGCCCAGCTCTCTGTTGATAAATGTTTTGACTTCAATTTTATATATAGTACGGCCGGCGGTTCGAGGCCGTGTGCCGGCTCGGCTGGGCAGAAACAAAGACCTATCATAACATCGTTATTTCGGATATCCGACAGTTTCTGTTACGGGTACGGATGTCCATAACATCCCTGGTTCAAAACACTCCATTATCACCGCTATACACACGCCCAATTTGCGTATTATCCTTTTTGAAGTGAAAACTTCTATAGTATCGTTGTGATTTGGAAATTGATGAAACGGAAATGAAACGAAAAAGACAAAGACACATTTTAACGTGGGAGAAAATGAGATAGGAACAAAGCAAGAGTTAGAACTAAAGTTCGCTGCAGCGCTAAAACAATAGTTATGACATCTAACCAAACAATTTTTTGAAGTTTCACTTCTAGCACGTGTGAATTGCACCCATTTTGATTAAAAGTTAATCCCACCTGACAGTAAGAGGCGATGAAATCGAGGATGTTGGACGCACCAACTCATTAATATGCTGACCTGAAGGGCGTGTCGAACTCGACCTCCTGCTTGGTCATGTTCTCGACGCGTTCGCAGAAGCTCTTGAACGCGACCTTGAGCTTGTGGCGCAGCTCGCGCTCGCTCTGCTCCGCGGCGAGGTCGTCCCGGTCGTGCATGTGCTGGTGCTTGCCCAGGTCCGTCGTGATCTCGCCCACCTCCGTGTAGAACTGGACGTCTACGTGCTTCTTTTTGCCTGGACAATTTATAGCAATATATCTACCTATCTATCAATTATTGACGATAGTCAGAATATTGACAATAATATTGTGTGTGTTTGTCGTTCTATCATACTGATGAACATTTCTGTCAGTTATATTGTAGATGTGCAATTGACTTATTATTACTAAGATGTGCGGCTAGTCTAAGACGAAAGTGGACTGAATAGGCTTTTATAAGTTAGTGGGCGACAACTGCTCCATACTTTCATTTTATGAAAGTAAACTTAGTGAGCTAAAAATCAATATAAAAATCACTTTGTATCAAATTCGACTGACTGGACCAATTGTTATGAAATTAGACATTGTTATCACATAGTACACTATTATGATTTACTAGTTCACTATCATAAAATGTCAACAGTTAGTGAAATATCATTATAAAACGACTTACCAAACATTATAGCATGTTTTAAATGGAAATGTAAAAGTATAATCATCTCTCCATCGCAGGGCTGGAAGAAGGCATTCTTAATGTTATTGTACAGTATATCAACTTTGTCCCCTCTCACGGACGTGAACCTAAACCCGTTCGTGTGCGCTTCCAACGACCCACTCATTCTCTTCGTCACAATGTTGGGCCTTATGTACAGATCTTTAAGTTTGGGATTGCCTTTACTCTGTGACATCACTAGTGTGTCCTGTTTAACTAAATCTTCCTTTTCCCTTTCTTCGGCTTCTCGCGTTTTGAACTTCTTTTGTACTTCCTTTATGAGTCTAAAACCTGTGTTGAGATTCGCTGAGGGCGGCGATATCTCCCCTGGCTCCTTTGTGTTTGTACTTCGGTATGTGCTAAAAAAAACGTATATTTTACGATTTTTTAGACATTTATCTTTTTACATTTCATTCACTTATTGTTAATATGGAAAATAATTTCTAAAAATAGCACTTCCATTATATTTCGATGTTCTACAGGATACATTTTGGAGATTGTGCACAGAAATTACATGATTTAATTCGCTCATCCCAAAAAAAAATTTATTAACATTATGTTTTTTAATTTTCCAAAACTACACTACCCTATCTAGTAGTTGTATACTTGTTGTATACTTACACTTCTTTTACAAAAGTGGCGTCTGCCTGTTGTGGATAATTTCCACCTTCATTCCTGCCCATGGTGGCACCGGGGTGGAAGAAATTTATCCTGAGATATGTGTAGTCACCTTCGACGGACTGGGAGATGTTCTTAATAGTAGATATATGGAATGGTACGGGGATGCCGAACACTGGCAGGATAACTGTTTCGTATTTACGATCTGCAATGAAACGGAGGAAACAGGTGATTCATGTACACACACTTTTTATGAACATAAGGTGCCCACAGCTGATCCTAAATTTGAATGTGTGTACAATGCACACACTTATGTTTAATATGATTTGTATATTGAATGAGAACCTCCTTAACATTTACCATCCCTCAAGCATGTGATAATTCGTTTTGAAGTGTCCCTTTAATATAGCGCACCATGTGTGACTATATAGTACTAACATTTTCGTTCCTAACACAATGTTAGTGACGTGACACAGACTTAGAATTTGACCTTCACCACACTGAGCAGCCCGCAACCCATAACTACTTCAGTCTTGATCATGGGTCTCCTCCAACTTCAGTCTTGGGCACGGTCTCCTCCTACTTCAGTCTTGGGCATGGTCTCCTCCTACTTCAGTCTTGGGCACGGCTCTCCTCTCACAATGTGAGAGAAAGGCTGAGCCAAGTGCGGATTGGCGGACTTCACACACCTTCGAGAACATAATCAAACAATCTAAAGGCTACGTCGCCGCTCACCATCAGGTGGGACAGTAGCCAAGCGGTCACTTATATTCAGTAAAAAAAAAAAACTCACCAACATATAATTTGAGCTCCTTGACCTCGGTCTCCCGGGGCATCTGACTGACGTTCTTGTAGGAGACGGTGCTCTTGCGCAGCTTCTCGCCCTCCTTGCCGCTGGACTGCCTCGCGAGCCGCTCCTTGGCCTTCTCGTTGAGAGCTATCGCCAGCTCCCGCTGATGCTCCTTCCGTTTCTCCTCCGACGAGTGTTCCGTGCGCAACTTCGACTCGATTACCGCTGTTCTCTTACCTCTACCTGAAAGTCACTCAAATTTAAAGTTGCAACTTTGTGATATTGTGTTGTGTTAATGTATCCTACAGTGTTGCACTTGTTTCGCCTCTTTTGATCTCAATGTTTCCTCGTCATGTGTAGTAATGTTACTTGTTCTTATGTCATATGGTTATTTTAAAGAAATAAATAATGCTACTCACTCATAACCCCACACTAGGATTCAGTGGTCATTTTAATTCCTTTGAACACATATTGTCTTAGTGTTTAATGGAAAGCAAAGCAATTTTAATTCATTGCTAGTATTATACATAAGTATAATTATTCATTTATTATTAAGTATTCATTTTGGTAACATTTTGCATCATCAAAATATTGCAATTTACATTACTTGGGGAATACTCTGATAGCTTGCACTGGGATATATCTTTACTACAACATAAGTTTTGAATTGGATACATATAGTTGTGTTATTTATTTATATTATTAGTGTATATGTGGATGTTATATGCTACTATGTGACATATAAGTTTTATATTTATATACAACATAGTAGAAAAAGATAAGTAAAACAAATTCAATGATAGTATATTAATCATATATAATAATAATATATTCAATTGTTATAAGGTGAATTAAAATATAAATGGCAATTTTTAAAACTTGACACAAGCATTTGAAAAAAACAAAAGCGTAATCAAAAATACATAGAGTATATAAAATACATAAAGTTGCTGTGTGTCCGTTAAGCACATACATGCAATACAGGGTATTTATCAATACAAAAACGATACTCACCTCCATTTTCTATCGGTCCACGATTGCATGTAAGTAAATAAAATTATTTAAATGAAATAGCATACAATTAGCATATTTATACAGCATTTTCATAGATCAAATCACCATTAATTCAATAATACATATGTATATGTATTATTTTAATAGATTATTGAAAACAACATTCAAATTACCAGGTTAAAAACTGAACAAAACAAAAAAAAAGTTTTATTTAGCTTAATAATTACATGAATTATATCAAACTGTAATTAATGACAGGAAATAATTTGCATTAGATGTAATATAGCTTTATTAAACTTAGCTTCTAAATTCAAAATGATTCCAAAAAGTTACTTGAATATGTCAAACACGCTCACCGAGTATTTCAGTCTTGTTTTCTTTTTCTTCCTCCTCATCCTCATCATCATCCTTAAGAAATATGCCGATATTCTTGATCTTCTTCTTGGACTGGGTCAATAAGGACGCCGGCTGTTCCTCATTCACTAGCACTGTGTCTCCGATAAATAGAGCGTAAGTCTAGAAGATTTAGAATGACTCACATTATTATATTTGTTCATTTGTCATTAATGGACACAAGAGAGGGTAACTACACATAATTATTTATAATTAATGTAATTGGTTATAACCGTTTTAATTATAGGAAAAAAAAATATCTAAGATAACACAGATTTAAATATTACCATTTATATACTTAGTAGTTATTTTTACATCAATTATGTATTGATAGTTCTGTTACAAATCTTAATATGTTCACTAATAATAATAAAGATCTAATTCAGTCAGTAAATTTGGATACATACTTTCCCTTCTTTTTCTGTGGCGGCACTATTAGTGAGATTCGCGAGACCAATGTTAATATTGAAAACCATCCCCTTTTTCGCCACAGCTGATGTCTTCGGTCCTATAACGATTGAGCTTTCGCGAAATTCTATACCCATCGCAAAACTGAAAAGAAAGTATACACACACATAATATTTGTCTGAAATATAGTATGATGTAAACAATTCGCTAATTAATTGTCAATAGAATATTAAGCTCGTAAATAGGACAACACTAAAACTCGCAGTCTCATACCCCAGCACTAGGATTCCCTGAGTTGCAGATGACATGGACAACACAAATGATACCAATAATAATTATAAAAATCGCACCCAGGAACCTTCCTTTCATTAATATTTTAATTAATTTATTATATCCTTTATTATACAAGTTCAGAGCATTTTAATTAATAAACCCAGGGCAGTTTTTCAGAATTGTATCATCTATCATTAGTTGGAACAATGTTACAAACATAAAAAACTCACCCGAATGACTTTGTAAGATTCTCAACTAAATCAGATTTCTCTTTCTTAGCTAGCTCCAACCCAGCCTCATACACTGTAGACAGTTTCGTACCAGCTACTAATTTCTTCATCACCTCTTCTTCCACATTTAAGAGGAAATTATAATTACTCTGTATCTCGTCCGTTGGATTGACCAGCAATGTACGGACAATATTTGAGCAGTATGACTTATATCTGGCACCTAATGAACACACAATTGCACCAAAATGGAGGTGATTTTTGTCTGATACGGCACTGAATTTGAGACTGTAGTTGCCTCCAGACTGTATAATTGGAGGGTAACACATGTCCACTTGGCTTGTGTCCACGCCCGTCACATATTTTTTGTCTGATATTGCAGCTTCAACCCCCTCTGCAAGCTTTGAATGTTTCACTTTCTGCAAAAAAAAAATTGTAATTAATTAGATGAATTATTATTTATCATTACAAATGTAAGTTGGGATTTAGTTCCAATATATCGCTTGCCCGCAATACTGTAATACTGTATTAACTCTAAAAACTTACTTTTTCAGGAGAAGCGATCAAAGCTTTTAACTACAAATATTGTGGTACTTTCTTACGAGAGGGATATTGACACAACTTTCGTAATTTGCTTATTCAGGGAGCAAACGATTTTCGACCTCATTCAAAAGGTAGAACGTACTTTTTTTATTCAAACTGTATCGTTAAGTCAGTTAGTGCCAAATTTTGACTTAATACTGTATTCTTCCCGACAAGCGATATGTCAGTATTCTACATAAATTGCAATAGTAAATACATATCAAAAATTGTACCTTATCTGAATCTATAATCTCCATAATTTGATCCTTCAAATATTTTGTAAACACATCAACCGTTACTAAACAGGCTTTCTTTATCGTTATGATTTCTGGATCTTCCTTAGGTGCCATGAGGATGGCTATTGATGAACTTACATCAACATTCTCAAATTTTTCAGCTTTTATCACAACTTTCCAGCTCTCGCAGAATTCACCGGGATAATTGTCTTTAATAAATACTCCTAGACTTTTACCCGATTTAGATTTCTTAATCTCTTGTATGAGCTTACTGAAATTTTCTTTGTCCTTGTCATTCTGCAGTAATTCAATACAAACATCATTATTAACTGAGCAATATGTTTAACTTTACCTTAATACACAATTCCACCATATTATTCAAAGTTGTATATAACATTTCAACTTCATGAAGTAGAAGTACTCACTCTGTCTCGTATGAGTAGTTTAACTGGAGGCAGGTCTGAGTCTTCTTTGCCATTTTCAATTTGTCTGAGGAATTCTATCTTCTTTTTACTAGCAAGAAAACACATGCTTTGTTCTGTGAGGACTGTTATTGTATCTGGTAACTCATATCCAAAGAGCCAAGTCTAGAAATAAAGAAAACATGTGCTCACAGTGAACATACCCACAATATTATTGTACCACACAATTCAATAAACACATAACTGTAGACAATCGCTATATTAATGCGCAATTCCAGCTACTTACACCATTTATCGTATCTCAGCACTACAAACACAGAACACGAATTAAATTTAAATAAATGCAAACCTGCAAAGCTGTTGATTTGCTATAAAGCGTATCTTCGTCCACGCCGACGCATGATACCAAACAGTCCACTTTCGCCAATGCTTCATCGGTCTTCGGATCAGCAGCGGCAGCCTGAAAAAGGAAAAAATAAAGAAAACGAAGACCAAGCATGTACCCTAGGCCTGTACTTTCTTCAACCAACCTTCCACACCGTATACAACTTTTTCATGCGACGATAAAATGATTCTTTATCAAGCGACAAATTAGACATTGTGAAATAATTAAAAAAACTTATAAACTAATTATAAATTCTACAAAATTGCGCTTCACAAATCATAAATTTATTCACGACTTTTCAACATTAAGACATTACGCTCTTTGACAGCAAACACAAAAATGGCGGACTACGCGCGCTAGATATTATTATCTATGGATATTACCTATGGTTTCAAAGAGTATATAACAACATAATTATAACACTGTTTTGCATTTGCCGAACATCCCTTTACTAATAGGCATTCAAAATAAACACCTATCCACAAACATGTTCGGTATTTATTTGTTGTTTGCCATTGTGTGCCAAGCGTGTGGATACCCTATGTATAAGTTACTCTATGGACTCGGCATGGTAGTGTCATGCGGTCATGCCGTCATGTCATGCATGTCAGTTCGTTGTACACGTAGATGGAGAAGAGTATAGACCCATGGCCCATGGATGACAATTATTTCGCACTCACTCACTCTTACCACCCACGACTACATCGCTGCTTGTCCATCAGGTAGGATCGTAGTATTCGTAGTCAAGCATTAACTTATTGTTAGTAAAAAAAAAGGAACTTACGCCAATGACACGAAAAAACGACACAGAATAATACGATGTTTTGTCTTACATTGCATGCTGGTTTTTGTGAAGGATAGCAGTCACTTACATTTAACTGGTGTTGTTGAAATTGTTATCTAATGCCACATTATTATTAACAATTAAATAAGCTTTCAGCACGTAAACCCGCTTTTATTCCTTGCTAATGTTGCTAATGTCCACGGGCGACGGTGATCACTTAACATCAGGTGACCCGCCTGCTCGTTTGCCTGCTCAGGCTAAAAAAAAAAATTCAATATGGCCGCCGTCAGTACATATTTTTATGTAGCAAATACATTTGATACACTTTAATTAATTTGAAGGAATCTTAATATTGCGATTATATCGCTGTATATTTAATCATTGCTATCAATATTAATATAGCGGCACCGGAAACGGAACTTGTTACAACATATTACTTTATCGTGCTATCTATCTCATGTGGGCTACTCTCAGTCTCACACGATGTCTATATTCTTCTCTGTCTACAGTTGTACATGTGTTGCTGTTGTGTGATTGTGTGACATCATGACATGACATGTGTCATGTGTCACACTTTTCATTGTCTGTCACAGTCTCACCTCATCAGTCACATTTCTGTTTCAATTCAATCAATGTATCAAAATTAAACAAAATAAAAACAAGGCACGTTGATGATTGATTTGATGAAGATTCAAATTATATTATAAACAGTTGTATATTTCTAGACAATGAAAAAAATATCTATTGAAGAGCACTATTTACTAACAGATAGTGTATTGAAAACATTAGCCCAAAACCGCATTACAACATTATCAGAGTTTCTGCAAGAGGATACTGAAAAATTGTCGATTATATCGGGATTAAGTTTACCAGAAATCTTAAATATAAAGAGTCATATTTTATCGACATACTCTGCACCTTTAGTTGATTGTACAACATTGTTAACTAAAACTTTAAACAAAAGGAAATTTATCCCTACAAATATAAAGAGGTACTTACAAAATTCATGTTAATAAAGTGTTAAATTAAGTACTTACCTAAATTGTCACTTTCTAAAAATTTCGTTTGTACCTATAAATATTTTTTTGCATAGTCTAGATGCTGCATTGGAAGGCGGAATCCCTGTTGGTTGTATTACCGAAATATGTGGTCTGGCTGGTTCAGGAAAAACACAGTTATGTTTTCAAACGGCAATTAATTGTGCTAGATCGGAATGTGCAATCTTATATATAGATACAAAAGGGGATTTTTCGGCTATAAGAATTATGAATATACTTGAAGTACATGGAAGTAACTTAGAGGTAGCTATTATTTTATAGTAATATAGAGTTAACAATCAGACTGGCCATTTGGTAAAGGGTCCCAAATCTTCAATATTATGTTTTAAGAAATGACACGGAGGAAGCTTCTAAAAAATGTTAACTTCCGTATCACACCACATCTACATTATATAAAAAAGTTATTTATTATTAAAAGGTATTTCACAGTTAGTTTTTTTAAATAATGAAAGCAAGCCAAGCAGGTGAAAAATCTTGAACTACTGCCAGTACACTACCTGTATTTTACTACCAGGGTTACATACTTTTACTTACTTTTTTTTTGTTTTACAGGAAATGGCTTTAATAATGTCTAAAATACAAGTAGTCCATATATGGACTTTGAAAGATGCTATAGAACTACTTAAGGTAGTAAAAATGGGAACAATTGGCAGTTTGCAATTATTGATTATAGATTCATTGCCATGTTTAATGTTTCAGCATTTAGGTGATGATAATAAAATAGGTGTGTTATATTTTATATTTTAATAAAGAGCTATTGAAAGACAACTCATGTCTATAGATAACTATTTTGTTTATTTACAGGGTTGACTTTGTTGAATGAGCTTGTTAATAATCTTAGATTTATTGCTAAAGAATTAATAGTTGCAGTTGTCTGTGTGAATATTCAAACACGATGGCTGGATCACGACCTGACTGATATTGATGGTAGGTAAGAAATATTGTTTAAATAATATTTAGCAAGGGTAGTGTTGATCTATGATGCATGGAACTATGTAAATGCGTAAATGGCTACCAAGGCAGTCCACTGTGATATCTCGCTACACGATTTTGTTTCTCGCGATTTATAATCCGCATTGCATCTACTACTACTTCACACATCGCGGGTTAAATTCATCGCAATTTGTATCAGGTATGCTGACGCCCCACCGCGGCGTGGATTTCTTTTCGTTATGTGATTATAACGTACATTTCCCTAGTGCAGAAAATAATCTGCGGTAAATAAAAATTACTATAATCACGCGGATAATTTTCCGCAAGTGCTTGTAGGTTCATATACTTTGCATTTTAGAAATTACTACGGTACGGACATTTTCTCGCGGAAAATATTTGCAATGCAGGATAGGTAGAACAACCCGCCATTTAATGTCGTAAGGAGTAATTGTAACAATATTACATCATCAACAAAATTCTTTATTGTACGCTATTACGCTAATATAAAGTATCAAAAACAGGATGACTTGCTAATTATAACAATATTTTTGCCATTTTCAGATGATGAGGAATCCAATTTAGTCAGTAAGGATTCCTTTGTGGAGAGACGTAATCGCTGTTTGGGAAAATACTGGCAACACATTCCATCCATGTTACTTGTTATTGAAAGATTGGAAAATAACAATTCTTATCAGATACAAGTTAAAGTGTATAATTCAAGATTACCGAAACAATTTCAACAATGTGCATTAAAAGTTAATGACTTAGGTACAATAAGCACACTGTAAAATTATTGATTTAGTAAATGCCTTTTATTTTTACCAACTGTTTTGTTTTTAGCAGGCGAGGCAGTTAGATTAGGGTTAGGTTAGGAGCAGTGATAGAGTAGGGTAGGCACTGTAGGTAGTATAAATATATTATATTATATTATATATAATTATATTATCCCTACTAATATTATAAATGCGAAAGTAACTCTGTCTGTCTGTCTGTCTGTCTGTCTGTCTGTCTGTCTGTCTGTTACGCTTTCCCGCTTAAACCTCTCAACCGATTTTGATGAAATTTGGCACAGACAATCTTTAGACCCTGAGAAAGGACATAGGCTACCTTTTATTGCGAAAAAAAGGGATGAAGAGGCTGAAATAGAGGTTGAAAGTTTGTATGGACCGATTTCCCGAAGCGAAGCGAGGGCGGGTCGCTAGTAATATATATATGTAATTATATATACCTTAGGGTTTAAGGTATAATACCTATATCAACCTAATAACCTTTTTGATATTTATATATCTTCTCTTCCTTATATTTACGTATCCTCACATGCTTCTGTATTACACTGTACACCCTACCAATATCTCTTGATCTTTCCCTTTATCATCTTCCCAAAGGTTATCTGGAAGAAATCGCTACATAGCGATAAGATCGCCTTTTGTGCACAACGTATAAATTGTAATTGGTGTTTCCTTTTTATAATTATGGTGTACAAGAAAGTGTAATAAATAAATAAATAACCTCAAAGCAAGACGAAGGCGGTTAGAAGTAATTCATATTATAATAAAATAGTATTATAATTATGCCCTTAATTGGAAATGGATATTTCCCGATTGCATGGAATATGGCAAAACCATTCCTCCGATTACAAATTATCAATAGTCTCACAGGTCTCACTAAATATCGCATCGACTCGTACACAGATTAGGCCTCATGCTAAAAGTAGCTATCTAGCTATGTTATTGAAAAGGCAGGTTGCGAAAGTAGAAGGAAACTGCTATACCTTGATTAGTTTTTTGTTCGTGGATTTAATTGTAAATTAAGTTTAGCTGGCACTGGCAACATAAAATCTCGGGTACCTATTTCAGTTGACTGACAGAGACTTGACATTGACACTGTCACTGTCACGTTGATGACTTTATTGTAGAATCAATGAATTTAATGATAATCAATTAATGACATTATAATTAAGCAATGAAAGAAATAAAGCGTAATTAATTTTATTAATATTACCTATATTAATAAAATTAATATTACCTATATTAATAAAATTAATTACGCTTTTTCTTCAATCATTGTTGAAGATCCATTTACCACAGATGGATCGATATATTAATCGATTTTCATAGTTGTTAATATTTGATGAAAATTTGTGGCTTTTCTGCGGAAAACAGGGAACTTTTTAATACGCTTTTTGGTTAGAACTTAGGTTAAATAAAGAATTGAGAATTGTGGAGATCTAGGTGTTGCGCACACTCTTAAAGGATTCGGCATCGCCTCTCGCCAAAGACAAGTGATATTTATTTCATAATAACGGCGCACATTTATCATGAGTATCGTAACTGCATACTTCACTTAACTTCCCTACCCAAATTTAAATCGGGCTTTTTGTATTCATGCACTACAAGTAATCTATACTATATGGCAGTTTATGGCGGAACAAAGTTCGCTGGGTCAGCTAGTTTACATAATTATAAATATTGATTTTATTACCCACCTACTCGAATAAGTCGATTATATCAATGTCTCATCGACGTATCGAAATTTTCCACAGATAGTATAAAGTTCTAATCAATATGTAGAAATGTAGAATAGATGTAGAATGTAGATGTACGGCGATTCGATTCGATTCGATTTATTTTTCTCTCATTCATTTCGTCGCGCGCCTGTCAGGCGGTGCGCAACATAGCTCCTGTGATGGCTCTTTTTAATAATTTTGTGTATTTATCAACTTTATGATATTTATATCTTAAAAAAATCATAATAGTTTAATTTTATTTTAGTTTTTAATAAATGCGTTAAACAAAATGGCTAATCAAACTCAGAAAATTGTGTACAAGCTGGTGCTTACTGGAGGTGAGTGATTTTATGCAGTTTTACTGAATTATAAATTATAAAGTGGAATTGCGCTGTGACGTAATAAGGTATAAATTAGAGAATTAATTTATATTGCTGATACTCAATAATTAAATAAATGTTGAGACGGCACACGTGGGGAGTTGGCACAGTTTTCATAATTTATACTACATCGCATTGTATTTTTGTAACCTATCCAGGGCCTTGTGGCGGCAAAACTACTGGACAATCACGCCTCAGCACTTTCTTCGAAAATTTGGGATGGAAGGTAATATAATTTTTACATTTTTAAATTAATTTGCCTTCAGTAAGTATTACAGTAAATATTGAATCGCCACTATTTGGTGGCATATATTTATCTCCGAATAGTAAATGTTCTTCCTATTGACAAAATGGTGCTATAAAAATATTAAAAATGCATGTATGATATTATATAATTGGTGTCAAAATCCTAAAAGACATAGACTACAAGTTTAATTCTTTGAGAGATTATTGCACTACCTAATGTCTCATCATCTGTATAAGTCTATTACAGTCCAATAGTTAAATAAATGTTGAGTTGCTTGAGTTAGAAAACAAAATGTGTGTGGTTATGGTTTCTCCATGCGGAGACCAGTAAGACATGGTTCCACATTGTGTTTATTTCCAGGTGTTCCGGGTGCCGGAAACGGCTACCGTCTTGTTAAGGTACGATGTGAAAATTTTCACATTTGAAAAAATTACACATTTAAACACAGTTGATTTCAACTACTCTATAAAAATATTGTATCAAATGAAATAGTAACTTTGTTTTTGTCTATCTATGGTGTTCAACTTAAACTGCTTGTATTTAATGTTCAAAAATATTTCATTGATTTAATTTAAGTAATTTAATTCTTCGTTCACAACATGACTAATGCATTATGAGAATAAAAATCTACGTCAATTAAATGATGCTGATATTTTGGACATGTCTAGAAAATCAAATAATTAAAATTTATTTTGAAGCACAAAATCAATTTTATTTTTTTATTATTTATTATGTATTGTTGTTATTACTGTGTATTTTGTTTACAGTGGTGGAGTGAAGTTTGGAGATCTCAGTCCAGATGAAGGTATGTACTTAGATTAAATATAATTTTTACATTAATTCCACATTCAATATTACATTGTTCAATATATAATTCTAACATTGATACCGTTAGTGGCAAAATATAGGTCACGTTTGAAGGAATACGAAAATTCAATTTCAATCATTGACCCATTGCAGGTAAATTTCAGACTAGTGATTCAGTTATTGTGAACCATGTAATATTTTTATTTATTCATAATATTTTTGCAAACGGTCTCTTTGGAAAAATACTTTGTAAAATACCTAATATAATATACCGCTATGCTTCTGCCAGCATTCTTCCATCTTTTACACACAATTTTATGTGTACCATTATTAAAAGACTTGTTTTTGGGTTATTATGTTAAGTAAATACAATGGGCTTATAAATAAAGATAAGTTATATTATTTTCAAAATTAATTAAAGTGTATTTGCATAATCCATTACAATTAATTGCATTCATACTTGAATATTGGCCTAAATTTGCATTATAATTACTCAGTAGATATACATGATTCATGTTGAGAGTTTGATATACATCAAACCAAAAAAAATTGAAAAAAGACATCAAAACAAGGGATTAAGGCAAATAAAATACTTAAAAAATAATAAGACAAATTTGCAGTTATGCATTCAGATGTTATACATAAATAACTCCATTAAGAATAATCATAATTTGTTTTTGGGGGAATTTTTCATGAAATAATAAAACAATTTTCCTTTCCTCAACTTACTTAAAACCTTGCAATTTCCTGTCGTCACTATCGCACCCGTTATTGGAGTGTTGCCTTTAATAGACATTATACAGATGAGTCATACTCATACAGATCATTTTCACGCTTAACTATCATAGTCAAAGAATTTATTTTAACATTTATGTTCATTGTGTTTATTGTGTTACGTTACTTCGCACATTACATAAACTCCCAACTTGACTCGGATTCAGCTAATAGGAAAGTAGCTAAATATGACCTTTTTTTCGTGTTACTTATGGTCGAATTTTCGTTCGGGTCGGAATTGGCCGTATGTATACGACTATACGATGTCTCAAATTCTCAATCGCGCGTGTTTCAGTTCTTTCAAGTAAATGTTGAAAATTCAATTGTAAGGAACACATAATATGGCGCATATTTCAATGTTTTTTCATGAGTTGAATAGGAGTGATCACTTACCATCAGGTGGCCCGTCTGCCTGCTTTGGCCATAAAAAAAAGGAGTCGAGTCCGGAGTTCAGTTGATGTGATGGGCGCAGACCTTTAATTAGCCTTTGGCAAGTGGTATTTCCACTATGCGTAGATTACATTTAAATGCCAGCTGAAACACGTTCACACATTTCTCTTGTTTTTATCGTCGCTCGACTCAACAATAGAATTTGCTTATTTACCTTTTGTCTAATATAATTATAACCTTGACCAATGTTACTGGGTTCTCAGCTAGTAACTATAGTTTTTAATGCAGTGAGATCTTTTTGAGCGCTAGTCCTCGATACGGTTTTTATTATCTTCAAGTTTTCGTTGTCCGTGACTTATATTACGGTATTACGTGCTGGAAGACGTAGCTATGCGCTTATAAGTCTTTATTACTATTAAGTATCTAGAGAGTTATCGAAGGAAATTTTTACTGATGGATTGTAGTCATCATAGTTTTCATCGCGGTAAGAATTTTACATTCGCAAAATAAGACAGTTGCAAGTCAATATCCTTGATTTTAAAATTAATTTGTTTAGGTGTATCTGGATTGGTCCACGTAGGATGACGCAGCACAGCCAGACTGCGATAACCCTTAAATATTTTAGATGTAATACCCGCCCATATACGTCTCCCTAATGTAAGGTAGGTCATCAACAATAGCAAATACATTGCCAAGAAATGTTGCTATTGCAGATTCTTCAATTTATGATTGGTTGCGCTTGGCATCTTTCGTGTTATTTAATACATGTATCTACAAATTCGCTTGCAGTGTTTTGTTGTAAACGACTATTACGTTTTATGTAAATACACGATCTTTCATGGTCATTTCAGGTGCGTTTTAACGTTTTATAGCCAGTTTACCACAAACATCTGTATTTTGTGTTATTTCTATATCTGTATTGTGTTTGAAGAGTCTCTTAATACTTCCCGTTCTTCGGGATGGTTATTTTCTAATGAAACAGCTTAGGCCTAGCCTAGGACTGCTATACTCAAAAACAAGGCTCAAGGCTAAAGTACTGCAATATGTAGGTATATTGTCGGTGATATTAAAGTAAAGCTCATTTATTTGGACCCCTATCAGTGTGTAGATTAATGAAGGATACCTACAACACACTTGTATATTAACATTAAGTATTGTTATATTTTAACTAAACCGTAATGATAGTCTCGCTTATTAAATTTCCCACTATGGGTCAACACCGCTCCTATGTTACTGGAGTGGATACCTATAATCTTCCCGGAAGAAACTGCATAAAAAAGCTCTTTATGCGCAATCAATTTCATTTTGTCTAATAAAAATATTAAATGCAATATATACAGTCCGTTTTTCTAGCGTTGATTAAAGGAGTAAACAAACCTGTTTTTGGAAACATCACATTTTCACACAATTGCACGATTCAATTATGTTATATACAATTAAATCGGTTCACTTAATACATTTAACTTTGATTTACACCACAAACTGCTTCGAATATACTTAATTTCATCAATTTAAGAAATTTTATTTAACCTCATTTGCTTAAATTGCACAGATATAATATTTCAATAAGAATTTGACATACCGGACATTTGAATCGTAGTGATGGGAAAGACAAACCGATTAGTTGTATTGGCTTGAACGATTCATTAAATGATAGTTATCGGTATTTGCTTTTTGAAAGAGTGAAATATTATTTTGCTATTTAATACTAAATATAACTAAGATTGCATGGCCACGCGGTAAGTCATTTTAGTCACTCCTCTATTACGTACATAGAACATAGAGCATAGAACTGTTACGAATAAAATTTGGCAAATAGGAACAGATTTTTTCACAGAATATTAATTTGTAAGTTTCCGAAACAAGTAACGGTAACGAATTATGATAAAAAATAAATCATCATCAATAAAAATAATATTTTAAAGGTATTTTAGATAAATTATTAACTATCGATTATACGCACTAAAAGTAACAATACGTGAAATGACTGCATTTATGCAGTTGTTAATGTTTACATTATTCGAGCTTGCAACACTGTGGGGCAGACATGACTTCCATGAAAACTGTATCATTCGTTTCGTTTCGTCGCCTCGTTTGATGTCGTACGTTTCGGGACTTTCGGGTTCTCCTTTGTGTTTGATTTCAACTACTTGGCTTGTGTACTAGACTTGTGTTTGCTCTGTGATTTGGTTCGTGTTATTTCCTAGACTGACGACCTTTTGCTACCCTTACGGACATCGATATTGCATACGATTGGACTTTAAAGGGGAATCAAAAAGTATCAATATAAGACAAATATTACTGTACATTTAGTATGTACATGACGTAACTTAAATTCAAAATTCATGTTTAAAGTAATATTGGTTTTAGCTGTAATTTTTTAAATGATTGCATCATGTTATTTTTTACTTCTGTTAATAGAAAGACGAAATAGAGATAAAATAATGCAGTCTGTATTAAGTCTGCAAAAGTTTGAAAAAATAATAATTTCTCTGTTTAAGTAAGAAAAAAATTAAATATCTTGAAACTAATTAAAAGAGTAATAAAAATATATGAATGACTACACTGGTTTAATATAAAATGCCATAGATATCATCCTTCCTAATTATACAGTCACTTAAGCAAATATTAAAATAAAACACAGTATTTAATTTCAATAAAACATATTTGTTAGATTGGAATAAAATCGAAGAGTAGAAATCGATATCGATGCGATTCGATACAACAAAATTGCGGTAGTTACCAACAGCTATTACATTGAATACTTCTGTACTCTATAGACTGCCAGTGTCTAACTGACGTTACGATGACGTTCTTAGTCGGCCATATTGGTTAATCATTTGTTTACTCCTTAACTCAACGCTAGAAAAACGGACTGTAGGTATTTAATAAGTGTATGAAAAATTACACTTAATATTTATGTCACATTTCTCACTCGTCCAGTAGGTAAATTTGCATGTGCGCTCATGTGCACGGCACTTTGTCATCGCGTCCGACGTGAATATTAGTACATTGCCAAGTCATAATAAGGGTTTAAAGTCACTTAAATGTGACTATTAGAAACATTTAAGACCGTTGTATAACGAGGTATGTAAATATATGTTAATTCGTCCTCAGTGGCGGGACTAGTGTGGTTGGGTCACGTGTCCCGGTTATTTTCGACTTCCGAAGCTTTCTAGCGCGCAAAGCTTGGTACTCTTATAGCGTGCGTAACGATCTCGCAGATTTATTCAGGTTTTTTTTCGCAGGGTTCTAACTAGACCATAACAATTTTATCATGATCTGATTTTGAAGCAACTGAAGAAATATTGAATATTATGTGTCGCAGGTTGGTTTTTATGAATCCATATTTCGGGGGTTTTTAAACTCTGTAGACCCTATAATATGCTTATAATAAGCACTTACGAGAAGCATTTCCTGAAATCTGTCACAAATAGCTAATTGTCTCGCCTGCATATCCAATCGTAATTTTCCTTATTATATGTAATTTAAAATGCTTGTTGTTATTGTTATAGAGTTCTTGTAATTAGTCGAACCGAGGGTGACAAATTTATTTGTGCATATTAGTTGTGAATTAACCTGGAACTTATTTCAAGTCATAGTTACAAAATATTTTATTTCTTGCGATGTAACTTTACCGTTCTTACAATCTGGTGTTGTACTTATTTCGATATCTTCAATATTAGTAAACCCTTGACGATTCATGGGATCTATCTATCCCACTTCTGATATCTTTACAGTATTAATATAAAATAAATTCACTACTGCGTCTCGCAACTTCCAGTTATCTAGGTACAATCTGAAACCTGCGCGATAGGACGCAATATAGATCCTGTTAAGCAATGTGTTATCCGAGCGTATAATCTTTTTATGAAAATAGAAACGCATAATTAGCATCCTCTACAGTGGGGTCTTAGTGCTGTTATGGGGCTTCATGGGTGGGCAACCGAGCAAACGTGATTACCTATATTACGTATACGCTTCACGGTCATGATCATGGTTCTGGAAATAAATCTATATAAAAATGAACTCTTAGGTACACGAACGGAGCTATTGTACACGCAGTTGTTTGTGTGATTATTGATGGCACGTGATGGTGAATAGCGTAACGAACTAATAGGATTTTCAAATTTTTATGCTGCTTATTTGATTTACTACCCGCAACTTTGTCGTTGATGTTACGTAACTGCAACTGACACAAAGTAGTTATTTAATAATATAATTGTAGACCATTCAACAATGTCCTGACATGTACGTATTTTTATGCAACCGCAATAATTACTTAATGACGACTGTTGATAGTTCCGATTACAATACGGCACTAACATTGTTTGTGTAAGTAAATATAAACTCGGATTATGAACGTTCATGGTGTAAAATTGAAGGAATTTTACCGAGGTCAGGCACGGAATAATACGCTTTGCAATACAGTTTATACAATTATTTATTATTGCTTCCGTCCGCTAACCATTGCGTGGACAACCATTGCAAATCCTCATCCAACCGCATTCGTTTCTGTTTCATTAAACTCATCGCGTCCATGCTACTCGGATGAACTGATTATAACCCGATTGCGTCGCATTTCCATCTCAATTGGTCAGTTTTGTCATTTTCATGCTCGAATGACGCATTATTACGTCCGCTGGTAGCAAAGCCTTTACACACGCTACAATTGTTGTGTAGTATACACAAAGGCGTTAGATTTATCATTCGTTTTCAAAATGGTCTTGGTTATCTTAGGTATAGTGACGCTAATTGGAACTGTTTACCACTGGTTTATCTTTAACCATACTACTCGTTAACAAAAAAAAAAAATGGTTGCCTGTAAAGTCGGTTTTACGGGCGAAGATTTTACGTGACAACGTCTTTTTCTCGGTAGAATATTTATTGATATGAATATAATTAAATTGCGCAATAGGAACAAGGAATTGAATGAAAATAAGAATTGCACAAATTTTAACTATAGAAATATATTTTGTTTACTAAAACATTGTACATGTAAACTTAAACTTAACGCGCCGATTCAATGCGCCTAATTCTCTAGTGCTGCGCGCGCGACAGACCGATCATAGTTGAGTGGGAGAGAGACGCAAGGCATTCGGCGGGCCTCTCTCTCGTTCGGTGACTCATCGTAACGTTACCGAGCGTTACTATTTTTCATAAGTGACTCCCAGCTAACCTAATTTAAGACGTTGTCACGTCAAAACAATTCGACTGCGTCATCAGCAAATTCTTTTGTCAAGAATATAGTTTCTTGACATTGAAGACTTGTTCACAACTTAGTTTCAGACTTGACATTATTAAATTACATTGAAATAGATACTTTATTTCTTTGATACACTTAATTTTCTATGGCTTCATATACATTTTTTGTTATTCGAGGGCTCCCTAATTGTTCTTATATTGTTTCATTACGAAATATCAATTTCATAGGACGACCTCGCGCTCGTTTACCTTTAGAACTTTTCATGAGTCGTTTATTCGAATATAGATCACGTAATGTTTCGTAATTTTATTGTTGAGAATATAGGTGTTACAACCTTCAGAAACGGTGTTTTGTTTTTGTAGGCTTTAATTATGGCATTATTATAATATTGTAGCAGCGTCTCCGATAAGTATCCCCGAAGATTTATATAAGGCGAATTGCAAACGATGCACCGTTGCAGTTTTGGCGCAAGCGAGCGAAATCGACAATGGTGAGTTAACGAAAGTAGTTTCGCTAAAGATCATTAAGACACGTCTTAAACAATGTATTTTGCTAAAGTGTGTATTTCAGATGACTTCGCTGTCGTCAATTTCGGCTCGTTCATTAGGTGTTAGGTGCGTCGTCCGTCTTTCAGGCTAGGTCTTCTTCATCTTGCCTTGTTACATGACTTTCTCATTATCGGTTTACTATTTACTATTATTTTAGTATTTTTTGCATTTAAAATGTTTTCTGTTTTCATCGTCATTTTTAACATTTTATCATTCCTAAATAAAATAAGTGAACTAAACTTTCTTAACATTGACGTCAGCAAACTCGTTAAGGGCAATGTCCACATGACATGATGCCAAATTTTCTTTGTTTATATTTCGCTCACAGTTAAAACTTTGGCTAGTATTTTTTAGTAGTTGCAATGAATAAAGTTTTGAGTGATATGCCCCAAAAGACACCCACAATTATAAACGACTGTTTACTCGTATTATGTCGCTTATCGACTTTATCGCTGTATTTGCGTAAAATGTTGCGAGCTAAAAAAATAAAACGAGGGCAGTGCCGCACAAACATTGGAATAACCATTATGATATACCGCATTCTATCGGTATGTGTCTAATTCCTTGCAAAGATCAAGACATAAAATCATATCTGTATAAGAACAGTCAATACAAAACAAGACAAGCTTAAGCCACCATACACAGGCAAACTAAGAAAGATGTTGAGTTCGTTAAAGATTCTTATCTACTTGGTTGTAGTGTAGTTTACAAATCAATATTGTTATAATGTTTAGCGGCACCACTTCCATAACAATTAATTTTGTGCTTATACTCTATATTTAAAATTAAACTTAAAGTTGGTGACAATGTTTTATCTGTAACCATCCACCAGAGGGCATATGGTGAGTGTGATTACCCCAACCGACAAAATATTATAGCCGTGTAACCGTCGTAAAGATATTTTCTTCGTAAAGTTTATATTTGAATAAGGCACGAGCCTATAAAATTACTCAAAGTCATTTGCCCCCAATGAAACATAACGTTTTGCTCTGTTCATGAAATTTACCTTAATGCCATGTTGTAGTCATGCGATTTGAAAATTTGCTTCGATGTCGTCCCTTATTAATACTCAATTTATTCTGCTATGTTTACTTCGTTTCTTCGCATGTAAGATTACAATTTTTAGGTAGACTAAACCAGTAGAAGTGACTCCCGCTCTGCGATCGAAATTCATCCGTAAGTCATTTTGTCAGTGTTACTTCACATTGATAATTAATTCATGTTTTATTTTCTTTAACTTAAATTAATGTTTGTAACTGTTAAGTTTCCTTCCGGGAAGGGGAACGGCGGAAACAACCAAACTACAGAGTAGCTCGATGCGCACTACCTCCTTTATTTTGCTCTCTTACGCGAGACGCAGCTCGCACGCACACATCCTGCGACTACCCACATGCTTAGACAACAGTAACAAATACTTTATCAATATACTCGTATATAAAACTGTTGCGTTACTGAGTGACTGACAGACAACGCACAGCCGAAACTACCGCAAGAAGCTGATTGACATGTTCCTTGGTGAGTGTAGGGGAGCACTAAGAAAGGATTTTTGGAAATTGGCGAACGAAGTCGCGGAGGAAAGCTAGTATATTATGTATAATTAAGCTTTCTACAATTATTTTCCATGTTAATTTTAACAACGTACAAGTACAATCTCACGCTCCTCCGTGCGTGCATTATTCTTTAAAAATGTAACTACAAATGTTTCCTGTCGCGTATCGATATGTACCTATATAGATGATTTATAGATAATTACATAAATTTTTATAAAATCCAATAAGAAGAAGTAAAACATACAAGACGAACAATAAATCCTGGCGGTTTCCAAAAGATTATGCGAAAATTATTGCTATAATAAAAGAATACTTAAATATTATAGATTCTATGAACACGTTATCACTATCGGTCGGGGCACAGGGTATACAAATAATACGTTTAATAATACATACTATCTACTTTGTTTTGTGTTAAATATTGTTTGTCATCGGCATCGGCATTATTTGATTGGCTGAGCGAAGATATCACGAAGATAACAGGTGACCCAGCCGTTTGCTTTCTAAATATTGAACTGGATATCGCCAGTGAGTAACACATTAGTACTTGCTTCATGTTTACTAAATTCATATAAATTATTCACGTGAACTTAAATGTCGCTTGATAAATGATGGCTTAACGCTAATTTTTATTGTATACTAACATCAGATGATAATCCTATTAATATTATAAATGCGAAAGTTTGTATGGATGTATGAATGTTTGTTACTCTTTCACGCAAAACTACCGAATGGATTTTGCTAAAACTTTACAATAATATAGCTTACACATCAGGATAACATATACGAGTAGGCTGTAATTTATAAAGATATATAGTGAATTATCCAAAGTTTCCCGAAGCGAAGCGAGGGCGGGTCACTAGTGTTGACATAAATGTTGATAAACTTCTATTATTAATATAAAGTACACTTGTGGTTCGTTTCATCTGGGATCCACATCTATTCCTAATGTCCTATTAGTCATTGTTTTGATTGCATTAGCATTTGGCGTTCGAACCTAGTCTTTAGGTATCTCAATATTTGTTTACATCTTCGTAATAGGCTCTAAAACGGACTTTACGCTTAATCGATATTCAACTTGTTGTGTGTACCTACCTTACTGGATAATCGCGTCGTTAGCAGATTAGATAATGAATACATATTATCATAACCTTTTGACATATCTGATTATATTATAATCTTGGAAGCTATGTACAAAGTTGTTAAATGGGGCGCGTGCCGGTGTTGCTGACGTCACTAATTTAATTATCGCATTTCGCAGCGACTCGACGCGGCGATGACAGTGAAGCTATCAAGTTCACGGCTAATATCCAGCTACATAATTATGTTATATTAAAGAGTGCGCGCACGGGGGACATTTGTCTGCGTGACATAAAAGTTTTTGTCTTCGTCGCGTCGCGTTTCCAAAGTGGGGTGCGCTCACGAGGGCGACAGTACAAAACTTTTTTGATATGGAAGCGTCAATGGAACGACAATCTGGTCAATATGAACGGAGAGTGACAATTTTGTCACCGACGCCGGTAGGCGGAAATAAAAGTCATCCAGTTGTCGCGTCGTAACGTGCGCGCACCTCCATACATATCCAAGGACTTGATAAGAGCGACGAAACAGTCACGGTGACAAAAAGTCCCCCGTGCGCGCACTCTCTTTCATTACGACTGGGTATTTATTTAGTTATACGAGTACATTATAACATATACTTATGTATTTAATTTAACATTCAATTTTATTGAGCACATTTTTCTGTTAATTTTGGCTGCTGCTCAAGGAAAATACTGCTCAGCGAATAAGCACAATTTCATTTAGTTCATTATAATGTGAAGTTGTATAATTTTCTTTCTTCTTTATATTACGTTGGAAGCACGCTATAAAAAGGTCATTTTTACCAACAATTTTTTAATTTTTTATATAAACAGAAATGATGATACAGCGTGCAAATTCTTAAAGGTATTTTACCAGATATTATACAAAGGACGTCGTTCAGTAAAGCTAAACATTGGTTTAGACCCCAGCGACCTCCGATATGAGGCATCTGGAGTCATCCTGTCGTCTATTTTCGAACTGGGATGGTAGATAGAGCCCCTTACACCCATTATGTGATTCTTGTCTAAACTCATGCTACATGTAGTGTATGTATATACCTATTTCCATCGACACGTGATAGTTGGAAGCTCTCAATAGATTCGTTAACATTGTACTTTGCGTTAGTCCAAACTCCATCATTCGCAGTCCCACGCGGCCTGATTCTGTCAGTCTTGATGAAAACTTGTGTAATGACGTTTTGCACTCGAGTGTATATTAAACATCACTAAAACTATCAAAGCATGTCCGACTGTCCACCTCCGGAACGTACCTGTCACGGCTGTTCCACAAATTAATATAGCGTCGAAAGAGGAACGACCGGATGAGTAAACAGCGAGATGAACTGAAAATTGCCTTAACACTTAATGTTATTATAATTTAATGAAATGCTTCAGTTTCCTCAATAATATATTATCCTGTATAAGAAAAATATCTTAAAAAATTCAGAATCTGTTTCTGAACAATTTTTCGTAAAAATAATTCAGAAGTTTAGCTTATTAAAAGGTATTGAATTTTAAATTTTCTGGTTTTTATTCATATTGCTAAAACACAATATGGCGTCATTCCGTTGGATGACACTAACTGTGTAATGATTGACAGTCAACAACGTCAGTCGCTTTGTTCTGACAACAGTTGTCACATACGTAAATGTCACATTTAATGGGCCCATCAAGTGAGTAGCGAAACAATAAGAGGCCGTAAAAGTAGAATCGAATTCGATTTCTGAATAATTAATGTTGACTCAGCTTGCCTCGTAAATACAGAACAACGTAAATATAATGTATGTAATGTATGTCACATTATGTTATTAATGTAATTACGTACTATTGAAGGTTATGTTTTGATTTTGTGCCCTCATTCGACAATATAATGTATTGTTTTAATGACGGTTTGTATTGTTATACAGACCGTTATTAAAAGCATAAATCTATTCCTATTTATTGATAGAGTTCATATTCCCTGCTCGTCTTGCATTTTTATGATAGGAGAGAAACCTCTTTCCCGATAATAATTCCGAAAATAATGCACCCATATGACTCATTTGGCTTCGTTAAAATTTTAGTGCAGAACGCAAAGTAGGTACATGTTTATGATAAAATTAATGTCGAACATTGCAACAAAATAAATTGCTACCTGATTTCGCCAAATTCTGCTCAGGCAGGCTCAAATGAAACTTAGATAGATGATTCATTTTATTATGGTACGGGTACTCACGATACGTCTTTTTATTACGCCGATATTTCGACCCACTTGCATGGATCGTGATTCGTGGTCACGGCTGGACTGCGGTGGCGCGGAGAAACTTTTGACAGATGACACTTGACACTAATACATTAGTCTATCTACCTTACGTGTAGTTCGTTTTGTTTACCATATAACGACACACTACACTGACCACATCCTGCCGCTCAACTTTTTCGGACTTACCTACATAAACTAACCACTAGATTCTATGTTTGCGCTTAAATCCATCCTCCTTATTAAAGTTTTTGGGGTGTTTTTTAATTTCTATTGCCCCTCGTACTAGCCGCGGGATGTAGTGGCGTTCCGTGGCGATTACTTGCGGGCTTCCAAGTTCATATTATACATAGCATCATAATATAATAATATCATAGTATCTAAAATGTGTACAATTGGCGATGACTTAAGTTTAAAGTCATACTTTAGATAGATGAATTTGCGTAAGAGATATCTTATGTAATGAATTGAATAAAATAATAAATTGCGTCTTCAAATATGGAGATAAGAACAGAGATTGATGTGAAACCAATTTCATTATAGATTATAGATTTTGATTATTCTTACAACGTATATGAGATAACTGTATCTAAACAATAAGTAGCTATAGGTACAATAGTAAAAAGATAACCAATGCGCAAAATACTATTGTAATCTGTAATGCTCGAGCCTATTGACGTCATAACTGTATATTTGGCACTAAATTTAGACCACTAAGAAAATAAATGTGCAGTTATTATTTATTATTCTCCTAGCCGGTGTTTGAAACTGCTTCAGCACCGTTCAATAAGAAACAAATGGAAGAACGTGAACGTAAAATCGTGACGTCATTAGGTAACTTTAATTAAATATATATCAGCGCCTAATTGCTATAGTAAGTAAAGTCACTATACTATAGCAATTGTAGTATGACCCTGTACTTTCATGTCCTCGAGTATGTCAAGTGACTAAAAGTTGTACCAGTATATTTTATATTTGTACAAAACTTATGTTTTTTTAAATTACATATTATGGTATTATATCTTAGCCGAATAAGCCATAAATTGGCAATCTGAGAAGGGGAACGAAGGATAAAATAAACCAAATAACTACCTACATGATATAAATTAAAGGCAAGTCGGGTTAAGGTTCGACTTTTTTATTCACATGGAAAAGGGAACTCACGCAGTGGGGAACACATGGATAACGTAGTCAGAATAGTAGGACAGATATCATCATACTGCTGTATAATAGCTCGAAGAACCTCTGGTTAATAGCGCACTGGTGATGGCGATGGGTATTTTAGTGGAAACCATGAAACCATGAATGAATGTGGGATGCATTCCGGTCTAAACTGATGACCGACGACGACGTCCTTATGAAAACTGTGTTTATGACTGAAGTGGACTGTTGCTTACGTATAATATGACGAAGATAAATTATAAGTGCACTCAGCATTGTCTTATTGTATTACGTACAGTCTCAACAAGTGTATACTCATGTCGGATCATAGTAAATATATTCTATTTAACTAAAAGTCCCTTGTATGTACCTCTTATAAAGTTTATTATACAACGTGAAGCATACATACCTTGGTTTGTTGATTCTTTTTAATCCGTAAGTTCTTGTGACTACTTGCAAAGGTGCAAAATGTCAAAAAGATTTTCAATTCACTCTCACAATTATTTAATCTCTTTGTTTTCACTGCATAGAAAAAGACAATCCAGATCTCTGAGCGAATAATTATATAACAAAAAGAGGTGGAGTAAAAGAAAATGTAATCACATCAACAAATCAATCCATGACAAATTGAATTGAATGATCTTTTTGCCTCGGTTTTCGTGCAATTTCATCTTAAATTGCTTTTGTTATTGTGACAAGAAATGTGGTATTTTGTCCAACACCCAGGAACTTTTACATTGTAAGTCAGAATGTAAAAAGTTTAAAAAAAAAATTATTGCTCGATTTATTTTGGCTGTGGAGAAGACTTAATGTCTTTCGAATAATATTCGGCACGACGAAAAGATTTTTTTATTATTACAACTATTTTATTGCGCCGGACTCGTAAATCGTAGCTATTAGGCTTCAGTTACGCGACCCATAAACATTTCTGCAGCTGACGGCTTCAGTCACAGAATGTCTTATTATTAATAAATACGCGCATTTTTCAACTTTGCTTTGCGGGTGTATTTTAAGATTCAATTTAATTGAACAGGTGATCGAGTTAAATTTCACTTTTAACGCACAAAGTTCAAGCGACAGGAGTTCATTGGCAGATGCTGAAAATAAAACGTAACGAGACAATCATGGCCGCTCAGCTCGGCGGATGACCTAGTGGAGATATAACCTACGTATAATACATTATATACTACTACAGTAACATAGTACCACGTAGCCCACGTTTCCTACGCATACGTAACATATGTACACTTGATTTCCGTATGCTGACAGTTTTTATGATCAGATTATAGCTTTTGTAATGAAACATCCGACTAATGCTTGTACTAAAAGATGGTAATATAGAAAGAAAGGAAAATATATCGAGTAGGAAATTATCTTAATGAAAAATAATCTTGACAGCTCATTTTTGACTTCAACTAGGTATCTGGATAAAATTTCAATGTTGAAAACCAAATGCCAATTGTTCACGGCAAAATGTGCTGAAGTTGTTAAATTGAAGTTTGAAATATTGAAGATTTAATGGTTTATGTCAAGATGTTAATGGATTTGTGAATAATTTACTCGTATACCTCTTGGCTTGACTCAGTCGCTGCAAAGTCTTCTGAAACTAAACTGCTGACAAGTATAAATACCCCCCGCCCTCTCATTTCTCTATAAATTACCCTCAAGACAAAGTATCCTAAACATTACGATACCTACAGTTAGGAAGCCGTATGCACTCACAACAAAACGTAAAATGTTATTGCGAAACGATATTTTGATTACCTTTACGTAAATAATACTTTATGCAAGATTGTAAATATGATTGCTTTATAAATTGCTTATTGCGCTTGCGATGTGTTGACAGTACCTACATATATGTCTACTTGACATTGCAATATGAAACATGCTGGTAAGACAATGCGTGTTCAGAAAATGCTATCGTCTTACAGAAACAGGATATGTCTGAAAGTTTGCTGTCGTATTGTACAATTGTGTTGAATTCTTGGACACAGTCAAGAATTACAAGGCAAAACTTTATACCTACAATACAATCGTTCTATTGCATAAGCAGGTTTAGAATAATTTGTTCAAACTCAATTAGAAATAGACTCAATCCAATAATAATTCGACGAGAAAAATCTTTATGTTAATAAAAACAATTCAACGACGCGGTTAGTTATATTAAGAGAATTCTCGGCTCGAGATGAAAGAAAATCATTATGACTGTTTTTTTAGAGCCATAGGTATGGTTTTGACGCGTCAATGACGTTAACGTCTTCCGGCGTCACGAGGCTTGCGAATCAAGCACGTGCTTCAACAATCCCGTGGATTTACGAATTTAACGAATATTTTTAGATTTTCTCAGTCCCATATATTCTAGACGATAATGTCCGCTTCGTTAAGTAGAACACCGATTAAAATGTCAAGTGTTGGCTCGCCAAATATTCCATTATAGTTTTAGTGTTCAATTATGTGCACTGGCTAGTACCTACGGGCCGCCCTCATTACGAATGTTTTCCTCGACAGCTCAACTCTTCAATTGTAACTCGAAACATTTGCTGCATTCCGGAAATTTCTAACCATCCGCGTCAGAATGTTTTCAATTAACTTGATGTAGACAACGTTATGAAAAGTAATTGCTTTGTTCAATATGGCCATATTACTACAAATGTACTGAATTCATGAGTAGTTGCATATGTAACTACTACTCTAATAGAAAATCCGCCTTCGACTCTATTCTGGAACCTGATACGTTGTATTCATTTACAAAAAGCTCCAGAGATTGAAACAATTTACATATTATTCCATGCTCAACCCATCTTTTTATTTCCTAGTTCTATTTTTATTTTAGACTCAAACATCTACTTTTATTTCTTCAAGAGGGATCTTGCGGTCATCATTGTACATTTACAAATTTGTTTCATATTATCGCTATCCCCATAAAGTGCTTGTGTACCTGTATGTACCTACGTTAGTTGCATGTTGCATGCTTGGAGGTCACCTAACTTCATGAACGTATAACCCTTAGAATGCTTCCTATTTAAATGTTTAACTATTTCATTAGGAACAACCTAGAGTCGTAGTTTATTGTTATCTTGACGTTTCTAGCAATAAACTGTGTAATCTTTGAGCTATTTCATTAAACAAGACACAGTTCTAATTAGAAATTACATAATTATTGTATCTATGGCTCTACGTCTTTCTTATTAGTCTCCTTAAAAAGTGAATTTAGATAAGTTAAATTTAAAATACATACGTTCTAAAGGCCTTTTCTATTTCTAGTATTATTGTGATCTTGGTATCATCGTATCATTTCATTCATAGAGCCAGTCAGCCAAAGCTCGAGTTATTAGTTGAATGTCGAAAGAGATTATTGCACATTGCATTTGAAATAATTTCAGCATTTAGAACTCTACACTTCAAAGATTTCGTTATATTGCTTGCCTATTTATTGTAGAAATAATTTAAATTCGCGGAATATCTATGCTCAACAAGTTTTATATTATCTACCCATAATTTATTGTGTTATATGATTCTAAGAACAACAAAACACGTCAAGTGTATTTTTTTATATCGATTTGGAAGTTCATCTCCCGAAGCAGTATAAGGCCAAAGTTTTGTACATTAGAAAGTTGCTAGTAGCAAGTAATTTTATTATTAGGCAAATATTTTAAGAATAAACACATTATTATTTTATTTGAACATGGATCAATTCTATGTATATTTAACAGGTACAATAAAATTATAATACCTACTGCTACTACGTACACTTCATAATACTGCTAGTTAAATATGGCCAGTAATTATTACACTGGCTGTAAATTGACGCAAACATCACATTGTTTATTCTGTTTACAATTTACATTGTTCTAAGATTTGGAGACTACATCGACCCCTCAACTTTAGACGCTTTCCATAATGTTTACAACCCATCGGGCCCGCCCTAATGGGAATTCTTATGTTCTGTAACGTCAGTACTTTTGGCTAGTGTTCAAGTAAACAGATATAAGGTATTGTTCTAGAAATTACGATCCAGTGTTATCACATGACGCCATGACCTAACGCGGTAACGTCCGCGTTCCTATCATGGGAAATTACCGAAATATGTATTAGGTACATTATTATTTATTATTATTAAAAATCCCAGTGAATAAGACTTTTCCTATGTAGTTATTAAAATTGTATTGTAGTATTTTTCTCACAACATAGTTATTTCATAACTATGTTTATAAGTGCACTGAATTAAATTAAGAACTCATACATTATAAGTCATAAATCAAAACGTATTATAGCTATTTCTACAAAATTAGATTATTTATTGAATACCTACCTATATTCATTTTTTATTTAACTTGTAACTCGCAGCTCATACCTACAGTAATCATACGAGTATCATCATTGTTAATAGCTATTTCTGTTAAACTAGTTTGATTTTATTAATGTCTTTAAATAATGGTGCAATATTGAAATCTTAGAACAATTATCACCTAATACCTATCACCATTATCTGTATATAAATTGTAAGAGGTACTTTAAATATACATAGTATCATACGTAAATATTGCATTATTAAATGTAATAAAACAAACATTACAAAGCGATATCTAGGCAGACCTCCTACGACCTAAGACCCAGTTAACAGAATTATGCATTTTGTTTTTAAAACTCCAGAAGATGTAATAGAACGAGTTATTATAGGTAATCGTTACAATATCATCCATAGCCATAGATGGATATATGTTATACAAAGAAGGTACAATACCTCATTAACTAATCTTTTACCACTTAAACATGTAGGTACATAATATTCGTATGGTATTTTATGATGGATTTTTTTGTTGCAGCGGTGAAGTTCCAAGAGAATCTTCTGAAGACGATGATTCAGATCGAGAACACGTTTTTCGAGCTCGGGAGAACCTGCCAAAGGAACTGCCTCATCATCTGTGACCGTGGTGCCATGGACGCTAGTGCATGTAAGTTTTGATTAAATAAACGATCAGAAATCTCTTATCCTATCCTCTCCTATACGCTCGCACTAGGTTTTCATGTGTCGTGCTTGTGATTGGCGTTGATAATAAATGTGTGTCGCGGGTGGCATGGATAACACAAACACCCATGACCCGTTAACAAACATTTATCTGTCACTTAAACATTTGCCCCGGCCGGGAATCGAACCCGGGACCCCTCGCTTCGCAGGCAGGGTCACTACTCGCTACGGGCTTGTCGATAATATCAATAAAACATTACCAACACCGTCTACGAAGAACAAACATTTAGGTGTCTGTCTCGGCTGGGTTCGGAGCAGGAACCCCTCTGTGCCAACTAGGCTACGAGGTTGTCTAAATCTGAATTCTAAATTTGAAATATATTCCTTGGCGTCCTTGTGAATTAACGGCTCTTAGTATTTTATCCTCATAAAATTCTTAATAAGTATTCATAATGGCAACAAATTTGTAATGTATATATTTTTTAAAAGGTCTCAAAATTATACATTGCTAAGAAAGTAAGGATATGGTGATTATTTAAAACGGTGCAAAGAGCGTTCTTCAGATACGTGCTAATAGATGACGGTTACTATTTAACAGCATGAGATTCATGACTTCATGAGTCAAGTTACAGCATACGATAACGATTGAATACGATTCAATCATTTGTTTCTAGTAAATTTATTGTTTTATGTAAATTAAGTCGTTGTTATGAAAAATAAGAACGAGGCATATAATATGTAATTTTTTATATCCCTGTCCCTTTTCCTTGGGTTTTCCATAAAAACGCCATTTTTCCGAAGTAGTAACGTAATTAACAAAGAAACAATGTCGTTATTTGAGATTTACTGTTATGGCTCTGCTGTATACTTCAAGGACTTGTGACGTCTTAATTTTATTGCCGTAAACATCGTTACACTGTAAACTTCGTCCGGGTAGAAAGCACGTGTACCCAAGAGTTTCATAACGACCTTATCTTTTGTCTAAGTACCTTTTTATATTAGATAAATTATACTGTAATTAAGAATACTTCAAAGTATATACATACAAGAAGTCTAGTAATGTTTCAAGTGAAGTAATTTCCAGGAATGGGGGGACATGACTGTTGGGATCCTTCGATCGTTTTTTATGTGAAGGCAAATGTGTAGACAGACCACCTGTTATTAAGCAGTCAACGTCGATCATTGACATTACCTAACGTTAAAGGCATTATCGATGCGTTGCCGGCAAGGAAGAAGAGAAGGAATACTGAATACTGCATGGAATACAGGCCCTCGAGTCGGAACACTACAGTTCGTTTGACGACTGTCTCGGGCCGGTGGTGGCCAACCAGGCGGGCCTCACAGAAAGATAGCAGCAATAATATAAACTGGAATAAACTCGTGAACACTGGAATAACTCTTACTGAGTGTCTATTTACATGGCATAGCACAATGCACGACGACCCGGATGGCGCAATGGTTAACACGCCGGATTGCCGTTCCGAGGGTCCTGGTTTCGATTCCCAGCGAGGCGGAAATTTGAATGATGAATTTAAATTTCCGTTCTTGGTCTGGGTGTGTGTGTGTTCTTGTCTTGTGTGTTGTCCATGGCACCCACGACACAGGGAATCCTAGTGTGTAGCGTTATTATTTATTTATAAGGGTAACAATCTGGAGTACAAAGTGATTTCGGCCTTGCGCTCTGCACTTGAGAGCAAGTTGATAGACTGATGTCTAATTTTAGAATGTACTTTCGCATTTGTTCTGTTTATGATTGATGTTAATTACACCGGCATTTATTTTTGTAACTCTTTAACGTCATTCGTTTGTTTTTAATGCTGACGCTTTTGAATGTTAAACAACGATTGATGCTTCTCCGGAGGGTGTTTTTGAAAAATAGGTTTTAATTGGAATTTGAAGTTCATACTGACATAGTATAAATTGTTTTAAATATAATTCAAAATATTTAAAATATCCAATAGGAACAAAATTTAATGATGTTCACGTTGTTCGTCCGTTTTTTTTAATGTCCGGTTTTTTTAAATAATGCATAAAAATACAATAAATTAATAAATATAACAGTACACACACTAATGTTAGTTACTCTATGCACACTAACATGCCTTGGACACGACATGACGTTTGAAATGTGTACGCTAATTGTACGTGTAGTGTCAAAACTCAAACTCAAAATGTAAAGTATCCGTTCGGCAGATTCAATTATGGTCGAATTTCGAGCGCATAGCGGGTAACTAGTATAAATAATTTTGTAAAGAAATATCGCGAAGATTAGCTACAACTGATATGAAATGTTTACCTTGACATATTTCGTAATGTTTGTTCGGAATATGATATAAGTGACATAAGGCGCGTGATATTTTATCTGTTAAACGATATCAAAGCACATAAATATTAATAAAATGTTTACATATTTTGTATCTCAAATATCACAGGTTATGCCATGTCGGAACTTGAATTTCTTAAATTTAAAATATGGTACGAACCCTAACCCCTACCTCGCCTAAACCTTATTCGTGTCGAATGTTGCAAAAAATAAAGCTTTTTCGTAACTCCGTAAAATAATGTCCACGTTCGCAAATCGTTCGTATCCAGTTTCAGGTGTCAAATAATGTTTAATTATGTGATTGCAGTTATATCGAAGGAGAAGTGGGAGGCGATGCTGACCACCAACAACTGGAACAGCGTCGAGCTGCGCGACAACAGATACAACCACATCGTGCACATGGTGTCCGCTGCCAACGGCGCCGAGGACTTCTACTCCACAGAGGTGAGGATCCTTTATAATTAATGGGGTCACGTGAAGTAGACGGGTAATTTTGACACTGTTTGTGTACGAGGTGCATTTCCTAAACAATGCTACAAGGAAAATGTATAACGCGAACAATTACATGTAATTATGTATGTAATGTATAATTTATCTCCCTTTTTAATTATCGTATGACAACACTGCATGCAACTTATGTTTATGATTATGAAACTCTGCATTGACAAATACGTGCATAATGAACACAATGTTATACACCTGACACAGTAACTAGATATCATAGCATTTACTTTATTGTAGCTGTAATAGTTGACGGATTTGTTTTATTTATGGGTAATATATTGATTATGCAGGCTGAATTATTAAACGCTTATAAAAAATCAAAATGTGTGCAATTTACACGTGCAAGAAGTGAAACTTAACAAAAATCCAATACGGTCCATATATTGATGTTATGCTTTGCTTACGTAAACTGCCATTTCGCCGATGCTACCTATCTCATTTTCGTTACGTTAAAACGTGTCTGTGTCTTTTTCGTTTCCGTTTCATTTCATTTGCGCGTCATTTCCGTTTCATCGAATTCCAAATCACAACAAAGCTTTCACTTCAAAAATAAAGTCATACAGTATAGAATACTTCCGAATTCATCTGTTTAATATTTGTATAGTTATATACCTAAATTGATTATCTATCATCTTTCTCTTATTGCACGTAATACAAGTATTGCACTAGTGAAGAAATGCCTAGCAAACATTTTTTGTGTTATATACTACACATACATGATACTATACAATATAGAAAAATCGACGTACTAGTTGCTATTGCTACGTGCTACGTACTAGTTGCAACTCTTCCATTCGCTCATGACATTGATATATTGTTCTGGCTTAATGCCATATTTTGGATCTTATCTATAAAAAAATGCAATCAGATGATTGATATGGTGATGACGAATGGTTTACATTTTTTTTGTTCGAATTAACGTATCTATGATTATAATAATACTAGCAATCCGACCTCGCGACGCTTTGTTAAATCGTCTTAATTTCAACACTCGAAACGCATTTTTCCACTTTTTTGCTACTCATTTTTGACAGGCATTATGTAAATTTCATATTTACCACATTTCTTCGTATTAGAAGTTCGTTTTTATCATCGTTTATAAATAATAGTCTAAACGGTAATAACTAATGTTTAAGTATTATATCAGTAGGTACCAACGTGACACATACATATAAAATTGGTAATTTAGTTAAATGTCGTGTAAAATGCAACCAAACCAACAATTAATTGCAGGATCACGCGTGCCGCTCGGAGGGCGTGGAGCTGGCGCGCGAGCTGGACTACAATGCGGCGGCGGCCTGGATCGGCCACCCGTACTTCGACGTGATCGACAACTCCACCGACTTCGACAAGAAGATGAACCGGCTCATCGCGTGCGTCTGCCAGCGCGTCGGCATCGACACCGGCGACCGGCTCAACGTCAACTCGAGGAAACGCAAGTTCCTCGTCAAGACGCCGCTGCCCCCCGACACGGAGTTCCCGCCGTTCCAGGACTTCGACGTCGTCCACAACTACCTCCAAAGCGACTTCAGGAAAGCTCAGGTCAGGCTCCGCAAGCGGGGCCAGAAGGGTCATTGGTCGTACATCCATACGGTGCGCAAGTTCCACCCGACGAATGGCCAGTCCGTCGAAGTGCGTACGCAGTTGACGCACAGGGACTACTTGAACCAGCTGCCGCAGCGGGACGACGCCCACTTCACTATATTCAAGAAGCGCCGCTGTTTCATCTACAACAATCAGTACTACCAGCTGGACATGTACAGGCAGCCAACACATCCCAGGTAACTTTTTATTATTATTATGATTCACGTGATCATTTACATTATCTTCATAATTTAACCTCAAATACTTTGTTATGTAAGTGGCAATGTGTTCATTTATTAATATTAAACCCGCCCTCGCTTGGCTTTGGGAAACATATCCTTTAGTATGCACATTCGAAAATTGTTAAGCGTGGTTTTATAAAGTAACGTAAGTTTTTTATTTATTTATTGATTGTAATAAAATAAACACGAAATGTTAAGTGAAGCTTACCACAATATATTAGTTAAACCGCGCCCAAATCGGTTAAGCAGTTCCTGATATTAGCGCGTACAAAAACATAGACAAACAGACATAAATTTTAAAAAATCATTGTTTTAGGTTATATTGCGTCACTACACCCACCGAACCCCAGTAAAAGTTTTTCTCATAAATCTTCCATGTACAAACAGCGATTTAGATATCCATTTGAAAATGTACTTGATGTTATTTTATTTTTGAAAATAGATTTGATGTTATTTTATTTTTGAAAATGTATTTGATGTTATTTTATTTTTCAAAATGTACTTGATGTTATTTTATTTTTGAAAATGTACTTGATGTTATTTAGTTTTCAAAATGTACTTGATGTTATGTTATTTTGTTCCCAGGTGTCGTGGCTTGGTCCTGCTGGAAACATATAGCGCAGCCTACGACCAGAACGCGCTCCTCGAATCCTTGCCAAAGTTCCTTACTATAGAGAAAGAGGTGACCGGTGATCCCACATACTCCATGTACAACTTGTCCCTCAAGGAAGACTGGAAGACCTCCAAAAGGTACTATGCGGGCTCTGAGGCCGACGGTGAGTTAGCTGTCATAGATGTTCCATCACCCCTTTGTTGTTGCATTGTGTGTAGCCCAAACCCAGTTGTTGATCCCCCGTCCCTAATTAAGACAAAATCAGCAAGAACTTTGATATTTTAAATTTTAAGAATTTGTGTTCTCAAACGTTTCCTTGATTGTAGAATTTCGATTTAAAACAATTTTCATATTTCATGAAGAATCCTTAATTTTAATTTAACAAGCTCAAGCTTTCCCACGCGCCTTCGCCCGCCAATTTCCAAAAATCCTTTCTTAGTGCTACCTTGCGTCACTTGAGGAACCTATATACAAAGTTTCAAGTGAATCCATTGAACAAATAAAAAGTTTCAGTTTATCCCCTTAGGGGGGAATATCTGTCTCTTAGTGCTCCCCTACACTCCCCAAGGGACATGCATGCCACATTTCAGTTTCTTGCGTTCAAGAGTTTTATATTAATTATAGTTTATTGACTCTTACAATTATAACTATCCCTTTCCTGTTTCAATTTTATTCTCTCTTCCATTTTACTTTATGTGCATGTACCGTTTATTATATTTCTATTATAACTGGCGTAATTGTGTTATAGACGTGATCGAACTCTATTTTTATTTCAAGTAGATCTATTTTGATTACTCATGAACATTGTACTCGTAACGTAAGGCGTCATGTGTATAGATGTTGTGTACTAGCCTCACTGGATGTTTGCAGTTGCACTGTAGTAGCACGCTAGTTGACATTGCTGTAGTACATGAACGCACCGCGTTCCTTGTATTAAATCGACGTAATTTTGCAGATGCGAAGCCTGTCGCTCTGGGACATTCGAGTTGTTTGCTTTCCCCAGATGATACCAGTAGCACGGACTAACATTTTGTATCAAGATGTAATTTTTAGTGTGGACTCTAACGATATATTTATTGTCGTATCGCGACTAACACAATTGCGCCAGTGTCGTTAAACACGAAATAGTTGTGCGTGGGGTTAAAGGTTGTTTTATTTCTTTTGATTCATTAGGGCGAGCTAAGTGGTCTATGAACGGTCACTCTGACAAAGTCGTCAATGGTCACGCTAAGATCAGTGGACAGGAGTTAGGAAAATTGAATGGCCACGTTCCGGATAAGATGAGTGATCACTCCCCCGACCGGGTGAGCGGCCAATGTCACGCTCCCGACAAAGCGGACGGCCACGGTGGTGTTAAGACCAGTGACCGGGTCGGTGGGAAGATCAATGGATGTGCCGGAAGCAAAATAGGTCAGCTTAAAATGAACGGCCACGCCCCCATCATCAAGGATGCCATTCTGAACGGCATCGCCCATGACGCCGAGCTGGACCGCTACAAGGGCCCCGGAGCGGATCTGAGGTCGCAGATTCCTAAAAAAATTGCTGTTAAAATCTAAACACCTTTGCTATTTATATTTTAAACTTATCAATTTTATGAATTCCACTTTTTAATACACCAAATCTTAAATTATTATTCGTACGTACTCTTAGGATATGATTAAGAGACATTATAGTTAATTTGTTGCATCCGCATCATTAAAAGATGAAGTGTGTACTTTTTATGATATTGTATTTATTCATATGATTGTATAAATGCCAAATGAAATAAAACTATTTTTATAGTATTGATTGAAACATATTTTTCATATAAAATGATGCGTCAATGAAGTACATTATGCGATTCGCATCGGAATATTTCATGAATGACACTTTATTATTTGTGCCTTTTACACAGTATTGTATATCTAATTACATTTTGTGTCTGTCTTAGTACTTAATAAACGCAATATTACGCAATAAGTAATGTGGCAACCGTATTTGTAACCTTATAGATTAGACCTATAGTACGGTAACTAGTAAACGCGATGAAGTATTCTGTTTCCGTAATTTAATAGTTCCAATTATCATGATACACTTTCTAACGTTATTTCGAGTAGCCATTTGTGAAGTTTTTAATATTCTTGATGTCGTGTCGTCAGTTCGTCACTATTATAGTCGTCATCGACATGTTTTAGTGGGATCCTAAATGACCTTAGATTATTATTGATAAGGGTCGTGCAACATTAGCATTGCAATAAAATAGGTACAAAGTATCTGTCCCCTAGCGGTGCGGATATACTATTATGATGTGCAAATAAATATTTTTACTCGATGTAAAACTTAATTTGACGTAGATAAATTATCACGTAGAAATCGATGTTGTTAAATGTCACGTTATTTTTGCAAGTGAGTACTTATTATGTCCAATTACTAAAAATATTTAAGTCACCATTAGTGTAATTATTTTCTTGGGGAGTTACGTTTATGAAAGATGGCTTCGTAGCTGTAGCTATTGAATCGTTTGGCAGAACTCCACGGCAGCATTGTTAATGGCTGTGCTATAATATAATAATAACGAATAAGGCGGTGTTCGCTTTAGCAAAATGTTGGCAACCAACAACTACAATATTGTCGTTGCACCGATTATATGAAGATATGTTCCCATTTATGAGGTAAAATGTACATTTAAATAACAACTTGGTTCATAACTAAAGCAGTGGTTTGTAATTTGTACGAGTTTCGTTTATTTTGTTTAATTCGGTGCAACTGCTTTGATAAATCTCAAATCTGAACGACTGTATTGAGGCATAGTTTCCTATTAAAGTAAACATGCAACCTACATCTCATTGTTTTTATTGTGTTCCCTTCCTTTACACTTGCCTTGTATACATGAAATTAAATGTCCGTCTGTCGGTTCGCGGTAAAATCAAAAATACTGAACGGATTTTCATGCGGTTTTCACCAATAGACAGAGGCATCATCAGGAAGGTTTAGGTATACTTACTATTTAATATTTTTTGTGTAAATTGGTTGAAATATAACTGTAGAATAACTGTTGGAAAGTCGGAAAAGGTCAGGCCGCCTGGGAGCTTACAGTGAAAGCGCTGCCTAATTCCTTTGACATAATATATAACAAAAAAATATTCTCTATTCCTAATATTCTCTCTCTTTTATATAGGTTATTAGGAAGTCTACAATGGCATATTACTATCTTTTAAGGATAGCTTACTATACCCACAACTTTTTGGGTAGTACACTAAACACTTGTTGGTGATATTGATTGATAACCGTTTTGGGCACGGTTTCACTAATGTATTGTGGAAAGCTTCACTTAACATTTAGTAGGTATTTGTTTTATTTCAATGGGTTCATATATACAAAGGTTTTTTCTGTTTCTCTGTTAATAACTCCCATTCACGCCTAACAATTTTCGAGTGTGGGTACTAAGGGTAAGGGATAGGTTTTCCGAAGGGCGAGTTTACTAGTTACATTTAACGAAACTGCATGTTTTGAGACGGTGATGATCTTACTCAGTGGTTGAGCCAACCTTAAGCCGTACATAATTAAGATTACACGTATTAAAGCCGCGGATCCAGGCAAATTGTGCACGAGGCCACTCCTATCATAGATGGCGCTACCATCTAACAGAAATAACTACGTTCGGCGACCGCAACGCGAAGGACGGAACGCGACTAGATGACATAAGAGTTTACACAAATTCTATTTAAGATCCACGGTCTGATTCACTTACCAAGTCTTCGGGGAGGCCCGTGTCCTACAGTAGCCTGACATGGATCTGTAACGTTAATACTTAAATATATTTTTTGTCCTTATTTCGAGTCACGGAATCAACAATAAAAATTGTAGTTATAATATACACGAGCCTCTTAACTCAATTAAAATGCATGTATTTTAAATTTAACAATTTTTATTATTACAACTTTTTAAGTTTTTGTTTCTGATACATTTTTAAAACTTTCTGCCCTGGTACCAAACCTTCACTTAAGCCTGGCCTCTTTCGTTTCTTGGTTGCCTTGCCGCTCCATCCACCGTCGTCTATCGAGCAACTCAAATTAAACTGCGGCGTCGGGAGTAACGGCATTGTACCGGCCTTTTCACATACCACTGTATTCAATTTCTGATAAAAAAAAAAACAACATTATTATGATTCATAAATTAAATATTATAACTAATTCAGAAAGTAAATTTATTGGTTTCACTATCAAGAAGTTCATTGTATACATCAAGTCATCACACCATAATATCAATCCAGTTACAGACAATATAGTTACACATAAATTAAATACCTCAAGACAACAGTCACAGATTTACACCTACTCCTAAGGACAAAATTGTGTAACCTTGTGTAAACTAAGTAGGCAAGAATAGGTCTGTTGTCATGAGATAATTATATCCCAGCCAGAATATGTTAACTACATGCACCTGTTTTTCAGCCGCGGCTTCCTCTGGTGTCTTCTGTATATCTGAATCATGTGCATATTTACATTTGTGTCCAAACCGACACTTGCCTCTTCTGTGAGCAAAGCATATTTTCTTTCCATTTATCACCTGGACATTGTGTTTACCTGGAACCTTAACAGTCATCGACTATGTACTTGACGATTATATGTAAAATAGGAAATAAAACAGTCCGACAAAACAACATACATGTCAACATTGTATTATGTAAGAAACCATAGAACATTCAGTGAAACAATACTTGGTTAGTTTTAATCAAGATGAGTGAAACAAACAGAAACAAATGATAATGTTGTGAATTTATTTCCATTAAAAGGCTTCTAGTGATTCTGATACTTTTTTTTTTATTTAAAAAAGGGAATTTGTCGCTGTGCGACTACATCAAAACATAATTACTACAACATAATCAAAACAAAACAAAATTCTAAAATTTCGTAAGGCCCAAAAACAGTCAACCTATACAGCATCTTGGCCTCTTCCGACATGGGAGATGCCAAATTGCCAAATTACTGTTTAACAGGCCAATGTGCATTGTTCGTACGAAATGTAACGATTTAAACTATTCCATCCGCACACACTCCATCAAAATGTGTGAACATCTTCTACTCTTCTACATTCTGTGCAATTAGGAGATGGAGCTTGCCTCATTAAAAATGCAAATTGATTTATACTTGAGGAGCAATGATGGCTATAGTAGATCTTTGGTCATGGTTCACACCGCACAAATAATAATGATAGGACAGATAATTTGTTGAGGCTAGTAAAATTAGTAGAATATAATTCTTTCTTGTTTTGACATCTTCTATTATTTCTTTTGTTTATACAACATTGCCTAGGAGTATGTTTTAAAGATTTATCCTGATTGTTAACTACAACATTTGTGCTTTATTGTTAAAATCATTATATATGTATTGACTTGACTATAGTAATATTATAATTACGTACTTCTCACAGATAAGTTTAAAAAGGCAGATTAAAGTCACATGAATTGCACAAAAGCAAACACATATAAGCAAAAAGTATATTGTAAGCCAACAATGCAGCAAATAAGTATGCGTAATCCTTACTTCATCATCATAGATACCTGTTATCGATCAAGTAACTAACACTTGCTTGTTCATGTCTTACTATGTACACAATGAACACACACACTAACCATGTATGGGCTGTTGTGTACATCTAACTATGCGATCTGATTAATGGTGCTGTCAAGTTAATATACAGACTGATTAATATTTAAGATGAAAATTAATTTTACAATATGGGCAAGCAAGTTATTTTATGAACAAATTTAATAATGATTTGATTGAAAGTCAACATCTACCATTTTAACATGTTTTTCCAGAATAGCAGCTTTGGCCATTTCTTCTCTAACAAAAGGATTACTGAATACTGATGTTTTCAGATTATTTTCAAGAGAAGGTTTTGGTAACTTATTCAATTGTTGTGGTAATTTCAATTTTTCATCCTCTGTGGTATCCCTGAAAAGAAAAGAATCTTTTTAGATTCAAATTTATTGATACTTATTGTTAATAATAATCAATGCTAGAATAAAATCCTGGACCTTACGCTATGCATGCAAATATAGGTTTAGGTTACAATAAAGTGTATAGCGTATGTAACGTAATACTTATACAAAATATTGAATGAAACCCAATTACACGTTAGCGTCCTTACTTTTCATCACAATCCGTATCAGATTCTTCGTCTGTATCAGCCGATGAAGATGAAGATGATCCATAATCCAGTAACGCATTCATCCTCACTTTCAATTCAATTAAACTCTTTGTCAATTATCTATCAATCCTTGACGAAAATGACGAACAACAGTGTTAGGTTCTGTGCAGTTTAATCACTAAAAATTCAGAAGACAAAACAATCAAATTCCAAAGCTTGCACTCGCTCGTTTCATATTTATATTATAAAGTACTCTGTGCTCGTTTCGGAGTCGTTCGCTTTCGCTTTCGCTATTCAGTTTCAGTTCAGTCACTATTATTCAATATTCATTCAGTATTACCCCGGCCCACACTACGGAGTACTATTACATAATCTGTGCCCACACGCTGGTCCCAACGTTAGTACCAATGTTGGTCCGTTAATTTGGTAAGGTATACACACGTTGGCTATACAGGGTCAGGGTGTAATCGTTAAGTGTGCACAGGCGATTATTCCGTAACTATTACAGATATGAAAAAGCTTTAAACTGATATCGAAAGCACTTTACCTAATGAGTAAAATTACAATAATAATTTATTAAAATAAAAACCAGAAATATCCAAAAAAATTACATTAAACTCTCCCATACATTTAGTATGAGATAGTAGAAAGGTTTTACTTTCTTTATTTAAAGTGGAATAGTACTGTATTTTATACAGTCTGTGGTAAGAAAATAATAGACTGTCTTTTATATGCAGTCTGTTATATGGTTGTGTTGCCAGAATGGCAAGTTGTCATTTAATTTTGGTAGATATTTTTCTTTTAAGTCCCGTTAACGTGAGATGTAAGCCATACCACATCAGTAATATCAGTATTTCGAAAAATGTTTGGTAATGTCATCAGCGTATTAAAAACGTCCACATAAAATGTGCGCACAATTTATATATTTTTTGTAGTTCTAAAATACGTAAAAAGTAGACCTTAGATTATGTTAAATAGGCAAGTTTATAACTTAACTTAAAAGTTTGAATATTTCATTATTCGATTTTAATTCCATTCTTTATATTATTGCGCTATTTGATTTTTAACATTTTTAGTAGAATTTTGAATATAGATATGTTAATACTAAAAAAAAACTGTCTACACGTGTGAGCGAGAAAACAAATATTCGCCGTTGCACGCGCTGGCTCGCTAGTTCTTCTTCTAGTGACGGCGGCATCAATTTCTGAATTAATTACCATTTGTCGCAAAAAACTGCGCGTCCTTTATCTTGTCTAGATTTTTATCTATCATTTCGTTGTGACTTGTGATATATTGTGATCTAAATGGCATCAGACGAAGAAGTAGATGGTTCGTTTGCAGGTAAAGAGTATAATTTGTAACTAGCATGTCATAGGTAAGCCGCGAATAGCGGTATCATCTGTTTACTTGCGGTAAGCAATTAAGAATTTGAAAATACCCAGTTTTTTTATGAAGGATACCTGATAATCTTCTAGATTCCTAGTCGTGTGCCTCAGGAAGTGTCGGTTTGTGGTTATTAAGGCGTATTTGTTATGAGTAGATTGTAAATATTTTTATGTGGCAGTTTGTGACAGAAAAGAACATGCATTATCCCCCTCATTACTACTTAACAAAATGGACGCCGCCAAACAAAGGGATTAGTGACCTTACAGTCCGATGCGCGCGTGTACCTCTAGATTCATTAGTTGCTGGTGCGTTTGGGAGGGTTCGCAGGTGTATTCCACGAGTCTAGTGGTTTGACCAGTTTATTTTGAATGGACGTTACAGGAGACGAGGACGTGGAGGAAGGTGAGGGTCAGAATGAGAATTCGGGAGAGAGTGATGAAGCTCCACCCAAGGTATTTATCATATTTTACTAATTTTTATAAATCTAAGTTTAGACTGTTCAGTGCAAATTCTGCTGACTTTGACCTACATTGAGGTTGTTAACATTGGTCTCAAAATCCTATTTAGTGTTACAATTATTTACTATCAATAAAATATTCTGACTAATGTTGTAAATAAGCCAATTGCATTACAAGTCTTGTTCAGTCACTTGTGTTCAAATTTTAATTATACTTATTTTTACATAATTTATATAAAGGTATTAAAGAAGAATTTACATAATTTAAGAAAGAATACCTAAATGAATTTAACATAAATGCCTCCTCAGTCATAACTAAGTAAGCTTCAAATCAATATGCTATGTTACGTACTGCTATTTTTTATGATAATACAATTCATCTCATACATTCCGTTAGGTATCTAATCTGTCAATCACTGACTGATAAAAATTAGGTAATTATGTATTTAATCTCATTATTTATTTGTTGTTAGGAGGATGATGACTACTCACCAGAAGATGGCAGGAAAAAGAAAAAAGGCAAGAAAAGAAAGGCCCGTGGAGAAGAAAAGAAGGGACGCAAGAAAAAGAAGAAACGCAAGAATGAAAGTGAAGAAGTAAGTATATATGGTGGTGGGCTTCTGGTGTTATTCCCTTTCAGTTCTTCCTCACTGACAGCAGAGATATGCAGGAATTCATAAAAAATATTTATTGTTACAATTGAATAGCAGTAATTGTCTTTTTTATAACTTGAGACTAATCTATCACTATCCAAATTGAATGTAACGGCATAAATATAACAGAAATTACATCTTTAAAGATATCTTTAAGATGTGATCTTGATGTTGTCTATTACAAACTGAGTCATTCATTTAAGTAAGGTACTACCTAATGTAGTTAATACCTTATGGATTATCTTTCCTACTTTACATATTATTATTTAAAATAATTGTGTGCCAATAAATTTAAGCTCATTGCTCTTAGTTAAGATAGCATTTAGCTTTGACTTAATAATGATTCACTGCAGGGCATAGGTATTCTTATGACAGAAGAGGCCTAGACCATACTCCGCCACTCCACTCCAGTGCGGATTGGTGAAGGGGTTAGTGGCTAACCCAAGTTTTTATGCTGCATGAAGGCCTGACATGGCTTAATGACTGTTGTATAATGAAAACAACTGGGACAAGCTAATGAAATTTTGACCAGTAGCACTTGCACACACATCCAACTACTGACCGCACCCACTGTTGCTTAACTCTGTCAATCACTTAGGATCAATGCCAGCTGTTGGGCTGTGAGATGATAGCATTTATTGTCATATAATAAATTCAAATATAATTTTAACATTATTTCCTTCATGATTAATGAAATAAGACAGTATTAAGGCAATTTATACACTTTTTAGAGGTGATCATCTCAGTCCTCAAGGGTAGCAACGCATCTGTGACCAAATTAGAACAAGACCCATTCTAACAATAATTACTAACTGGACTATTACTAACAACAACTATCAGGGCTAACTATCACTAACAGTCCCAGTCCTCTTACTTACTAACAAACTAATTATTCTAACACTGTCTCCTTACTGCACTAACTATTCCCCCCCATTAGAGTCTTGTTCTAGATTGGTCACAGTTGTCATGGACGGCAGCGGATGGGTGGTGCTGCATGCTCATTTGCTACTTAACTTTCATATACATAAATGAATTAATTTATACGATTGTTATTATTCCTTAAATATAACAGTAAGAAACAGTCGAGAATTTCGATCAGAATATGACGATAATTAGATCGGAAATTGAAAAAATATACCGAAATAAAACTATGTTGTATATTTACGTTTTATATCTTTATGGTCATACAAGTAACTATATTCTTTCTTGACCGGAATAATATCAGTGATGTATTTACTGTTACTGATGATTAGGTGACGTGACGTTGACCGGTGGCGGTCACCAACAGGTTGGTCGACTGCTCATTTGTTGGCTAGATTATTTACATACCATTAAAGTTATTACTATTAATCATAATATAATAATGATAACATGATTGTTCCCCTGTGAAGGAACTATTTAGTCATTTTATTATGATACAGGTATTCACGATAATGTATTTTGTACGCCGATATTTAGACCCAGTTGAAGTGTATCCAAGATGAGTTAAGTTTAAAATCATAAGGATTATTTAGTGTTCACCTATCTTCGCTTAATAGTCCCTTGTAGGACACCCCATAATTTTCTTGTATTTAGCTTCTTAAAGTATATTACTGTAGGAAAATATAACAGATGTTATCAATAAGATAATTCAGTTTCCATATGATAAAACTATTATCTGACCTGCTTTTGATAAAATTTATCTTGATTTTAATACATAAATTGTATGTTTTCTAAATATGTTTCTAAAAGGTTTGCTTTTACGAGCCGACAGGTATAATGTTTAATTTCTAGAGATTATAGTAGGAATATAGCAGTTACATAAAACGTAAAAAATTTAGCGTGATATACTTTATATGGGGTAGGTTCTCATATTTAATCATGTACCTATTTCATGTGTTGTTCCGAATTTAAACTTAACCTTTTTTAGTACATCAGAACTAATAATCAAAATTTTACCAAAGAATATAAAAGAAAAATAAACAACTTCAATGATGGACTGGTTTTGCAATGCTAATCATCACTCATCAGTCACCAACAAAGTATCGTTTTGAGGTAACCCACATTCTCGTGTCAGAGATGTCTATTATCTGGCTACATAATGTACGGCGTTAATCTTTCAGTTGTTCTTAGACGAGTTAATAAGTTCGTCAACACCCACATACATACATGATAAAATACAAAACAATATACCTGAAATAAAATATAATTTAATCTGTAACAGTAAGTAGTAGTAAGTGTATGTAACTGTGAGTAGGAAAAGAACCTCCTTGGGAGTTTCTAGCCGCTTTTAATTCCAAGACCTGTCACAGTAGGGATTTGTTGAAGCGATGGTGTAGTATGACTTTCCAAAGTGTTTATAAAAAATCAACATTGATTAATTTCATTTCAATATAAGTATTACATACCAAAATTGTTTGGAAATTCGGCGTACTTTACAGAATAAGATTTGTTTCAAGTAACAAAACTTTTGTACATAGGACGACGACTTCGGTCTGGAGATCGAGGCGGAGGGCGACAGCGACTACGCCCTGAGCGCGATGTCCTCCACCAAGAAGTCGCGCAAGGGCCGCGGCAGCAAGCACAACACCTCGGCGCCCGCGTCTGATTCCGTGTCTGGTCAGTCCTGCCTGTCTGTTTTAAATTAACTATGTAGTGGGCACGTTCCACTAAGCCAGCATTTCTTAACCTTTTCAGTCCACGGACCCCTAGGAAATCAATCACAATTTCAATGACCCCCTGATTAAAAAACACGGATACTTATATTTCAAATAGATTTCAAACAATTTATTTTAGTACTGCAAAAAAATATTTTTTTATAAAAATTAAAATACTGTACCTATTTATGTAAAGGTTGGTGCTGCTTTATTGAAACTAAATTAGTAATATTTGGATTAATGTTAGTACTTAGTAGTTGTAATTTTCTATCGGTAGTATGGGGGTCTTAAAGGACCCCTGGGGGTCCGCGGACCACAGGTTAAGAAACACTGCACTAAGCAATCACAAAGCTCAAAACAACTCTTTTTGTATACAAAATGGAAAGAAATGCACCTTTAGTAACTTTATTTAACAATTCTATTCAATCAATGGTGTACTCATTCATTTTTTGATTGAAAAAATACGATTTATTTAATAGTTAGTATCATGTTCTAAATTAATAATAAAATAAAAGTACTTAATAACGTAAAATATACATATTTCCAGCGAAAGTCAAGATTCTGTGGTTTAATAAATACATTTTAGTAGTTGCTTGTTCTAATAAAATCAATGGCTTGTTTTTTATGGGTTGGTTATGTTATAAATTATAATACAAATATTGTGTAATGCTGTTCCTACAGGTATGCCGACAGTGGAGGAAGTGTGCTCCTCCTTTGGCCTGACGGATGTAGATATTGCATACAGTGATGCAGACATGGAGAACCTGACTTCATACAAACTATTCCAACAGCACGTTCGGCCACTACTTGTTAAAGAAAATCCAAAGGTAATGTCTAAATAGCAAAATCTTAAAGAACTTACTCACTTCTTACTTATGTTTATTTATTTTATTTTATTTATTTTATTTTATTTTATTTTACTTATGTTTTTATATTGTACAATTAACGATGGCTTTAATTATAAAGGTTTACCTTGTAACAGGTGCCGGTATCAAAGCTGATGATGCTAGTGGCGGCCAAGTGGCGGTTGTTCTACGAGACCAACCCGAACCTCGGCGGCGGGTCGCAGAACATGGGCTCCGAGGAGAACACAAACACCTCCAACGCGTCGGATTACACGCCCAAGCGACCCGGACGCACTCCCAAGGAGTCTAAGGTAAGAGATAATTGTGACGTAAAATTAGAATAGAATAGAATATATATTTATTTCACGAGAAAACTGCAATACAATACAAATAAGGAAAAGAGAAAAAAAAAAAAAAAATAAGTCAATGCTTGACAACAGTACCAGATGACTGGCGCTGAAGTCAAAGATTTTGATCAATTCTTTATTGTTATTAATAATTGCATATTACATTACTTTATTGCATATCTTAATCATTGACAATGATGCTTTTTTCCTAAATGCAATAAAAGTTTGTAGATAAGGTAATGAGTAAATAATTGCATGTTTCTTTTGAGATTATAAGCTACTACTTGCCATGCAGTTTTTTTAGTAGTAGCTATTCATCAGTGACCAATTTCTGTAATATATTATGTATAATTATTGATATCTGCTATTGTGAAAGGTGACCCCGACACAGATATATGTTGCGATGATGATGATGATGATGATGAATATGTTTTGCAGCCCGTCGAGGAGGCGACCGACGAGCACGACGAGGAGGAGGAGGAGGAGGCGAGCGACGAGGGTGCGCCGGCGCCGCGCAAGCGCGGCCGCAAGCCCAAGCACGCGGGCGCGCCGCGCGGCAAGCCCGGCCGCAAGCCCAAGGTGCCCACGCTCAAGATCAAGTTCAGCAAGCGGAAGAGGACCAGCAGTGTACGTGTTTTAATTTCGCGCACGCGTGTGTGGGCACGTTCGGACCTACGCACGTACGCAATTGTCGGGTGTGCGTGCGGAAGAAGTGCATTTAGAGATAAACGAAAGAAATGTATGACACTTTTTGAGAGTTACAGGATTAAGTGCTTTTTTAATTGATGCTTGAAGAAGTGGAAGTTATATTTAGTTCTTATTTTGTTTCCAGATGAAAAATAAAAGCAAGTTGTATAACAGTCGGTTAATATAAAAGGCATTTTAATTAATTAAACTGTTTATAATTATTTTGAATGTGTAATTGAATTTCCACTCTGTCTCTTTTGATAGGAAGAGGATCAAGATGGCAGCGCGGGCGCAAACTCAGACTCTGATGCAGAATTCGAACAAATGTTGGCCGAGGCGGATGAGCCGAAGCCCTCCAGCGCTGGACCAGAGGAGGCTGCTCCAAAGGAGGAAGATCCAAATCTTCCGGTTTGTATCTTTGTTTTTTTATTAGTCTTGTTGTTTATTGTTATGGCTTTGGAATAGTTTGCCAAACTAAGTACCTACAGGCGTGGGAATTAAATTAACCTTTGTTATGTGACATTGACAACCTTGTCTTTTGGGTGATTTGCCATGCAAAACCTTGTTTTGAGAAGGAATAACAATGATTAATTGACTTATACACAAGAATCTTATTACCTTAAATATGGCCTTTATAAACTTTGTACTTCTTTCTAAACATACAATTCCTCTTTATTAACAGCCACAGCCTAAGAAGAAGGCGAAAACCAAGATCGGTAACAAGTCCAAGAAAAAGAAGAAATTGAAGACCACAAACAAGTTCCCGGACGGCACGGAGGCGGAACAGGAGCACCAGGATTATTGTGAGGTACTGTCACTGGATTACTCTGTTTCAACGATCATTTACGACAATGTACAATTACTATTAAGGTAAGCGCTGCGACACGTTCCTTCGATTGTTCACAAAAGTTTGTTCAACAGTTGATTAAGGAAATTCATTCTTATTGCCACAACGTAAGGCACATGGTGTGCGGCGCAGACGCGCATTCGCGATTTAACCCTCGCGTGAATTCGCACCTCTTATTTTATCTTTAAAGATGTTTTAACTTTAAAATGGACTCTTCACTGCGCTTCGGCTCTGCGCTATTATAAACCAACCCTAATTCACATTCCTTTATTGCACAAATATGGTTCATACAGGTATTAAAATAACATGAGCAAGTTCAGACATATTTGGCTGTTAACAGCATGCAATGTTACAAATTACAAAGTATATACTGATAGTTTTAATTATTAAAACAAAACTTAAACAGCACTAAGGTAATATTCACACAGCATTTTGGGCGCGTTCACATAGAACGTCCGTTTTACTGGATCTGTTTTAACGGGTCAGTATTTCCGTTGTGTGTGGGATTTTTTACTGGATCCGGTATACTGGATTCTGTGTGAAATCGCTCATACAACTACGTACGCTACTAGCATCCAGTATTCCGGATCCAGTAAAACGGACGTTGTATGTGAACGCGCCGTAACCCGTCCCGTCGGTGCAGGTGTGTCAGCAAGGCGGCGAGATCATCCTGTGCGACACGTGCCCGCGCGCGTACCACCTGGTGTGCCTCGACCCCGAGCTGGAGGAGACGCCCGAGGGCCGCTGGTCGTGCCCGCACTGCGAGACCGAGGGCAACCAGGACCAGGAAGACGACGACGAGCACCAGGAGTTCTGCAGGTGATGATTGGATTGTATGCTCCAATGTCCAGTCCAGTTGCTATATTTAACCAATCGTTAAACCGATCGTTTTCGTGTTACCAGTAACGAGTCGTTAACGTCGTTCCTTGTATATATATCCGAAAGTAAAACGAATCGTTTTTCGAATTTAGTAACCGGCTAATAGCCTCCTCGGTTATGACGAGGGACCCGTGACATGTGGTTGGTCATTAATGAGTTGATATTATTGTCAGATTATAATATTGAGCATTATGCAAATAAATAAAAAACAAAACAGTATGGTATTTATTTCGCCACCTTTTGCTATTGTTAGACATAATTTTAATCAATGTGAAGTTCGGTAGCATGCACCATCTTGCTTTTCTTATTCCTATGCAGTTGAATGAATAAATCAAAAATGAGTGCCATAAATGAAAGCTGGGGCATCAACGATGACAATCAGCGTCTGATTGATATGTTTTTAGAGTAGTGTTGAATAAAACATTCAAAATTATAAATCTTAATATATATATTTCTTCTGTTCGTGTGTATGTGACTGAACTCCTCCTAAACGGCTTGACCGATTTGGTTGAAATTTTTTGTGTGTCTTCAGGTGGATCCGAGAATGGTTTAGATTCACAATTGGACCCGGTAGGTGGCGTTGCTGTCGATATATCACCAAAACATTTTTTGCGGTACGAAGTACGCTGGGACCACTAGTAGAAATATAAAAATCATCGTTAATGTTGACAGAATCTGCAAAGATGGCGGCGAGTTGTTGTGCTGCGACTCGTGTCCGTCGGCGTACCATCGCTTCTGTTTAAATCCGCCGCTGGACGAGGTGCCCGACGGGGAATGGAAGTGTCCCAGATGTAGTGTAAGTAATGGTTGTTAATTCTTCTGAAAGTTACACGATGACTAAGCGTAATAACCGAATGTATAGACAGATTTATTGATGATGGGACTTGACAAAATATTTGTAATCTTAATGTAATCATTTAGTAAAAAATGTTTCATATTTGTATGCCATTTCCTGGCAAAGTATACTGGAACACAAATTTATATGATCCACCTATTATGTACCTTTACTTTTACAATTCAATGTGATTTGATTTGAAAATAAAATAGAATTTTCTTCTATTTTTACTTGGAATTCGATTGAAATGAGGTAAAGAAAATAATGGCTGTTTCAAATTTCCAATACCTTCATTATCGTTATGTTTACATATGTATGTAGATGTATATTTACAGAAAATATAAAAAAGTCATTGTTTCGTACCTATGTACAATTTTGGGCGCTTTCATTGCTAACACTGACTAAACTTATTGAGATATAACAAAATGATTATACTACACTGTAAGACCATATAATATAACTACTAACACTTAATTTAGTATACACATTGTGTATGTTCCAGTGTCCCCCATTGGACGGCAAGGTGGCGAAGATCCTGACGTGGCGCTGGAAGGAGCAGACGTCCAAGTCGAAGGCGCCGCGCGCGCGCGAGTTCTTCGTCAAGTGGCACGAGCGCTCCTACTGGCATTGTAGCTGGATCTCCGAGATACAGGTGAATGATGGGTTTGGTTTTTGATGGGGGTTCTGTTCTCTCTCACTCACTCTCTTTTTAACTGGAGCCCAATTGCTTTTTAAACAATTAATTTTGTTTAAGTCTTAAGGTCCTAGTAAACGGGCTACCGACCACGGCCGCCGGTGGCGCGTGTGCTTGCGTGGTATGTCGAACAGCTCCAGTATACCAGATCGTTCTCGTAGAGATAGTTAACATCAAAAAGAAAGTTGTCACATTGAATAAAATTGTGTTGGATTCATAAGTCCCAACAACTAATCTGTTTACATGATTTTTCATATTTTTTATATGGACTCATTGTGAGTGTTAAGCAAGGGGCGGCCACTCGCGTCTGTTCGTCTATCGCTCACTACTTGTTATCAGTCACATCATAAACGTTTGCTTCCAAGTGTTTTTATGTGCTATTACAATAAGGTTTATTTTGAATTTTCAGTTGGATGTGTTCCACCCGCTCATGTACCGCTACTGCATGCGCAAATACGACGTGGAGGAGCCGCCGAAGCTGGACGAGAACTTGGAGGAGCGCGAGAGTCTCAAGCGGCTGCGGAAGGGACACCACGACCAGGACCCCGACGAGAAGGCCCTGGAGGAGAAGTATTACAGGTAACAATAATTATTTTTGGTAATTGTATCAATGAGGACGGACTGATTGTAGTGGGTTTGGTTTATGTATGTATTTGTCAATATACAATAGCTTTTTTAATACATATAAATTACGCGTCACGTTGTTTGTCCGCCATGGGCTTCTAAACTACTTAACCGATTTTAATCAAATTTGCGCACCGTGTGCAGTTTGATCCAACTTGAAAGATAGGATAGCTTACATTGCAATTTATAGTCGCAATATTATTTTATTGCAAATTCGCTGGGACAGCTAAGTAGATTATAAGTAAAACGCATGTAAGGGTAACATTCCTTGCCCACTTGTCGGGGTATGAGTCCCACATAGTGTTACATTTTGTAAGGAACTGTTGATTATACCAGGTATGGGGTGAAGCCAGAGTGGCTGATAGTCCACCGCGTGATCAACCACCGCACGTCGCGCGACGGCACCACGTACTACCTGGTGAAGTGGCGCGACCTGTCCTACGACCAGGCCACCTGGGAGTCGGAGCATGAGGACATCGCCGGTCTAAAGGCCGCCATCGAATATTATCAGGTACGCAATAAGTTCAACTGAGTTTGTAAATTCTTGTTCTGCTGCCTGTTTACACGATGTAAGCCAAGTAAATACCTAGTTATTCTTTTGTTGATGAGAAAAATCTGTTGATGTTATAAAACTATCAATCAAGCAGTGGACCAAGTCTGCTAAATTATAAAAGCATTGCATTGTGTCGGAATAGTTTGAAAAATTTCGTATAGCAAATGTTATTTATATTGAAGAACTGAAATAAGAACATGTGAAACTATTAAATTTAACTTATTTATTTACAGGATATGCGGTCTTACATCACGTCGGAAGGTAAAACTAAAGGCAGCAAGGGCAAGAAACCTGGACGGAAGAGCAAGAATAAGGAAGTTATCGATGACGACGAGAGCAGCAGCGGGTTACAAATGAAACCTAGAAAATACAACCCTCCGCCAGACCGCCCCACCACGAATCTCAATAAGAAATACGAAGATCAGCCTCCTTTCGTGTACGAGACTGGCATGCAGCTGCATCCGTACCAATTGGAGGGTCTCAACTGGCTGCGGTACTCGTGGGGCCAGGGCATCGATACAATCCTCGCTGACGAGATGGGTCTGGGGAAAACCATTCAAACTGTTACATTCCTATACTCGCTATTCAAGGAAGGACATTGCAAGGGACCCTTTTTAGTGTCGGTACCTCTTTCGACGGTCATCAATTGGGAGAGAGAGTTCGAGCTGTGGGCGCCGGATTTATACTGCATCACGTACGTCGGTGACAAGGACTCCCGTGCAGTGATACGGGAGAACGAGATGACGTTTGACGACGGCGCCAACCGGGGCGGGAGACCTTCCAAAATTAAGTCACAAGTTAAATTTAACGTTCTGCTTACGTCGTACGAGTTGATCTCTATAGATTCCACTTGCTTAGGATCCATCGAGTGGGCTGTGCTCGTTGTCGACGAAGCCCATAGGCTGAAAAGTAATCAATCTAAGTTCTTTAGGCTACTAGCGGGCTACCAAATCAACTATAAGCTGCTTCTGACCGGTACGCCCTTGCAAAACAATCTCGAGGAGTTGTTCCATCTTCTCAATTTCTTGAACAAGGACAAGTTCAATGAACTTGCGGCCTTCCAAAACGAGTTTGCAGATGTCTCGAAGGAGGAGCAAGTTAAGAGGCTGCATGAAATGCTGGGCCCGCATATGCTGCGGCGTCTCAAAGCTGACGTGCTCAAGAACATGCCAACAAAATCGGAGTTCATTGTCCGTGTTGAACTTTCTCCGATGCAAAAGAAGTATTACAAGTATATCTTGACTAGAAATTACGAAGCCCTTAATCCTAAAAGTGGCGGGCAGACGGTATCGTTGCTCAATGTCATGATGGACTTGAAGAAGTGCTGCAACCACCCTTATCTGTTCCCCGTTGCGGCCGAAGAAGCTCCTCTGGGTCCACACGGGAATTACGATACGCAGGCTTTGATTAAAGCTTCGGGAAAACTCGTTCTGATGTCCAAAATGTTACGGCAGCTTAAGGAGCAAGGACACAGGGTCCTTATCTTCTCCCAAATGACAAAAATGTTGGATATCCTCGAAGATTTTCTGGAGGGTGAAGGGTACAAGTACGAGAGAATTGACGGTGGCATCACTGGTTCGATTCGGCAGGAGGCTATCGATAGGTTCAACGCCCCGGGAGCCCCGCAATTCGTCTTCCTTCTATCTACAAGGGCTGGCGGTCTGGGTATCAACTTGGCAACGGCCGATACCGTTATCATTTATGACTCCGACTGGAATCCCCATAACGACATCCAGGCGTTTTCACGAGCCCATCGTATCGGTCAGGCTAATAAAGTCATGATTTACCGCTTCGTGACGCGTAACAGTGTAGAGGAGCGAGTGACTCAGGTCGCTAAGAGGAAGATGATGTTGACGCACTTGGTCGTACGACCCGGTATGGGTGGTAAAGGCGCGAATTTCACAAAGCAGGAGTTGGACGACATCCTCAGATTTGGTACCGAGGAACTGTTCAAGGAGGAGGAAGGTAAGGAAGAAGCTATTCACTACGACGACAAGGCCGTTGGAGAGCTACTGGATCGATCGAAGGAAGGTATCGAACAGAAAGAGTCCTGGGCAAATGAGTACCTGAGTTCGTTCAAAGTGGCAAGTTATTCCACAAAGGAGGGCGACGGTGAGGAGGAAGTGGATACTGAGATTATTAAACAGGAAGCCGAAAATACAGACCCGGCATATTGGATCAAACTGCTCAGACATCATTACGAACAGCATCAAGAAGATCAAGCTAGGACTCTGGGCAAGGGCAAGAGAGTACGGAAGCAGGTCAATTATAATGATGGAAGCGTTGCGCAAACCGAAAACAGAGAGGACTCGACGTGGCAGGAGAACGGCTCGGATTACAATTCAGACTTCTCCCAGGGCAGCGAGGATGATAAGGAGGACGACGACTTTGACGAAAAGAACGATAATGGCGATCTTCTCAGTAGAAGGAGCAAGAGACGACTCGAGAGACGCGAGGAGAGAGATAGGCCGCTGCCACCCTTACTCGCCCGGGTCGGCGGTAACATGGAAGTCCTCGGTTTCAACGCCAGACAAAGAAAGTCATTCCTCAATGCAATCATGCGGTACGGCATGCCGCCGCAGGACGCGTTCAATTCACAGTGGCTTGTGAGAGACCTTCGGGGTAAATCGGAACGAAACTTCAAGGCGTACGTGTCGCTATTCATGCGTCACCTCTGCGAGCCCGGCGCCGATAACGCAGAAACGTTCGCCGATGGCGTACCCAGAGAGGGTCTTTCTCGGCAGCACGTTCTCACACGCATCGGAGTGATGAGTTTGATCAGAAAGAAGGTGCAAGAATTCGAGCACATCAACGGCTACTACAGCATGCCAGAATTAATTCGGAAGCCGGTAGAACCGGTGAAGATCGCGGGTGCGGCGGGAGAGAGCGCGGCACCAAGCCCCGCGCCCTCGACGGCGACTCCGATCACTTCGGCGGCTCCGTCGCCGGCGCCCACGCAGGCGACGCAGGCCTCCGGACAAGCCCCGACGCCCGGCGGCTCTGAGAAGGACGAGAAGGAGGAAGCCAAGGACGACAAGTCGGACGTCAAGGAGGCGAAGGACGAACCGATGGACACCAGTGATATCAAAGAGGAAAAGGAGAAGTCGGAGGAGAAGGAGACGGCGAAGGAGACGAAGGAGGACAAGGTCGAACGGCGGATGTCCGTTGACGAGGAGCCGCCCAAGGAGGACGAGAAGGTGGACGAAAAGAAACCTGAGGACAAGGAAGCGGGTCCATCGGAGAAGGTGAAAGAGGACGTGAAGGAGGAAGCGGACAAGAAGGAGGACGCGAGGAGCGACAAAGCGGATTCGGAGGGCTCGGAGAAGGCGAAGAACGAGAAGAAGGACGACGACGACGACGACGTGGTGCTCGTGAAGGAGGAGGAGGACCTGAAGGTGGAGCGGAGGAAGTTCATGTTCAACATCGCGGACGGCGGGTTCACGGAGCTGCACACGCTGTGGCTGAACGAGGAGCGCGCGGCGGCGCCCGGCCGCGAGTACGAGATCTGGCACCGCCGGCACGACTACTGGCTGCTGGCGGGCATCGTCACGCACGGCTACGGCCGCTGGCAGGACATCCAGAACGACCTCCGGTTCGCGATCATCAATGAGCCGTTCAAGATGGACGTCGGCAAGGGGAACTTCCTCGAGATCAAAAATAAGTTCTTGGCGCGGCGGTTCAAGGTACTTGTCTATTTGAATCAAATAAAATCGTGTTCAAAAAACATTCCATGTTCAAACTTCATGTGTCTATTTGTCGCATGATTTGTGGCGTCATGTGCTTATTTAAGGTAAATCTGGACTATGGTCCCGCCTGATGGTAGGGGGCGATGTAGTCTTAGGTCAATTCACACCTGAGAGCAGCGACAGGCAGTGGCATTACGATGCAAATTGAAATGCAAAATGCAAAGGTGGTAAAGCGAGTCAACTTACTAAAAGCCTTTACAATCTGATAACGTAAAGTGTACGATGATCCAATTATTATTTTTTAACTTAACCATGGAAATTATTAAAAAATGCATTTATTGCTCTCACGAGAGGTTACTCTACAATACAAGGTGTTGCGAGGCGCAAGTTATGTAAGTCAATGAAAGTGAAACGTTGATTTGTAACATCGGCAGCTGCTGGAGCAAGCGCTGGTGATTGAGGAGCAGCTGCGGCGCGCGGCGTACCTGAACCTGACGCAGGACCCCAACCACCCGGCGATGTCGCTGAACGCGCGCTTCGCCGAGGTGGAGTGCCTCGCGGAGTCGCACCAGCACCTCAGCAAGGAGTCGCTCGCCGGGAACAAGCCCGCCAACGCGGTCTTGCACAAGGTAACCGACGGATGGAGTGCTTGGGTTTAATTATTGCTCTGAAGTGTGCCGTCGCCAATGTGCCGGCGTCAATGGTTTGGATATTGTTCGCATTGTCTCACGGTACTGTGAAACATAATAAGGTTACCATTGAATACATTATTATTTTTCTGCCGGTAGGAACGCAATTTGTGATAAAAAGTCTACTAAAGTGGACTTTGGCCTGTACCTACCGCTCACTTTGACAGTTATAGGTGTCAAGATTTTAGAAATTAGTTTCATTATGATCCTTAATATGGACCACGACTTTATCTCGACAGCTTATAAAGACACGTTTTTAAGTAAATTTAACAAATAACTTGTCCTAGTTAACCCCTCGAGTGTAGCTGTCCCCTCCGTCGGGGCAAAAATTTTTCTAGGCCAACGTGAAGTGCACCCCCGACGGAGGGGCAAACTAAATACAATCGTATTGAAGGACGATTATTGTCTATTTCATAATATTTTGATTTCATTGGTTGGATTCAAATTGAACCTACGTTCATTAGCTACGAAATACCGACTGTGATTGGCTGCAAAGTCGAATGATAAACAGGAAAATATTTATTTGAAAGTTGTACAGTACGGTCGCTACGCTCGTTTCGCGTCATTTGAGTTCGCAAGATTTTATAAAATAGTTTTCGAGAAGGAAACGGTGAATTAATTGATGATATTTTTACTTATTATTACTGGAAAAGTTGTGCAGATTACGTGTAAAGTGCTAGTTTTGTAAATGGTGATATAACAGTTGGTGAAAAAAGTAAATAACTTTTGAACAACATAGTTACAGTGTCGTTGAAGTCGACAAGCTGTGTATATTTTCATATAAATATAGGTACAGCGAGTTTGATTTTATTTGGTTTTATAGTATTACAAATTCTTAGCTAATTAATCTAGCAACATATTGATAACAATATTTACCACAAAATTGACCAAAAATAAAATAAATTCGGCCGCTAAGCGGCTCGCTAAAAATATGCCGGTATTGGCACCGTTTTCGTGTTAGTTTTCTAACTTCTTTTATCGCGTAATTACTGTGTTTCCAAATGAAATAATATATTATATCGATGCGTAAATATGTATACTAAGTAGTGATAGTGTTAGTTTTGATTAATGTGCATTGTGAGTTAGTGAAATGTGGAAAAATGTGTCTCCATTGTGTTTGAAAATTTCGAAGTTGAAAAGAAATTGAATAATTTCTTACGCAGGTAAGTCTTTTTGCTTTAATTTAATTGTTTTAGGTGTTAGGCAATTTCGTTGTGATAACAATGATGTATAATTTATGTGATATAATTATAACATAATCCCGTACAATTCATTTTTACGATGACCTAGCGACAAGATCGCGCGAGTTACGAATAGGCGTGACACGTTGGCCATGTTTTACATTCGGGGGTCTCGTCACTCCAGGGGTTAAAGAAAAACGTAAAAACGGTGTGATCAATGTCTCCAGGTGCTGAACCAGCTGGAGGAGCTGCTGTCGGACATGAAGTCGGACGTGTCCCGGCTGCCAGCCACGCTGGCGCGCATCCCGCCTGTGGCGCAGCGGCTGCAGATGTCCGAGCGGTCCATCCTGTCGCGGCTGGCCGCCACCGCCGGCAACCCCGCGCCCAACGGTAAACCCACGCTCGCTCGCTACTATGTCGAATAATATGTACTTCATTCGTACACGGAGAAGAATATAGACCAATGAATGCGACCTATCGCACTTACACATGACAAGGAACAACTTACGCCAAGGACACGAAAAAAAAGAGACAGAATTATACTGTTTTGTCTCACTTTGCGTGCCAGTTTTTTCAATGAAAAGATAGGATTTCACATATAATATTTGGATAGATAACGTAGTTTGAAAAATATACGATTTGTATTTTTGACAAAGCAAAGGGACATCTCTTGTCTTAGGTTTATCAATCCTGATATGACTTTCAATATCTGTGCTGTGTGCGTTTCTACCATTTCTTCTCTTTTTGCACCTGTCACTTTGCCACTCTTTTCCATAGAGGAGCAGAATGAAAATATTGACTTTCAATCATGAGGACAGGCCCGTGCCCTGTTGTCAGTTATTAATGGGTTGAAGTCCAATGTTATCGAACGTGCGTCGTGTGTTACAGCGGCGATGCCCCAGTTCCCGGGCGGGTTCCAGCCGGGCGGGTCGCTGCCGGGCTTCTCGCCGGCCGCCGCCGCCGCCGCCAACTTCTCCAACTTCCGCCCGCAGTACTCGGTGCCCGGCCAGCCCGCCGCTGCCGCCGCCGCCGCCGCCGCCGCGCCCGCCGCCGCCTCCAATGTGAGCCACTGACGCTTTAGGCCGAGTCCTGAGTCACGGCGTATCGCGAAACAAACACTCGACTAGACGTGTGCGCGCCCGCTCGCATTTCGGACAGGTTCAAGTATGTCGAGTATTTGTTTTGTGCGCGGCGAATTCCGCGTGCGCGATGCGCCTTGACTCAGGACGTACCCTGAGCCGTCGTCCTAATTGGCAGCGATCGTACGAGCAAACGATGCGATTTAGTCGCACGACGAAATTAAACACACACACTAAATAAGTGTGTCCTAATTAAAGCTCGAAAGTCATCGCATGAGCATAATAAATGCTTATAACGATCGTACGATGGGTTTAATCGTGCGATCGTGCAATCAAAGCTACAACTCTCTTTTGAGTGTCCTAATTGGTAACCGCGTCATCGCGCGAGCACAACTACCCGAGGGGGCGAGGGCGGAAGGGTCGCACTCGCTGTACAAATAATATAGCTACTTAACGCACGAGTATCGTATACTATTTTATAGCACGAGTGACTATACTCAAACATATAATTATTTACATGGAAATAAAAGAAAGGAAATGTTCACGAATCTGCTACTGACCATATTTAATATTTTCTACAATCACTGATTTACGACGTTTGACATTTGTCTGCTGTAAATGTCAAACGTCATTCAAAAGTATTTATTGTTTAAATTAAAATACAAAAATATATAAAACTATTTATCTCAAAACATTTTTGCATTGATTTCAGAGCATCAATAATTAAATTATAGGGATACATCAACTTAGAATAAACATAAAACTAAAATGCGGGTTTAGGTACCTAGTATCCTCCTAAAGGGTGTGTTCCGATATACACTAAATTACACTGCGAGCACTGTCGCTTGTCCAGCGCTCTTACTAGTGAGAAATTCGTTATTATGGATTGACAGTATACTGCCGCAGTATCCTAGGTAAACATATGACGTCATAAACATTTTTTTACTCTAAGCACTGGTGTTTTCGAGGTAAGATGCTCTCAGTGCTTTGATCACAACATTATTAACAGCGTCAAGAAATTTAAAAAATTGCTATTGAATATTATTATTGAATTATTGAATGGTGTTCAAAGCGGCCGGTTCAAAGCGGAAACCGGTCAACCATCGAATAATTCAATATCAGAGCGAAATTTTCAGTTGCCTGATGAAGACAGTTCTACTGCATTGTCTAATAGAAACGAGGTGGTCTCATCTGATGATGAGCCATTAGCTATCCGAGTGTGCAGTATACAGAGCACGAGTGCGTTGTCCACTGAGGGTTTGGATTGTGAAACTTTGGAAAGAGGATCTCAAACTGGATCTCGAATAAGAAAACGCAAAAGAAAACAATCAGATTTAACGGAATATCAGCGTCTAATGATCCAAATTGAAGAAGACAAACTCAAAGCATTCAAAGAGAAAGAAAAAAAAGTTGAGGATGAAGACATTTTGTTTTTGAAATCACTAGCTCCATATTTTAAACATTTGAACGCAGTACAAAAATTAAGGTTAAAAAGCAAATTGCAGACTGTAATTGCGGATGAAATAGCTCCAGCTATGCCGTCACCCCTTTCCAACTCTTCATCTAAGTCAATTTTACCTTCGCCGGTGCACTCATCGGCAATGGTACATCCGACACTGGCTCGGGAATTTTTCGAATCATTTAATGATGGAGATGGTTCTTCATAGATACAACATAATTATGTGTTTAAATAAATGTGTATAAATAAATGTGTGATTATTGAAACCAATTTGTCTTTAGTATATCCTTTTATGACCTTTTAGGTATCCTACTATTTGATACCTTTAATTAAATAAAATTGACTCATGAATAAAACAGACTCGCGCACGAAGGGTTCCGTACCATTATCTATAAAAATGGCAAAAAAAATCATGTCTGTTCTATGGGAGCTTCCCTTAAATATTTATTTTATTCTGTTTATATACATATACGAGTATTATGTAGGTATAAAATAGGTACTAAAGTTTGGTAAAAGCAAAATATTCTTTGCCTTAAAAATGTAGAAAAAATATACATATAATTATGTAGGTATGAAATAGGTACGTACTTAAGTTTGGTAAAAGCAAATTGATATTTCAAAGCCCTTAAGTGGAGATTCTAAACGTGGGCAGTCATCCTGACGTCAGAATGACTGCCCATTTTTTAAATTAATTTTCTCAGATATTAATTAGGTATCAATTATTTGTTTTATACCATCTTGGATCGTAGGATTACATTATTTGCCTTAATAAAATGTTATATAATTGTTAATGATGACACATTTTAATACTTTAGATAATTACATAATCTGTGGTGATGATATATGTAAAAAAATATTAATCATTTGATGCTTTCCAATTTCGTAGTCGGTTAATTAATATTACATTCTCTACGCATGACTGACTCAGCTTAGGTACTAATTGGAAAATATGATGGATTTTTCAATTCCCTATTTTATAATAAACACGGCTAATTTTACATTTTTTGTTTCAGAAATCATAAGCCCGCGTAACTTATACATTGCTAGGAATTCAACTTGACAAACATGCTGGTAAATAGTTTTCCGTTACGCTATTTTTATAAAGTTTTTAGAATGATAATTCATTAACTGGTCGTGTTTTGTTGCAGGAAGCGGCTGCATAGATCAATATTTTAGATTTAAGCTTTCCAAGATTCCTGTTCCACCTTGGGTTTGAAGTGATAATTAGTGATTAGTGCAGTTATTTTAGGTAACAATAATATGTCATATTAAACAAAACTCTCACAATATTATTTATTTCATCCTGATCTGTATGAATCTTGTTTTACTGTGTAAGTGATTGTGGACTTATGAAATTTTATTTTTAATTTACCAAAAATGAAAATTGAATAAATCATACAATTAAGTGAAAATTTGTTATTTTTAACTTCGACGAAATGGAGAAGGTGCCTACGGCGAGAGATTGTTTGTAATTTTATATATTCACTTGATAGGGGAATATAATTGGGGCACAGTCACAGGAAAAGCAGTAAGTTTATAAATATTCTGGGTTTGTTAGGACTCTTTTACTCAAAGGCACGTAATACAAAAATATAAACAGTTTATTTCATGATTTATCACTTATAAATAAATACAAATAACATTTACAAAAATATCACCATGTGTAAGTGTCATCTTCGGTATTGTATTTTACACTGTCTAATGATTTGACCAAGCTGGGGTCTGGAGAGCAGAAATGCTGCAACATTGCTTCGCTTAGGCCACAATCTGATAAGTTTTCCTTATTGAAAGCTTTGGTAAAATGGTTTGGGTCGTTTTCTTTAGCAGATTCATCTGAAACAAGGTATTCATTATTAAAAATTCTTGGCGTACAAACATGTACATGTAAATCTTGGAAATTCGAATTACTAATAATTTATATGACGTTGGTATGCCAACGAGGTACGAAGGCGTCCATAAACAACCTTTTTTTGTTACTACCGTTTTAGAAAGTAAGTTAAGAAATGGTGAAAGAAACTTCTCAATAAGTAACAATACCCTGCTGATCGAGGTTGAGAGCGCGGTTTTCGAAACCAAACCAGTAAAAATTTACAACACAAATAAGCAATGTGTACATGGTGTTATATTAGTATATGTCATGTGTTTATTGAAATGAAAATTTTTATAGCATCGTTGTGATTTTAAAGTCGATGAAAGGAAAAAGCGACAGACACATTTTAACGTGGGAGAAAATGAGATAGGAAGCATTATCCGCTTGCGTGGGTCCTAGAGCAATACGTAAGCAAAGCATATTCATGTTTTATTTCTTGAAATGGTAATTACTACTACGGGCTGTGCAGTTAACTGGAATAGATAGAGATTTATACAAGATCTAATGTCTATAGAGTTCAAAATTTTAAAAGAACAGTATACCGAGTATTGCTATACTACTAACCTTGAGCCATACTGCTGGCCGCCCACGTGAAGGCCAGCGTGGGCTGGTGGTGGGCGAACGTGGCGCTGAACTGCGCCGACGAGGTCGTCTTCAGCACCTCGAACAGCGAGTGCACCATCGAGGGCAATATCGGGCCCTTCAGCTCGATCGAGTAATACTTCTTGCTGTCTGATTGGATTACGTTTTCTCGAACCTGAAATACAAGATTATGGAACATGTAAAACAGGTCGTCATTATCGTTTATCATTGCAAGTTTGCTTGTGTGTGTTATGCAGAGTGTATGTGTTTTACTTCTTTCTGTTGCTTTTTGTGATTGTTAATGTGGAATTTGTGTGTATACTAACATACTAATATTATTATAAGTACCTGCTACTAACCATCTATGGACTAGTTCCGAAAAAAAATTATTATTATTATGGCAAGATGCGCAGGGTGAGCGGGGTGTCTCTTTAAGCATTGTTTGTTTCAGTCACACGCACAGTGTTCGTGTCGCTATCTCTCTCTAAAGTACTGTACCTGCGCACAACATCCGAAAGCCTAACTTCGGACCGGCCTAGAACCGTCGGCCGTGCTATACCATAGTACACAAGGCCCATTATACCTTGAGCGAGTGCAGCGCGCCGCCGTGGAAGGCGACGGGCGCGAGCAGCGTGGGCGGCACGGCGGCGGCGGCGGCGGGCGCGCGCCGGTTCAGCAGCCAGTTGAACAGCGCCTGCGCGTCCGCGCCGCGCGCCAGCACCAGCGACTGCGCCGCGCTGTCCACGCTGCTCTCCGCCGAGTGCGCGATGCGAGTCTGGCGCGGTGTATTGGTTGGTCGAGGGAAACGGAAGTGACGGCGAAAAGACAATGTTAACAAACTTAAACAAATAAAATAAATAACGCTACACACTCATAGCCCCACACTAGGATTCCCTGTGTCGTGGGTGCCATGGACAACACACAAGACAAGAACACACACCCAGATCAAAACGGAAATTTAAATTCATCATTCAAATTTCCGCCTCACTGGGAATCGAACCCAGGACCCTCGGAATGGCGATCCAGCGTGTTAACCATTGCGCCATCTGGGTCGTCGTTGTTGAGTTGAAGTTCAGGTCGCGGTCGTAGTTTAAAAAGTTAAGTTATTTTAAAAAAGCGACTTCAATATTGATCATTTTACATCGACAAATGAGAAAATAATGGTAGGGGAGCCCAAGAGGGGATTTCGGGATTTACAGAAGCGCGGCAGATTAATATACAGGGCGATACCCTGTACCCGGTTAAGTAACTCCACCAAAAATGAGCCTCATATATAAGGCCGCCCGTGAAGGATACAGGATCAGATTAGTAAAAAAAAATTGATCATCAGACATTCTCGAGCGCGTCAGATTAAGGTAGGGTGAGTTAATTACCTCCTAAAAAGTGTATATTCCACTAATCTGACAATTTGAGAGTGACGTAAAGAAAGGGGAGGGCAGCAAAGTTGTAAAAAAAAAACGTCATCTTGACATTCTCGAGCGTAGTTAATTTTTTTTTTATTTTGAAGGAAATAATTCAAGAATAACGAAAAATATATAATCTGACGATTTCCGCAAGCCGAAATAACAAAAAAATCGTCGATAAAGTTAAATGCGTGCAGCTGCGTGATGCCTATATTTCCTTCTCCGCGTTTCTATTCCTCTCTCACTCTTTCTCTATCTATTACTCTCTCACTCCGTCCCCACTCCAGTTTCTGCTGTCATGACGCCATCACCATATTCCAGCAAAATTTTTTTTGAAAGTGGTTTTTTTAGAATAACTTTTAAACGGCTTTATCGATCTACTTCAAAAACTAATCCGCCCTTGAGCTTGAAAAACCACGTCGATCGCCACCAAGTTGGTCAAAATCGGTTGATTCATTCGAGAGATATCGTGAACGAAAGAAACCCGAAAAAGTGTTTTTTCGGGATTACTCCGAAATTTTTGGTTCGATCAATTAAAACTTTTAAATTACTTATGAGGATGATAAAACTGCGTCGAATGCCGCCAACCGCGTGAAAATTGGTTGATCCATTCAAAAGTTATTGCGGTTTGAAAATTCCAAAAATAGTGTTCTATGAAACTTCTATCAGACTTTTGAGCTGGGAGAGCTCAAATGCATAGAAATATTATTTCTTTGAACTCCGCGAGCTCAAAATAAATGTCATAAGTACAATTTTAAGCGCCCAGGAATGGAATTAGCGGGAAATTGCAGGGATGGCCTTTAGGGTGAACCGTTTTTTTGTCAGATTAGGCGAATCCCTCTAGATAATCGTCAGATTATGAGACAGTACGTTTAGAACATAAAGATGAACCATATATATCTTAATCTGACGCGCTTGAGTATGTCAAAATGGCGATTTTTTTTTGCATATTATGAGAATGGCCACGAGTTTGCGTCCCATCGAAATCGTCAGATTAGTGAATGAGAGCTTATTTTTGGTGCACTTAACACTCCCTTAGAAAATCTGACGCGCTCGATTAAATTTTTTTTTTTTTCATTTTCAACCCTTACATACAACCACCCCCACCATGCAAACGGTCAGATTAACATACGTACATTATTAAAAATACGTAGGGCATTGATGCTATCAATATCTGACGCGCTCGAGGATGTCCATGCATCAGTTTTTTTTTACATATTTAAAAATCTATAGCCGCTTCCCCCACCGATGAAAAGGTATATATCATATAACATTTTTTTCTTCTTATCATCTAAGCTTTGCAACCCAATAGGTCTCTGTGACGCTCGAGTAAATCCCCATTTAGCACCACGGGCTCCCCTACCATAATCAACGTAGTCGAAAACAATCTCGCTCAAATTAAATGGGAGATAACATGACAAGCGCCAGCTTTCAAATCATCAAAATCGGTACACCCAGTAAAGATAAATAAAACACAATCATCATCAATCATCAATCATTTTTAAATAATTTTTACATCTATAGGTATAAGTATCACCTGCGCATTATTGATCCTCCTGATGGTCTCGGTCTCGAGGCCGAGCTGCGAGAGGAACTGGTCGGGGTCGTCGTCCCCCGAGCCGTCCCCGTCCCCGTCCCCCGGCGGCGCGCGCGCGTCCATCGTGTCGTAGCAGCTGTCCGCCGAGCTGTTGTGCTTGCCCTCCTCGTCGGAGCTGTTCAACTTCCTCCTCTGCTCCGCCCGGAGAGGCATCGTGAATTCAACATCTGACGGACAGTTGGGTTAGGTTATTGATTGATTAATTGAATATACGTGGTTTTCAAGCAGACATCAGTTATTTGTGTTTAAGTGTGCATTGTGATTGAGTGTGGGTATTGTGACCATTTTGCGTATGTATCGCTACTGTCGCCGTTTCTTCTGCATTATAAAGCATTTTTTTTAAACCACCTATGCGAAACGGCGATGGAATAAAAAAATTACGTCCGTAAGTTTATCAACGATGCCGATACCTATACGAATAAATCGATCAATAACGCTACAAAAAGCCGTGGCGACCAGGAAGGTCAGAGGTTACGCCAACGCCGTATTGAAGAAAAAAAAAGGTCTGTGGTAATTGTTAACATAAGTGTCTAAAGTATACATTGTGGTAAGTATGTCAGTGCAAGTATGAGGTGGTAAGGTTTGGTGGGGTTACCTTCCTGCCGCAGCGTGTGGCGCAGGCCGCGCGTGGTGGGCACGAGCAGCGCGCACACGTCGGACTGGCCGCCGAGCCCGGCCGCGCGGAACAGGCACGTGAACGTGTTCGCGCACACGTAGAAGTACGGGCAGTGCCGCGCGCGCACCAGCTGCGACGGTTAGAAATTTTAAATTTTAAATAAATTTTAAATTTTAAATAGAGTTACAATGGCGATCAGTCGAAGTTCGTATGAAAACTGATGTCGTCGATTCCGCCCCACCTTTCGCCTCCACTACATTTGTACTTAAATAAATATAAAGGTTACATATTATATGCAATTTAAAATCTGGCCAAACGTAGCGCCGCGCAATGGAACGAATCACACGCATACACCGCCGTATACCTGAAACAAGGAGCGGAAGCTCTCGGTCCAGTCGCGGAGCAGCGCGGCCTTGACCTCCTCGTTGTTGGCGAGCGGGCCGGCGGCGGCGGCGCGGCCCCCCGCGCGCGGGAACAGCGACAGCCACGGCAGCTGCGGGTGCTGCCAGTACAGGCAGCTCTGGTGGAAGCGCGCGCGCGGGGACGTGTCCAGCGTCGGCGAGCGCGCGGTGTCGATGCAACGGACGAATCTGAAAGTCGACATTCGGAGAATTTTACCTTATGCAATACTCAAATGCTCTAACACTATATGCAACTAATTACAAAAACAATGGGGGATATATAATACATAATTATAGTACATAGTACATGTATAGTGGATCATTCTTTGGCTTTTTCAATGTAACACAATCAATAGAAACTTTAATTTAGAATTTATTCGTTAATCTACATGTGAATTGAAGATTAAATAGGAATGTTATTATAGTATGGCCTATTTAGTTATTATAGTAGTGCTAGTTCTAATTTCTAAACTAAAAAATCAGAACTATTCGCTAACATACATCAAATTGTTTGAGATTTTTCTAAACTCAATTTCTGAAAATAGCTTAGTAACACAATCAGAAACATAGAAGTAGTCATAATCTATTTACCCTGTGATTCCTGATGCTTCCTCACTGGCCTTCAGCATTGCAGTCCATGCAAATGGTTTTGGGGACATTAATCTCAGCCTAGTCTTAAGTGCCCAATCTATTGTCAAATATTTGTATTTATTTTCCACTACGGGCTGAAAAAGAATGTAGAAGAGCATGTTATTAGATTACAATATATTGCATAAAGGCAACAGCCAGTTAACTATAACCACAAATAATCATATTTTTATTCACTTACAGGTTCTATGGAATGATCTGCATTATACTTCTGTAATAGGTTAGAGAAAGTTGATAGTTTCTCCGTATCTACATCATTTTCAGGTTTTTCTGCTACCTTGGCAGGCAGCTTGAGCAGTGCAAATAATGTTTTATCACTGGACTCCTCTGGAGCTGGTACATCCAACTTAATCCTCTTACTTTGCTCTGTGTTATTTCTGTAAATATAAGATCTCCGTGAAAGTTTGTGTCTTAACAATGACCTTGATAATGTTGCTTCCGTAACAAAAATCACTGCAACCCATAACTGTTCCACTTCTGGGCACAGGTCTTGTCTCACAATGTGAGGGTTACAAGCCATAATCTACCACACTGGCTAAGTGCCGATTGAGGAATTCACACAACTTTGAGAACATTATGGAGAACTCTCAGGTGTGCAGATTCCCTCACAATGTTTTCCTTATCCGAAGCAAATGATAATTAATTTCTAATACACACATAATTATACAAAATGAGAGGTCCATGCATAATTTGATCCCCGGCCCCTGATTCCAGAGTCCAACATTCAAACTATTTGGTTATCACTACATTTGTATTGCACAAATATACTTACTTCAAAAATGGGTTCTTTCTCTTATCTCCATTAATAATCTTGGAGAAATCCAGATCTACACTTTCTGGGGTAGGAGGATCTTCACTCGAGGAACTTAATGGTGCTTTCATGCGTTGCTATATGAAACCATATAATTTGTCATGAATATTATAAATAATACAAGTATTACAAATGGCTAGCCTACTCAGCTCTTGGCGAACTCTAGTTAAAGTCAAGGCAAAAATGCCAATTTTACCTGGAGGTCACCGAGCTCTGTACAACCAAGATTAATATAGATGGTACTAATCTGAGACTATAAAAGTAATAATAATGTAAGGTGTTAAATTCTGCCTTAGATGCAATTTATTAAACAATAGAAAGAAAAGACAGGTCAATTTCAACTGATGGCCACTGAGGATGGTGGCAGTCTTATGTCTTGTTTTGGAGGTCACTGGACTTTGTAGCGTCCAGTTTAATCCCAACGGTCCCGTAATCCCAACGAGCTCGTGGCGTTTCAGAAGGCCTAAATGACTAGCTTATTCCATGTGTGTTAATACTACTTTAAGTTTAGTTTAGGGGCCAGTAAAATCTGGAGTAAACGGTTTATTTGTTCATCCTATAATGCCGGTACCGTGCTGGGAAGGCTCGTTATTTCTTAACATGTGCGTCGTGTTACTTGCCATATGCGTAGGCGACGATGAGCATTGAGTTGAGTGCCATATTACCACAAAAACAAACTTACTTGCAATGCTTTCATTCGTTTCTTTAATTTGTGGAGTTGCATAACTTCGTTTGGAGTTTTCCATGGTGAAGGCGGCGTCATGTTGTAAATATACTTGTAGGTATAAGAAAACAATAATTCAATATAAATAATTACAAAGCGTTATTTCATTTTAAATCTGTTTTGTTGTCCCTATCAAAATTAAAGTGAAGTTTCACTTTGAAGCACAAACAAAGCATCACATTGATCACATCAATCAAACATCAAATAGATCAAAATCAACTGATCAAGTGACAACTTGACAAGTGATCACGAATTGTCATTTGTCAAGTTCAACGTCGAAGTCAAAATCATAAGTGTCAAAAAAGTCTACATACAAAAGACTTGAAAAGACTTGTCTGCTCTACTTTACGTTACTTAGACAAATGACGTAATGATAATTTTTTTTTTTTTTTTGGGATTTTATGACCTGGTATTTAAAACCTTTAGGTCAACTCTTATTTTCCATAGCTCATTCATAGGCGTAATATTACGCCTATGAGCACATTCAATTAAATTGTTTTAATTGTATTCTTGATGTATTTGTAGATATGCTTGTAATTAAGTTCGTTTTGTAGCAATTGTTTTAATGGCGGCGGGCGGGACAATAAATCACACTTATTTTCAACATCACTAAGTTCACTGGCCAACAGCCCAACACTAGTCTGTCGATTAAAAATTTTTGACAATCAAAGATAATGTGCTCCACAGTTCCATCACTTGAATTACAGTATGAACAGTTTTTATTCGCAATAATGCCGAGTCGAGCAAGGTGTGACGGTGCAGTATTATGACCAAAACGCAGTCTATTTATGATAGTAATAAACTCTCTAGTAGCATCTTCCATACGATGATACCAAGGTCTTGCAGGTAAGCTTTCTTGTATGCTTCCATACCATTTTCCTTTCGTATCTTGATCTTTCTTCCACATTTCTAACCACAACTTTTGAATATTCTGGTCAATACATTGCAAGTAATCGGACATAGGAACATTCATTGTATGTCTAACGTCAACAGCATTAACTCCTTCATATGCAGTTTTATCAGCCATTTCATTGCCAGAGATACCTTTGTGGGAAGGCACCCATAGAAAGAAAACTTGGATATTTTTAATGTGATATTGGTGAATTATTTGTTTAATGAAGTAAAGGATATAATTGGACTTGAATTTAACTGTGAGGGTAGTTAAAGCTGTTATCAAACTTAAGGAATCAGAAATTATTAAAAAATATTTAATGTTATTGATTTCACGAATACGCATCAATGCCTGATACACTGCATATGCCTCTGCCGTAAATATAGAGCAGGGTTCATGCAGAATAAAGCTTGAAGAAAATTTTGCTTGTGGATCATATAGAGCAGCATGTACATAATCACTTGCTTTGCTCCCATCAGTGTAGATAACATAGTACTTTGTATTTTCCTCTAAAAATTTAAGCATTTCTGAATTATTGTTTATTGTCTCTTGAATTACATTAATTGGATGTGAAATACACTGATAAGAGAAAGAGTAACATGGCCATGGATACTGTTTTCTAATTTTTGATAAACTATTGTCTATTTCCAGAAATATATCGGACAGTGTTGGAGAATTACCGCATAGTAGACCTTGTGCTGTTGTTAATGGTCTTCTTGGGGATCTATCTATATAAGGTACAATTTTGTTTATTACTTGAGTGTTATTTGATGCTATTAATTTGAGACAGTATCTTTCAGCAAGTAAGATCCGTCTCAAAATCAAAGGCATCACTTTTGTCTCAACTTCCATGGCCCTTATGGGAGTCGAGCACATAGCACCAGATATTATTCTTAAAGCCTTATTCTGCAATATGTCTAATTTATTTACATGAGAACTATTTATATAAGCGAGTGAGCTATAATCTAAGTGACTTCTAACAATACTTTTGTACAATATTGACAATATTTTCGGGTCTGCACCCCATGTTATACCACAAAGTGATCTAATAAGATTTAGTCCTATGTGAGCATTTTTGGATACATGTTTAATATGTTCTTCAAAAGTTAGTTTTTGATCCAGTATTATTCCTAAAAATTTCTTTGAATTGACTCTATTTATAATTTCATTATTGTAAATAATATTTGAATTTGAGGTTTCATTACCAAAAAACATAACACTACTTTTAGAGGGGTTAATTTTCAAATGTAAATGATCATTATAATATTGTAATAGTTGATGTAAGGATTTGTTAATATTGTCTATTGCAATCTCTAAGTTGTAATTTCTGCTGTATAATACAATGTCATCAGCAAATTGTAAAATATTTATATCCTTATTATTTACATATTTACAAATCTCACTTGTGTATATATTGTACAGCAATGGAGATAATGTGGCACCCTGCATTGTACCTCTTGAGGCACATTTGGGTCCATATAAAATATTGTTATGCCTAGCATAGATTGTCCTGTTGTTCAAAAAATTATAAATCCACTTACATAAGTGCCCGGGCACACCTAACCTAGACATGATTTGAACTAGTATGCCAGGATCAACACTGTCAAAAGCACTTTGAACGTCTAGGAATACACAAACAGTATTTAATTTTCTATGTTTTGCATTTTTCAGGTCAGAGATTAAAGAGGTGAAACTGTCTGCACTACTACGTCCTCTACGGAAGCCATATTGTATATGTGGAATTAAACACTTGGATTCAACATACCAATCAAGACGGACTTTCACCATATTTTCGAATATTTTACCAAGACAGGATGACAAGGAAATTGGTCTATAAGAACTAGCAAACTCAGGAGATTTGTCGGGCTTAAGTATTGGGACAACACACTGTGTTTTCCATGACTGTGGAATAACTTTATTATGCCAAAGCAAATTGAGGATTTTAAGAAACAACTTTTGTACAGATACATCTAAGTTTTTAATTATAATGTAAGGATAATCATCTAAGCCAGGAGTTGTATTTCGTCTAGACTGCAAACTTGTTGAAAATTCAGACCATGAAAATGGATCTAGTAAAAATTTAGAATTTGGGTTATCATTGTTGATTTCAAAAAGAATGTTCAGTTGATCTACTTCAATTAAATTGCTATTATCTGATAATTTATCTAAAAGTGGAGATATAAACTCATCTGTATATGATTTATTCTTAGGTCTTATGCCTTTGAACATTTTTAATAAATTCCAAATTTTACTTATGGGAGTATTTCTATTAAAAGTGTTACATAAGTTATTCCATCCAATTTTTTTCTGTTCTGAAATTGTTCTCTTTTTCTGGGCATCTTTTCTTTTGTAATTAATATAATTCTCAATAGTAGGCTCTTTTCTATATAGTTTTAGTGCATTATATGAAGCAATAACACTTTGTTCGCATATACTATTCCACCAAGGAGATGGTGGTCTGCTTATGAAAGTGTTTGTTTTAGTGAGCTTTGGAATTGACATTTCTTTAAGAGTATCTAAATGAGAACAGAAATTATTATAGGTTGAAATAGGATCATGTGATTGAAGTACCAAATCATTAAACATTGTTTTTGAAAGAGCTGTGTATGTTGCCCAGTCAGCTTTTTTATATATGAACCTATCTACAGGGGAATTGAGATGATATTTATCTATATTTAATGAAATCTCTGTTATTGTTGGATAATGGTAACTTCCCATTGTGTCGTCATGTACAGACCATTCACATAGTGGTGCGAGGCTGCCACTTATGAAGCTTACATCAATGGCAGAAGGAGTTTGTCTAGGGCGATTTACAGTTGTAGGTCTACCATCATTTAAAATACACAAATCTAAGTCATCAATTAAATTAAATAAATCCTGACCTCTACCTTTGGTTGACTGACAACCAAATGCAATATGATGAGCATTAAAATCACCACTCATAAATATGGGCTTTGGCAGATCATTAATAATGTAACGGAGTCTATTAATTCGTATTCGCCCACTTGAAGGCGGACAGTATACACAGAGAATTGTTAAACTGCTATGTCCAGTTGATACAGACACAGCAACTGTTTGAATGTCCTCATAAAATCTGGTATTTAATATATTATACTTAAGGTATGGTTTAATCAGTATTGCAACTCCATTATGAGCATTGTTTGAATTTTTGTTGTAAATATTATATCCTGGTATTTTAAAATTATTATCTTTGAACCATGTCTCATTAAGAAGGCAAATATCAATATTTTGTTGTTTTAAGAATTGAATTAATAAAGGTTTTTTACTATTTGCACTTTGAATGTTATACTGAGCAATACGTAGCTTGGATTGTGTAGGACTAGGCCCTACACAATCCATTATGTTAAGTTTTTTAATAATGCATCTTTAATAGTTTTCATATTAGTGGGTGTACTGTCATCTTTATTGGCTAATTCCACCAACGTCTGCACTAGGGCCATAAGTACATCGTTGTTGGAAATTATTTGAGTTTTAAGGTCTTCCTTAGAATTAACTATTTTAACTTTATTTACATCTCGTACAGGCTTATTTACAGAGGTATTTACAGACTTATTTACAATAACATTACTATTTACAGGTTGTGGTTTTGGTGGTGGGAGTGTAGGGAAATCTGTTCCATTGATGGCGACCTGTTTTGTTAAGGCGGCACTTGCATAAGATATGTTGTTTTTCTTTTCTATAATCTTCTTAGTTTTAATCGGACATAATCTAGATATCGCGAGATGAGGCCCACTACAATTTATACAGCTGATTTCTGTTGGTTTATCACATTCCTTATACAAGTGTTCACCTCCACAAATACTACATCTTTGTTTACCATTACAAATCTTTGCTGAATGATTAAATTTAAAACACTTATAGCACTGTAGTAATGGTGGAATGTATTCAAAAACTCTGTACGAGAATAGATCATATTGTACATTATTAGGCAGTACATTAGATAAGAAAGTGATGCTTACAGTCTGCAATGGAATGCGCTCTTGTCCTACTTTCTTTGAAAACCTTCTTATTGCCACTATTTCATATGTTGAAGAAAGCCTTGTGTAAAGTTCTTTGTTAGATATACTCGTTGGAACAAATCTAATAATGCCGGTTTTTTCAATTTGCGCTGCCGGTATGAACGCCTTCATGTCATATTTTGTGAGGAATGTGGTGTTATTAATAAAGTTATTGGCCGTATTATATTGCTTGAAGATAACTGCTATTTTATTGGCATTCACCCTCTGAATACCCGTCACACCTTTAATGTCCATTGCGAAAATATGGTTTAAGTAAGTAGGGCTCTTGTTGCCCAATCTGTCGTCTTTTGTGGATTCCACATACACTTTAAAGTCTGTGTTGGTTGAATTTTCCGGATAGAGTCGTTTATAATTCGGTTTATAATAAGGCAGATACGCATCTCGCTCATCGCCGCAGTCCGATCGTCCAGACCCAGAGCCTCCTCCTTCATCCGCAGGCCGTGGCCGTTTTATTGAGGCGGGCGGGTGAGACCCGCCCCCCTCGTTTACCTCCATTGCTATTGTGCTTTTCAGCAGCTAATAGCTATATTTAATTCACTTTAACTATTAAAAATTCACTATCTAAAAGAAAATTTTAAAATTAAAGTAAAAAGACAACCGCGCTTTTTCAAGGTTCCCGCCAGAATCACGTAATGATAAGCGTACACGCCACAGAGTACTTTTGGTGGACGCGTGCACTGCACCTACCTAAAATTAATGTACTTTAAATAGGTACTTGCTAACTTTATTGCACACACTTTTCTTACGTCTACTAGGCTCACCTCATCATAACTCATGGACTTGTGGGACGTGGAAGTATAATTATTATATTAATAATACATTATAATTAGCTAGATAACTTTAGAGACAACCCATATTCATACAGCAAACATTACAGTAGCACAGTACTTACGGTTGTGACATTACAAATTAAAACCACTTGTAGATTGTTATCAGCCACATCCTTATAAACATAAAGACATAGACAAAACCTTGTTTGTCTGCAATGAGCAACAACCGACCGAACACCGGACTCCGCGGTGTACTGCAGTACTGCTTCACCACAGAGTACTTTATGTGCTTCACCGTGACAACGCGCCCCGCACAGTCAGCGTTGAAAACGACTTGGACACCACACCGGTCAGAGCCTTGGCTCACCCTCCTTACAGTCCTGATCTGTCACCGTGTAACTTTCTGTTGAAAGGGATATAGTTTTCATCGCTGGAAGACGCGCTAACAGCGTTCGAGAATGCCGTGGTAGAGGTGTCTGCGGCGGATTGGAAAATGTGTTTCGAAAATTGGTTCAGACGCGTTCAGAGTTCTCAGAAAATATTTAATTAAAATATCTTATCCATTGAGGTTAGTTTTTTAGTTTCTCAAAACTTTCTGGGTATCTCACGTACATAGAAAATATCCATGTGTATAACATGGATGTATTGTTACCTACAAATATTAGTTAACTTCATAGTATAATTTGACCCTTAGATATTATAAAGTTTATCGTGAAATATTGTTCGGGACACGGCATAAGAGAGCCCTCCCGCGCCAATCTGGGTTTTTGGCGGACAATGATTTGCATCGGTGATGCTTTAGCTGCCATCGAAATCTGCGGGCGACGCGGACGGGGTCCCCATCAAGTGGTAAAGTTGTTGCCATAGCTGCTCATTGGTCGGTTAATTCTTTTAAAATCCATGACCTATCATTTATCTGTTAAATATAAAACTTAAAATTAAATAAACTTAAAATTTAAATAATCATTTTGAAATTGGTGTCGGTCTCGGAACTTTACGCTCGGTAGATGAGGGATGAGCACCAGTGCACGACTACCAATGTGACCGGGGAATAAGGAAACGTGTCAGCCAGCAGTAGAATAGTATACTTAAGATGCGACACTTCATCGCATGTTATCCTTGGCGGCAGGTCTGCTTCTTTTCTGATGATCTGTCGAGCTGGGTGGATGCTAGAACCGATGTGGTCCGTCAAGTGGTAGAGTTCTTCATATATTTTTTTGTGATCAACGGCAATGTACCCATTGATGATGAAATTTTGATGGAGTAATTTTTTTTTATTAAGAGTTAGTTCACTTAAGCTCCACGTGGAGCTTTAAAGCCTCTTACAAAAGTTTTGGCACATGGAAAGTGTCTGACACCTATGATACTATGTAAGAATAATGTTCTACAAAACATATACAAAAATCAGCCATGTTAAAATAAGTGAAGTACTTAGCTCTTATTTTTAGCTGCCTTTCTTACCTGGTACCCCAGTGTCACGAGGTGAGCTTCCACAAGCACGCAGGTATTCAAAGAACATGGACGCTACTGAGAAAGTAAGGTTTCATCCACGTGAAAATAAGTTATGTCAGATCGCTCTAGGCTCGTACTCTACTAGTCCAGTTAGTAATTGTTAAGAATCTCGTTCTAATTCGGTCTCAGATGTGTTGCTAACCTTGAGGAATGAGATGGTCGCCTCTAAATAAGTGTAACCGCCTCCATAAAATGAACGAATAATATAATACGAGCCTGGAACAAGTTTGTAAAAGGAATTCCAGAACAAATTTTATGTGTACAAACATGGGTGTAGGTGCGTCATCCGAGGTCCACATGCATACACATGCATGCAGAGCCAGCTGCCCCTACCTGATTACGCTCATGGCACAAAAGATAAGTAAACTCATGGTTACAGAGTCTCAGACATAGTAAGTAAAAGTTTAATAAAATATATTAGCGGAAGTAATACACAGGTAAGTATGTTATAAAAAGCCTGTTCAATGTGAATCTTTGCGTTCTTCTTTATGTCGTGTCCTTTAAGTTGAATTGCTAAAAATAAGAAAGTAACTTAAGTACTTATTGTGTGAATTCATAGTTTTCCTTTTTCAAATTCAATTGATTTGTCGGACAAGAAGTCTGTTAGTTACCAATTTAAAACTCGTCATGTTGAATGCATATCATCTGAAGGAATTCTTAAGAATCGTATGACTCATCTTGGAATACTGAACTGTAGTACACCATGCAAGTATAATGAATTGGTACTTGTAGGTATATTTTTACAGTTCCATGCCTATTTATGATTTTACTTTTCCAAATTGAAAGACAATTAGAGTGGCGAGTGCAATACTAATGAGTATACTCAGTAAGTTATTTAAAACCTAAAACTTTATGACTTCGCTGCGCTACAAAGTCAAAAAGTAGGTAACAACGTTTATTGTACTAAATATAGCTTTTAATAGCTAGTCGTAAAGCAACGTAAATTAGTTTAAATAAAGGTTATACCGTGTACGACAAATTCCAGCGTTTTCAGAAAGTACAAATCCGGCGGAGCAACGACGCTAGTCGCTACACCAAAGCGCGATGCGATGACCTATCAAATCTCAGCAGTACGTGTTTCTCTCGCGCCTGGCCGTGGCGGTCACACGCTGCTCTCGCTACATCAAGAAAATATCCGTGCCATAAGTTGCGAAATTAAAAAAATAAATGAAAAATGGCGCCAAATTAATCTTTTTTATACTAAACAAATTCAATAACATGTCGGTTATTTAAAATTATGTAAAAAGAAGTAATTGTAACTGATTTTAATTCACGTTTCCAGTTAAGTGTGTACAGTTGTTTATTTTTCAAAAATGACGGGAATCGTAAGTGACTGCTTCGGTTTTTTAAAGAGAAGAGTCTTTCTGGTAAGTTTCTTTAAATTATTTCCATTTGTAGAACTTGGGAAAGTTATAAGCAAGCTTAAATAAACGGTACATTCTGATAGTAAATTTAATTTACTCTGTTAATGTCTAATTTATTTTTATTTGTTCTTTTCCTTGTATTTTGTTTTATGGACGTAGCATTTGCGAATTTCGAAATTTCTCGGTACCCTTACGAAATTCCAAGAACAAAACGATGATGTCAACTTAACCATTCTACAAGATATTTTTGTCTGTGTAATCCATTACAAAACTTCTATAAATTTTAATATAAAGCATGTGTAGTAAAATTGCAGTGGATGGTAAATTAAGACGGTGACATAAGTTTACGTAGGTGTTGTAGATAATATTAGCGGCCTGTTTCATTGTACATGAATCATGGTTTTGTTACTTTAAATTACTTAGTTTAATAGTAAGTTGTTCAGAAAGAGATTAGCGCGGGAGGAATTTTTAACGCGAAAGGAGATATTTTTAACGTATCTAGTTTTTAATTTTGAATTTATCATAATTATGTTCTTTCCCTAAAAACCCTTGACTTATTATTCTAAAACTAATGAAAATGTTTACGGAATTAAAGTTTGTAAGGTATGCTCCGGTCCGATCGCTGCGAGTATTTTATTCTTTGAGATTTTACTAAGTTAGTAAATAGGTACTTTAAAAAATTATGTTGGTAAATAACTGATTTTGTATTTCTTTAGGTGAAACATGCCCATGGTTTCCAAATTATGCAGTAATCATGGTAATATTTGAGCTCTTCGGAACAATCTCATTATTACGGTTGCATACGTTGAATCTCTCATCTCATATTACGGTTGAATTAGGTCATTAACGGGAACCAGCGTCCTAATTATTTAATTTGAATTGCTGATACATATTAAAATCTTTCATCTTCTTCTTGGTCGCGTCTTCATAGCTGAAGGTCGTGCCTGCTCTGGTAGCCCTTCTAAAGAAGGTGGTTCCTTATTTCTTTCCAGTGAGACCGATCATCGGCTTGTCGGATGCATTCTGTGATAGGCAGTTCTATAAGCTCCTTGATCTGGTCCGACCATCTAGTTGGTGATCTCCCACGCGATCTCTTACCTTCTACTTTGCCAGTGATAATTAATTTTTCAAGGCAGTCCTCATCCTTACGGCGAGTTATATGGTTATAGTCTAGTTTGCACTTTCAGCTCTGTTAATATAGAATTGTTTGTTCGCTTGGCAGTCCATGGAATTCGGAGCATCCTGCGCCAGAACCACATTTCAAATGCATCTATTTTTCGCCATCACTTGCCCGAAGTGTCCAGGTTTCCACGCCATAGAGAAATAGGTATTGAGAAGACCAGTGTTCTGACAAGTCGGATTTTGGTTCGTTTTGTTATATTTCGATCCCGCCAAACTTTGGTTAGACCTGTCATTGCCGCTTTCGACATCTGGATTCTTCTCCCTATTTCCAATTTGCATCTCCATGGTCATGTACCTTTCATAATAATAATAAAATTGTAGGTTTTTCACGTCATTTCCGTTTCAACGACTTTCAAATCACAACGTTTTCACTTCAAAAATGTAAAATTGTAGATAATACAGGACAAAACATTTTGATGAACGTGATGATAAAATGATATAGATACTACACTACTACTACTATTATAGTAGTAATATGTCAATGATAATCATAATATCAACATAATATGACATGACATGACCACACATGACGTAATTAATATTTTCTAGTAAGCTTCGAATGTCGAATCCCTATAGCCGTAATCCTTATTCAGGATATTCCGCACCCGCACATAGTGTCCTAGTTTCCGCGGTTTCTATAGATACATGTACCTAGGTACTTTGCAATAATAATCCTATTACAGGGTTCATGTTCAATAGTGTGTTGAGGCTTTATTTGCCTTATGTATGGACATGTAAGAAAAAATGTTTATGCTGATTTATTATAGCCGTGGTGGAAGCCGACGATTAGTGGGTCGCTCCGCCGTTTCGTGCAAAAATCACCGTTTTGATTTTTTTTTAGATATTTTGCACTTATTTGTACTAAATCTAATTCAGGTCGTTAACTGATTTAGAAAATCTGGAAGGCACTTTTATACGTTGTTTAATTACGGAGATAGTGACTGAAATTTCATGATAAATTGGGCTTGGATGGTAATTTTCAAAGCGGAAGGTAAGTAATGAAATACTTGCTGCTGTCTCTTCACCTCACCTCTGCTCACCACTTTTCAGCTCCCCGCTCCTCTTTGTTATTTTGAGGTGAGCGTGAGGTATAAAAATCCTCCATCGACAATAATTTGCGACAATGACGAAAATAGATGATGTCTTTACAAGATGTAGGTTAATCTAGGCTTTGATTGACATGTTTGTTTGTACGTGGATAATTTGTCAACATAACCATCGCGCCGTACTCCTCGTGATATAAACAACGTCCGAAATACCTAGGGACTAGCAATGTAAATAAATGTAGGTACGTTAACACACTCATACTTCACTAGGATTCCCTGTGTCGCGGGTGGCATGTACTTGTACAACACAAATAACACATCACAACACGAGAACAAACACTTATCTGTCATATAAATATCGGCCCCGGCCGGGAATCGAACCACTCGCTTCGCAGGCAGGGAGGCTACGGAGTTGTCAACTTTCTTGAAAAATCGATTTGTTGCTTAGAACTTACTGTAAGATCTATACGTTACTGCTAATAAAGGGCAGTGTAACAAGACTTCAACTTCCGCGCGGCCTGGTGCTTTCTACTTTGCCTTGGACAACAAGCCGTTCTATGGAGTTATTCCCTCGCCGCGAGACGTAGCCAAAGAATGTCAGTATGCGTTTATGAACCAGAGCTGAAAGGCGCTGTTTGATGCCGAGTTCTTGAAGAATGGAGACATTGGTGCGAAATTAAGTCCATGAAAATTTCGAGCATTCGTCTCCAGCACCACATCCCCAGAACATCTATCTTCTTTATTTCGTCCTAAAGCAAGGTCTACGTCTCCGCAGTGTATAAATTGACCATCAGAGTTATTTAGATTCCATGGTTTTGGGGATGTTCAACAAAATTAAATTAAAAATTATCGCTCTTCAGTCGTACTCTTGACAAAGTGTGTCGTTGTGTCGTGCTGATTGTCTTTCACGTCCTTGGTATGATAGCAGTGGCAATGGCTTTCCACATATCTTTGCTAGTGGCAATACGTGCACATTGCAATACATTAAATTTATAGGAATTAAGAAACAATGATAATGAAAATATGATTTTCATAGTTTTTTATGCAAACCTCCGTACCCGGTCATTTGTTTACGTTAGTTTCGGTATGTAGCCGAATCTCTCTACAAAGAAACGTTTTAGATGCAGGTCTTTTGAAAACGAGGCCAGTGTACCGCAGAACTCGCACTGCTTTATGAGCTGCCTAGATTTTTATCAAAATTTAACATCATAACTACTTTACGTCAGGAAAATAATATTGTTTTTCGTAAGTTTTAATGAAAGACTTAGTCAATTTGTTCATTTCGAAGTCACATTTTTTTAATTTATTTCTTCTTTATAAAGAAAAAGATAATTTTGTCAGACCAACCATGCCTCGTTGGATTTTTTAAATAGCCGACAAACAAGCAGACGAGCCACCTGATGGTAATTGGTAAGTGGTCACCGTGCCTCATGGACATTAGTAACACCAAAGGCATCGCTGATTTTTTCCGGCTACGAGAGAAGGCTGAACACGACAAGTCGTTTAGCAGCAGACTCAAACAAGAGGATGGTCTTCACGGAAAGATAATCTCCAATATGGCGATTGTCTTCCAACGACGTAAGGGCTTCTGATGCTAGGTTTCCTCCTTCCACTTCCCACTAATTCTTCCACTAATTTGGACTGGAGTGCGTGGTGAAGTGCGCTCCAGTCTTCTTCAATTACGTGAAGTGTAGTGTGCACTGTAGCAGATGTGGAGTGCCTGGCAATAACCCATTGATGGTTGAAACTACATATCATATTCACGGCTACACCTGGGCGTAATCAATTCAGTTTCAGTACAGATCTTTGTCTCAGTACTACAACAGCCCGGAATAGATTTACACAGGCACAAAGCACGTTTAGATCGATTTAATTGACTACGGTCCATTTACATGCCTGTTGATGCTTATACATAATTCTAGCTGTGCTAGGTAATTACTGTTGTGTAGTGTGAGGGTAGCTTGTATCGATGTTTGCATGCGCATATTACGTACCACGCGAAATGTAGAGTGTCTGTCGATTATAGCGAGTTCAGCGAGCTGAGTTGTTATCCATTTGTGCGTATTGTGTAAAAATAATATGCAAAGTTGGTAGAATGTTGATATACTCATAAGCATGTTCTTCAAGCTGATCCTTGATTTAAAAAATTACTAGCCGGGAGCTTTGCGTTAATCATCAGGTTCTAAAGCAATTACTGACGATTCTCAACATTATTTTTTTATTTTTAGGTAGTATTTGTAAATGATTTGAGTTTGAGTTAAGACAGTGAGCAAAGTGCTAGGTGGTAGAATCTTGTATTGTTTGCCTGGAGCAGTCCAAGATGAGCTTAGGACCTGTAATGTGAGTAGCTCCATCTCAGGGTCAGTTTTCAGGAACAACAATCTCATCTCCGTGATTATAAAACTGTAACTTAATGATATTAGATACATTACCTAGCAGTAGCCACGCATTGGATACGAGAAGCAAAGGTAAAATTCATCAGAGCGTAACAGATTACGTTCGCGGCAGCTGTCATCAATTCGTCAGATGCAAATGAGATTGGAATGATAGCGCGATCGACATCCAGTAATTAATGCGGGACCACACTCTAGGCTAGGCGTGCTGTCATCGGCTCCATTCAGTTGTTCAATGGAGGTAGTTGTCAAAGGCGTTATGTATAGACTCGGAGTTACGCACGGTTTGAATAGCGTCTGCACTGAAGTGGCTAGCTGCCGGTTTAAACTTCCGACGCACGTCGGCAGATTGCAACGATTTATGTTTTCTCAGTGCGCCGGCCCCGAGTGACATAGAGAATGTATGAGCTTTTCTCCGACTCGCGGCTACGGTCTTTGTAGTACGAGCGTATAGTAGTTTTACGCCGATGCGTATAGGTCTTTTCCACGACAGACCTAAATGCTCCCTAACCGGGTCAGATCATTTACCCTTTGTTTGATACATGTTTCGATCCGTTACGAGAGTTTGAGTAAGTATAATTACTTATGTAGCCGATCGTGAAGCAAGCAATGGTCAACATACCGTGGGAATATTGATGATAAACGCCAATTGTTTCTCATATCCACATTTAGATTCGCTGTGAGGCACGAACACCTTCGATCACCAATGATCAAAGACAAACACGCACATTTGATACGCCAGTAAATGTCAGCAACCGTTGACTTTGAAGAAGACTTCAATAAAATTTGTCACTCGAATGCCTGCTCTGGACATTAAGTTGAGGCACAGCGCCTCAACCGGTCTTTAGTCTATACTAAAATATGATCTTACAGAATCGTCAATACGTGACGAACACCTTCGAACTCTACCCAGAAACTTTTAGTGCGATTACTTTAAAACCTCATTTTAATCTATTTTCATAATAGTATTTTTACAATGTCTACTTTTAAATGTTCCAACTTAATCCTATTACTTACTACCTACGTGTCTAACCTACTGCAAGCATTTATTTACATTTAAATGTAACGCATTATAATAAACGTGCTAACGCCAACGATAAAGTTTAAGTGCGTCCTAGGTTTAATTCTGACCGGTATGTACCTATGTAGGTATGTATGTTCATTTGTTCCCGAAGAACTCCAAAATAACTTAATACGTAACAACTAGGAATGCTTAAAATAGCACGAAGATAAACAGCGAATGAATAAGATGTGCTTTTCAATGTTGAACGTATTCATTGACGGCTTTCATGGACAGTTGATGGTCTAGTAATAGCTACCTTTAACCTTCAACTATATTATTCATACACAAAAGGTTTGTATGTACATGGTACCTATGTATTTTAAGGTTACAAAAGATGGCTTAACTAGGATGTTAATAACTAGAAAATTAGAATCCTTGATCGCAAAAAGAACGCGTATTTTGATGATAGTTATACCTGATGAAACCGAAATAGAAAATCACCAAATACCTGATCAACATAACAACTTTACTTTTGTTGTGTGCTAAGTATTGCGTGGTAAAATTAATCATACATTGTTATAGAATCACCCCTTTTAAGTAGGTACCTACTAATCATAAAGATAATTTACACTTTCATAATAATATAAATAGGTACCAACCGAAGTTTATCAAAGTGGCCTTACTTAGTCTGCTTCTTGTGAGATAACTAATTTCATTAATCATCCGTGCCCAGGTGTGCAAAACGTAAACGGTACGGCCGATACGTAAATACGTCATCTTTATTGCGAGGGGATTAAGAATTAATTGGATTGGATAGAATATACGGTAGTAAACTAGCAGTCTGTGTAATTTAACTTGATTATTTTAGCTGCAGTTTATTTGTTGTTGCTAGATACTCGTGTATGTACTCGTATGTGCTAACGTCGTAGCAACAGGGAGTACTGACTCAGAACTTCTTATAGCTGAACAAGTTAGGTTTGTACATTGCTTGGAACGTCTATGAAAATATGAAGAAAGATAACATTTTTCTTACTTGAAACGGAAAAACCTGGAATACGGTTCCCTGTTAAAAAGTCACAAAAAACACTTAATGCAGAAGCACCCTCTTAATTAACTGGGTCCCCAAACATTTTAAAAACATTTCATGTCACAAAGCCGTGTATAGGTATAAGTAGTGGTATCAGGCAAATCGTGATAGGTTTCGCGAATGAGATTCCAATCAGTTGTGGGAAAGTCAAAGCTTTTAACGATGAACTATATAAGAGTTTCTGAACATTAAAATTTCTTTGTTTCAGATATCATGGATCTCATTAGTGATATATCTTTTTTACAACTCGTTTATATTTTACAAAAATGGACGACAATTTTTTTATTTGCGACAGATGTTGGGGGTGAGTGACATAATTAACTTTACATGGCGGTTGTCGCAAACACTTCAGTTTGTTTGAGGGCTGTAAGCGGCAATTACTGTATTTAACAAAGCTTAACTAGTAACATCTTTTGTTTAGCTCAACGTTGACGGTACAAAGCGGAGTAGAGCCTCATGTCGCTGCACTTTTGACGTTGAAAAAGCATTTATGTTCTCTCACGCTTCCTCTTATTGCATGTTTATAATTAAAACTTACTGTACAATGATCTAATTTTAAGTATTAACTGGCTTTTTACTTCGCTGAATCGTAGCCCCGAAAAATATATTTGTCCTAGTCTCGCAAAGTTTAATCATTTTCTCCAGGATAAAATACGTAAGATGAGTACGATCAGTAAGTGCGGGAAATATTGGACTCAATTTATATTTTTCAGGTAGGACTTTGCATATCGCGCGGTACGGCTACAGTTTTGAATCTGTCCTGCGCGCTAGTGCTGTTGCCGTTATGCAAGAAGCTGAACCAAATACTCTACAGAGTCCTCTCTAAGCTGTGGCCGGGGTTGTTCTTCTTCTGGCTGGAAAGGGCGAAAAAATTTCATATGACCATTGCTTGTACACTTGTTTTGTTTGCAGGTCAGTATTTTAGTTCATTTTTTATGTACGATAGTAATAAAATAGCACTTGATGTAAATTGGTCGGGTGTCGGTTCAATGGATAATCTACACTATAATCAACATTATATTTTATGGACAATATAACGTTTTGGTTAACGGTAACAAACTTTAAAATGTAAGTTATTATCACCATGACTGATGTATGACTTATATCTACTGTTTATATTTACATAATATTACTTCGCACATTTTGAACGTCTAAGTCATAATTTCAATAAATCACCCTATTCTGAGATCTTCAATATAATCAATACCTACTCTGAAAACATTTCGCAATGTCCGATAGGATCTAATAAGATAATGTACTTTAACGCGCAATTTTATACATTAGTTACTGATCCCTTTACTGTAATACCTTTAAACCGCATTTAACACATGCAAATAAAGTGTTTACAAGTTTGTATGTGTGTGCATACTGGAGTATCCATTCGACGGTAGGTACTAATCGGCTTTCATTTACTGACGCCAACCGACTCGACTAATCTTGTTTCATTAAGCAGGAAAACAGATTGGAAGACCAGAAATGTATACTAATTACTAATTTTGCTTGTTTTCATTTATTTACTATTTGTTTATATGTACATAATAACACACAAGCATAGGTTGGCACCTACCTTATCATCAAGACTTAATAAAAAAACTTAATAAGGTAGTAAGGATAGAATTACCATTGCAGTTTGCTGTTCTCACCCTGCTAACAAAAAAGCGTATTAAAAACACCTGCAAACATTAAGAGATATTGTCATAAAGCGTTGAAAGACGTCTAGATATGAAATGGATGGAACACAATTTTCATAATACCTCGAAGTGTAAGCTTTGTCGGTTTCAATCTGCTACGAACCAGTCCTCAGTACATGAGCACCGCTGTTCAGTTCCACCCACAGCCCGCAACATTTCAGTCGAAAGCCCCTCAACACCTATGCACATCCCCTTCATTTGCGCTGGTGTCTAGTATAGACATTAATTTGAATCCCCTCATGAGGGCATGTCATTCAAATGAACACAGTTCCGAGCAGTGTTTCTAAACCTTTTAGTTGAGTGCTTTTTTATGGCAAGCCTTTTATATACTTCCTCCATGTTCGCGACAGAAGTCCAAAACGGAATGAATTGAAATTGTCACATTTCGGTTTTCAATACATGTTGTTTTGGTCATTTTTTGTTCAAGTTAGTATGATTTAATTGTAAGGCCATATTTTGTAATGTGGATAGAACCAGCATACAACTCACATGAAAGTAAGCGGTAATTTGATAAATTACCGCTAGGTGAGAGGAATTTAGTGTCCACAAAAATAATCACGGGTGATCACAGAATAAGGGGTGATGAAGATTGAGCATCAGTGTTTTAAAGTCTAGACAGACCTTGTCATTATTTAATGGCGTGAGTGTTAAGTATTAGGGGCGGTTCTTTGGTTTACGAATTGTGGTGACGCGTGAAAGCCTGGCCTCGGCAACATTAAGTTCTTCAGACGATTGCCTCGGCCTTTCGGGGTTACCCTGGAACAAAAGGTTTATAATGATGAGCTGAAATTTAAACAAGGTTTTTAAATTTAATTGAAATGATGAGGGCTTTTAGTGTAAGTGTTTGCATTTTAAAAGGGTAGGAGGATATATTATATAGTAATGCTAGGCTATCCTTGCCAAGTTAGGGTTGTTATAATTTTGTAAACAACTAGTAACCAAATTTTTATTGTAACAAAATGCTTGGTCGTAGTTTTATGTTATGACAATACGATTTTAACAGTACATTCCATTCCATCCGAGTCATGAGGGTTCTAATGAAATAAAGTATTAGATCTTTCCAAAAAATAAAACTATTTTTTACCTCCAAACTAAATTACCTACAGTCCTTAACTTCGTATGTCACTCTTAGTAAAGAATAACCAGGCAGCCTTAAACTAGGTAAGGCGATCTAAAATCTAAAGGTGTACTTTGTGCCCTATGGTTACATGGTTCTCGAGGCGATTCTCAAGAACTTAATGCCCAATTGAGGTGGAAAGAAGTAGAATTCAAAGAACACTTTGCTGGTAAGGAATTCTTGACTCATAAGTGGTTGAAATGAGACTTGTAACATTTGCGTGTAATGTCAAGTGCTTAGGTTCAGGTCAAGCGTCTACCACATACGGCCCCAGAACTTGTGATAATCTTAAGTTAATAAACAAGTAAATGTCTCTTATACAACACTATTACCACAACATCCTCATCATAATGTTCCGCACCATATCGAATTAAATAAATTAATAAAATAAATTTTTGTCAGGCTTAAAATGTATCGTTGGGTAACAGACAAACAGACAACCTAATCAGGAAGTCGTTCGCTCAGACTTTATATAATACTTGCCAATTAGTTTAATATTTGAGTCAGTCTAACAAAAATTTGGACGACTCTGGGATCGAAAGCTCTGAAGGGGAAACATTAGTGGTTATTGGAACTGTTCAGGAGAGACTAGGTGTATTGACAATGACATCTATGAACAAAAATTAATGTGAAGTAATGTTTTGCCTTGTTTCGATATTGTATGCATCTTTTAAGATTACCGTATCAAATTACCGTAATTTTAATACTACGTAGGTAGTATCGTCGTTGCACATAAAGCTTTGAAAGTTTGAAACAACTGTACTGATCTTGTTTCGTTGTTTCAGTGATACACTCTATATCACACTTTGTTAACTTGTGGAACTTCTCTCGAAACTACGATGAAGAAAGAAAGGAGATAAATCTGGCGAGCTACAGGAATGAGGTTAGTTTAGAAACAATGTCTTACTTTACTTTGTCTAGTTTAGCATGTCGTACATATGAACTTTTGCATATTTTCTTTGAATCCCACGAAGGAATTCCAATTTTTTGGCTCAGTGATAAAGTATAGATTAGTTTTTTTTTATGTAGTTATAAAATCCCCGAATGTTCACTAGCCGAAAAATTGTGTGTGAAAGTGGAGTGCTCGTTGTTTATTTTGTTAAAATGTACCAAAATGAAGTGCTCTGTAAATTTTAACATTGTTGCCGTGTTTATTGTTTTTAATCGAGGCATTTTGATCAAGTTTGCGCGTGTTTATATTGCAATACGCACGGTGATGTAATTTCAAAAATTTATGGCATCCGCACAGTTCCAATCGGCAACGTAAATTATGCCGATATCATTTTAACAGGATTTATAGGTCATTCTGCATTTCAGCGATCCTACCATTATAGGGCAATGCAGCGATCGTTAATAAATTATTATCGGTATCGGTATAAACATTCAATGTGAAGTTGTCTGTTACGATTCTCTGAGTTATTTGCGCCCGGTATTGCTGAGCTGATCGCGCGGCTGTCGTAAATATTATCTAGGTTTTTTAATATGCATTTATCTTTTTAGTCATCGGACTCCTATTAATACTACGGAACAGCATTTAAGCCAAAATTATGTGCATAATCAATCACAAAACAAAAAAAAAACTCATCATTCGTATTAGGACGCATCTTTTTTCTTCATCTATTGCTTACGCGGGGTATACAGCTACACCGTTTCCAGCGTATACCTATTGCAGAGATAACGGTATCCACGTTCAGTAAAGAGGGTATCGTTTTAAATGTTGTTATTATCCGGTTTTTTCATCAGAAGCCCATTATGTCCGTTCGCCACGCAAGGGCGGAATTAATAATGGCGACGTGTCAAGTGTTTGTATGAACAGCAAACACCGTTCTTTTGTCACAGTGCCGCCGGCGTGGTGTTCGCTATTGTGTCCCGCCCCTCTGCAGCCTGCTTAGGTCACTTGCTTGGTACTTAGCCGGGCCTGAAAGATTCCATTCCTCTTTCCTTTTTTTCTTGGGTAACATCCTTTACAGGTCACTGAACATAATGCTGAATGCCTGAGTCATTAATATGACTCTATAAAAAATTGTATTCGCATTTAAATCATTTTTTTTGAAAACGACGAGTAAGTATAAAATAAATATTTCTACTTTTAAAATTAGTGTGTGATGAACATTGACTTATTGTAATAATAAGACAATGGTGATGGAGTAGGCCTAACAAAGGAGATAATATTTTTTTTGTTATCCATCTTCTCGTGAAAATGTTTGAAATAGAATATGTAACGGATAGTAGGTCCACAATATTATTTTAAAATGAATATACTAACATAGAAAAAACCTAATTTAAACGCAGAACCGTACGTCTACTAAAAATAAAAACCATTTAAATTATTGAAATGATAAGGTCTCTGACGACGGATGTAACACGCAGAAAAATAGACGAAAAGACAACCTCCTTTTTAAAGTCTAAAAATGTGATTTAATATTCTAGCCGCTCGGCTTTTAAATGAGCGTGGCAAGCAGAACCGTATCTTGACGTGAGTCGCCGCGTTGAGGGCTCGCTCTTCGTTGGAAAAAATCTTTTGAAGGACCTTTACTGACCTACAACGTGGTCTGATAGAACATCTAGGGCATAGTATTTAAATTACGCTGGCACTACGTCACTAGAAATATGCTAATGTTCGATAGTACGAGTTTAAGGTGTAGAGTATACGTATGTTACTAGGCGTATAGGTTTCGGCGCGTGGATAGATAACTTGTGTAATATTGAAGCATACATGTCTGTCTGGTCTGGTATACGGTGATAGTATAATATAATATTCTAAGCCTTAAAAATGTTTAAAAAAAATAAAACTATTCATTTTACAATATCATTCTAAAAACTTATTCCTACGTGGAATTGAAACGTGTAACATGGTAAAATAATTGAAGCATGCTATAATTTACCCTCGCCTACCCTAGAACGTGATGGGTATCTATCAAGGGGAGCTCTTTCTTTCTCCATGAGATGGTGTTCACAACTAATGTGTTTGTGTTTCGAGAAACTATTTAGAAGAGTTTAATCAGTAGGTACGCTTTATCATTGTGTTGATATGACTCGAATAAAGGCTCTTGAACTTAAACTGATTCTGCATCAATTCTGCTTACATGAAAGGTACATAAATCGGTAGCAAATAGGTAATGTAAATCGAGATATTCTAATAGGAGGATATTTCAATGAATGTTAATTTGAGGTAAACACAAACTCAGACATAGACAAAGGGACAGCAAGACTAAAGAATTAGATAATTATAGAAAGTGATTTTAAATGTTGTTAAAGTACACTTACCTACTTGTAATTGTCATTAATATAGAGTCAGAAGTGTTTGCACGAGAAAGCAGTAATATTAAAAATATAAAATTGAGATTTTTGGGCATATATTTTGTTACAGAATCCCTTTCTCCTGTTGATGAGTGTAGCAGGCGTGACTGGTACCTTGATGTTGTTGATCTCGCTAAGCATGGGGCTGACGTCACTGAGGGTCGTGCGTCGGAAGATTTACAATGCGTTTTGGTATACCCATCAACTGTATCTGCCTTTCTTGCTTCTGTTGATGATACATCCGTTGAGGTAATAAGAATTGCATTCCATATTTCTTTTATTATAATTTACTCAGTTAACATATTAAATTCTTAATGACTTTTTATAGATATCATTATGTGTGATTTTTCTTGTTACAGTGGTGCATTGAAAGAGGAGGTGTTGGTGGAACAAAACGTGAATTATTACAATTCTAGTCGTGTCGAGGACTGGGGAAACCTATCCGCTGAGAACTCGCCACAGTTTGTTCCGATCAGATCAAAGGTAAGTTCCATATTATTAGTATATTAAGTTTGTGGTTCTACAATATTACCTACTAGTCAAGCATGCGAACAAGTAGTTCCACGACTAATACGTCGGAGAACTAGAGGAATCAATTATACAATTTACCTACCTATCGTTAAGATTAACTGTACTTGCCATATTGTTGCCATAATGATAAAGACTAGGTATTCTGTCTTTTCTTCGTGTTTCGATATCTAATAATTTCTAAAGTGTTTAGGTTCGAAGGAGAGGCGCACTGTTCAGTGAATGGTAAGTGGTCACAAAACGGTGGATTACTCTAAGGACTCCTTGATTACGAGAAGAGACCTATACAGGGTGCAGGGCCTCTGCAGTGAGTTACTAATAGGTTGAAGTCTAGAAATCTTTAAAAGTTCTGCGTATCTTATTAGTAGTGTACCATTTTTTATTGCCACGATAATTATCTAAAGGAAACTGCTTTGTTTTTAAGACCCCCAGACAAAATAGCTCTGTATATTTTATGTCTGATGTTCCAATATTCTAGTGGACAACAAAGCGTATTTGTATTGTTTTATATACCTTCAAACCACCTTCAGTAATGACGGCTTCTACAATAAAGTCATTTAGCTGAGATGCAAAGCAAAGTACCACAATAGCGGGCGCGGTCTCGGGGATAATTGAACATGGCACTGATGGCTGCAGGCGCACCGTAATGAATCAGATTAAACTTAATGTATAAGAGAATTTAATTTCTGCAGATAATATGCGAGACATTTATATTGTTAAAGACGTCACTGAGAAAATCGCCTTTAACTCGTAAATTCATTTAAGTTGGAACGGGAAGCGACGCTACCCACAATAATTGGCGTGTTAAATGTGAGGTACTTAACAAAATTTCTGAAGTTTTGGAAAGCCACAGTAAACAATATTTGGATTTTAATGGATCATTTTAACCATTTGGCTTGAGAGATAGTACTTTCTTTGTTCTCTTCTCTTCTCTTTGGGTCATACTTACTGATGTCTATGGGCCACAGTGATCACTTGCTATCAGGCAGCTCGTCTACTCGTTTCTCAGTTTGTTTATAAAAACAAATTAGGAATTTTAAATGGATAACGTCTTGAACGACACCCATTGCTACCTGGACTAACCATCCTAGTCCTGATTTGAGTCTTGTTCTGTGCCGGTTAAAGTTGTCATGGGCGGCAGCGGAAAGGTGGCGCTGCATGCTCGTTAGCTATTTTAAAATTTTAAAAAGCAGCATATTATAAAGTTTCTAATTTGTGTGTAGTCTTTTCTTTCTTATCGTTGTAATTTTCTTAAGGTAAGTCGACAACGAAATGCATTAGTTAAATAAATATTTCATAATGTTAACAGTAGGTATCAGTGTCACATAAAGTAACCTTTCTACTGGCCTTCACTTCCTTTATTTACATTACGAGTAAAGCCACAATATGACTGACGAAATACTATTGATTGGCTGATAATAGTTAGCGTCATGGGAATTACTTTGCTATTTGGATCCAAATTATCGAACTTCCTGAGTACTAAAAATTTGCATGTGAAATGAACAAATAATCCCCACTGTGGAATTTTGATGTTGTTGTGATTCTGTTTATATTGCATCTATAGCTGCGATGAAGAATAAGTAGACTTTAGAGCCTATGGTATACTAAAATAATAAATTAGACCAATGTTTTTATTTAAAACAAAGACATTCTTTTAGCTTCCGATATTAAAAAAAAGAATGATGCGATGCTCATTTTATCTCTTGGCCAACAACACATCGGGGATACGTCTCATTAAAGATATAATTATAAATTGCCTGTTGTTGTACGGACCGCCTGCTCGTTAGGAGTTGAAAAGATCAAATTTTACTTTTGGTTTTATTTATTCTTAGTAGTACGTGTACGTAAGCTGTACCTGGGCATTACGCCTTGTTTCTGAATACGAAACGAAACGGAGGATGGGTTGCTTGCTAATGCTGAAACAGTCAAGCATATTTCTAGTTGATATTGTACACACAACACTAAATCAGGACAGTTTATTGTTGGCAAATGTGTATTCCTGTTTATTTACCGAATGTACAAGAATAGATCGAGTTCCATGCTCTTATACCAATTGTATTATTTGAATACCATCTGATACCTAAGCATATTTAATTCAGCAGGGTTCTGCTTGACAGATTCTACAGGATTCAATTTTATTTCTACGTATCGTCCCCGAACGATTGATGTTTTGTGTATCTTCTACTATAGGACAAGAGATGGACACCAATTATATGACTAATGTTATATTAGAAACTGTTTGTCTGTTAGAACGTGTTCGGCATGGTAGCTTATTATACACAACGCATTTTTGTCATTTCAGCTTGACTCATAATTAATTACGTTTCGCTCTATTAATTCCCTTTTGTTCTATAATTCTTTTATCCATCGTCCATCTTGTATTCGTTGACGTAGCTTTGTAAGAAGTTGTTTCGCCGTTACTTCTAGAAGTTAACGTGTTACAATCTATACTAATAAGTTTTATAAAGCTGAAGAGTTTGTTTGTTTGTTTGTCTGTCTGTCTGTCTGTCTGTCTGTCCGTCCGTCCGTCCGTCCGTCCGTCTGTCTGTCTGTCTGCATCGGAAGAGCAGTGCTGCATGCTCGTTTGCTATCATAAATCCGCAAAATCGTGAATAAAATTGTCGCACCAAATAAATAATGTTGTTTCCAGACTTGGTTGTGGATGGCTCTCTCCCTCAGCTGTTTCTTCGTCGATCTTCTGTGGCGGGTGTGTTCCAGAAACCGAGCCGCTGTCCATATACTCAACGTAAGTCAATTAGGTGTCAATTATTTAGAACACCAATGTTCGCTCACGCAAATGGATCTCCTCTTTGTAATGGACTCGTAAATCACATCAAAGTGCCATTACTGATAGGGTGTTTCAATGTCGTGCGTAAAATCATATTAATTTTCTCATGGTTAATTAGTTCCGGACGGTTCTATGTGTTACTTACCAATTCAATTATGATTAATTGCACTGCAGTTAATCATTCAGCACTTAGAACAAATGAATAATAACTTTTTGTATCACATTGTAAACCCGTTGGTAATAAGTAAAGTACGTATCGAAAAACACTGAAGAACTTTATATGACTGAAACAGAAAAATGTGTTGAATTACCGACGAAGCATTCTGTTTCATTTTAATTGAACGAAAATTATTTCAATCAACGCCGCGGCGAACTGAAACGTATCCAGTGCAATTTGGGCCAATAATGGATTTAACATATTTGCATAATCCTCTCATGTGACTCGAATGTACAGTCACCAGATTACGTTAATACATTTTTAAGAATTATGCAATGTGCGCTGGAATCATAATTACTTCGGTCTTAACTGAATTTAATAGCTTATTTGGTTGCTGAAATGAATCAATAACCAGGAGCTGTCAAGATCCGAAAATATAAACATGACGATGACACGACGTGTGGTATACTTGTGTGTGGTATAGTACACTTGTTCAATAAACAGTGAACAATATCCCGGAGTAACTCGGAATCTACGCGCGGATGTCAGCCGCGGTCACATGTCACGATGAAATGTTAAGGTAATATTAGGGTTGATCCACGTAAACCAATGTGATGGTCTTTTTAAGGTAACACACATGCCGGGGCAGACGCTCAGCATCACCCTGAGCTGTCCTCACGATCGATTCATGTGTCTCAAGGGGCAGTACATCTTGATCCAGTGCTCAGACATATCCGTACTGGAGTGGCACCCGTTCACTGTTGTGAAGGTACATTTTGATATTTGTAGTATAGTGTTCATAAATAATGGCGATGATGAAGTAGATTGGAGAATAATTGATAAGAGAATCCTCAATTTCGTTTTTAACCGGCAACGCGTCGGTAATCACTTCAATTGGTTTTTTACATCCAGACTTAGAACGACAACACATAGAATATTCTAGGGTAGGTTAAGACAAAATAGATCCAATTTATTTTATGTGAAAAAGAGACCAATAAGCAGACGAGACGCCTGGTTGTGAGTTTTCCATGGATACAATACTAATACCAAATTCATCACCGAAATCATCTGTTAGGAAAGTAGATAAAAGAATGGGAGGAAGTTGTTATTAATAGAACGGACGTAACATTCGTTACATAGATCAATGACGCGTCGTATTAGAGCGGCTATTGTCAGAATGTTATTTATTATCAATTAATTTGATGGTACATAAATATGTTAACATTTTCAGATTCCTACATGCACGCAAAGAGATTTTGTTATTTGGATGAAAATTAAAGGAGATTGGACACAGGCTTTCGAGAACGCACTAATAGATAAGGGTTGTCATAATTTAAGGTAAGAATAAAGAGCACAAATTAAATTGGAATTCGCATAATACACCTACATAACATAAATTTACTTTCACTTAATGTTACGTTAATCTGGAAGTTATCGTTGTTGAAGTAGCCAGATACTAAGTTGTCACTTGTCACATGCTTTACGTTAATTTTTCAAACTTGTGGAAGTATTACTTCCAATCCGTATTTGGTCTGCGTGATGGTCTACGACGGACAGTTGTGGAATGCAATGTGGTTCTACGATTTCTACTTCTGGTACTAAGATTTCTATGATGTACCTATAGTAGCGGCACGAAATTAAGGCCCCTTTGACACATTAAAATAGTGACGTGATATATGTTAATTTAGTATCGAAAAAATATGGTCAAGAGCGAGTCGCATCGATAAATTTTTGGAGTAATAAGTAGTAACTAATTAAAACTTTTCATTAAAAGAATATATAAATGTATAGATAATGTATTAGAATGGTTAGACATATTTAAGGTCTCCTCGACTTTGAAGGGAGACCCATGCTCAGTAGTGGGCCTTGTTGGGTTGAGATGATTTATTTTATAGTACCTATATTTAATTTAGGATTATTTAATTTATGTAATCGACTTACTTACTTTATTTAAGATGGCACTGTATTTTATTAGTAAAAACGTGAGGAGATTTGTTCGCGGGACCATATACTATGTATATATGGTCCCGCGTTAGTCCATAATATTTAAATATACGTGTAATATACATGTATGTTTAAATATCCATTTAATTAATTAACTTTGGGTCCTAAGTTATACATTCGATAAATTTTATGACTCTTGACACATCACTATTGACAATGAAGAACAGGAATTTGCTCCTTCAAATTAATGTAATAATTTATACGAAACTTGATGATCGGACAGACGTCAAATAAACGTCATAGGGGCCTTCATTTTGTGCCGCTCCTATAATAAGGTTGTCACATTTCAGTGTGCTCGTAGACGGTCCATTCTCGAGTCCTATGGAGGGAGTCAGTAATAACGAGGTATCAATGTGTGTGGCCGCCGGGGTGGGCATCACTCCCTTTGTGGCGATCTTGAACGATATTTATAGGTATGTTGTTGATCAATTTCAATCCAAAAATGAAATACCCTTCGAGTTTTAGAGACAAAACTCGAAAGGTATTTTGATATGATTCAGTAAGCTCAACGCGCACATTTCTAAGATTGTCATTAAGTAACGATTTATACTTAATTAGTTGTCACTTACCCCCAAAGCTAGTTGAGGGTAGAAGGGAAAATGACAGAAATGATTAAAACTCTTTTGAATTTGAAATTAACGAAGATAGAAAAAATCGCTTCCAATAATTCCTCCTGTTAAGTGCTAGTAGTTAGTGGGTGAATGGTGTTATAAATGTGTTATAACATTGAGTTTTAAGCTTAGTTTTTTCTTTCCTTTAATGCTTTAGATATACGCAGAAACGTATTTTTGCAGAAACCCTAGAAGTCGCTTGCCGGGCAGGATACATCTCCTGTGGATAGTGAGACGAGAGCAGGAAATCACGTGGCTCGCCGATCTAGTAAACAGAACCATCGCCGAACTGAGACACGCAAACCGACCAGACAGACTCCATTTGGAATTCTATGTCACTAATTCAAAACAAAACAAACCTAAAACCGTAGTCGATAACGTAAATAATGCTCTAACACACACTGTTGTAGTTGACGCGAAGGGAGATTTAACGCACATTTTGACTAGGACAGACAATAATGATGATGATGAAAAAATGACGCTGTTAACGCCTCAGATGAAGAGGAGTACGTATGTGGATGGTAGATTAAATGTTACAAGGAACGTGGATAAGGAAACTGATGACAATAATTGTGATATAGCTAGGAATTATCCTCTAGTAGGGTGCAGGATGAGACGGGGCAGGCCTCATTGGGACCGGGTGTTTGGATACTGGGTGCACCTGTACCCGGGGTAAGAACATTTTAAATATAAAAAGTTTCTAAGGACGTTCTTATAGAGTTGCGAGCCTCTAGTGATGAATGTCCTTTCTAATAAACTACTTTTATAACTTTTGACTAATTTTCTAAATGAACAGCCGATACACTTCGTAACGATAATAAGACTAGTGTTGCAGCTTACGAAATAAATTAATAAATTCTCTTACAAATTGAAAACGACATTTGGTTCTCGTAAAAGCCTGTCTTGGGGCACTGGGAACCTGGGACCTGCAGGTCTTCACATCATTTTGTAGCAGTAAATATGAAGTGTGATATCAGATTATCATGGTTGACTGTGAAATACCTATCCAATTAATTAAATTATTTTTCAATAATTTGAAGATAATAATTAGTTCTCTATTAACTAACTTATCCAGAGATTACGGATAGATAGAATATTGGGAACATACGACAAATAATTACAATTTTTGTTTCAGACAAAACCTAAACTTGTATTGCTGTGGACCAAAGAAACTAGTAAAATTGTTAAGAAGCAAGTGCAAATACACTTCGAGCGCAACCAAAACCAAAATAAACTTCATTCATGAAGCTTTTTCCTAGCTTTGAGTGTATTCACTGACTGATATTTAAATACATATTGTGTTAACTACTTACCTTGTTTTTTTATTCCACTATACGACATATTGGTACATAATTTGGGGGCACGGGAGTGCCAAGTCGCGACTAAGTATCTACCATTTCTCGAAACCTAACCTCGTAAAAGATACATTATATTTCCCCAACAGTGAACAGTGAAACACAGACTACTTAATTAATTTAAAACTTGGCATTACTGAACAAGGGTGTTTCAAGGGTGGGAGATCTAAGAGCAAACTCCACCACGCTGCTCCAGTGCGAAGTGGTGGAGGGAGTAGTGGGCAACCTGAGTCGAATGTTTTTCAAGCCGCCCTAAGACCAACATGGCCTAACGATTGTTATCTAACGACGAAATGAAATGCTCAACATTTTTGGCACTAGCGGTCACCCATCCGCTCACCCACCACCTCAGTCATCCACCCACCGCTGTTGCTTGACCCGGGAATCATTGAGGATCTACACACGTTTGAATTTAAAACTGAATTGTTAATATTCTACCATTTTCATTCAGATTTTTACAAATCAGCAAGTACGAGGCCGCCATGGACGTAATCATGTCATTATAATATTATTATGGTTAACTTCAGCGTACTTTAAACTTGCCTATTACTTTTGAACTTAAATCACTTTCAGTCGTTCCAAGTATTTGATTATCCATGATCACGTTAGTAATTCAAGGAGTTAAATCATCGCTTATTTCACATTTTCAAAACCTACACGATGAAACTGGACGACTTCTTACAATCCAGGAAAGGATTTTTCGCTTTTAATTTAAAATGTTTAAATTACGTAGGACTATGGCCAGAAGACCACTGGCCGAAAAGACGTTTATTCTTTTACAGAATATATGAGACGTTAATGTGCATTATGCCGTTCAATTTCATAGTTTTAACTGCATTGGGTACGTACGAGAATAGAAACGATATGGTTATTCTGTTGTCCAATCTCGATAAAACTCTCGTCGCATATAACTTCGTCCTGAAGACTTTCTTCTTTGTGCTCAAGCGCAAGGAACTAAATATTCTTATAACAGAGATAAAGCATTCAGGGGACAGAGTGTCTAAGGAGAGGCAACGATTGATGGCTCTACACGTCATTATCGTTACGGTCTTATCTTCAGCTACCGTCGGCGCATTCAGTCTTCTGAGTCAACTTAAAGGAGAATTGCCAGTAGAAGCCTGGATACCATTCAACGAAACTAAAAATAAAATGAACCTATTCTTAGGGCTCCAAATTTTGGCAACATCTTTCATGGTATGCCTGTTCAGAAACTTTGCTATTCAAGGTATTGTGTGCAGTATTATAATGTATCTGTGCGACCAACTGGTTGAAGTACAGAATACTTTAAGGAATATTAAATTTTCAAAGAATACTGAAGCTTTGGTGAGACAGGAGTTTAAAGAAATAATAAAGAAGCACGTGCGATTGATGAGGTACTGGCGAATTAGCATTGAATTTTGTGTTTCTTGACATGATATTTTCTAGCGATCGATGGACCGAATGATGGAATGAATTTATTCTTTTCAGATACTCCAAATCGTTTACAAACATTTTCCAAGAATTCTTTCTTATACAAAATCTAGCAGTCACAATAGAATTATGTTTGAACGCAATTATGGTGACAGTAGTAAGTTATATTCAATTAATATACAAGTCGGTGTAACCCAATAACAAATAATTTTATTCTCAAAACACTACACACGCGATTGATATGGATGTAGAAAAGATAGGACACTTTTTGTGTCTTCATTTATTAAACTTTTTTCAGGTGGGGCTGGCTGAGAAAACACTTTTAGCAAGTTTTTTGTCCTACCTATGTCTTGCTCTACTTAACGCATACATATTTTGTTTCTTGGGAAATGAACTAATTATACAAGTGAGTATTGATTGCATCGACAGAAGAGAAGCTTTAATGTATCAAAAATATAAAATGTTCAGATATTTTATAGAGTCAAGGAATTGCGCTCGCAGCTTATGATTCAGAGTGGACGTCGTGGCCAATAGATTTGCAAAAAGATCTGCTAACTGTAATACGGATCGCACAAAAGCCTCTCAGTCTAAGTGCTGGTGGAATGGCCACCATGTGTATTCAGACGTACAGTCAGGTAAATGACTAGCTAAGTAGGTATACAATGACTTGTTTTAAACGTAATAAATATAAATTACATTTATATTTAACGTTCTTCTTCACCGAATGAGATTGATGGATAGGTAATTGTACATAATTTAATATGTTATTCTTATTTTCAGGCTCTCTACAATGCTTATTCTATTTTTGCTGTTTTGAACGATATGGTTGAATAGTTTTATAAATCACATTAAACTAAACCTCTTCGGGTTCCTTCCCGGTCACAGTAGGTACCTACGTACGGCCGTACCGTAGTACGGGAACGGCAAATTAACAACTCGCACTCAGCACTTTTCGTCATTTTACTTCTTTTTGTACAAAATTCTTTTCTGTTCGCTCTAAATTCTCTAAAGCCTGTTGTCCGTTGTTTATCAAATCGTATTGATAGCGGAAATGAAAAATAAGTAAGTATAACAATTAGGAACGGTATTGACTTCGACGGTATAAGTTTATTGATAAGATGAACCGCGATTTTCACCCACTAAGTAATCGATGTGCATCTTACAACGTTTTGGAACTATTCAGTTAATGGATGTTCTAATTCGATTATAATTAATAAATTATCGTCCCTAAACAATGTTATAATTATAGGCATAGGCGAATATCAGTAGGCAATCAGTGGACAAGGCAGAAATCGTCCTCGGTTATTTTCGACCACTTTATAATACCTAACCTAGCTTAATGACATGAAACTTAAATTAAAGTATTACTCGTACCTATTGGTTTTTATTTCATGTTTCTAGTTCATTCTCTGTAATAATTAATCAAGCAAGTACCACAACAATGTTATTTTTTGTGCATTACCACTATTGCCCTGCGGCGGGCGGTTAGGTAGTGCCTACCCCAGCCGAACTTTATATAAAATCTCTAACTTATTGGTTCCTTACAGGCTCTAAGTACTTACCTACCACGTTTTATTCTCTACTACCTAAGCTCCGGATTCTCTTCAAAATGTGTGAATCTTTCGCTCGTAGATACCTACGAGCGTACATACATACGTATGTCCGTATTGCAGTATTGAGTGGGACTTAAACATAAGAAGTATTTAAATTTAGGTGTTGATCATAATATGTACGGACTAACGGACTAAAAAACTCCCTGGTAACATTCTAAAAAAATTAATACCTCTTCTATTATATTGACCAGTCGTTCAATTTCGAGACTGGAATGTTCACAAACGTTTGGACGCATCGCAAGCGCTTGCTGCAAACTCCCTTTGATTTGTGTCAAAAAACCGACACTCAACGGATCGTCTACAAGCGCTTGCAAACCTACACAACCCAAGCGAAACGCTCCATCCACATGTTTGAATTTGCAAAGGCTTGTTGAGGTTAGGCAAGCGCGTGGATGTACCATTACAATATGACAGTAGGTAATTATTTACAATAAAAAGAATAAAATTCGATCATTATCATTATCCATTCAAAAGATTTAATCCTATTCAGTAATAGGTAAAAGCTCCACATTATAGCTTATATCATGTCTCAGACCCAGCGAAAAATAATACCCACACTAGAAGAATTATAATTCGCTTTTCTGAACGCATTCTGACAGTATTATCTACAAATTGTCAATTTTTTTTTTGGGATTTTATGACCTGGTATTTACAACCTTTAGGTCAAACAAATTGACAATTTGGACTGTCACGGTGTGACTGACGTTAATTGACATAAAATAGAAATAGAATAGAATCAACGAATTAAGAAATAAGAGGAAATCCCCTAAGGTCACGTGATCTGAAGCCAAAATTAACTCTAAAATGGCGCCGACTCCGCCCACAAAACGTGAACACACCTTTTAATACAACACTTCATCATGTTAGGTATTGCTAAATTACCCTTAATAACTCATAACAACACATTAAACGTATAAATCTAAAGTTTTTATCTAAAAATAAAGTTCCAACAACGCTTAAATTAAATGACAGTTGACAGACCAATAGCTGTCAAGTCGAATAAAAACGCCATTTTTTTATTCAACTCGTGCTTCAAGGCGGATCTTGGGCGATATTACTAAATGCAAATTAGGGCCTATCCTCTCTTTTCTTTAATCGTTGATTAGAATAGACAGGCAGAATTCAGATTCAGAAACTTCAAGATTGAGTCATGATCAGTGTTGCCATATGCACCGTAATTACGGTAGATTTGCCGTATTTTTGAAATTTGTTTTAAAATCTGCCACCTACAGTAGTCATAAATTACGGTGTATGTAAGTTACCGTATTTTTCCGAATTTTAACCGAAACTAGTATCCAGGCAACAAAGTTGCTCTATGGCCGGCAGCACCGTCAGTCAAGTGTAAAATTGTACATGTCAATGTAATATCACCTACGTCTATCGTAACTATGTACCTACTTATTAGTTCCCTGCGTCTATCAGTCATAGTCTATGGTATGCAATTCTGCCAATATAACAACGAAAATTGAACCACAAACTTCTGTATCAATGGAATAAGAGCCGATTTCACCAATATCGTATAAGTCTTATCCCCGGGATATGTAGTCAATTACTCGCGACGCGAGTAAGCTCATTTTATTGTTTTGTTGTTGTTTTATTTTTATTGTTTGCATATTCCTTTTTTTTGTCACTAGTAAAAAAGTAAAAGCTGTAAAGTAGACAAAAATTCTACCGTAAATCTACCGTATTTCTTTAAGCTGGAACACCGTATTTCTGGTAATTTTGACCCACTTTGCACCGTATTATTGTGTAATCCATCTGGCAACACTGGTCATGATTGAGTGATGGTTGCTGGTTTGATTATTTAAAATATTTAGTTTAAAATTGTAAATTTCTAATCGTTAATTTCTCAATTATGAATACATTTAGTAAAGTAGACAAGGAATATTTACGAATAGCTTTAAAGACGGATAAAAGACTCGTTGGTTATCCAGACATAAATGCAAAGTTAGATGATCCTGACTTGGTGTATCAATATTTTGTGAAAATACTAGCAAAATGCCACTTCGAGCTGAAAGCTATAAGTCACGTAAGTCTATCTATATTTGCGGTAATATATAAATCTTTATGTTAGTTAATAAATGTAATCAGGTAATGATTGCACTAGCTTTCCAACTTGTAACTAACAGCTGCTGTATCAGGTTAAATTTGAAATATCATTACGTTTTGGTTTTATCTATGACTTATAAAAATATCTCTGTGAATGCATCTAGATTTGATTTACATTTAATTCACAAAGAAACCAGCTGCTTAATAATATATTAAAATAAGAAATAAAATTAATTTACAGGACATATTATCATGTAATAATTCAATAGAAAGATTAAATGAATTAAATGAAAAAGGCAGAGCAGCAATAAAAGAGATAAGAGAAGAAATTGAAAAACTTGGAAACTATGCAAAGGACTCTAGAGATCCAAAATATGAGAAGGAATTGGAAACACAGAGACACCTATTGTCTGGGTAAGAGTTATTAGTTATTCAATATTTATTGCTGATTTGTATTATTGTATAGGAACAACTTTTATCCTAAAATCAAATAGTAATATCCTCATATAAGTAGTAGAAGATACAAAATTTTACTTACAACATTTCGCTGCTTTAATTCAAAACTACCACAAATCCGAAAATTGCAAAAACGTTTTTATTCCAAAAATAAATCTGTAATCCTTCATATTTTTATATTTAGACAAGACACCCATTGATTTCCCATTTTAAGTTACAGAAATAACGCAACCGTTACTTTTGAATTTAACGTTTTGAACGCGCGAAATATGATCTAAACTGCCATATTTTCAGTTGTGCGAATTTTAATTATTTTAAGCACGTTTCTTTTGTGCAAAAGTGCCATATCTCGAAATTTAATCTTTGTTACTCATTCATTTTATACAGAAGACGACCATATTTCGAAAAACTTCAGTATTTGATTAAAGGATTCATGTAAGTAGGACATTATTTTTAAATCAAAAGAACCATATTTCAAAAAGGGGTAGTTTTGCAGAGAAGATATACCTAAATTAACTTAATTTTTTTGATCAAAATAAACTAATGAACCAAAGTGTTCGTTTTGCATTTAAGTTATTTAATATGAAGTACGGTATTTAAAAATAGTTTTATTTTGAATATAAAAAACTACTTTCTATTATTAATATTTAAAAATTAAAAGGGCCTTATTCTGGAATACACTAGTTTTGCTTTTATTTAAACGGAGTTGTTTTAATACATAAGTTCATGTTTTGAGATACATTACTTGAGCATTTTTGTGCAAAAAGCATTGTTATCGTTGTAATTATAAAATTGTATTGTAGTTATAAAATGTTTCTACGGGTAATACGTAAACCATACATAATATATTATTGTAGGTATGTTTTTACGTATTAGGTATACGTAGAAAGTTAGAACCATAGGTATCTACTATTTCCGTAGGTTTAATAAATTAAGTTTAATTTAAGGTGATTCAGTATTTATTTTTGTTTACTAGGTATTTAAACTGATTTATGAAGTTAAGTCATTTTAAAAATGCCAGGCTCCTTTTGAACCATCATGTCATCATGATTTCAAAAGGTGCCTTTAAAAGAGAAAGATACCTGTTTCGCTTACATACTTATTTCGCTTCGTCCACTTTCATTATTCCCTTCATACATGCTCTTCGGTTTAGGGTACCTACTCTTGACCTGGCCTTTTTTCAAGATGTCCCTGATTTGGTCACGTCCGCCTAGGTCTACCCCCTACCCCTTCCAACACTTTCATTCACACTCGCCTTATACACTTTTTCGAAAATCGTTCTTCATTCATTCTCTCGACTTGGCCAAACCATCTCAGCATACCTTTCTCAATTTTTGTCACTACATTTTCCGTTTCCTTATCTCACTATTACTTATCCTGTTACTGTCCACTCAGTTTAACTCCTATGATACTTGCCTTGTTAACGCTCTCATCTCAACTAAATTTATTCTACTTTCATGTTTCTTCTGCCATACCCAACTTTTACTTCGGTACATGAGTGTCGGAATCAACACCCGCTCATGTACAGCCAAACGAACCTTGTTAGACACCTTCCGACTGTTTCTAAAGGAGTGCAAAGCTCACTGCAAATATCACTCTCGAACTTTCCATTAATCTTGTTAATAAAAATATTATTCCAAAATATTAAGAATCGTTCTTTACAAATCTGTGGGTACCTAACACTGATAAATAATTAAATTAAGAGAAACGTAGAGAGCAGTTTAGTGGGTGTGTGGTACACCCACGTAAGTAACTTTAAAGTACTCATACGTGTTAAAAAGTTTCTATTTTAAATATGGTTCTTTTGTGATCTCAAGTGTTCCTAATTGCATTTAAGAAACTATTTTAGCTATAAGGTAACATTTTAATAGTTATTTTTGATTTAAAAGTTAAGAGTAGGAATGATAAAGAAGATTTCTCAAAAGTTTTGAATGTTTTCTTAATGTTTATAAAGTCTTTGTTTTATTTTGAGTTTTGAAAAACTTACGTTAGTTTTGATAATTAGTTTAGCTAATTTTATTAGTTTACTTTTATGTTTTCATTGTTTCAATAGAACTTAAACAATAATTGATGATTATTTTACAATAAATTTAACTTCTTACCGGTCTATGATTACTTAACAAATTTGGTGACATATCGACAGCAGCGCCACCTACCGGGTCCAATTGTGAATCTAAACCATTCTGGGATCCACCTGAAGACACACAAAAAATTTCAACTAAATCGGAACAGCCGTTTAGGAGTTCAGACCATTTGATAGCAATAATAGTGTTACATTTTTCAAGTTAACATGTTTCAACCCCCATATTTTTTACACCCTTACAACTATCGACTTGCAACCACCATAGTGCACGATGGGAGACTTGTACCTATTGCCACATACAAACAGTAGTCGTCTGCGATGCGTAGTTTTGGTTGTAAACTGAAATATAGGGACACACACCTCCAATTTTATATATATAATAGATAGATTTTGAGGGAAATTTTGATTTGTTTTGGATATCATTTTACACAGATGAAGCATTTTAGTTACTTTATTAAATTGCATGGCGATTTTTATTGTGTTCCTAAAAAAAATTATGGGCAAACATGATTAATACAATAATTTTTTTGACTTATGGTTGTTTTATTCCATATTTAGAATATTTCGCAAATATTTTTTATATTCAAAAGTAACTTATATGCTTATATCTCCGCTAGCATTCAGTTTATAATAAAATTACTTAAAACATTTAATGCAGTTTAAAAATGCGCTTCTAATGATGTATAATATGCATATATTTTATGTAAAATAAAAAAGCATCAGACAAAAAATACTTTTTTTTTTCTTTGTTTGGCTCTCCTGTAAAAAAGTATAATTTTGATTTGTGGTAGTTTTGAATTAAAGCAGCGATTTGTCTTATTTATGTTCAATATTAAAACTTCTTATGGGAATACTTTTTGTGTTAAAAGATAAACTAGTTCATGTACATATTTTATTCCCTGCTAAATATAAATTTACAGACTTTTACGGGAATTCAAAGAAGCAAACATTAGAAGTATGTTTGCTATTGAAAAATCGCAAAGAGACGATTTACTGACACCAGAAGAAAGTGGAAGTGGTGTTAGGAGAAGACATAAAACAACAAAAGTTGATAGTGATGGCTTACTGCAGATATCTACAGGTTGTTTCAAATAAATAATTAATAGTGCTACACATTCATAACCCCACAGTAGGATTTATTCATCAAAGTATATGTATAGATAAAATTATTATGACATTCTTGACAGCGGTAACCAGTATCCTGTATCAGTTTGTATGTTGGCCTCCCAAACTGATAACCTGAGCTTAAATCTTATATGCATTACATAATATTTCGGTTATCATCATATCATCATCGCAATCCATAACTGTCCCACTGCTGCGATCGGGTCTTCTCTCACAGTGTAAGGTGTACAGGCCTTAGTCTACCATGCCAAGTGCGGATTGGTGGACTTCACACACCATTGAGAATATTATGGAGAAATATTATGGTGTGCAGGTTTTCTCACAATGTTTTCCTGCACTGAAGCAAGTGATTATTTCTATATAAGTAAATATAAGTGAATTCTAATTGCACTTAATTTTTGAGAATTAGTGGTGTGTGTAGGATTTGGATTGGAGGATTCAGGTATGTAATAATAAATAAATAATCACTAGCTTTAGTGCAGTTAAAGATAATAAAGAAATATGTGTACTTGAATTTAATGTTATGTGACATGACCAATCTCTTCATAAGGACTTGTGGTTGGGGTGTTATCTTGACCAAATTACTCTTTATTTAAAAATTTGATGGACTTCAAGAATGCATTCCAAACTGTAGGTTTTCAAATGAAGAAGAAAGCAATTATTTTTTAATTTAATTATGGTTTATTATCCAAGCATGATTATGTTATGTTAAATTGTTTGTAGGAGTGACAGATCAGCTATTATCAATAAGCAGACAGTTGGCGGACACTACACAGAGAAGTCAGGACACATTGGACAGTTTGGTGTCTTCAAGCTCCACTGTACATGTAAGTTTTAGTAGTCCCTAACAAGAGACCCTGCGATTGTCTGTCGTCTATGATGTCGTATATGATTATTGACACAGTATAATGGTATTACTGTAGTTTCTATTGGGGTGTATAGATGAAGTCTGACATCTTTTAGGGTGACACTATAATTTTAAAAAGATTCACCGATGCATTACCAGTAAAAATAACAGAGAAAGTCCCATTGATCATGGACACAAAAATCAGGAGTACCCGTTGCGTTTATAATGTTAAGTGTTGTTATTTTTTGACAACTTGTTTCAGGGTACGCAGTCCGAGTTGCAGAACACAGCGGGCTCGATATCACAGTCCAGTAAATTACTCAATAAATACGGACGGAGAGAGTTCACAGACAAAGTCATCATGTTCTTTGCGTTTCTTTTCTTCTTAGCCGTTTGTCTTTATATTGTACAGAAAAGATTATTCTAGTCAGTTTGTGTTGGCTTATGATAATATAGTGTAATTTAAATGCAGTGATTAATGAATATTGATGGTCTGTTTCATAATCACAAGTCTTAGTACTGAAGCTGTAGGGCTGTAGTTAAACCAAGAGGCTTGAACCATTTACTGTGTAGTACGTACATTGACTTATTATTACTATGGACATCTAATCTCATACTAAAATCGCGAAAAAAATGTCCCAGTCAGTTATGTCATGTCATGCATGTTAACAAGGTAATTTAATTTTAAACACTAAAATCATTACATCACGGTTTAATTTCGATTGCAGTCGTGAACGCACGTATAATATTGTTTATATATTATGCTCTTTGGTGAACGCCAGCCATTGCAAGAATAGAAATGTTAACAAGATAATTTAAACACTAAAATCATTTCATCACGGTTTAATTTCGATTGTAGTCGTGAACGCGGAATTGTTGTTCTTGCGTTTTGTTGCTCATTTGGCTCGGACATTTTTTAGCGCGGATCCGATGTCCATAGTAATAATAAGTCAATGGTGTAGTATAAGTATTCCGGAGTTTTGTCCAATTTAACAAAGTATTTGCTTGACCCACAGAACTATTTAAAATATCCGCGTGTATGCACGTAAGAATTTATACTAGTTTGGCATAATTGTAAATATCAAGTGAACCAGCAACCAATATAAGAAAGTAAATAACTAGAAAATAACAGGTTGAACAACAAAAATTATCAAGCCTTTTTACTGCATACTTAGTTTTACTTAAAATTTTAATGATTTACAACATCTTGGAACTAACACATAATTATGTGATATTACTATTTAACTTGTTTGGTATGTAGTATGTACCCATGAGAGGAACATATAATAGTCTTGTACGTACACACGCCGTCTTGATTGTGTGTAAATTGTACCTTATGTTATATATCATACTTATATTTATTATAGTTCAGCAACGGGGTTTGTGGTCCATCCAATGACTACGTTTATTATTTACTGATTTTAAATCGTTTAATTTGTATATTGATAAGAAGAAAGAAAGTATATGTATGCAACGTGTGCGCCGTTAGCTCGTATGTGGAGTCGAGTGTGTGGCGTCCGGGTTCCATACGCCACATCGAATTCCATTACATCGAAGTTCATGACATCGAACACGTTACTTCGATAGTTTATTATATCGAACTATAATCACATCGAATATTTATTATATCGATTGGTCATGACATCGAAAGCTTTTGAAATCGAATGTTCATTGAATCGAATTTATAACATCGAAGCCTTATCACATCGATAGGTCGTGACATCGACAGCTTTAGAACATATAGAACAGACATATTTTTATTTGATATATTAAATGAAAGAAAAAAAACATTTTTACACTAACGTTTAATGTTATTCATACATACATGTATGTATGTATATGTATGTATGTATGTATGTATGTACATGTATGTATGTATGTATGTACATGTATGTATGTATGAATAACATTAAACGTTAGTGTAAAAATGATTTTTTCTTTCATTTAATATATCAAAAAAAAATGTCTGTTCTATATGTTCTAAAGCTGTCGATGTCGCGACCTATCGATGTGATAAGGCTTCGATGTTATAAATTCGATTCAATGAACATTCGATTTTAAAAGCTTTCGATGTCATGACCAATCGATGTAATAAACATTCGATGTGATGATAGTTCGATATAATAAACTATCGATGTAACGTGTTCGATGTCATGAACTTCGATGTAATGGAATTCGATGTGGCGTATGGAACCCGTGGCGTCCTACACCCGCTTCTTTCGCGATAGTTCTTCCCCGGTAGTTCCTAGATGGCTCCATCAGGAGCAATCGACGACAATAAAATTATTTTTATGACCCAGGAATACATACACTTTGTATACAAATGGCTTGGTAAATTATTGTATAAATGTAATGTACTTTGTAAAATAGATCTTTAACTTTATTTTTTGTTGATATTCTTAAAATATAATTATGTAAGTATTTAGAACTTTGAGGTATCAGTGGTGATAAAATGACGTCATGTTCTTAGGTTTTGTTCCTTGTACCTTAACTAAGTTTAATTTGGCTTCTGTATCGCATTATTCAGTTAGAATTAGGTACGTAAAGTTTGTAAAATATGTCATGATTATATATTTTTTTAATAATGTTTTAATTGTATAGTTTTACATTTTTTCCTATTTCACTATTGGTGTGACATCGAATTTATTTATTAAGTAAGGATTCATTTGTAATATACTTACCTACCCTTGCATTCCTTGTTAAGAATAATTTTTTTTAATTAACTTATTTTTTTACTTACCTACAAGACATTACCTAAACTCTAATTGAAAACCAATTACCTTAGCGGTTAAATAAAGGAATGCTAAAACCTAGTCATCGCAAGACCCTATGCATGTTATATTGTGATGAATCATGGCTGTCAGTCGAGTGATCGAGTCAGTACACCGCGGACCGTGGGCAGTGACTGACTGCTATGTCGCGGACCGGCGGCCGAGCGTTGACCTTAGCCATGCGACAAAAATTCCTCACGTTCATCACCCTCTTATGTTGCCACCATGTTTCCTCTTTTAACATCCTCGCGATCGCCTCCCAGCCCTTTAAGAGCCACTACATGGCGTTCGGCCCACTGTTTAGAGAACTCGCGAACCGGGGACATACGGTCACGGTCATCAACAACTATCCCGACGCTGTTCCCATGAATAACCTGACTTTTATCAACTTGAATACTCCGCCATTGCACAATGGGACGGCTGCCATCGATTATGAGCACATTAATTCGGACCTCCAGCGCATCATAAATTCTTACCGGCATCTCTCGTTTGGACCCCGCGCCATGAAGATTGACTGCGAGAGTCTTTTCACGCACAAGGATGTCGTAGATCACTTGGCCAGAGGAATAAAATATGATGTTATATTCGTGGAACAGTTCATGGGTGACTGCGCGCTCGCATACGCGGCGACGATGTACGACGCTCCGATCATTGGGATAACATCGCATGTTTTGCTGCCATGGACTTACACCAGAATGGGAATACCTTTCAATTTCGCAGCTGACGCGTTTTACTTCTCCAGCGCGGGAACCAATCCCTCTTTGTATCACAAGGTGGAGGCCAAGGTGACTAACTGGTTCCTGACAACTTTTGCAAAATGGTACGTTCATGGTGTTATCGATGAAGTTTACAAGGAGTTTCTTCCTAGGGCCAAGATAGATATAGACAAGATAGCCAAGGAGAGAATGAGGATGATATTCGCTTATCAGCACTTCTCGCTAACGGGAACCCGGGTCATGTCGCAACAGATTCTAGAAATTGGAGGCTTGCACATTCGGGAACCAAAACCCCTTTCAGAGGTAAGTAGGTACATATTTGTATTTGAATAATGTTTTTTCATAGTTTAGATAATGGAGCAGGAAGGAATCAACTGAGATACCTACTTAAGTAGGTATCCATAAAGGATCAAATCTTGTACCTCAAGGTAAAATTTTGTACCTGTAATTTTGCTTGAATAGTGATCTCTTCAAGCAATGCCAAGTTTGGAATTGCTATGATTAAAATATTGCAAGTTGAACTTAAAGGTCTACGTGACATATTTGGAATACCTACCGATGTACATTAACTTATCTATAGTATCAGCACAAAACGAAGGCCCCTATGACGTTTACTTGACGTCTGTCCGATCATCAAGTTTCGTATAAATTATTACATAAATTTGAAGGAGCAAATTGCTGTTCTTCATTGTCAATTTGTCAATAGTGATGTGCAAAATGTCATAAAATTTATCGAATGTATAACTTAGGACCCAAAGTTAATTAATTACATGGATATTGAAACAATATATATAATTATTTAAATATTATGGACTAATGCGGGATCATAATTATAAACAAAGTACCTATATGGTACCGCAAACAAATTCCTTCACGTTTTTACTAACAAAATACAGTGTAAAGTAAGTAAGTCAATTACATAAATGAATATACTATAAATCATCTCAACCCAACAAGACCCACTACTGAGCTCAAAGCCGAGGAGACCTTAAATATAAGGTGATTCGTAAGACTCTTGTGATATTAATAGGGGGTACTCAGTATTCGATTCTCATTCCAAATATGTAATTAAAAAGGGTGCTTAAATTTTTTATTCCAAAAATGTATCGATGCCACTCGCACTTGACCATATTTTTTCGATAATAAATTAACATTTTTCACGTCACTATTTTAATGTGTCAAAGGGGCCTTAATTGTGTGCCGTTACTATAATTAACACTTCAGGGTCATAACTCATAACTTTACAAGCGCCCATCAGATATTGTTATTACGTTCCAATCCAACATGGGCAACACTAAATTAATGTTTTTGCGTAACATTGCAAAAACTTGATAGTTATATCCTAACTATAATACGAACGATCTATCATGGAGGTACACTGCTAAGAAATTTGTGGCACTTGTTATTATTTAGAAAATATTTTTGAATGGTATTCTTAGTCACAATCGCCAAATAAATAGTTACGAATACCTGTAGATACAAATGGCAATGCTAATCACATGTCAGAATCTTCAGCACTAATTAATCAACCGTTCTATTGTTTCATTTATTTTCAATTACATAACGTTCTCAAGATCTTTCTCAAAAGTTTTCCTGAATTTTGTCAGGAAAACTTGTAATACCACAGAACAGTGTGTAATACCGTAGCTAAGTAACCGTACTTAATGTTTGTAAAAACACAGGAAACGGTAAGAGCTTTGACTTACCGGTGAGCCAACCAGTTACCATTGACCTTGTGCGCCGTAGTTTTTATATTTCATTAGGTAAGTAAGTACGTACAGTTTAGATTGAAAGCAAACTGTTTAATATAATAGGGAAGTGATTTAAAAGGGACTTTTGTACTTAAGTAATTTGGCGACAGCCGTAAGGTACAAAAACATTCACTGTTACAGAAATTGGAGAGGTTCCTATCAACGGCGGAGCACGGAGCCATCTACGTCAGTTTTGGTTCCAATATAAAGGCCAACTCCATGAGCAAACACAAGATGCAACAATTCCTGGACGCATTCAAGAAAATACCGCAGAAGATTATTTGGAAGTGGGAGGATAACTCCCTGCCTGGGGACAACGACAATGTGTTCACTCAGGCTTGGTTACCTCAGGTCGACATACTGTGTAAGTATTTACTAAGCTATTAAAATATAGCAGATATTGAAATTTATATAGTCCCTTTGATATTAGACAGAAATGGAATATATTTTAACCTCGTTGGCTTTTAAATAAACATGCGATCGCCGATTGCAGAAGCCGCCGATTGCGATTGCCTGAAGAGTAATTCTTGTTCGTTTACAGGAAGAAACACATTAATGTACTAATTGTACTGTACGTACCTCTGTTTTTCGGCCGTCAGTAATTTCTGAAGTTAAGTACTTAGATCAGATAGATTTGATTAGACTTCTTCCACATAGATCTGACTTACTTATGTACCTACATCTTCAGTTGCCTGATTTTCACGATAACTTCTGTCGCGATCGTATAAACTGTAAAATGAGCTTATTTTGATTTATTTTATGAACACCAGCGTTTTTTTTCATGATTTGTATTGCATTGGCGACTCCGCAGAAATCTTACTATCTTTCTTCCACTTCCCTTTTTAATCTTTATTGCTATGGACTAGATGTACTTAACGTATTTACTTAACAAATTTAATGGCCAGGTACAGCAGATCTATGGCTCCGCTGTAGGTACCTGGCCATTAAATTACATTACACAGATATGCTTGTGTACCTAATGTTAAAATGTTTCCTTTATAGGTCATCCGAAAGTGCTGGCATTTGTATCACACGGAGGAATGCTTAGTCTGTCAGAAACGGCATACTGCGGCAAACCCCTCATCACGATACCGTTCTTCGGAGACCAGTTCACGAACAGCGCGGTGGCGCAACAACTTGGCCTCGGAAAGATGATTTACTTTAGTCAACTCAATACAGAAACTTTGGTCGCAGCGATTAAAGAGTTGACATCCCAAAAGTTCGTAATCGGTTTTTGTTTGCAAGCAGCTTAAGTACACTATTGATATTGCTGATCTTGTTTGAGATCTACATACATATTTGAATGTGTCTGCGATTGAAGTTACTTAACTGGTGAAACTTCATATTCCTTTCCGGCTTTACCTAAATAAGATCTTCGAGGTATAACATAAAAGTCGTAAAACACAGTTTGAGCAGTTATATTTCGACGAAGTTAGATGACCTCTAATTGTATAGGTACCTCCGTGCGATTTGCAATTTTATGCTTGGCAAAATACAGGTTATTGACCGGCCCTTGAAAGTTTTTGCTTTACGTGTCAGACCGGTTTATGTCATGGAATCTACCATTCCTACTAATCATTACAATATTATTTGTCCAAGAATATAAGGTAATAATTTATACATTATACTATTTACCTTTATGACCTATTTTCCTGTATGTTTAAGGATGCAAGACGCTGCAAAAAAAGTTAAATCGCTATGGCACGACCGACCACAACCAGCCATGGAAAGCGCCATCTACTGGACGGAGTACGTAGCGCGACACCGTGATTCACCGTCACATCTTCCGAGTTTAAATAACACGTGGTTAGAAGAACTACAACTAGATGTCTCTGTTATTATAATAGCACTACTTATTACTTTGTTGTTAACGTTGTACACAATTTTACGCTTAGTATTTTCTTACCTCATATTTAAAATCGTAAAAAGCAAAAAGGACAAAATCAATTAAGTTTTGCAGAAATCTCATCAGACCACTTCAGTGCACTTCTACTAGTATTGCTTGAAGGATATACTTACTTACTTAGTGACAATCTTGTAATTTCCCTCCGTTAGCTGTTCGGAAAAGCTACCCTTGCAGTAAACACTCGAAAAAAATGTTTGGAGGAGTTTTTAAAATCGTCATAATTTTTTAAAATTTGTGTACTTACCGATTGTTAAAAAATCGAGCACTAATGTACCAAGCGTGTATGCTTGTAAGCTTTCTACATGAGTGAATCCGTTTTTGAGATTAGCGGGAACGGGACCGGTTCGGTTCGTTTGTTTGTTCGGGAATCGAATCGGGACTCTGCTGGCAGGCAGGTATTAATTCCATAGGTACAGTAGGTAGGTACATATTATGAAGTGTACCTACTGTACTTTCAGTAACTATTATGTATGATTATGCAGTAGGTATATAGGTACATATAGAATAGAATAGATCAATAGATATTCCCTATACTTTTTTTTTTAAATGTTATATTGTTTGTGAGTCTTTCGGCTACAGATGTAGTACGTACATGTACGTACACACAGACCAGTGTACGTACATAAAACACTGCCTTATTTCTGTAAAGTATGACTTGTATGTAGACAGTAATAAAATTGTTTCAGGTCATGTTTGTTTAAACTTTTTGTGAAAATCAGCGACGGCCGTGATCGAGATTTTTCATTGTTTATAAGTTGTGTTGTAATATGGAATTAGTTCTAATCTAAAAAACTACTTAGTTACGTTTTGCCGTGTGATCGTTTTCAAGAAGACTGAACAGGCTAAATGAATTAATTATAGATTTAGTAAGTTATTAAATTTATTCTTGAGTCACTGGTTTTTTAATTGTGTTGATAGACCGCTATCGGAAATATTCTTTTTACTTTCTCAGTTATTAGTGTCGTTCTTGAACTTCTTGACTAAAATATTTTGCCCTTGTCATTTCTTCACACATAAAATAACATTAATAAAGCATCGTCACTTACCATCATGGGTTTGTAGTTAATCATTCACTTATTTAAAGAAAAAAAGGAGAGAGGAGTGGTACCTACACGTATTAACAGTACCTAAGTAGGTACATAAGTTAGAAGCGGTAAAGTAGCTAAATACAACATCTAGGAATAGGTAAAGGTAGCAAAGGTAAATGGTAAGTTGGAAGCGGTAAAGTAGCTAGACATTAAGGTAAAGGTAAAGAAAAGTAACAAGTACAGGTGACGTAACACGAGCCGCGCTCCCCAGACAGCTGGGCGGCCTTCCCGCGTCGCGTTTACGATGACTAATAGCTTATTTATTAACTAAGGTCAGTGTCACTTGGCGATGTGCAATACTGTATCAACACGGGCATGGTATACTCATTGTTTTGGGATCTACGGGGCTCTAAACACAGCTCGAGGTGACAGTTGATGGCGACAAGAGATCAATAGGATGTAGTGGTAAATGCAAAAAAATACGTTCATTTACCTACGTGAAATAAATGATTTGAGTTTGAAAAAATAAAAGCTGCATAACTGCATTTAAACAATACTCCGAATGAAATAGGAGGGCTACCTACAAAAAGAAATAAAGATCCCGAAATATAAAAAAATGCAAGTTTCGTAACTTTCCACCGCATAACTTGTAAAATCCAAATAGTATCAAATTATTAAATTATGCTTCCAATAAGTTACTATACATACGAACTAAAATAACTCATTTAGTTTTACATAAGATCTCACAAGTTTGTAAGATGGAATTCAGTCTGCATTACGACACTTGCATTTTGTTTTTCATGGCCAACCTTTTTCAACTTATCTTTCCTGAATTTAGATAGGTACTACAAACATTAAGCAATTACAATTTTAATTTTATTTTATTTATAGACTTTGTCGTAATTGCAATAACTACTTATGTTGTTTTGTTTTTATCGTAGCTGCGCAGTCGTAATACGCTCATTTAAAGCTTACGAGAAAAACTTAATGGAACGCAGCTTATCTACGTAATTAGCTGAAAACAGTACTAATTATGTGCGAGCAATTCAGCATGCCTTGATTACATTATACAGTTCAGCGGTACTCAACCGTTGAGATCTATTTGTTTAATAACTATTCTGCAGTTCAGTTGGTAGTGGCCCTGTCTGACATTTCCTAAGTTTGGACACTTTTTATTTGCATATATAATTTTTACCCAGAGTTACAATTATGAAACGAATATTTAAATAATATTTTCACTCAGTTATACCTCCGCAATTAATGTTCATAGTCATTATAATAAATCATCACAAACAGGATAATTTTTTCAGTCGTAAGTTTTTGTAGTGAAAAGGAGTCGAACTCACTCTTTTTTCGATAGATAGGGCGACAGCGTTGGCGTAGCCTCAAAAATAAAAATTCATAATTATAACAAAATTAAGTACCTAAGTATGAAATATACATTCGTTTACATCGCCTCTTGGTAGCTGAATGAATAAGCTATGCACGTAGTTTGAGAATATCTGTCTTAGTGAACATATAAATTTGTAAGCAGCTGTGGTCCGTTGCTTGCTAAATCGTTAATGAGTCTCCTGGCAAATGAACGCGTATTTTTGTTGAAGTATGCACAGAATTGTTGGTTCTGTTTGTTTAGTACAGATAGCTTTCGGCTTCTCACGGCATCCCGCCATTCTTTTAGTGGGTAAGGGGCTTTCCGCCATTAATCTCAGCAGAGCTTTTTAAACACAGCTTGTTTGGTTGGCACGGCTGTCCAGGGTAGTAGCTAGAGTTCAATTTAAGTCAGGGTAGCGGTGAAACCAGTAAAGGTAGAGAATGATCACATCAAATAGTTTTAGTTTTGTTTCACTTGACTACAATAGCAGCAGATTATTTATTGGTCGCGATTGCTGTTTACTCTCTCATAAACATAACATTAATAATTAGGAACGTCTGATTTAACGTGCCCTTTAAAACTCGGAAGGTGATTTTTTGTCACAGTCATTTACATCTCGAACGTGGTCGAAATTGCTTCTCGGTCGATAAACGATCGGCGTAATCATTGGGACAACGTTTTAATTACCCATTATCGGGAATCAAATGACGTTATGAAGCCCTAGTTATTCGATGAGTCAGATCGCGCCTACCGATCGTCCTCACGCTGTTGACATTGACTTGCATTAACAATAATATTTGTCGCAGAGCGGGAGGTCGTCCGATTAGACCGAATTCGGCGATTACATACAGAGGCCGTTAAGATGATTGACGCAGAAATTTGTTTGGCAATGACGTTTAACCCGTTGTTCCTGCTAAGCCGTGGTATCTTTTATTTTTGCGTCCAATTAATCTTTGTGATAATGTAGGTAAGTTTGATGATATGTAAGCAGCGAGAGCCAAGTAGTTTAAACTTTCGACTTTTGAACAGTTAGCCCGTGTTTGAATTATGCACACACCAATAATTTTCAATTGTGCGTGTGTGTGTGTTAGAAATTAATTATCACTTCCCTCCAAGGTACACATACCTCCATAATGTTCTAAAAGGTGTGGGAAGTCTACCAATACACACTTGCCGAGCGTTGTAGCCTCACAGGGGCCTCACATTGTGAGAAGAGATTTGAGCCCAGTAGTGGAACAGGTATTGCTTGCAATGATGATGGACCTTTATGGCATATGAGTGCAATTCCCTCGTTGAGCCTAAATGATGTAACGTAAATAGTATAATAGTATTCTTTATATCCCAACTTAAGTGATATACCGATAGATAAACACGGCAACCATCGTGGACAATCTGCCCGTAAATCGTAAACGAACACTCGCGTGACTCAAATGCAGCTTGGTTTCGTTACGACTCTTGTCTCTCGCGCAGATTATATCGATAACCTTTCCAACGGCAGTAGTTGTGCAAACTTTCTTGCCCATAGGTCTAAGGTCAGGTGACCGTGTTTAACAAAATCTACGGGCCTTTGTCAAGTGGAAAACACGAACTGGATATTAATATGAACAAGGAAGTTGATATTCACAGCTACAGGCACGTGCTGTCTGGCATTTCGCGAATGGATTTATAAATAATAAATTAACGCTTACATACCCATACTCCTGCAGTGGTATTCCATGGTGCTGTGGCATGGACAACACAAAAATACGACCGGAGAAGAAATATTTGTAACATAAAAGAGCCCCGGCCGGGAATTGAACCGGTTACGTTGCGCAGGCAATCTCTACTAATTAGGCTAAGGGGTCGTTATTTAATAGGATTCATAAAAAGCTAAATAATTTAGTTTTAGACTTCAGTAGCTCAATCTATTTATGACATATGTACTGTATTGGAAGGTCAAGTGCGTCAAATTTAAGAACGGAATTTTGAAATATATACTTGACTTTGGTTTCTAAATCGGGACAGCCATAAAAACATTTATTTATTCAGGATTTGGTGAGAAAATTTTAGGGCAAAGTACCCACCTAAAGGTGGTTAGAGAATAAACACATTTGCAATCGGGTGAAAATCGGGACAATTAGCGACCACAGTAGGTAATTCGGGACGTGTCAACAGACCTCTGAAAATCGTGACGTATTTACATTAAAACATTTACAAACTCACACGCGTCACAAGGGTTCCATGTAATGGTCTCGCCACCCGACCAATATAAAAAATAAATTAAGAGGAAAGTATGACGGTCATATCGGTGACTATTTCGAATGTAGGTAGGTACCTATTATGTTAATTTGCATATTTATTGCGACTGGAAGGTTTTTAATGAGATTTGGTACAGAAGTCAACTGACATGAAATGAGACAACATTATTATTATTTGTATACAACGGCAACTATTCTATGCATTCAGGAAGCTCAGTATCGGCCAGTGGCGCATGTTAGAAAAGGCCAAGTCCAGATAAGACTGGAATAGATGGTTAAATGTAGGTAATCCTAGCGTACGTACGAGTACATTTCCACAATGGAGAAGGCAAAAGGGTCAAAATATTACTATCAAATACACCTAAAATCCAAGCTTAGGTCATATACATTACATAACTTTTTATTTCACTTCAATACATGCAGTATTTCCGAAGTTATAAAGACGAGAAGTTCAAGCCCTTTTTTGAATTTCCGCGCTTACGCTATGACGTCACGACGTGGCTCGGCCGCGAGCAAGATATGGCGCAAGTATAGAAAATATGGGTCTATGCAGTTCAAAAATCTATAACTTTCTTATTTCTATAGATACAGACTTGAAATTTTGCATAGATGTAGTAGATAGTATGTGAATTATATATGTTATTTTATTATTGCTAACTAAGGTTTGCTCGCGGCTTTACTTGAGTTTAAATTAACATTTCGGTCAAAAATCCCTATCAACTACGCGCGACTACTGAGAGATGACGTCATCGAGTAGTGACCGCCCGCCTGCGTTTTTAAAAAAACCAACGGCCGTAAATACGCACTTTGATCGTTAATATCTCAGCCATTTATTGAGATATGGAAAAAGTAAAAACACAGTTTTTCTTGTAATTTTTTATAGATTTATTTGACGTGTAAAAAAAAATTCGTTTGCCTGGTCCATTACCTTATTGAATGAAACCTGCACTTGTTTTGCCAATTTCACGTCACCATACATCTCATAGTTAACTCAACAAGTGACCCGGAAGGGCACGAAGTGGAAGGTTAAGTCGGCAGCCGTGTAACCCGTCAGCTGCTCGGCGCGGCAGACAATGAACTTGTGAGGTCACTCGAATCAACAGCTCCCCGGAGATTGGAATGTGTTGGGCGAGAATGTCAGCCCATCACTGTTAAGTGATAGTAGGTAGGGTTTAAATTGTCCCTTGACAGAGGTTAAATATGAAATCAAGATTCACATGCTCACATCCCACCCATCCCTGCTCTAGAGTTTCTTGACATACACTTTTTCGTTGCAAATAAGCAAGTTATAAGAAAAAAAGGGATGAGTCATGGGATATTCGGTTGGAACAAATTTCCGTCTTCTATACTATTGACGTATTATGTACCTAACTACCAGTCAACTTGTATCGTAAGCCATGTTAAAAAAGTTCGTTCCAAACATACGCCTCTGAATAGCCTTCTTTGGTCGCAGTCATACTTCTTCTACCTGTAGGTTCTGGCTTTGCCTGACGAGCAATGGATTCCGGTATCGATAAATAAATTAAGGCTAACACACTCACACCTCTGCTCTAGGACTAGCTTGTTTTCGGCGTGTGGGTGTTTGTGATGTTTAATTCCATGCCACCCACGATTTCATCTTTACATTAGTAGTGTAGTTGTAGAAATATGTAAAATGTATGAAATATGGGTATTTTGGCGAAGGAATTCTAAATGTATTTGTAAAGCTAAGTCAAAGTCAACATACCCTAACAAAATAAGTAATTGGTAGTACTATAGGCTAGAGTTCGCCCGAGGTAGTAGGTACCTACTAGCCTACTACCACCCGCCACGTACCTAGTACTAGTACTACTACTAGTAATTACTAGTACCTACTTAGTACCATTTCTACCGTGTAATAATTGTTTTATCAGGAATTGTGTTCCGGTTAGAAAAGAGTGGAGCTAAAAAACACGACGGCAGAATAAGAGTTTAAAGACAAATAATCGTAATTAATCCCACGAAGCAGATTTTATTCCAAGTTTTTTATTGTCCAAGTAGGCAATTTATTTGAAAAATAGCTTACTTATGTTACGAGAAACGTAATCTTAGCCGGCAAAGGAAACGAATACAACTACACATTTATCAAGACCTGTTGGTGAAATATAAATTGATTTATTAACATTTTGTTGTTTTGGATAATTCACATTATATCTTTATAAATTATAGCCTATGTGTTATCATCGGAGTGTAAGCTATATTATTGTAAAGTTTCAGCAAAATCCATTCGGTAGTTTTTGCGTGAAAGATTAACAAACATTAATAGGATTACGCGATTTTCTTTTCGAAAATAGTTTTCGAGCAAAAATCAGAAAATAGGCCTTAATTTTAGAATGGGTATCAACTCCATAACGAATAAATTCGATTGAATTAAAATACTGATATTAATGCATAGACGACGCCGACGACGGTTAGATTAAAAATGAATAATTATGGTTCTGGAGTACATTTGACGCGTGAGAAAAGTGTAGGCAAATTTAGTCATAATCCTTTATAGTAGAAAAGTGATAAATTTGATTAAAAGTAGCTAGTTACGCATACCGTAATCCCGACAATCCATTAATTTATTCGAACTACAGGCTAGAGTCTACTACGGGATATTACGCGAGGGACCTATTTTGCAATATGGACGTTACTTAGGGAACACGCCTATTGATAATGTATAAATGTAAATAAATTTAAAAGGACATTTGGACTTAGGTAGGTAGATAGATTTTCATTCCATGCCAAAATATATTTTGTATATTGAGTGGCCATATATATTACGGATGAATAAAATAATAGTTAATACGAGTACCTACTTACTTATTTTTATTGTTATCGGGAACCATTACGTTATTTTTGAGTGTTAATTGCTAATGCTTATTTTTTTAATATGTCATTTTGACGGTATGAAAATAGTAGCCATTGTTTCGCTAATTGTTTTATTGAAAATAAAAAATGAAGAAAAACGTAACTTTTGCGGTTACAATAATAACTGTCAAAATTAATTTTCACTAGATTTTATTAAACAAAACAAAATGTGTCTCGTCGAAATTGTTCATTTCAGTAGAGCGAGAATCGGCACTCGGTTGCAATTAGTCACGGTCGCTCTGGTATCATTTACCCGACCGTCTCCCGGATGTTTCCTTCATAATTAGCAGCTTTATGGCTGCTTTATTATTTATGGATAACGAGAGGTCCGGGGCATCTTTGAATTTTGTACCAATATCATTCTTTCTGTTTAAAAGAATTCAGTGGAAGTAAAAATTATTTCGTTAGTAAATTATATAACAAATAAAAAAATTGTCACAAACATTATTTTTACCTTTAATACTCGTATTAATACGGATACCCGTATTGTAGAACCACTAAGATCCAAATATATAATCGGCCACTCTTCTCACGTTAGTCATAAATCAACAGATATAATATATAATGTAGACGGAGCTAATTGGTTAGAGGACACAAACCATTTAATTCCAATAACATGTATTAGTATTTTAGATACCTACCTATATATCTTGTCAATAGACCAGGAAATCAGAGTAGGCAGGTACATCGTCAGATAATCAATGGGAATTACTTTACAATGTAACGTTACTCATATGTCACATTAGTACGTGCCGCGTGTCCTCGCTGGCCGCTGACCAACAACGCACGCCGACATGTGACTGAACTGATGCATATTCAACGTTTTTATCGAATTCGGGGCGTCCCGTGGTTTTTAGAATTTGTAGAAGCATAACGATTAAACTGGCCAAGTCCGTACACAGGAATATTTGCTGTTTCCTGTTGAAAAGTATGGACAATATTCATTGTAATCACGGGTCTGTTCCTAGACTATTTTTCATTTGGAAAACGAATGTGTTTTGTTCCCGAAGGACACATAAAAGTTAGTATCACGGAGCACAGCGGTCAGTACGGAGATTCTGTGAAGTGGTTAAATAAATTATTCAGCATTTTCTTAGTACTCAGCATTTTCTCAGCTATGCTATAATACAATATATTAACATGTTTCTAATTTATAGAACAAAAATTGTCTCCTAAAGCCCGTAAACGCAAAATTTATAAGTATAATGCCTGAAATTTAAATTTCAGTTGCTTGTACTTATATAGGCACAAGTTTATTGAAGTGAGAGTGGATTACTAGTAACAACTAAGGTTAGACGGGCACGTGGCACAGATGCTAGCAACGCATCTATGTGACCGAATTAGAACAAGACTATTACCGGTTAGTAACTGGACTATTACTAACAACAACTAAAAGCACTAACTATTACCTACTAACAGTCCCTGTCCCAGTCCTCCATACTTACTAATAAACTAACTATCTACTGTTCTAACGCCGTCCTACTAACCGGACTAACTCTCTTAGTCCCCAACTGAGTCTTGTCGAAGGGTGGTGCTGGAAGCTCGTTTACTACTTTAATTCCATTAAAAAAACAATTAAGGTTAGGTGACACGTGCCCCTATACATGTGTAGATGTTTTAATATAAACTACATACGTGTTGAAAGCTGAAATGAAAATGATTTTTCGTTGTAAACGAGGCTGTACCGCCAGGTCTAATTAACAAGTTCCTGAGCGTTATTTCAATTTCCTCGTGAACAATTTGCATACGTGTTGGATGTTTTGATTGAGCGCTCGTGTAAGTTTTGCCCACAGAACTAATAACAAGCAGAAGTCATTTGCTTTATGCATACATCGTGGTCATATTTTTTGTGTGGATACAAACGCATATATGAAAATTGTTTCATTCATACGCCGTGGTCATATTTGTTGCATGGAGAGAAATTCATATACATTGCTTCATTTAGGTATATTTTGTAGTTGTGGGTAGAATTGAATATACGATGATACTCCTGACCTTCTCTTTGTTTCAAAAAAATTAACTTTTATGAACAACACATTGATTTATTACCTACATTGGTGTAGGGTTTCCATGCCGAAACGTGCCATATTTAAAAGGTATCTACTGGGTTCGATTACCAGCGAGACGGAAATTTAAATAAATAAATAAATGATAAGTTTACATATATGTACATATCTCTGTGTGTTGTGTTGTCTATGGCACCCATGATAGTAATAATAAAAAAATCCTCATGCTAGTCAACCCTAAAATGTTTTTTATGTATTTCAATCGCAGTGTCGTAAAGCAAAAAGCCAGCTTCTTTTTTGACCGGCAATGCAAACAGGTAAGTTGAAGTCAACAAGATCCCAAACAGCGTTTTTGGAACAAACTTTTGTTACGAACTTTTCCGATCAGTTCGGGTACGGTTTCAAAGTGTAGGCTGAATAATAAAACCTGGAATTGAAAATATATGATCTATGGTTGTCGATAGGTAGGTAACCGCTAGTGGAAACATTTTTTGAGCAACCCCGTGGTTTGGGGGGCACGGAAAGCCGTCGGTCCTGCTTCTTATCATTGGATGGCATGAAGCTATGTCGGAGGCTTTGTTGGGTTGCATAAAAATTTCTGAAACTTGCTGGTTATTTCATCAATCTGCACTGGACTAGCGTGGCCGAGTAGGTTCTAGGCCCTAGTTATGAGGAGAGACCCGTGCTCAGTAGCGGGACATTATTAGGTTGGATAACAGTTGTAGGAAAAGTGTCTACGCCATTTCTAATGTGTCCTGGTTCTATAGGTAGGGTAGTGCTTCCGAAATGAACGGGTTGGGTCTCCTTCATTGAGATGTTAATGTGTCCGTGAAATATTTTCTATTAAGGACTGGACAATACGGTGTTCTAACTTTTATTAATTGCCAGGACGAATAAAAATTATTCGTTTGCCGTAAATTCATGCTATTGTTCTCGTGAGTGTCATGTCTGGCTACGTAATCTATTAGGCAGGGGCTTTACCTATAGTGCAGGGGGTGCGGTGCACCCGGGCGTCGGTTGTTAGGGGACGCCGAGAGCGTCTTGTAAGTAGGTACCTATTCCATTTAGTCCGCGTATTTTGATACAAAAGGGAGACAGGGTATTTATTGTACCCAGGCGTTACATAAAATATACTAGGGTCGAGACTAGTATTAGGTACAGATAACAGACCTATTAAATAACGATAATAGAATTAATACTGTAGGTACATGTTCCTGTTAACAAAATATTGTTTTAATTTAAACTAATATAAAAAAATAATCTGTGAAAACCTGAAAAATAAACCGCTTCCGTAATGTAATAACTCTTCTCTTGTAACTTTAATATAAATATTAAAGTAACAAGATACTTATTGACAAAAAATATTTAGTTTTAATTTTTTTTTAATAAATTAACATTATATATATTAATAAATTAATATAAATTATCATACCCTTGCTCTACGATTCGCTGTGTCGCGGGTGGCATGGACAACACAAATAACACATCACTAACACCCATAACCAGAGAACAAACATACAATCTGTCACATAAATGTCTGCCCCAGCCGGGAATCAAACTCGGGATCTGTCGCGTGCAGGCAGGGCCACTTCCAACTAACACGGTCGTCAAGTTTTGATGCTTGTTCGCGGTTAAGCGTGCGCTGATTTAGTACCCCGTTCTCATAACGGGAGAAGAGGTCATGAAACTAAAAGCAGACATTTATATTGCCTCGGGGGTTCTGCATTAGGTGCGCTTACGTCACAATGCACCGGTATTTGCGCTTTATGACTGCTACTTCTGCTATCACGGTCTACGTCGTAACTCTCTCGGATCATTAGGAGCGTATTATTAAAGCCGTCTTTAGTTTAATGGGGCCCGAGGATTTATCTAAGGTTATTTTTACATTATTTCTATAACTTAAAAATACTTGCGTAGCAGATACGCAGTAGATGTCAAATTTACTGTCTTTGAAATTAACGGACGATCTTCTTACACTATGAAAATTAAAATGTTGCATATTTATTGACAATGTAATTTATAACAAGCATGACAGGATACTTCGCTCAGGAATGGCTCCAGACAGGGAACCGTTAAAAGAACGTTGAATTTATTTATTTCTTTGCAATATAATTATATGAAACTTAAAATTTACAAGTACTTAAAAGAGTGTTTGTAGTTTTTGAAGCTATTAATGTATTCTGTTTATAATTGTTTTTGTTGTTCTATGTAACATTATCAAAGAGTAGACACTATGCTAACGCTTGCCAACAATAAAAAATCAAAAACATTCTATTCAGTAGTTTATGTATCGGTACATAGACTTCCAAACACAGACAGAGAAGACTCAATGAAAATCAACATTATATTACAAACTACAATAATAATTCCACACAAACCATGTTATTATAAGAACTTTATAAAAACATCCTGGACGACCCGGATGGCGCAATGGTTAACACGCCGGATCGCCGTTCCGAGGGTCCTGGGTTCAATTCCCAGCGACGCGGAAATTTGAATGATGAATTTAAATTTCCGTTCTTGGTCTGGGTGCGTGTGTTCTTGTCTTGTGTGTTGTCCATGGCACCCACGACACGGGGTATCCTAGTGTGGGGCTATGAGTGTGTAGCGTTATTATGTGTAGCGTTATTTATCCTCCTAAGCTCCTAACACTCCTAATAATAGTATATCACACAACGTCCGTACTCGTATTGCCGATCTGTGTACGTGGAACCGCCATCGCCATAACACTACCTTCTCGTGTCGCGGAGTCTTGGGACTACGTTGTGCGGAGATACCGTGAATTTCTTCGGATAAAACTGGGGCTTACTGCACTGGACTTATGAATGGAAATATAAAATGGCTTCAGACTTTCAGTACTTATATAATTAGGATGTTACTTTAGGTATGTATATGTTGATTTTAAAATAATATCATCGCGGATATTAACACCCGCCCTGGCTTCGCGTCAGGAAACTTTTTTATCCGTCGGTTTGCTTGTATGTATGTATCATCAAATCAAATACAGATATCAGGGGATCTGTGCTACAGGTGATAATTATATAATTAGGAGGTATCAAAGGAATCTTATTAAAACAATTCGTATCCGACACTTGATATTACCCTCGGGTATCTTCATGATTTACGTGTTTTTATGTATTTGAGTTATAGCCTTCGCCGTCTGCCCGATTTGATATACATCCTTGATTTATTTCGAAGAAAACAAATTACATCGCTCCGGAATTCTCAGAGTTGTACGGTTATATTGTTGTCACGATGGTGTCTGTCGTGGTGACAACAAACTTTACAACAAAATTATTGTTTGAAAGTAAATTGTATTTAAATTGTAACGCGGGATGATAATTGATTTTCATCCCTTGTGATGTAGGGTAACTATGTATGTATTGTAAGGAAATTTTATTACTAATTGTTGTAGCGCCATTGCGCCTAGTAGCCGTCATATTGGAAAGCCTTCGGGCGGCATGGAAAACTTATAAACACTAGGATTTGCCTCTAACCCCTCCAACATTCCGCACTGGAGCAGCGTAATGGAGTATATTTTAGACCGTCTCCGTCATGACAAGAGACCCGTGCTCTGTAATAGGCATTGACATATGATATTACTATGGACGCACGGTCCGCGCTAAAAAATGTCCGAGCCAACTCAACAACAATACGCAAGTAGAACAACAATGACGCGTTAGTCACTTTTTGACCGTGCTGTCAACAACACATCAACGATGCCGTATAGTATTTTGAAATCGTGTAAAAACTACGCAAGTAAAGTGAAAAAAGCCGATGGTATATCATATTTTCGGTAAGTAAAACATTGTTTTATCTTTTAAAGTATTGGTTTGCTACGAATACACACTATTTTATTTTAAATCGAATTAATTTCGTAAATAAATCTCAGAATCACTCAAAAGAATCAAAAATATATCTTTGTCTTTGTCTTCTCACTATACAGACTGTAGTCAGAAAGAGATAAACATATCCATTACTTTAGTTTAAATTATTTTGCACGATTTCACGATTGCACAATATTAAACGAATAAATGCAAGATATAGAACAAAAGTTTCCATAGAGTCGCTGTTGATGTTATATAAATAGATTATGTTTAAATTTTTTTTAGTACAATAAAATATATTTCTTCTAGATTTCCTTTAGACCCAATACGTTGTTAAGCATGAAGAAGTATTATTGCTACATCGCGAGAGGAAGAATATTTTATGCCGAAAGCAGCCCACGTTGTATGCTCGGATCATTTTAAAGAAGATGACATGTACATAACTGGCAAAGGCATAAGAAGAATAAAAAACACAGCTGTGCCAACATTGCAAGTAAATACCACTTGGTTTATACCTTACTCTTCACCTTATTGGGCTTTATGGTTTACAAAAAATAACGTGTATGTTTCTACTTAATATTTCAACCGTAATTATTTGTTTCTTTATAGTTAACTGATGATTCTAATAGAGCGACTGTCACTGACCTATCAAATGAAAATGAAATTACAAGTATAGATGATGATAATGCGGTAAGATAATTACAAAATAGCCTGTAAGAACGAATATATTAATAGAAAAACCATTAAGACAGATATGTAATTTTTGATAATGTTATCAAATGTACTTTACAAACAAATGTACAAATGTACGTTAAAAATACTATGACAGTTTCCTTAAGAAGAGTGATGTTCACGTGATTAATACTAGGAACAAGGCTAAACTTCAGACTTAGACTGGTGGCTCGTTCATGGGTAGATGTATTAAAATCTATAATAAAATTCCGTTCGAATTGACGGAAATGCCATACTGTAAATTTCATGTCAAAAATTCATTCAAAGTCATACTTATGACGAAAGGTTATTACAAACTTGATGTTTATTTTAAAGATAAAAATGCTTGGACATGAGTTTGATATTCTAGCTAGTAAGTAGTAGTAAGTGCTATCTGTAATGTGAGTAGCAAAAAAAAGCTTCTTGGAAGTTTCTTGCCGCTTCTTCTTCCAAGACTACTCACGGTAGGGATTTGTTAAAGCGATGGCGTAGATTGATTTTCGAAAAGTGTTTGTAAAAAACCAACTTCGAATAAATTTCATTATATTTCATTTCATAAGTTGTATCTTTTTCATTACTCTTTTTTGTTTCATTGAATCCAATTCATAACGTTCCGAAAAAAGTTTCAGTTAAAAAATGTAATTAATGTGTAATAAAAATAAAAATAAATAATGTATTATTTTAAATAAACACTACTCTATTACTTTATTAGTCGCGTTTTATTTCACTATGAGCTGCATATGGTGATTATGGTGTGTTGAGCACTCGAAGTATCATAAGGTGTCATTGATGTATCAGTGTTTGTTGCAATCGAAATGAAACCGTGATATAATGATTTTAGTGCTTAAATTACCTTGTAAACATTTAAATTCTTGTGATGTCAAACTGGGACATTATTTTCGCGATTTTAGTAGGAGACCCTAAGTCCATAGTATTTATGTCAATGGTAATAGGCCATTAATGGGTTGAGTCAACTGAGAAACAAAAGAAAAAGACGATCTGTTGACAAGCGAGGTCACTGCCAGTGCTTAATCTTTTAGTAGTGTCTACCCTATGGCTTTGTATTCGTATACATATTGCGTAGTAATATCAACACGCATTATGACTATGTACCTCATGAATAACTTTATATTTTGCTAGTGAATTGCCTGCGAATATAATAATATAGGTTAGCCTAAACGTCGACATAACTAAAACTAATTATTTTTCATCAATATGTTGCTAAATTAATTATTTATCAATATTAACAGCATGTTTCAAATTTTTCTTTACTCACTGTATCTGGTAGTCGGGTTCAGGTTATGTTACTTTTAAAGTTAGATTTTTTGTGTGGTTACAGTACCGACATAAAATAGCGAGGTGTGTGTGGCTGTGTCCTGAGAACGGTCGTGTATTTAACGTGAATACGTGTACGTAACGGCTAATATTTTTTTGAGAGGCGTTTTCAAGATGGCGCGGCGGTGCAACTCCATCCGCCGCACACATAACACATCCTCACAAAAAACTCTTCTAAAACTTTTGAATTCTTTGATTTTAACTCTCGTTTGGAGTAATTCAATTTAGGATATTATGTGGTAAATATGGAGTTACTACCCAAACTGAAACCCTCGATTTTGTTTTTGCATTACGTCCCACTATGGAAATACGATAAATTTAAAGACGTATTCATGTAAAAATGACAAGTTGTTGACCGCTACGTCTGCAACTATAATGAAATTTATAAACACGTAGTTTTAATATTAGTATGGACTATGTTGGCTACGACTCGTATATATGCAAAGTTTATGGTCGTATTCTTTTTGCTGGTGTCTGCGATGCGACGTAGTTTTGCAGACAAAGGGTTGAGTATGGTAATGAAACAAACCTGTTTTTGCAATTATTCGCATTGTTGATACTTTGCATGTTAATAACATATTCCGGAAAGAAAGAAAAATTACTATCTGTATAAATATTTAATACGATTATATTTCCCATGCACGGAAGTATACTGCGTGTATATAATAATATAAATGTGTATGAGTTGACATGTGTACACACTGATAAGATACCAACGTGGTGCTTGAGGCAACTGCCAAACGACTTGTCGTGTTCCGGCTGGGGGCTTGAGAGTCAGTATTTTCTTTATTTATTTTTCTTTCTATGTTGGCCAGCAGCGCCTCTGTGCGCCTTAGGTGTTACTGATGTATCGGTGATGCATCGGTGACCACCTAACATCAGGTGCCTCGTCTGCTCGTTTGTCAGCTCAAGTCCCCAGCCGAAACACGACAAGTCGTTTGGTGGCTGACTCATGCAAGAAAGCGGTAGCCAGCCGGTCTTCTGTCGCCTTTTACGATGCTCTGCTCTGCTGGCAAAGGATTGGGGTTAGTATGTTGGCCGCCCAAATAAAACCTTCAGGTGGCGTAAAATTACCGATACATATGTTGGCCACTAACACATCCACCAATTAGGACTAGATCGGCGTCGTAATAACCAGGTCTATCCAAAGAAGACTTATCCTACAACGGACAGTTAATGGCCGTGGCAGTTAAGTTACTAAACAATATTATTAGACACTGAGTAACAACCACATCTGATAACCATGACAGATAGTTCTTTACAGCGTACGAGGAAAACACTGTGAAGTAATTAGACCATTTATCAATGACCCACATTATAGATCTCGCATCGTGTCTAAACACTTAGCGTAACTGAATGTACTTATGTATACCTAAGTACACTGAGTCAGCATTAAATCTTCGGAATCCAAACGACATTGAAGGATTTAAGGCAGGTAATATGATACAGATATTTTATTTTTTACCCGAAACCATCCTCCGATAGGTAGGCCGATTTTGATGAATTATACCCCATTCGATTTGTCTTAATTTTGCGAGATAAAGTGACGAGATGATTGTACCATAAAAATAATATTTATAATAAGTACATATATTGTGAAAAAGAAAAAGTAAAGTCGACAAACTATGTTACCCCTTAACATATCGGTATCGTTGCATAGGTATTTGGAAAACATCTTTAGGTTCCTTTCCTAACTTAGCAGAGGAAAAAAGTCATGAACTAAAACAACTAAACCGTCACGTATGGCCAGATAGCGTGTAAATAATATAATCAATATATAGTTCAATGTTAACAATTATTGTTTATATTAATAAAGTATTATCAGCATAATAATATGTATTACAATGACATGTCCTTGTTTACAGTGTGATGTATCATTTCTGAAAACTTCATGCAAAATAGAATACTATTAATTACAATTAAATACGAATATGTGTGATGTAAAATAGCAAAACAAGGAAAAATTTGCAATTGTTATGGGGTGTTCCCGTGTTCCGGCTTTAAGGTCGGTACATAATATATCATATATCTATGAATAAATATGTTTACTGTATTATACCTAATACATTGTGACAAATAATTAAGTTATGTCCATGTACTTAGGTAAGAACAATGAATGCTCGAGCATTTTTCCTTCTTGTCATAATTTGCTAGGAATTAAATTGTAGACTAGAATTAATGTATTAAAGGGTTCAAAACGCGTAAATACAGCCATTATAATGTTACGCCTCGAAGGATTTTAAAGCTACATTCTATCACTGGCATTTATTTCAGTGACTTGAAATTTCTCTCTTCTAAATCCATGTTTAAAATGTTCATCATTTAACCTTAAATACCTCTCTTGTATGAATTATAGAATGTATTCTAAATAAAAATATAAACGTGGAATTTAAATTACATTTTTTGTTGTATGAAAACAATTATTAATTATCGTAGTAGTTGAAGGTTCGAGTTTGATATATACCCGAATTATGGATTTAGCCCTTCCGCTGCCGTCCTTGACAACTGTGACCGACCCAGAACAAGGTTCAACTCGGGACTAGGATGGTTAGTACAGTTGGTAGACATGTATGAGGACTGACAATTAACAATACTAAAATCTACATAAACGTTTCTCGAATTGCATGAAGAGCTTCTTAGAATTCTGTAAAAATATCTTATCCGAGTTCTTATTTATTATGAAGGTGATATCATGAATACTTCGTAAGAGTTTGCGGGTTGAGTGATGTGTCGTAAACGTCAAGCGTGATCGTCGAGCCTGTTCAGCGGACACGTTCACGGCCACGGGTTGTTGCACTCATGCTGCACTTGACGGATCAGCGTCACTTATAACTTCAGCTTACAATACCTATAATTTAACCTCGAACATTTATAAAATTACTAGCTGACCCCGCGAACGTTGTTCCACCGTATAGATTGTGAATGATTAAAGCGCGATTTAAATTTGAGGGGCGGGGGTAGGAAAGTGAAAATTTGGGATCATGTGTATATTTTTATGCCACACCATAAAAAATTTATCCAAGAAATGAAACATTTTTTTTTTGGTGTGGACAACCCTTAACGTTTAGGGGTATGAAATATAGGTCGATTCTCAGATCTACTCGATATGCACACAAAATTTCATGAGAATCGGTCGAGCCGTTTCGGAGGAGTATGGTAACTAACATTGTGACACGAGAATTTTATATACATATAAGATAAGAGATTATTAAGCCATACAGGTAATTTTGGTCGTACCTACGCAGTGTGAGATATGTAGGTATACTAAAGTATTTTAACACCTATGTGCCTCGTACAGCAGTGTTCTATTTTCAATGACTTTTAGACAACGTCACACTATAATGGAGGGTTGGAAAAGGTCAAAAATTTTCTTTGATACAAGTAAACACGTGCGGTTCAGTGAATTACTTCGCTAATTAAAAGACCGGCCACGGCCATACGCTGGAAATAAATTTATATTTATATAAAAGCGAAAGGATATTCACACACTGACTGGTCACATAGAAACTACTTGACCTATGAAGACGTTTGGCGGGGAAGTAGTTGGTGAGTGAAATATATCAGCTAAGAAAGGATTTTGTGACATTTCCTAAGGAGGTTAAATAGTGGTAGAAAGCTTATAATTCTGTCGATTTTAAAGTAGGCAGAAAAGTGGTATTTGGGATTCTGATTAGAAATAATGAAATACCTGTTCCGACGTTTTTGGTAAGTCAACCCCTAAGTTTACCCCCTTAGGCCCCAGATAGACGACGCGATAGTTTTCGCGCAGCGGCCGCGCGTCATATAAACGCGCTCTTACGGGTTGATTTACCAACTTAAAGATAGTGTGAGACGTGAAGTGGACTTTACTGCGTTGTGTGTGTGTGTGTGTGTGTGTTCGTGAATGTGTGTGATATAATAGAAGTTCGGTTACTGAAAATAAATCAGGGAAAGATTGTTTGTTCGAAAATCGAACACAATATGTATAAAAACGTACACGCTCAGAGAAGTCGTGAGAGGTGAACGTACTCGGCTTGTTGAACTTGACTCCGATACACCTTAACATTGTACTCTTGAGGAAGGAGAAGAAAAGCGCTACGCCGCGTCACATCAATCTGGTAATATTAGTCAGAAAACTCGTCAACTGTCAATTATTTTTTAAAAAAAATATGGCGGGCAACGGGCGATGACATTGAAACGTGTTACTATTGTCCGTTAGTCCGTTATCCGAAACTACTGAACGCAAGAAGCTGTTTGGCATGTATGTTCTTTTGGGAGTGTAGGGGAGCACTAAGAGAGGATTTTTGGAATTAAAGGGGATATAAAATCCTGGGATAAAAAAGAGGAGAATCCTTATGCGGAGGTATGGGTGCGTTTACGTTTGTTTTACTACAATAAACCCGCCCTCGCTTCGTTTCGGGAAACATGTCCCTTAGTAGGTAGGTCAGTAGGAAATTGTTAGGCTTTAAACTGGTATAACTTTTGGATTTGTTAACAAAAAAATAAGGTTACCACAATATATTAGTGAAAACCGTACCAAAATCGGTTGAGCTAAACCACAGACAGACAAATCGACAAACAGATAAACAGACATAAATTATAAAAATATAGTTTTGGATTCTAATGCCATAATAAAGGCTGCCTATAATACTTTTTTTCATATATCTTCCATGTACAGACAGCGATCAGCTACAGATTTATTATATGTATAGATTTTTATTGTCTGTGTGTTTGTAAGTGATCGTATAACGTCTGAAACTTTTGATCATTTGATTGAATGATGTCATGTATGCAACATGCATGTATGTGTATGTTTGTGTTGTAAGGACTATAGTGCAACATTTAATATTAGTGGCAATTATACTAACAAATTGTGTAAGTTGAACCTCAATGGTTTATAACTTCAAACATATTGCAGAAAACCATCTGCCAAGGCCTCTCTTTAGTTTTAATGTTTCCTGACAAAAATGTCTCCTCATTAGCAACAATACTGCAATAAACGATTGCATTACAGAATGGCAAGCTTTCATTTCAGTTTAGCCGTAGGCCCGAGCTTTGCGTTGACTTCCTGGTGGGTGATGAAACTGAGAGACACCTCTCGAAGCTGGCGATTCCCGGACAGACCGTGAACCCGCCGCGTGCGCGTGTTTGTCTCCCGTCGGATCATCCGAGGCCGGTATTTAAGCGGCCGACGTGAACACCCGGCACCATTCGCGATTAAACCACCGCCGCGAGCTTCCGCGCAACGAGGCCGCACTGACCGCCAACTGATTGATACAATTGCTGTTTATCACCCTTCCGTGATGTACTCCGTCAGAACTCTCCTCGTCTTCACCGTTCTGCTGATGGCGTTCGCGGCCACCGAGGGTGCGCCGTTCTTCGATGCGCTTTACGACGTCTTGAAAGGCAATCCTAGAAGATCTTACGGGTACAGTGGATACGGAGGCTACGGATACGATTACGGGTATCAGAACGGATACGGCAACCATGGGTACAGGAATGTAGAAAGGCCGAGGCAGGGGAAGACGTTTAAGGAGATCTGCAGGGTCCATTATCCTGATGCGGCTGCCGTCCCCGGTACAGGGGGTATCGTGTGTCCGTACTGAGGGTCAGATCGCGTGTTCTACGCAATGCAGCGACTGCTTCGCCGCCGCAACATCATGAGGATGGGCTGACCTGATCATGCAGTCTTTCGACTATTAGCAGTCGCAAGTGGAAGAACATTTAACATAATTATTTTCTTTTGCTCAAATGCCGACCTAATTACAATATAGACGACAGTTTATTTTGAAATACTCAATTACTCGATTAGCGTTGTGTTTTAAAATCAGGTCACTTCGGAGTGTGTTTGTGAACAGTGAGTGAAGTGTGATTGTTAACGTGATAACCTTGTGATATAGTTCATTTACTAGTGAATATAATGATGTTAATATAGTTTTTCTAAGTATGTCGATTACCGGATGAGGACGGGCTAGTAGAACACGCGATGTTTATTTACATACAAAAGTAAACATGAACTTTGAAAATTAACGTAATTGGCTCGTTGTACTTAGATGTTGATTTAATTTTGCTGAGAATTTGGCCTTTTTAATTGGTTTATTAATCGGTTTTTAATAATTGGTTTTAAACTGATGTTTAGTTAACGTATATAGCACTCAATTTGTTGATTCCAAAGGTTGGTTGGTGCGTTTTTTTATGTGTATGTTCGCATGTTAGTTTGTAATTCTGTGGTTGATTGATTCTGAGTTAATACATAGGAATGACTATGATTTATGCTCTGTTGCCTAACGTATTAGACCTTAGGTGTGCCCAAGGCCTAACTTCGCTTAGTCATTAAATTGTTCAATACTGCCTTCTTATTTGTAAACCTTTCCTTTAAATTACTATTTTTGTACGGAATGTTATGTTTTAAATGATATTTTATTTAACTGTTTTTATGTTCGAACAAAAATATCAACCACAACTTTTTTTTAGTTTTAGTTTGTATTGAACTTGTCATTAAGTATAAACTTACTGTTTTAAGAAAAAGTCAATTAGGATATGGTAAAATAAATAAATGTAAATAAAAGGTAACCAGTTTTTTCTTGCAAGTTATTATACCAGTATTAATCGTACATAATTTGTACCAATTGCGTAAATCCAAGCATAAAGGGATACTTTTCAAAGATTAAATGTAAAGGGCGTTTTGTTGAGAAAACTGACTAACAGACACACTTCTAAAAAAACATCTATTTAGTTGTAGTCACTTTCAGCGCCACCTCTAGGTATTACATAAACTAAATGATTTGGTGTCGTGGGACACCAGGTAGAAACGAAGTTCCTTCGGCTACTGTCGCGCCTGCGCACGTCTCATTTAACGCTTTTATTCCACGCATTTTTTCTTATGGTTTTACTATCACATATTTTTCAGTTCGGTCGCCGCCGCCGTAGCAAAACCAATCCCCTCCAAGCCTGCCGTAAGGAACTTCGTTCCAAAAATATATTCCATGCATAGACATCAATCAGTTACATTGTATTTTAAACATATAGTTTTATAATCCATTACAATATTAAAGGTATAAATTTGTGTTAGGGTTTCATTACAAAGCGTCGGTGCTAAGGCTTGTTGTTCAAAGAGATTCGTATCTAACGTCGAGATAAGTATAAATTATAGCAATGCAATTTATTAGAATAATCCGTAAATATTTGCGTACAGCTTATTGCGTAGCTTATTGTAATATTAATCCAGATCTTTTGACTAACGAGATATAATAAAGATGCTTGTTACGCTGCAAGAATTAAGGAAATGTAAAATAGCTGACATATTTTCAATCCTTAGTTGAATGTTTATATAATCAAAACAAAACATTGTTTACAATGAAAAAAATATTTGACGACTCCAAGGCTAGTTTGTAGATACCCTCTTGCGAAGCGAGGGTCCCGGGTTCGATTCCCGGCGGGGGCAGATATTTATGTGACAGATAAATGTTTGTTCTCGGCTCGTTGTGTGTTAGTGATGTGTTATTTGTGTTGTCCATGCCACCCGCGACACAGGGAATCTTTTTGCGGGGGGATGAGTGTGTAAACGTTTTTTTCAGTCGAGGAATATAAATAGTACCTACATAAACGCTGTGAAAACATTCTTTACTTACTTTCTCCTTCGAGAATTTCTATTCTTTAGAACAAACCCCTTTTCCGGGAAGAAAAGTTTTCTAGAGATAAACTCGTGATCTAAGCTGTGATGATCGAACAGATAGACAAAGAGACAAACAGAAAGACTAACAATAGTACCAAAAATAAATCTGTATTTCGGTAACAAAGCTTAGGTAAGTAACTGCGTCAGTTTTCAAAATGTATCTAAGTACTCAAAAATTAATAATTTGTAATAAAGCAACTGTCGTATTGCAAATGCGTTTATTTGCATTTATTGTTTAGTTCCCTTTTTCCTAGATCAATTTAACAGCAATAACTATTTACAGTGAAGTCTATTAGTAGTCCTGATTCGGATCCCCATCCGCTTTATTGGGAGTAAATAAACCTGCGATAGAACGACACTGAATTGATAAATACTCCTCCTCAAGGAACTGGGGGAAATCAGCCAGTTAAGAAGAAGGTTGATTTACCGTTTCCGTCCAGCAATGCTTGTCTGATGCCCTTGGTGTAGATGTGCATGGATGAACGGTGATCACTTACTGTCGCGTCGGCTGCTAGTTGATTACTACTAACAAACCAACAGTCATTCTCCTATGTATTTTGTGATAAATTAGTTTCCCGTATTTCATGGAAATATTAAATATTAATTTGACATAAGTACCTATGTACTAATGAGAATTGATTTAAAGTTTGACAGTGTAATTAGATGTTAATAACTTCTGAACTGACAAGACCCCCGACCCCTGAGCGCACTAAATTAGTAGAAAATCGTTTGGTTTTTTTCTATTAATTATGAATAACATTTCATAACTTCATATTATTTCTCGAAGCGAAGTAATGTAGAGGAGATAGAATCTAACATCAGTGAGTTAAAGAACATCTTCCGCGTCAGCTTTATATTTGTTTAGGATGATGAATTTTCATATTTAAGCGTCACTAAAATTTATTGAACATAAATTTTAATAAAGGTTTTGTACTTATGTATACCTGGCTTTAAGTAAACTTTTACATTAATTGTTAAATTTAGAAAGGTTCTGCATTCACTAATATTGGCACAAGGTTTGTAATATTATTAATATTGACAGCGGTAATAGCCAAGTGAGAGTCAAACTCCCGAACGGGGGTGCCTGGTTTCAAATTCTGCACGCACTTCTAATTTTTAAAAAATAATTTATAATACGCTTAGGTATTACTTGCTCCGATCAAGGACAATATCATGAGGAAATCTACAATACTGAGAGTTTTCCATAATGTGTGTAAAGGTGTGTGAAGTTTGCCAATCTGCACTTGGCCAGCGTGGTGGAGTATGGTCTGTGCCCTTATCCTGTAAGCGGAGACCCATTAGTGGGACAGTTATGGGTTGCAATAATGATGGTGTTCATTTGCACTAGGTTATACTTACGTGCACAGTGCTACATTACCCGATCATCAAAAACGGATGACAATAATGTCTTCGCCGTAATGTCCATGATATTTCATGGAAAGAAATTCCGTGTCACATAACGTGTTGTTTTCCAACGATAATCAGATTACAGCTTATGTTGTAACTAGAGATATTTGGGAAGGAAGTACCTCATTTAGGAGAACCCGATTCGTAAGTGGAGAAACTGGGTCACTTGATGTAGGCACAGACAGGGCATGACAGTAGTGATCGAATGCCACTCGCGAACGTCACAATTAAGATTGTTTTGTAATTTAAACGGCCGCGCAGTATGACGGTTGGGTTATCTTCGATCAGATGTTTTAACTCATGGTAAGTCACAGACGCCCCCAGGAAAAGGGCTGTTAGTAAAGTGTGTGGTATAAAGATTAACACCAAGACATCATTGCTGCATTTCCGACCAAGAAGGAAGTAAGAGTATCTACTCTACTCTTGGTTCTACTCTCGAACTCCTAGTCGCAGCAAGTCGTTTGGGGGCAGGCTGTAGCAAGAGAGTGGTATCGAGCTTGCCGGCTTCAAGACCCTGCCAGCCTTAAGTACCTTCGCAATTGAACAGGGTACAGAGTCCAGCGACCTCTGAAAAGATATGGCTATAAAGCGTAGCGAATCTTACCTATAGGAGTAAGGTTTCAATAGCTTTGGCTTTGAGATTTACTTTTGTTTTTTACCACACTACAATTCTACATAAATATACCTACTACAATTCCCACCTGGTGGTAAGTGGCGATGTAGTCTTGCGTCGTGGTAAAGCGCACTAAATAAAAAACATATTCCAGTGCACACCTCAGACCGTCACCTTATTAGTGAGCCCAAAAAATACGTAATATTATAATTTTAATAATGACCTTGTATTACGAGTATTTTGACGCGAATTATATAAGCAAACGGGCATCTTTGAACAGTCAGACAGAATTTTAAGCGAGACAATTACGTGAGGAGCTCAATCTCTGGTGATGGTCCTTCATTTTGTATGCAACGTGTTATTTGTCTATTATTCGTGGCTTATAAATATTGATATGCTCAGACTGCATCAGAATTTATATTGCCTTAAAATAACCCGAACTAATGTTAAATAATTTAAATTTTGATTGTGTTCAGAAGTGATCCTACGAGTAAGTGATAGGCAGAGCAGTTGGATGGGTAACTGCAAGTAACAAAAATTTCTTCAGCGTTTCTATGCTTCGGAGGGCACGTACCTAAAGCTTTCGGTTCCGGTTGTTATCGCTAGATAGCTGTTGATAAGCCTGTCGGAGGCCTTTGGGCGGCATAAAAACTTCTGATAATTGGGTTGGGCCCACCAATCGGAACTGGAGCAGTGTGGTGGGGCCTCCTCAATTGTGAGTGACCCGTGACCTGTTTTTAGTGGGTAATTAATTGCTTGAGAACATGATTTTTTTAAATTAAATTAAGGTAGCAAACGAGCATTGACATGCCGCCCATGCCAACTGTGACCGACACAGAACAAGACGTAAATGTGGTGGTTAAGTTTGTCCACATTTTGGGTTTGTAATGGATAGTTACGTCAAATTTTAAGCACCCTTTTTATATGTACATATTTGGAATGAGAATCGAATGTGTACTGAGTACCAGTGACTAAGAAATCACCTTGTATATATACGAAATTACGAATCTACCGTTATTTTGCGTTCCCGACAAATGTTTTATTGACAAGAATCTTTATTTTTTTACAAAAGGAGACAATTTTAATAAATTTGCCGCAATTTATTATATTCGTAAGTAAATTTTCAGCGTGCTCTACATTTCTAAGTACTTATTAACGAAAAGGAACTACGTCAATAGGCACCTGTTTTTTAAACGAGTTTTGATTACATTGCGCGCATGACTGAGAATTGTACAAAATAACCTTGGAACATTGTAAATCTGGTTACATAATTCAGTATTCAACTACGTATTATGAAATAATATTCGAGGACTTCGCTGCAAAAAGGGTATTGGGCGGGAAACAGTGAACAGGAACGAAGTACCTACGACTTTTAGTTTAGAGTTTTTGCGGAACTCTCCTAGATGCTTTGCGAAGCCCTAGGGTTTGGCGAAACACACTTTGAGTGTGACAGATCTAAAATCACGCAGCACCATTCTTCCGCTGCCGCCCATGACAACTGTGACCGACACAGGGCAAGCGTCAAATCTGGACTGATGCATTAGTTAGCAGGTTTGGGGGTGTTAACGTGTTTGGGTTGTAGAGGCGTCAGATGAAAAATTGGTGTCCTTTTGGTAATATTTCGGTGATGCTCTTTGTGCTGTGGATGTCGACGGTAATCACTTGATATTATTAGTCCGACTGCTCGTTTCTTAGCTATTTACATTATAATAATCTGGAATATATTTTGAAACTAAGTAAAACTTCGGTCTATATGACGACAGTACATAAGACACGTAACAGTTAAGGTCAACTTCGTACACGGTCAAGTGAAAAAGTTCAAAGTGCGATAAAACTACTTCGATAAGAGAGAGCACTGACGCACAACTTATTTGTAGTGATGGTCATATTGATTTTACAAAATTTCAAAAACTACATCTAGGTGCCTAATTATACAATTTGATAGGGTTAGGTAAGGGTTGACTAGTGGACAGTGTCATCAGGAATTACGTCCGTCAATTGTTTAAAGGGTAAATAAATAAATAAAAAATTGACGAATTTGTTTGACTTTAAGACCCACTTTGGTACACCTTGTGATTTGATAGTATTCCTTATGCTATGAGTCTTAGAGTAAAAAGTAAAGTATATATACTCTAAGCTATGAGTGCTATATGTGCACAAAATGAGACATCACAAACTCTCATGACCCGAAAAACATTTATCCGTTATGTGAATCGACCCCAACAGTTGGGTCACTACAATATACTTTACTTGGTCTTCGACTAACGTCGTATACGTTAATTAGCCATAAAACAAAATTCTCAAGATATAATAATACACTGTCAAATCTCGAGGCTTGGCCTGGAGTCTAAGGTTAGTGCATATCCGGGCTACGGGGCTACATTATCTTGATCATAAAGCATTGATTCACTTTACACTTTCTAGTCCATTGGCTATTTATAGAGGCGAGCATACCAACAGGCTCCTAAAAATTCCACCAGAAACACCAGCTGTGTGTCTGTCGAAATAAGGTCTGCGGTTTCCATTCTAAAAGCATAATAAAATTGTAATTGGACACTTGTCTTGAGTTTTTGTAATTATATTAGTCGTATTGGCGGGAAATCGGTTGGCGCCAAAACATACCCACTGTCGATGAAACAGCAATAAAATATTTAGCATTTAAGTATGTTTAATGTTCGACTGCGTTATTGTTTGTACATACAGAAATAAACATATTTAGCAAATAACTCAGTATATTTTGTTTAATCAAGGGCTAATTGCGATTTGCATATTGCATAGAATAATAAAAGTTATAGTTTTAACCGTAAATGCTGTTTTTCAACAGAATTAATTGTACTAGTTAGTAGTAATTAATAGCTACTAAATTAGAACAGAATGAACAAAGTTGAATAATATGTATTTTTATAAAATTTCAATGAAAAGATAGGTAGGTAGGAACCTAATAAAACTATTCAAAAAAACTTGAGGTGCGAAATATTTATTCATTTTATATTATTATATTTATTCTTGAATACGTATCATTTGATCCGTTTATCAGTTTATTTAATGTCATATCAACATCGGTTAAATTGGACTAGAGTTACATCATTTTTAGCTTAGGAATACATATTTAACATAAGGAGCATAAAGAAAGTTCAAAGTTTATCGACTTAAAGTTTAATAAAAACGCATTTTTCATCATCAATAGAACAATACTGGGTTGTATATTTCTGTAATACATCATTTTGTGTATCACAATTTATGAGCAAAATATCTATGTACATACATATTTGCTATGGACCTATTATGGATGGTGCACAAAAACGTTAATACATAAATATAATATTAAATTTAGGTATGCAAAGGCATAGTCTTTTGCAAAAGCTTTATTGTCCAAATGATCCTGTGTTTGACATATCTACTGACGTCGTTAAACGAATGTCGATTTGCTCCACATTGTACAAGTCAAACACTGTAAATCGCACTGTAAAGGCACAATAAATTTGTTATAGTTTTCGCAACATGCTTTCGCAGTATCTAGGTACGACACAGCAATGTAGGTTTAAGATATTTATCAAGTGATTTAAGTTCAATGGAATTTATGCGATTTAAAGGTAAGTATAAGAACATAGTGGTTTTACAATCAATATTTCGTCAGGAGTATGATTAATAGATGTCGAGTCAATGAGTCAAACAGATTCCTTAATATGGTCGAAACGACTTTAAAGACTTTGTTATTGCTGGACTTTTGGGATTTGGTGTTCTTATGATGAGTTTCAGGAAGTTGACATGTCGAATGCGAGCACTGTCAATAGGTATCATTTGGAAACTATGGCTAGAAGCCAACAGTGTTTCAATGTTAAGCAAGAAAATCTGAATCATCGTCCGACGTATTATTGAAAGATACATAATATATGCTCATTTAAATTAAAGACTGTCGTGGGGAATACTCGACTTGGTTAATAGGGTGACGTGGTAAAAACTCCAAAGAGTGATGTTGACCCTTTCATCAGTTTACTCGTTTATGAATGAAGTTCACATTAATTAGATTAATGGAACCCCAGGGTCGGATTTTTTCGATATTTTTATTAGTGATCAAATGAGTATGTGAGCTTGTGCTATTTCTGAAGCGCTATGATTATCGGGGTTTGCAAAAATACAATTTAAAGAAAAACAAGTAAAAGTAAAATATGAATTAAAATAAATGTATGGATAGGTGCTGCACATAACATACCAGCAGTGATATATATTGCTTGTATCCCGTGTAATTCTATTTTAATAAAATAATAAAACACAACATAATATAACCCATTAAACTAATCATATCTCCGTAAAACAGAAGTTATTACTTATTACGGTTTTCCGTTATGCAGTAGGACTTACTACAATGACGTCGCGAAATAGCCTAATATGGCAAGATAAATGAATTTATGAATGTACCAAATTTTATATATCTCGTGTCGTCTGTGCAAAGAGTGAGTTGTGCCTTATACAAACTCGCCGCAATAAAAGTCGTCTTGCTTCGGTGCTATTACAATAACGAGTGCAGAGGAATAATGCAATTGATTTGTTAAGTTTTATTAACTATATATCTCGTTTTAGTATAAGTAATGAAGTACATTTATAAAGTAATTTATTGAAAAAATATTAAAAGTACACTGGCGAGCATGGAATCGACAAGCCAATGTTTTGTTAACCGATATAATAGCTGTAGGTACGCACCTACTGATATAAATGTTATATATTTTAATAGCGAAGATAACTTACAGGCTTTACGTTACTTTATGGCGAGTGGCGGACCAGCAACAGAACACTGAGTTTGAGGCGATAGTACCTACAGCTCCCGAGAGAATGTAAATTTATCCCTTTCTAAAACAAATCGTGGACAAAATATTCCCTTTACATTTTTGTTATACCGACTTTTGCAGAAATACAAATGAAGCAGGCCCTTTCAAATTCAAATACAAGATATCATATTTATTAGTCCATTAAATTGTTTTAGGATCTTACATTTTGTATTCTAATAAATTTTAGTGCAGAGCTGTTGTACCTACTGGAAAAATAGTATCTTACAATCGGATTGATTTATCTGCTAAGGTATGATTACTCAAATAGCAAACTTTAGATTCACATTAGTCAAACTGAAGCTTGACTTCCAAAAAAAGTTTCAAAAAATATTAAAGCAAGGCCAATGGTAATTTTGGTATGAGTGAAATAAAACACTTTTGCAAATAGTTTAGTATTTTATCTAAAACACTTTTACTTAGTACGAAAGCCGTTGAACGATAGTAATCTTACTGTGACAAGGGTCACTTATCGTGTCGGAAACTTCTGAATTCAGTAGGAGAGAAATTTCTTAAACATATTTTAATTCAATTATTTTGTCACACTTTAACACTAATGCCTTTTTAAACATTGTAATAATTTTCAATGACGAGTATCTACATGTCGGGATTTTTACACATTATCTATTAATTTAGGGGATTTCCACCAAATTTATTGTTTTAAATGTTTAATCTTCTGTTGTACAAGTAAAAGTAGTTAATGATTAAAGTTAGGGATTTGCATTTTATACAAGATTCTATTAAGTTTTGTATCGTATTACTTGTTTTTGAAGCGTTAACTGTCTGCGTGGACGGTGTATGGCGGTGTATATACATCTCTCTCTTATCGTCATGTCACACGGCTCATTTGACACCAACTTTACATAGAGCGCCTACCGTCCGGGGTTCACATGACTTGTTCTAGTTTTAGGGCGTTTAGGACCATGTTTGAATGTTTCTAAAGATTGTTTTAAAACCATTTATGTAAGGTAAGATTATTTGAAGAATAAATTAAAAAAACACAATAATAAATCTATTTTCAAAATTACAGCGGGTTCCATACCCCACATTGAATAACACCGTACATCGTATACGTTACATCGATAGCTTAATTATTATATCGATCTGTTATACTTTTCAAGATCACATTGGGAAAATAAATTTGATAATGCATCAAATTTGCATTGACAATTTCTTAGTTTGAATGCCGGTCTCTAGCAACGAAGGTCCAGTGTTCAAATCTTGGATATGTGACGACATCGCACACACGTCATACGGTGACGTCATGACAAGCCTGAATCATGCTATTGAAGATTTCTACAACGATATCATGCATAACAAAGTTCCGAACGACATCACTTGGTTCTTGGCCGCTCCCCAGGCATATCATCTCGCCTGGCGAGAAATAAATGAATGAGAAATTGATTATTATTTGAATAACAAAATCAATTTTCACGTAAGTAATTATTACTTTAATTTAAGTGAAAAAAGTAAAAAAGTTGTAGAAGAAGAAGTTCCTTTAGAAGTCCTAATTTTATGCTTAAAAGTGTGGATGAAGATAATAAAACAAAACTTCCCTTTGTCCCTTTTTATCCAACATATGCTATTCATCTTTATAATCCGACCGCTCCGGGGTAACAACACCTTATTGTTTCATGTCAAGGGAGCGTACCAATTTGTCCGCTCGGTCACTGTCACCCTTCTCATATCTCGCATGATGTACAGGAAACATTTAGCATCCAAACCTCACTGATAAGTGTCACACTCGAAAAACAAGTGTTTTTTGTTATTTAAATTAAAATACTGTTGTTTTATGTACTTACGTTATTTTAAAAAAACCCGCCCTAAGTTCGCTTCGGGTAAATTATTTCTTGGACGTGTTTATGAAAAAAGCAACATTAAAAAAAACAAGATGAATAAAAAAGTATTAACTGAAAAAGGATTAAAAAAAATTGGAAAACCCCGACTAAAAAAAATAGTACAAAGCCAAGAAAAAACGCCCGGGGCTGTCATTTCCTGTCCTGAAATGAATTACACTTTCACACTTTTATCAGTTTGTGATAAATTGAAATAATATTGAGTACCTACCTACCTAAATAATAACACCTTTTCCGTTCCGACGAGGGTTAAAACAACCAACATAAAAATAATTTAACCACAGTTTAGTTCAGATGGGATGTTTTTAATTGAAGTATTTTTAATTGTTAAACGATGGAAATAAAACGAATAGTCATTTTACAACAACGTTTTCAAGCATACATCTACGAGTTTACGAAATGAAACGACGACGAGAAATGTCAACGTTTCGTATTTTAAAGGAATGTTTTATTATTTGAAATTCCAACCGCTAAATTTACTCTCTAAAGCTCAAAACGCCCAATGAAGTATCACAGGATTTGTACACTCCAACATTGCAAGCACCGCAGCGCTGATACATGATCCTAAAGTAGATTTTATTAAAGTAAATTTTGTACGGTCAAAGTCCTTACATTAAAAGCTTTGTTCTCCTTTTATTTCGTTTCTGTAAACTTATAGTTGGTAGATCTTTAACTCAGATAAAAATACCATAGGGATGTCAGGTATTGAAAATAAGCATTTTTGTGAGGATTCTTTTTAGACTTACAATTACTTAAACTTAGGGATGTAATGTAATTGGTTCAGTAGTTTATGGACTTACATATACAAATGTATGTATGTTATTGGACTGTCTTATTAAAACGAGCTATACGTAGTGTCAAATTAAAACTACTACATAAAATTGTGATAAATGCCTACAATATTTTTGATGTAAGTACCTGCTAGAAAAACCGTCGAATATAAAACCAAATCGACCTCAAAATAAAATTGTTTATCCCTGATTTATTATTTCTTAACAAAAAAAAAGCAGATTTTTAAATTTCCTAATTTATATCATGTAATTTTTTTATATTTAATTATTTCCTTGCTATAGATCTATACATAATATATTATAAATAAATTAAACTTAACTTTAAATTAACGAGCTCGAAACATTAATGTTTAATTTAATTAGTTTACATTTAATATTCAACATAATTGATTATTCGTGGGTGATATCAAATTTTGATAATATTTGCTTTAATCTGCGACAAATTTGAACAAGCAATCATTCTCAAGATGCTATTGAACCTACCCTCCTCTTGAATGGTTTCTTGTTAGTTTTCAATTAACGTTTCAATACAATCTCGATAGCATGCGGTGAGAAATAAGATTAAAAGGTAATCAATATTGGATTAAAATGTTCGTGTCGCGCACAATTAAATGTAACACCAGTATGTTATCTTTATACACCGGCGCGCTTTGGAGAGTCCGCAGCCTCCCCGTATGACAGATGGCTATCAAGAAGGTTAATGGCCCACTACAGGGCCAGCTTGAGGGCTTCCCGTTTCCGCAGGAGCTCAAGTCAGGCGAGCCCTCTGACCACAGGGGGGCGTCTCACACATACGGCCCACACATGCGAGCCCCACACATCACCGGAAGGCACTGGCCCTCCCGTGTTCAAGCCCGGGTAAAAAGGTGACCCTTCAGACCCGCAGGCCGCCTCGCCACGCAACGCAAAGAGCGCTAAGGCCGGCTCTCTGTCTGTCAGGGCAAGGGTCTCTCCTCATAACTGAGTAGGCCTCGAGCATACTCCACCACGCTGCTCCAGTGCGGATTGGTAAAGGGGCTTGTGACCAATCCAAGTGATGGAAGTTAATTCCAGTAGAAGCAGTAGAAGCATATGTGTACCGGTGAGATCTTTCAACCCATATTAAAAATGTTTTGCTATGACATAAAATTTTATTGAGATTGTTATAAATAATTATGTTTTTCTATGATTTACGACCCCTAATCATTCACCCAAAGTGCTACTATGGTATCTGAATATGTACGAGTATGTGGTAGAACATGAAATATTATTCATACTTCCTATTGTTACTCTTGCATTGCAGCCAAGTTTGTTATCGTCACATAGCACTCATCAGTAGTTTAATTTCCCCGTAGCTTAGACAAAAAAGTTTTTTATTGAGCCGTCTTTTTCCCGACAAACGAGCAGTCGAGCCACCTGATGGTAAGTGGTCACCGTCACGCATGGCAATCAGGCCAAAGGCATTACCAAAGTTGGCCAAAAATAATGGAAGAAGGAAGAAAGAAAATATTGGCTCTCAAGCCCCCAGCAGGCATGGGATTGGAGTCAATACTTTCCTTGTTTAGACATTGATCAGATACAGTTTGTGGAGGTATTATAACTGAATAAATGCTTATTCTTCTTCTAATATTCTTTTTGTAAAAAGCCGACAAGCGACAAAACAACCTTCACCTTTCACACATCAAGTTACAAGTCTTACGTTGATGCTTACACGCTTAACAAACGCGCTAGACCAGACGAATTTCCATCCGTTTCCAAACCATAATAAAATACTCGTAATTTACAGCTTAAACAAAGCGCGCTTATGAACACACACACACGCTCATCCATCACCGATGTTCGCTAGACTCCTGTACAGTATATCCTCTAGTCATTGACTTATTATTACTATGGACATCTAGTCTCATACTAAAATCGCGATAAAAATGTCCCAGTCAGTTATGTCATGTCATGTCATGCAGTTAACAAGGTAATTTAAACATTAAAATCATTGTGTCACGGTTTAATTTCGATTGCAGTCGTGAACGCCAGCCATTGCAAGAATAGAAATGTTAACAAGGTAATTTAAGCACTAAAATCATTACATCACGGTTTAATTTTGATTGCAGTCGTGAACGCGGAATTGTTTCTCTCCTTGCGTTTTGTTACTCATTAGGCTCGGACATTTTTCAGCGCGGACCCGACGTCCATAGTAATAATAAGTCAATGCCTCTAGTACATAAATTGCATGTTTTCCGCTAGACATAAAATCTGCGGCGAGACAAGCTGCAAGGATGTCGGCCATAACGCTAACGCAGCGGCAAATTGAACCAGTCAGCCGTTGCTTCCTTAACTTTAATAAATACGGGGTAACTCAAAGTGACAAAAAAGGTATCCTCTATTATTTATTAATACCTCGCCCTTGCTCCGCTGCGAAAAACATAAATCGTTACATTTACAAATCCTACCCGCACCAAAGTATTGCTATTCTTTTTTTTCAGGCGCTTCATGTTTGTTTTTGTAATTTTTTTGCATTTGTTCCCTGTTTCTTTGTTGACCTTGGGGTTTAACCGACGAGTCTCGTAACGGCTGGGTGATATAATCTATACTAAATATATTTTTGCAATATTTTCATAATAGGTGTTGATACTTAATATCTTTTATGTTCGGACCCCTTTTTTAACACCTATCTTTCTTTCAATGTTATTGAGTTACCGTTAAAACTTATATCTTGTCAAATTGTTTTTTGTAATAAATTCAGTGCGTATCGTCGAACTCATCTCAGGGGACAAGGTGATAATTTTCGTGTACTTGTTTGCGTAGTTGTTCATTTTTATTATTTTATCCAGTTTTTGTCAGAGTTTGGAGCGTTTAAGGACCAGGAGGACTTAGACTATACCCTATTAAAAGGGTCTCTTAAAATGACATTGGTTTCATCGATTTATGCTATTGGCGTTCAATGCTATTGACGTTCATCGATTTATAAGACGCTATCACGTCATAATTTAAAGGGAAGCAAAAGTACGAACCTTTAAGCTAACTCTTGCAACAATTATTTTATGTTATGTGCCTGACTAGCAGTTATGTTACTTACACGTAAAATCCTTGTGGAATAAAAATAAAGATAAAATATCCTGACCCTTTTTGTCGTTAACCGTCGGAAGCCTAAACTCGTTCCAAAATTTCATTGGCACATATTTTAGCTTCACGTAGTTATTTCGGTAATAAGGATAGTTTATCATTCACTGGAACCGACAAAAGCAGACCACTTTCTTACAACATATAAGCTATACCTACATGTTTTTGTACATTTTAGGCTTTGCGAAGATACGTCGAAACGTGCGCTTATGGAATGTTAATGTTTCTGATGTTCATTGGCGACGGTGATCAATTAGTTAGTTTGCCGGCTATTAGCATAAAAGAGATAGACAGACATAAAAGGCATATAAAAAGACTTCCTTTTTTATCCTTTGGGTAAGGAACCCTAAACACCAGCAGTAGTCGTAGTTTCGGGTGCATAACTAATAGGTACATCAAATCCGCGAAGCGTTGTGAAAGCTGTTACTAGTTTTTCAAACCTATATTTTATGTTTGATAAGCCACTTTGCTATCTCTCGGTTTATTCAATACAAATTCAAAATAAGAATAAAATTATCTTGAGAGCTTTCACTTCATCTTGAGCGAAGTGGAGCGTCACACGATGTGTGTAGCGGAAAATGGATCGTTTGACGGAAACGATATATATCGTACATCGTTTGGAAATATATGTAAACGGCTTGCTTTTCGTGTAATTTGAATAACTATTTGGTTTCATAGTTACTACGTATATATAGCAAAAAAAAACGAGAATAAAACGCAATTGACATTTAAGTAGTTCTTAACCAAAAATGCTTAATCGCAAGTAAGCAGACTTGTTTGTATGTAGACAATGCAGCTTACGTCGAGGAACATAACAAGAGTTCGCAGGAGAACAATTAATCATGGTAGGCCGGGTAATCTCTTTGTAAGTGGAAGCTGCTGACGTTTATGACACTATGATAAAGATAGAGTCCATAGAAGCACACTCAACCGCGGGAGTGCCCCAAGTATCAATATTAGGACCACGGTACTCATTTGTCGAAGCGATGAAAGTCAAGCTACGATAGTTTGACTTTCCAAAAGGGTTTGTGAAACCCAAGTTGAAAAAAAAACTATTTCATTTCATTGCAGGCCGTAGAGGTGTGGGTATCCTTGTTAACCGGCTCTTATGACTGCTACATGGATGATTCTAGAATAATATGGTTGTTAGACAGGAATTATTATGTAATCAATCGTTAAGTTTTATGTGGAATTGATATAAAGTAATTGTACGACTTAGATAAAAAATACCTCATCGATTTGAGATTAAAGATTTAAAATCAATCAAAGATTGAAATGTGAATTGAAAACGGATGCCAATTCGAGTTTATGTCAATTTGTCGCGGTGACGTTTCTAGGGTTACAAATTGGATGATCTTTCACCATAATGTGGCCCGTCCGCTCCTTTGTCAGCTGTAACATAAAATTACCTACTTTATTTTTAGAAATACGATTCCAAAACATGTTACTTATAGATACTAGAAAAAAGCTGAGCTTTGTGAGGGCTCGCGTAGTTTTTCTAACGGGTAATCATTTCAAGGGCTATGTGACAATTGTGACATTGTCGCTTTCCCGCCAAAACCGTCGTTATATTTATTGTTGAGTTTAGTTCTGTTGCAGCAATTGCAGCGATGTTAACTCTTTGGTTACACGACACGGGGAATCTTAGTGTGGGGCTATGAGTGTGTAGCGTTGTTTATTTATTAAATTATCACTTGCATCGGCAAAGGAGACATCGCGAGGAAACCTGCACACTCAAGCTCAAACTGAAATCATTTATTTCATGTAGATATTTTTAAATACACTTATGAACGTATTTTTTGCATTTACCACAGTTTCGAGAGTTCTTCATAAATGCCTTAAAATGTGTGAAGTCTACCAATCCGCACTTGGCTCGTACGCATAGGATGACATGATTCAACTATCAATGTTACAACACAATGACATGAATCACAATGAATATTCCTAATTATTAACTTCAATATTAATAGAAAACAAGTACAAACTTTCATTAAAACAAATGAGTTTGGTAAAGATCAATGAAGCATAAACATTTGGACAACAGTAAAGGTTTCACGCCTAGTATTTCCAATAAGTGCGTCATAATAACACGCAATCGTATTAAATAGGGTCAGTGACTTACCCGTTAGAAACCTTTTTGTGTAATACTAGAACGTTACAGTGGACATCTAAAGGAACGGTCCCCTGGATTTAACAAAAGCATTTCATTTACGATCTCTTTAGTAAACCAACGATGAATGTCTACGAAGGCCCCTTGTCAGATGTGGTATTTTCTTTATCGTTTTACTTATAGGTTTCATTGTTAGATATTATAGTGGTAAATCGAAATCTTTGGTTAAAGAATTTGTATACATAAAAGTACAATTTGACTTAAAAGGAGAAATTTGAATAGGTTTGTTAAGTACGATTTTGTTCGGAGAAGTTGTAAATTTTGTTGCGTTGTTGCGTTCCTAAGTGTTTGTGTACTATGTGTGTGGTGGTGGATGGATCTAACTGATCGATGTCTGTACACGGAAGATATTTGAGAAAAATATGAATAGTTTTACACTTTTTGTTTATTTGTTGGTCGGTGTGTTAGTTTTGTCTGTGTTTTTATTTTAGAGGGTGTTATTAATAACTTAAGTTAGTCAGTTTGTTGGAACGTATACGGGCTGGAGTAGTGACTGTTAGTGATACTCCCTCAAGTAAACTCTTTAGGCTCTACAACCTAATAAAAATGTAACCATCTCCACATAAACACCGAACAACGTTTACGAGACGTCTTTACAGTTGAGTTTCACACACACCACACAGTCACACATACTGGAGCAGTCGCTGTAGACGGCGGCAAGTAAACGAGCGTCGCTGTGCAACAGTTGCGTTTTTACATTGAGCAACATAAAGCTAAGAAAATAGTAGTATAAAATAAAGTATAAATAGCATAAAATAGTATAAAAACAGTAGTATAAATAGTAGAAAAATAGACCATGCAAACATGGTCAGGTCTATTTTTCTTAGCTCTATGTTGCTCAATGTAAAAACGCAACTGTTGCACAGCGACGACGCTCGTTTACTTGCCGCCGTCTACAGCGACTGCTCCAGTATGTGTGACTGTGTGGTGTGTGTGTGTGTGTGTGTGTGTGCATATAAAGGCGCGAACTGACCGCTGCACAAGGAGGGGCTATACACGTGTCTAGCTTCGCTTTGCCAGAAAATATAATTATGTGATAACGTCCATTGCACCTTTGCGCTCAGCAAACCGATACCCAACATACGGACACATGCAGTTCAATGTTTCAGCTTTCGTGCATGGCTCTTTGTAGCTATTAACTAAAATAATTGAACCATCTGTGTTTGACCATGTATAAATTGAGTCAGCTATATGAAGCATTGTGTCCACAACGTTTCATTGTTATATGAAAGATAACGGGATAGATTTATAGCTGAAACAAAGTCCCTGTCTGTCCGAACGGAATAATCTTAAAAATAATATTGTTTTATCAATTTTCATGCGGTTTTGATTGACAGATACTATTATTCATGAAGAACGTTTAGGAGCATAATATGTTGCGTGATTGCATTGATGAATGGAATGAACACGAGAAATTTATAAAACGCCTTATACAATAGTCACTGTTTAATTTTATGAATTTAAGGGTCATGGTTAAATTCAACTAAGTAATGCCCATGCGTCTCTCTCCCTCACAACTGAGAAGGCCTACGCTTGAAGAGTATGGACTCTATCACACTACTCCAGTGCATATTGGTTAGTGGTTGGGTTAGTCGCCAAATGTCGGAAGTGTTAATACCGCCTGAAGGCTTTCGACATGGCTTAACGACTGTTATCTAATGATATCAACCGGGGCCGATTGCTTTACGTGCCCTCTGAAGCACGGAAACGTTGAATGAATTAGGGTCTATTGCGAGAGCAGAGCGTCTCTGGTACAACTTAGATACTTTCGATTAATTCCCTTTTAATTTATGCCTTCCTGATACATGTTACGCAAATGTACACAATATGTTATGCAAACATTTTAATAAAGGATGTGTAGAACGAAATGAATGGTTCATATTCTGTTTCGTGTTATTGAAAAATACAAAAAGCTTCAGATACATGAATGCATATTGAACGACTGTCTGTGAGAAGGAATGCAAAGAATATTTTTTATCTGTGTCATTGCGCGCTACAAAAAGCGCGGCAAATGTGCAATCGATTGAAAAACTATTGAAGCTGTTCATATGACATAAATCTATTTAGGGATATGTATGTATGTATGTCATGTAGATTACAAAATTCCATTGATGGAAACGTCTGAGAAAGTAATATTAAAGTATGAAATGTTTTTGTACTATGTTGTATGGAACTATGGATGATGAATTTGCTAAAAATAACATGTAAAAATAAGTTGTGTACTTGAATGATTTCAACACCGAAGCAAGATACTAGGGTTGCCAGTTGCCACATTTAAAAAAGGAATAGTATTAATTTTTGAAATAAAATATAAAGATAAAGTACCTAGGTATCTACCACTAAGGAAATATTAGAAAAAATACAGTACACATTATTTTTTATTTATTTTGCCATGTTTTTATTTTTATGGTCTTCAAAAAATAAGTTTAATTTAAATTTTACCTCAAATACAACAAATTGACCATTTGAGCGACGCACCTAATACGTTTGGACCCAGTTTACAAAAAGTGCGATAAAAAATTATTAATTTTCGGACTGAGTTCTATATGAGTTGAGTCTATTGAGTAAAATTACTAAAATATGGTACATGCGATAGAACATAATATAGCAGCAAAAATGACCTTAAATAAACAAATACCACATAGCAGTTGGCAACCCTAATTTACACCAACCTATCGCATTAGCTTTGTCCGTCCTTCAGCAGAGTGCTCCTCGACCAGTGAAGGTTGGCTTGAGCGCCAGATGAATGGAGCCCTTTACAATATTACCTAATAAAATAAATACATATTTATGTAATGACATGTTTGTTTGAGGTTAGATAATTACAAATGTACCAGTACCTACTTTAATCCGCTATTGTGGTTTCTGCAAATTAGATTCGTGACGTCATGTAGTGCTAATCTAGCGCAACAAATTGCGGTTTTCAAATCAGCATCATCTGTGATAATGTGATTGGTTAATTATCCGTTTCTCGCTATGAAATGTATCCTAGGAATTTCCCGTTATCGCGTTATAATAAATACGTCTGCCAAGTAGGTACATAATACATAAGTACTTGGCAGTATTAGTTTAATCTGTTCAAGGTTTCCCCATGAAATCCGAAATAAACGCAAATAGTCAACTAGACAATATGTATATAGATATGTTTTGATGTTGGCAATAAAGCCTACCTATATATCTATATATTTTTAATATTTAACAACAGATTTGACCTTAACTACTTTATTTGTATCTTTAGCTATACACCAAAACATAGTAAGGTTGTTGCAATGAAGGTTAGATAAAGAAATAAAAAATTACACCTACTTTCACAGGACGAGTGATGGAAAAACAGTAACATTTAAGTAACAAATAACAAGTTTTTCCAAGTAAGCCCGTAAGAGACTACGAGATGTATTTTACTTTGACCCGATCCCAACCGAAGCTGGCTTATGTGTAAGTCTCCGGAAAAAACAATGTCATTGGGGTTTTAGGAAAAGTAGAGCCGTGGCGCTTATGTGCGCCGACCTTTAATATACATAGAATATTATGACGCAAAAACGTAATGATAAAGCCGTGGACAGCTCTAATGAAGGCGAAGAAAAAGGATAGCAGCTTACTAAGGCAGATTATCACTATGCTCTAATATACTGTATTACGTATGCAGCGAATGTGGCAGCCCTACGTAAATACCCCTACGACACGACGTCACAAGTCAGCATTACTTTTTATACGGCGCATATTTTTATGCGTACTATGGGTATTAAAGTTATATTCATGGATATGACTTCACCATAGGGGTTTCTCCTCATGAGTGAGGAAGCCAACATGTGCTTCAGAATTTTTGCCAGTATTTTTGATGGCCCGAACCCTGGTTTACCTTTGCAAAATACTAACATGAGTTGGTAATCGATTTTATTAACTAAGCTGATCAAAAAAGTGATTTTAACGCCATTTTAGCCCATGGTCCCATACTTTAATGATCATTGTCCCTTTGAATCGCGCGCCATTTGCGATTATCAAATTGACTCATTCATATTTGGTATTCGTATCAGTATCATTTGCTTCACTCTGTTGATCACCTGGAATTAGCATGATCAACCGAAACGTTGCGTTACAATTGTGCCTTAGTGCGGTCGAGGCATGAGGATAATAACCGGGACCGAAGGTTTTAAGCGTTCTCCGAAGCGTGGATGCGCTCAGTAAATAACGCCCATAATGGTCACAAGTTCAACAGCACGTCCCCGTACTCAGTTGCTTCACTCGGTTGATCACCTACAATCGACAAGATTCATGCACGCTAACGTCCATTCAAGAAGCATCCTGCACATAGTATATTCTCGGGAATTTTATTTCACTAAAGTAAATTCAAATACTAATGAATATCGATCTTCTCCAAAACATACATTATACATTTTTCGCAAGAGTAAAATATTTATTTATAAATATTAATTAATATTTAATTTAATAATATGCACACTAACGGCTACGAATACAGTTTAAAAATTACATCGAGTGAGGTACAAACTGCTTATTTCTTATGATATCTCTTCCAGTAGGTTTAGTAAGCCAAAAATATGTTCTATTTTTTATTTGAAATTACCATTAAGCCTTGCGTGTTTGTACATTAGTTCAATCATCAAGCCGATAAGCAAATTGGCAATTAATCGTTAACTTATAAATGCGTTTATTCAATAGTATCTAAAGTACTAAGTTCCCTGAAAGGGCGCACTTTGCGTTAAAAAGTTTTAGTAGGCGGAGTCAGTCGACGCATGCGTGGTAATTGCTGAAGAGTTGCTGCTTTCGACGTCGACTGAGGATGGCCAAGCACAGCAGTTGCCGCGGAGACCCAGACGGATGCGGTCGCACCCGGGATGCACCCAGACGCACTCCGAACGTTCGTAGTGAAATAAACTTTTTTAATCGTTAAAACGCATCGACGTTGAAGAGCAACCTTTTGACGAATTACAAACTTTTTAAAGTTTGCGCAAGTTTTTAATGTAAGATTTGTTTGAAGTTTTTTTGTATGGAAATTCGTCTGTTTGAATAATGATTTAAACAATTTATGATATTTACACGATAGTTATTTTTGGACACATAACAAGTTACACAAAACAAAAACTAAAAAAATAATTATTACAGATATATTTATGACCATTTTTATACAATTTATCTAATTATAATAAAATAAATTTTCAACCAAAGAATTATGATGCATCAACATTATAACCAAAATATTTAAAAATGAATTAATAATTTAAATAAACATAAAAAATGACACAAATAAAAAAATAAAAGAATATCCCACTCTCACAAAAAAAAAATTAATTATACAGACATAGTATTTTATTTATTTATTTATTCAGGATAACCAACAAAACTTACACTAATACATGTACATTGTGAAAAAACGTTATCATAGTTATTAGCTAAGGGTTGTCACGGCATGCATCGTGGACGGGTTTGTTTAATTAAAACTTAAAGTTAATGTTATTTAGTAAAATATCTTATTTTATTTTTCATAGTAATAAATATAGATGCAAAAGCCGCCAGTATAAATACAAGGCATGTCCAAAAGGAAATCGTAATAATTTTTCGTCAGTGCCATTTACGTCATGTTGTAATGATTGATACATAACAGCATAATCGCAATAAAAATAACATCGCACACAATAATCGATTACGCACGAAAGCGTTAGGATGTAACTTGGACAGGAAGACATATTGTTATTCACTAGGCCCTTTTAGGCACTTTTAGGATTGTTCCTCGTACTTGTAATCAATAAAATTAAAAGTTCTACTTTTCAATTAAATCGTTTAAATGAAAGTTGTCGATTACTTAAAATACTGTTGATTTTCTTATCTTTATTAAATAATTTTAGTAAAATCCTTAAGGTAAGTATAAAAAATGATATTCAATATTTTTTTTCCATATTAATTTCATGCAATATTGGGCATATAGATATTATACCTTTATATTTTTCCTTAGTGATAAAAATTAAATAATATTAAAATCTTACAGTAAATAAATTCAAATTTATAATAATTAATGCAACATCGGACGCGATCGGTAGCATCATATTTACGACATAAATCATCGTACATCATCGACATATCGTAACAAACCTTATCGTTTTTTATGAAGTGTTTATTTATGATGCTTAGCTTAGTTCATAACTTACTATGATTTCTATGTACGTACGATCTATATATGTATAGGTAACATTAATTAATTTACATATAATAAAATAAAACTATATTATCATTAGCCGTTAAGTTAATTGCTCAAGGGCAATCAATTAAAATGAGTAAAAATATATGACCACCAGGGAGCACTTCGTAACCAGCCACTCCACTTCTTCTGGTAGAGAAGAAGTGGAATTCCATGGAATGTTACGTAAATAATAATACCAATTGTTTTCAGTGGGTATGAATTCCAGAAAACCTAAAACGGTTTCCAAAAGATCGAAAAGTTTACATACAAGTTTTTAAATTTGTTCACCAAAAACAATAAAAGTTTACTCTAAATATCGCATATCGCAATAACAGCACGTTAGGAAGTATCTCACGTCTTTACTCGTATGTCTAACAGGTGTTATTTTACAAAGGAACTACGTTTAATCTAGGTAAAATGCACATTACATCTTCCTATATATTGTCGTATTTCTCTATAGAGATTAGTCAAATGTTAGTTTGGAAATTTTATTTAATGGGAAATCTCTGTTGAGTATCAAGCTCCATTAGTGAGCTGGGCGTGAGCGGGGGGGGGGGGGGGGTCTTGACTATAGGTAATTAAAATTCTTATTTGCTTCTTTTGGACTAATTATCTTCTTGCCCCTTGCCTGGCGATGCATGCGCAGCCGATGATCCGTTCCGTCAGGAACACCTCCTGGGTAAAGGTTGTCATTCCAGGGGAGCGAGCGATCCTTTAATTGTTAAATAACTCATTGTTTTATATAAATAGAGTATTTATGAGAGGGTAATAAGATATAGTTTACTATATCAGTAAACGGGTATACTTACCTACTACTATAAAAATATATTCTCCTTGAGAAGATATCTTATGGTAACTTGCAATTTATTACTTTGTTAATCCGGAGCTTCAGTTAACTTAAAAAAACTTGGTAAAAAAAGAATAGAAATTGTATCCGGTTTTAATTTCACAAGGAAATTCCTTTTACGCGAGCTTCCTACTGCGAAATAGTTGAGCAAGAATTAAAAGCTCACATTTCCTCTGTAAGCGAGCGTTGAGCTTATAAAATATCCAAGAATAAGTTTTGTTTTCCGTACACTAGTTACAGGTTTCGTGAGAAAGCTTTGATACTTTAAAGTTAATTACTTTAGATAGCAGATAGAACATGCTCATAGACACGAATACAATTTCCTTAATCTATTATTTATTATATTCCAACCAGGTACTGTTTGTTAGGTAGATCTTATATATAAAATTCTCGTGTCACAATGTCAGTTACCATACTCCTCCGAAACGGCTTGACCGATTTTTATGAAATTTTATATGCATATTCAGTAGGTCTGAGAATCGAGTACTATAATAATTCTTTACAAGTAATCGATATGGCGGAACAACGTTCGCTGGGTCAGCTAATTTAATCAAAAAAATATTTAAAAGTCTCCGGAAATAGACAAAATAATTTACTTGATACTCAATTTAAGGTTATATTAATAAGTGATCGCATATTCGGGCGCTTTCGGCATGAACAAATAATAATAATATGGTAACTTCTGATCAAATTAAAAATATCTTAGATTTCTAAAAAAATTTGTTTTCGGACTCGTTAAATAAAATCAATAAACGCTTACACACTCATACCGTAGTAGTAGTAGTAGTAGGTACACTCCGCAGTAGTTTTCACAAGTTATAACATGTATCTGTCACACAATAATCTGCCCCGGCCGGGAATCGAACTCGGGCCGCCTCACAGCAGGCAGGGTCACTACCAACTGGGGTATGAGCCGTATGAGTGTGTTAGCATTCATTTAGTTTTTAAGTTTAGTTTATTTTGAATATCCGGACCAATTCAAAGGCCGAACAGAAGGCCAATAGCCCGGAGCTCTGGTAACCCCAGGTGTGTGTAAACTTGTCGAATCTACGAGTATCTATTGTTTCGAATATTTACATTCCACTGAACAACGCGGTAAAGTGTAAATTCCTGGATATTCTTTAAGCTTCTACGGAGAGATATGAACACGTTCTATTGATTCTACTTCTACCACTATTTGTCATATGGAAGTGCCCTCGACTTTTCATGTTATCCCTTACGCAGCGTTGGCTAGACTGGATAAAAATGACGTCAGATTAAAATGTCCCTTGTCTCATGTAGACATCACTTGGAGGGACGCTCTAGGGACCAATACAATATTAGTGACCGTAAATCAACAGGACCTGACTTGCTGGAGAAAAATATGTATGCTAGCTGGGTTCTACTAATTATATTATCAACGTATTCCTTGGAACGACTAGGAACTATAAGGACTATAAGGACTAAGACTAGGACTGTTATAGTTAGTCCTGTTAGTTGTTGGTACATAGCAATCGAAATAAAAAACTCTGTATGTGCTTGATTTCTTTGTACCATTACTTGTACTAGTGCGATGATACCTAATATACAATGACTCTTAGTTTTTAAAATAACACTTTCTACAAATAAAATAACAATTATTCATTTATCAAGATGTAGTTTCATGTAAAAATCGCAACGAATGTTTCAGTTAAGCGTCTTTAGACATCTATTTTAAAATAAAATTGGTGATCCATTTATTACTTCTTACGATGAGGTGAAAATATTACCACCATTTGGTTTCTTTCTCACGATCATTTATAGATTTCGTCGTAGCTTAACCTACAATTTTAATATTTGGAACATTTTATGTTACATTTAATTTTAAATACCCTCGCCACGGTAATAATAATACTATTGAGTACCGTGCCCTCGCGGTGTTACTATTTGTGTTCTACATCACTTTTAGCTGTTATAGGAGTTTTTATACGTTAGACCCCTGTCTCTGTTGTCCGTGGTTAGACGTGTTATAGAAATTCTTAACCTTTAGCTTTCGGCGCAGCAGGTCTTGGGTTCAGTCCCGGACAGAGTATAATTTTTTTCAAAGGCGTTAATAATTATTATTAGACATCCAGCACTAAGTATTCCTGCAGCCAGAAGTTAGTGACAGAATTTGAAAACGAGAACTTTCTCTAATATAATTGGAGTTACAGTTTCAAATGTAATTAATTTAACTTCTGGCCGATATCCGTGAACGCTTTAGGTGTTCGAACAAGTGTCACCAACTTATAATGTGACTTTCGTTTTATAATAATAGAAAATATACCCCCTATTTTTTCCTTCAGGGAACAAATAAAAAAAATGGTTTTTATTTAATTCATCTCGACTTAATTCTAAGTTTCAAGTAAATTGGACGGAATTAATTTCTATATTCATACAAACTTCTACTTTACCCCTTTAGGGAATCAATTTTTAACAATCTTCTGTATTGCTTCCCTACACCATAATGTTATATTTGTGTAAAGTACCCTTCTACAAAGTTTCATGTTTCTATGTCCACTGTTTTAGGTTGTGCGTAGTCTCGGAGTCAGTCGCCGTTAAAGTTTTACCATAAACATCCCTATTTCTGAAAATTTACAATTTTTTTACCGAAAAGTATTATGTTTCTCGCAAGGATCCCCCGATGAATTTTATTTTTCTTTTAGTATTTGACGTTATAGCAGCAATAGTTATACACACTACAAAAAATTCAGGGTCTATATGTAACGGTTCAAGAGATAAAGCCCTGTGACAGACAGACGGATAACGAAGTAAGGAATTGGGTCCCGTTGGAACCTTTGGTTACGGAACCCAAAAGAAAAACGTATTTATTCTGTAAGGAACCCTGAATGAATGTGAAATGAACGAGTAGGAAATATGTCTTTTCAATAATAAAAGTCTCAAAGACGCAGCAAGCTATCGAGTGTTCAGTGGAGCGCGTGTAAAATATACAAACAATTTGACGTCCAATTTGCACTCAATTACGCTTCCGTAGCGTTATCAAATGTCGATATGAATTTTGAGAGGTCCATTTATTTGATAATTTTGATTCATGACTCTCCTTATGAATTTCTCTGAAGGTGTTTCGCACGTCTAGCTATGATAAAACTTTATGAGACATGAATTTGAATAATATGTTTATCTTTTGTTTTCATATCTCGTAAGAGTAGCTCACTATTGATGTGCCTTTGTTACGGCACAAACATATTTTTAGAATTTTCGCGCGTCTTTTTTATGTCCATATCCACAAATAAGCCGATTAGTCACTTGAGTGGTCATTATCCCCAATGGACTTAATAACACCAAAGTACAGAAGTAAGTAACGCATCTGGTTTGTTGAAAAAGTCAGTCAAAAAAGATGGAAAATCAAAATGAAAGTACAGAAGTAAGTAAGAAAACTTTTTCTTTTGTTACCATCAGTTGGCTGGACTGTTCGGTGTCGGCTATTTATATAAAAAAGAAAGAAGGATCAAATGTTAAGGTGCTTGTTAGTTAAATTGAATTGATTCTTATTGTTTTATTGTTCAAAACTTACGTAACAGTAAGATAGTTTCTTTAACCTTTCAACCATTTCTCCGCCCACTAGCGCTTGTAGAGTGCCACTGAGTAGGCGTCCGTCTACCTAATAGCTATATAAAATGTAATTTCATTCAAGCATGAACACCTCAAATTGGATAACTGGATCTTTTACAATCACATAATTAAGGACTCATTAATTATGTTGTCAGTTACGTTAGGTACAGTTGTCAAGATAATTTTTTAAAACATTTTACGTTATTGAACATGGCTAAGGAATGCATCCGAAATTAAGTTGTTATTTTAAAATAATTACACTATAGAAACCAAGTCCTCGCGGCTATTTTGAAGTACCTTAATTGGCACCAAACACCGGGCAATTCCGTAGTGTTCAATGTCAACGCACGCCGAACGTGTCGCCGAATGTATGAATTTGTCCAGTTAAATTGTGTCACAAAACATCTGAAAAGCTATGTATGTATTATTGCTAATAACACATGATTAAATTATCCGCATCCGAAGTTCGGGAATGTTTCGGTTTAGTGCTTCACTTTAGACAGAGCGCTTGTATGAAGACTGTATTTCTATAGTGTAATTATTCTAAGGTTGGTATATAGCTATACAAAAGATAAAACAAAAAAAACTTTTATGTCCATGCCTACTGTGAATTTCCAGTATACACAAACACAGTATAGAACAGTCAAATAGTTATTCAAGACAAATTAGATATTGCCACCAAGAAAAATCTAATAATCTATGTAATTACGATCGAATTACGACTAAAATCAGACAGGTACAAAAGTGAGGTTTGTTTTACCATTCCATTGCTACGCTGCTTGCTACGAGTGCGGGCTTGAAACCATGTCCTTTCTTTGTCCATTGCGGCCGATTGATTAGTTTTAATAAGTTATAATCAATCTTCACTATACAGTATACAGTAAGTCTCCATAAAGTGCACATAAGAAAACATAGCACAGTTTTTTCATACATAATCATATATACGACATAATCATAAAATAATTTTAGAAAAAACTAGTGTTATTTGACCTGAGGCCTCCAAATTTTTCATCTAATTTATAATTATATTGAAAAAAGATGGAAAGAAAAAAAATCCACAGATACAAAATGCTGCGACAAAAATTCTGTACTAACTTGTATAACAATTCTAATTTTAATAATATTGCAATTTAATATTGATCAAATTTAATGCATATGCACTAGCCTTTTCCTGTGTGAGAACTAGGTTAAATCTTGGCATGTTGTGGAGTTTCACGCCAAAAGTTATTCGGGCAGGTAATTAAGTTGCCGGTATGCTTCCCTTCAGCGAGTAGTTTAATGTATTTAATATCTGAAACCAAACCAGTTTGCTGGCTAGATATCCGTGTATTATATTGTAAACTGCTACTACATGGTGGACATCATCCCCATCCCATAGCTGTCCCACTGCTGGGCACGGGTCTACTCTCATAACGTGAGGGGTACAGGCCATAGTCCACAACGCTGGTCAAGTGCGGATTGGCGGACTTTACACGCCTTTGAGAACATTATGCTGAACTCTCAGGTATGCAGGTTTCCTCACGATGTTTTCCTTCACCGAAGCAAGTGATAATTAATTTCTAATACGCACATAATTTTTGAAAATTAGAGGTGCGTGTGAAGTTTGAACCCGGGTCTGAATGAATATAAATCTTGTAAGTGTTCCTCTATACTCTTCGACTTATAACTTACAATTCAATTCACCCTTTTAGAGATAGAGTTCTTAATTCCCTTGCTTAGTGTGTGGCTATGTTAGAAAAGATACACTGTCAAAATGTGAAGTGCTTAGGTTCACAAAGGAAGTGAGAAGGGTTGCTACTATGAGTAAAATAGCTGTTATAGAAACCGCCCTGGCTTAGCTTCGGGAAATCGACATATCTTTTTGTGTTTGTGAACCTATTGAAATATAACAATTAATTATTGTCATTTCAACCTAGGGATATACTATATTAAAGATAACCACATACAAATAATTTCTTTCTTCAAAGCTATTTCCGAGATAACAGTAGACAAACACAAATTCTAATTATGGAATCAATCGCTTAATAAATACCACCGATAACATTTTTTCTCAAATGTCTTCCATCGGTTACAGTTTTTTTATGTCCCTATATAATATATTATTTATGTACCACAGTCAACTAGCAGAGTTAATTGATTGGATGCGCACGTCGGCCTCATTGTAAACTTATGAAAATAAAAATTGAAAGTGAAGTGAAAGAAAAAATTGAAGTGAAATTGTTACGCTGCACACGCATAGCGTTACAAAAGATTAGCTGCGTCGCGGGTGTCATGGACTATACACAAAATCAAGATTAGACTCAGAACAAACAAACATTTTAACACATCACTAAAGTTTCCGTGTCACTGGAAATCGAACCCCGGACCCTCCAAATAGCAGTCTATCATATTCTATTAGCAGCGGTATACCTAGTAACCATTAATCTACAAAAAAATATTTTTATAAAAAAAGAGAAAAAAGTAGCGTCATTTCGTTCGCGATAGCATTCAAAGCTCGCGACGTGGCAACATGTCTAATCTCGATTCGCAACACACAACACAGTGTTTGATCCCAATCGATCCCAACTGAAAGTGGATAAGTGTCATACAACTTGGACAAGATAAGGCAAAGTTTACACCAACTTTACCCCCGATCTGTTGCGCAACTTCGAAAACCCATTATCATAGGGGCTTTGTTTTGCTTTCATAAAAATATTACCTCATTATTTTTTGTACAACATCCTTTTATAGGATTTAGTGAGGAAATTTTGGGGAAATTCGCCCAACGACCATTCAACCGGAAGATGATGGGATCAATGTTTTTGTCTTAGCCAACAATAAAGGTTTTGTAATGGGCTCATGTATTTTATTATAAATATCTGCGCTAGAGGCAATACCTGCTTGAGTGATTAAAGTGCGCTAAGATCTATAAATATAATTATTTTTATAGGCTGCATATACATACGAGTTTAATTACATGATCACATAGTGATTATTAATAAAACGCTTACATACTCATACCCTCGCACTAGGATTGCATGGGCGACACAAATAAGACAACGCTAAATACCCACGACCCGAGAACAAACATCATAATATATGTCAAAGATATCTGCCCCAGTCAGGATCGAACCCGGGACGTATCACAGGCAGAGTCACTATCTATTTGGGTACGGTGTCGTCATGTCTTCGTAATTTTCAATACTCATTTAGGGTTTCAGCTGATATAATTACCTACAGTGCTCTAACTCTAGTAACATTCAAAGTGACGAATATTTATTACAGTGGTTGTTGTTTTTCGGGAAGATTGTCTTTTTATATCTATATGGTTGAAGTTTATTTTCAAATTTACAACTTGATCTCCTATAATTTGAACTTATTCCTATAAACTTTTAATAGCTCTTATCGTACAAAACTTTATATTATCATGTAGTAATGGTATTTAGGTCATTCAAATAAAACACAACATTATAAGGAAATATCATTTATTCTCAATAATTTTTGAATAAAAAATTTAACACCCCTGAAGCTATGTTTATATAAATTCTTAACTAGTCTCTAGCTAGAGTGACTATTTTTCGCATTTGAAAGAATCCCACGCATTCTATACAATGAAGATTATTAAAATGAGGTATACTATATTCATGACAAGTCAACTAACCAGTTCTTTCATTCGCGAACACATTCACGGTACAGTTACATAATAAGCTTGCAACTTCGTTATATGCTCAACAGCTCGCGAGAGACGTTCATTCTTCGCTTGCCCTATTTTGACTTTTATTTACATAACCACTTTGTTTACGTGTTTTTTGTTGTGTGTTACTTTTATACATAGTGATATGTTGTTGATAGACTATATTATACTATTGTATAGAATAGACTCCTCAACCACGCGGAACTGGATACAGCACTTTTATTACCAAGCGTCCTTGTCATTCATATAAACCTTTATACTATATTTTCCTTATACTATAGTAATTCATTACTGTCCCCTATTAGGTTTGTTGACTTTCGCAAATATTCTTGCGTATTTCTTTTTTCCTGGTTGGTATAATATGTGTTGGTTACCCCACTATAGGACAAATAAGCAGAAAGTACATTAAGTATCGTTAGGAGGCAATTGTTTAGGATTGTCAATACTTACTCGTAGCTATCTCTTAATCTGATGATGAACTGGAGCAGGCAAACGTGCCAACTGATGGTAATTGGTAATGGTTCCTGTAGTCCATGAAGATAACATGAAGGTTTGGCAACGGGAGATCTCCGGCCGGGCAAGACGCCTTGCCCGGGAAGCAGTGAAGCCCCAACTGCCGAGTTGTCGGAACTTGTATATATGCGCGCGGTGTAGAAAACTTCGATAGCGTGATTCAGGCTTAGTGACGTCAGCGTGTGACGTGTGTGCGATGTCGCCACAAAGGTAGCACCAAAAGCATCACCGATGTGTTGCCGGCTAAAAAAGAATCAGGACCTCTTCAGGCCGCGCGATTTTAATCCTTAATCAGGTGCAAGAAGGAACCAATTTATTTTTATAGACAACTAAGTAATATTTTGCCAAATATGTTCAATCCGTTACTACAATGCGAGATGTAAGTACGCAAAAATCCTTAAATTGTGCTTAATAAAACATCTCTTAGGAAATTTAAGTGCTATTGAGCATGAACGATATTCTGGCACCTGGCTCAGTAGACAATGTCATGCTTCGGTCGTATTTCATTTCCTCAGAAAGATGTGCGCCATTGTTGAAAGAGTAATGTGACATCTTTGTCATTTTATTGGTGAAAAGTGGTGAAATAAATGGATTGCAATATCATGACTAGTTATAAATGTGAACACATGTGAACTTAATATAAAAATGTTAGTTATAATATTACAGAATTTTATTCTTGAATAAAAACTCATTAAGGTGGCAGCAGGAGTTTTATTTGTAAAAAATATACGATTTTTCATCCACGTTCATCAATTCGTCTTCGGAAATCTATTGCTAGGCATAGACCTTCCATGTTCCTATCTGACCGGTGGTAAATATTTTGAATATAATTAGAATTGGATTATACTATGACCAGCTAGCCTATTGCCACTTCATTGTAATTTGTATCTAATGTTTTAATAAAAAAATACAAAATATAAAGCTAAGTATGTAAAAAAACTATAAAATAGCATTAAAAATTGAAAAATTAATATTTAAATGTATGGAAATCCACTGATTTTGTTATTTATTCATTTTAAAATATTATAATTTGAACATATTGAAATGTATAAAGCATACATTAAAGTATACATACATAATTACGATCGTCTGTAATAGTCAAGAGATCTAACTTTTCATCACTTGGCGTTTCTTTACTTTAGAAGTAGGTATACTATGTGTGATACTTGAATATACCAGCTTATAAGTATTTGCATCTGAATGCCATAGTCCATGTTATGTATTTGCCTTTCAACGGCGTTTGTCAAAGTTAAGCCGCGTTGAGTGTACGCGAGGAAGATATGACGAATTCGGGTACAATTTCATGAGTGAAAATTGTTTCAGAGATACCTACCTAACATTGTATTTTTTATGTGTACGAAATTTATGTTATACCTACTGCTGGGAGTTGGGGTACTCAATGCACAAAGTAGCGATAATAAAGCCACGAAGGTACCTTGGGGGTTGGGTTTTGAACACGGCTGGCAGACTACTATCCTCTTGCTAGAATCAACCGCCAAGCAACGTGTTGCTGATTTCACGTGGTAGGCAAAAATAGCAAGCGATACCATACAAATGGAAAAAAACCAACACACACACACTCACACACACAAAAACCAACTCCAAAAAGATTCTTGTTATGTAATTTATCACTATTATATTTACTTTCAAGAGACGAATTTTCCATACAAAAAGTGGTTAAATAAAAAGAAAACTTAATTTTAAAAGTAACGAACGTGGGGTACCGACAGTCATGTGTATGAAGTGCGAATTTGGTTGAGGACTACAATCTGAACAGACTCGTTCAAAATGATGTCCCAGCACCTATCCAATATGTTCGAGCATCTTGGTAACTTCACCAAGAACAACCTGACGCATAACAGCAAGTTGGTGAAAGAGAAAGAGAATAAGAACAGCGTGAACCACGTAGGAGTTGGTATCGCTGGTGCTCAGCATCCGTCTCCTTCCCCCAAGCATGGACAGCCACCTCCGCCGTTGAAGAAACCGTGTAAGCTAAGGAACGTAACATCGAAAGCCGAGTCCTACGACACATTGTACGGGAACAGCACCTTGGTGAGTATTTTGTATATTTACTTTCTATTTTTTAGACGCAAAATTGATGATATTTCGGAAAGATCATTAATTCACAAATTTCTTCAGTGCCTCAATCGTACGTTCAGTTCTTCAAATAAATGATGTAAAATCAACCATAAGTAATACGATGTATGCGTTTCTACACTGATGTGTAGAAATTCGCACCTGTTATCCTTCTAACTATAAGATTTTGGCTCCATAATCACAAAATATAGCTGTACCATAATCATATATTTACTAAAACTATAAGACGTGATTATAAATATATTGAAGTTCTCGATCTTGCAAAGATATTAATAATAATTTTCCTTAGTTAATAATAGTTTTAAAAATCCATTTCCAATTTCGCTACAACTAAACTATTGTTTTCGACAATGTAAAATTTTTCAAAACAGCATCAAAATTTACAATCTGCTCATTATAAGTCTCTTCGATGAATGTTGTACTTGTAAAGGTTAACTTCGAGTCTATTGTTAGGCACAACCAACAACCGTGAGGTACAAGCCTCCATAGTAATTAGAGCATAATAAATTTCCAACCGTTTATACTAGCTATATTTTTATACTTAAGTAGGTCGATAGGTACCTTAGCCTTAGGGTGTCTTTCCACCGGAGATGTACACTACGTAGCATAGCATTGGTGGAAAGGGGTTTCGCTATGTTTTTTTATGTACATCGGCTGCGATCGGAAGTTAGTCAGTAATTTAACGAGGGAGATCTCCCTTTGCTAAACTGGTGACCTGATATGAACACGACGTGATATGATCACGCAACCTAACAAAACTTGCAGACACCGTAACATTGCTATTCCTTCTTGTTGGTTGCAATTTGCAATGTTGTGCCATATTTAAAAATATACTTGGTTTGGTCATCGTACACTTTTATTTACGTAGAAAATTCTCTGTCTTGAATTAACTGTAAGTATCACAGGAGTCTTCCTATGTAAACTCTAAAGTTTAAAGTGTAAGCCTTCAAATGTTCCCGGATTATACTCGGAGTTCGATTATTCATTTTTGTCACGTTTCAAAATGATCTCATAAATAGCTACAAACAAGTTTAGGTGTATTATAGGGTCGCGGAAACATCAAGCAACTTCTAAACTTCACAATACACTTGGGTAAGTGTGGAAGCTATTTCCTCACGTACTAGGGCGTCGCATAACTTCAAAATGGGATCATTGGCTCCGAAGATGTAGAGCATAATATACTGTGTACGCGGGGATTTGGCCTTGCCCTCTATTGTGTTTTTTCTTCACTAAACTTCAGTTAATTTAAAAAGGATGACTAGGTATTTTTCGGTTCGGAGTTTTTCTTTTTATATTTAGTCCTCCGTTTTGTGGAATATAACACACGCTTGCATTCATTAGGTATGTTACAATATCATGGTTTTGTACTCGTTTTAAAGTCATAACCGATAGATACTTAGCCATAACCAATTAAGTCATAGCAGAATTTCCTCTGTTGCGTAAATAAATCGTCACAAACAACTCCGATCTGACTGCAAGATCTGTCACAATTAATTCAAGTCACGATTACAATGTCTGCCTCGATTGGGAATCAAACCCTGCCTGCCGGCAGGCCGGAGGATCATATTTGTATGATATCATCATCATTTGTTTGATGATGGCGAACTTTGCTCGACTTGTCATTCTATATCAAATTTGATATATTTCTCGTTTCGCAACAAAACCCACCGATACTAGAGGTTAACCTTTCCCACAGATAGCCCGCCGCCGACGATGAAATATTATTATCTTTACTGCGTGGTTCGTCAACCCTTGACAAATTAATCTAGCCGTACTAACACTTAATATACTGTCTGAAACGTGATTCTGATTTAGCCATCTTGCCATTAAGGTGCGATTCCGTTAAAGGCGACATACACAAGGTAGCAGCAACCGGCTATAGCATTTGTCGCATACACAAGTCTCAAAGAAAAATACGAACGTCACGACTACGACGAATCATCTAGTTGTAGTATGAAAGGTGACTCGAGTCTTTTAGTGTTTGCAGCGTAATTGCCACTTACAAAATTGTGAACATCTATTCGCCTCTAAAGAGTCGTTATTTGTCACAAAATTTTAATTACAGTAAGTGGCAAAATTATTTAAATTAAAAAAAATAACACTCAAAAATAATCCTCAAGATTTCCTTTCAAATCTAATCCAGAAAATAATAGTACAAATCCTACTACTAACCCTAAGTTTGGTCGTGAAAACATATTACTTTTTAGAGCATCGTTATTAAAACTGAATCGACAATGTCGGATGTGTGTAGGAGCAATCGCAGCAGTGAATCTGCGAAGTTAATCATTCGTAAGAAGAGCAATACGCGGAATAGAATTCGAAAATATTCATAGCTAACTGATACAGTTCCAAATTTGAAATGAGTCTGTCTATAATTGGATTAGGCACAAACACCGGGCCATGTCAGGCGCAGAGCAGGCACTCGTTACCATAATAAGACGTCAATAAATGTACTCCATAATGGAATTGGCACCGCCACGTGTGGTCCAACACGATCGTTGGAATGGCGTTGCATTACGTGCCATTGTGACCCTTCCACATAGAACCGGATGAGATAGTATTTTAGCGGTAAGCGGTAATTAAAATATTGACATAAATATCTGATTTTCATATAACTATCTATACATATCATATCTTTACGTATAATAAATGTATAATTGATCGCTCTCTGTACATGGAGAATTTTTGAGTAAAACTATTATTAAAGTGATTTTGATTTTTAACTGTTTTCTCGGTCTGTTTTTGAGAAAGGCTTCAAACGATTTGGATACTGTAATGTACCCTAGGATAATAATATTAAAAGTTTGTTTTATTTTAAACTAAACATACTAAGGTTTCTCGAAGCGAAGTAAGGGCGGTCACTAGTTTAATATTATGTAACGCATTATGTCATTGTTAGATAGATCATATTAGATACACAAAAATGAGGTAGGGACGTGAATTAAATGAGTAATTTTCAAGTAGTAAAAATTTATGAACTTCGAAGGACGTAGGTATTCAGTCATTACAGTAATTAAATTACAACTTTCAACGACGACACCTGTCCTGACACCTTTAGCTTTTAAATTATTCACAATACTTAATTAGACACCTAGAACAGGTAAAACGATAGGCAATTTGCAATGCTTCGAGTAAGTCAAGCATCGAAAAAGCATTTGATTTAAAGTTTCCACTAGTATCTCCGTGATGCATACAGCCATTATTAATAAGCCGGAACTCTGCAACCTACATACAGCTTAATTATGCAGAGAATATTAAGACAGAAGTTTATACGGTTTCTATGTACCACTTCAAGATGTTCGTCTTGAAATTCTTCATCTGAATACTTGCACATCTTGCTTGTGATGAAGTGAGTAGGTATTAAAGGAATATAGTTTGACTTTTGCTTTGAGTTTACGACCCCGATTTACATGTATGACTTCTTACCATTAATGACCCTTTATTGAGCACGGGTTTCCTTATAACGGAGGCCTAAAATATACCACGCTGCTCCAGTGCGGATTGGTGTAATTGTAATGGCTGTAGTATATGTAAGAGTTTTTTTGTACCTACCCATGTAATTAATTCGCACCATTTTATCGTTGATTACAATAATGGGTAATGGCTCGCGAACTTTCCATGTTACTAAGATGTATGTACATACTAGAGTTAGGTCAGGGATTATAATATGTGAAGCCAAAACTTTGTACCTCTTTTACGAAAATTAAGCGATTGGAGTATAAAATCCGGCACAAAGTGTATAATTATGGATAAGCAGTGCAGAAAAGTCAATATTTTTTTATAATAATGTATTAAACATCATTAAATCTATATTTATACCTACATATAATAAATGTCTCTGTCATTGTCTGTACATGGAAGATATATGAGAAAAACCTTTGTTAAAGGCCTTTATTAACGGAAGAGAACGCAAAACAATGATTTTTAGAATTTTTACCTATTCGTCTGTTACTTTGTACGCGCTAATCAAGTGTAAAATTTCAACCATTTCATTCCGGTTTACTACCAAAATATTGAAATAAAGTAAGATCTTGTTAATATAATACACAAGAAATGTTCACCTTAACTTAACCGACAGTATAAGTTTATTACGGTTAGAACTCGTGGAATATCTGATAGGGTTCTCACAAAATGTAAATTCTGTTTACGAAGATTGTATATTTTATTAGTCAAGAAAATGAGGTTCCCTTTTACTCTTATTCGTATAAAAGCAGAATTGCATAAATGTGTTGAAATAAAACTAACCGAATTATAGACACAGTTTTTTTGAGGGCATTGTAACTTTCGAATGGTAAGATACATACGTGGTGAGAAAACATACATAATGTTACCAATTGAAACTAATTCCGTCTGATTAAATGCAATTAGCCATTTACTCCAGATAGTCACGAATACTACATAAGTATGGCATGAATTCATAGTACTTACTTAGTAAAATTAGATTTTTTAAAATGCTAACTAAATACACAAGAACTCCACAATTATTAGAAAATATTACTGTAGCTGAACATAATATATGACACTATATAAAAAAGAAAGAAAAAAATTTAAAAATTTTTCTTAATTTAATTGAACTATGAAAACCTAGCCTATAATTCAAGAAGGTAGCCCTACGTCGAAAAACCATAAAAGCGCCAATCTATTGAACCCATGGCTTTATTTAACCCTCTGAATAATCCGTTCGCGCCCAGGCTTAAGCTTGCGGATACTAAAATACGAGTTATCCAATGGTTATTAACGAGTTTTATAAGCCCCGTTATATTATTTACACACATACTTTAAACGTGAGTTCCATACGGGTTCGTTCGATGCTCTCAGAAAAATAAATAGAACAAAACTAGCTGACCCGGCAAAATTCGTACCGCTTCAGAATAAATAAAAACGCTGAATTATCATATTTACTCACCTCACCTTTTCTGGACTTACACAGATAATTATTCAAAACCGAAATTAGCCAAATCAGTCCAGCCGTTCTCGAGTTTTAGCGAGACTAACGAACCGCAATTGATTTTTATGTAATACTAGCTAACCCGGCGAACTTCGTACCGCCTAACAGTCGATTTTTACATTTTTTATTTTTTTAATACTTATTCTGCTATTCGGGACACCTTCCCGGAACCCCTCCACTAATACTTAAACTTTGTGGTATGGTATTAAAGTTCAAATTGACTTATTATTACGAATTATTAAAGTATTATTACGAATCTTTTGTATGGGAATATAGAAAAGTGTTGTTTTTAGACTTTTTCAGGCAATTTTTAAATTTTTTTTCTCCGTAACAACCATCCTCGTACTTTAAGGAATATTATAAAAAAAGAATTAGGGAAATCGGTACAGCCGTTCCTGAGATTTGCGCTTAGCAACAAAATCAGCGATTCATTTTTATATATAAGAATATGTACATAGATTCTAACTGACCGATGTCTTTACACGAAAGATATTTGATAAACACTATTACTGCGTGGTAAGTTGGTAACTAATAAAATAGATCCAGTACCAATAATTAAAAAAAAAATCTGCCCCTATCACCAATAGGTGATCTTGTCCTGATTCTAACGCTTCCAAATGTCGTACTGTAATCATAAACACTTATTTGATTATTTGATTGTGCACTTATTTGATTGTGATTCTTTTTTATCCTTCGTACTTTGGCATTGTAAACTGCTTTCATTTGTAGCGACAATTAACAAAGCCGTTCCCTGTATAATTTTGTTAAAAACAATTAAGTAAAAAGTTTCACCTTCAATTTGTCGTAAAGTTTCATCGTTGAAGAGTTTCTTTAAGTTAGTTGACGGGTATGCTAATTAATATAGATTGATATCTTTGATATAGATTAAAACGCAATGGATTTCATAACAATGATGAATAGAATTTTTGTCTGTAAGTCGGTCTAATCTTAGTAACGGTTAAGGCTTTCTTTGATATATTGCAGTATTCGTGTAATGTTTAATGTTATGAAAATGTGCTTGTTGCGGCGTAACGAAACGACTTCGCAATCCCTTATTTATTTATTTTTGCATTACATCGTCTCAATTAAACGGTCAATAAAATTCGCCAAAATCTACAATAATTTAAACACACTTGAGGACCCCGATCCTGCGGATCCTGCATTATCTTCAGTCGTGGATGCTAAATATGTGATACATATAATACATTAAAATGGATGGCGATAATGCTAATGTCATTAAAATATGAAATTAATACGCAACAATATCGTATACAAGCATAGAAAGTATGTAAAAATACGTTCATGAACTTCAAGATTTGTTAAACCCGTGCAATTTGTTTCAAACTTTTTAAAATTAGAATTTTCTAATACGAGCTTCGGGTACAATTCTTTGCTTCTCTCAAACAGTTTTAAACAGATTTTCGTAGCAAACTTGTCCCCAATCTGTTTGAAGTGTTCGTATAAATAGTTTTATTTGACCTCGCTGGAATCAAGCTGTCGGGGCGTCGTAAGGGGTAATATTTGCACGTTGTTAGAGGCGATTGCATTTGTAGGCGTTTCGCAAAGGTGCTGTTTACGGTTCAAAAGACTGGGCTTGAAATTTTACAGACAAATGAGATAAATTTTAATGTATAATATGTTTCCGTTTCCATACAAGATACGTCACCGGAAGCGACGTGTGCGTCCCGCATGACGCATGAATATCGCTTCAAGCGTGTCAGCAATGACAGCGACAACCAAAGCCTACGAATATTTTATACATTATTCGCGATAATTTGGACGTTTATTTCCTTGAATTGTAAGGGAGTAAAGCGTTTATTTACTTTCATGAAAAATGAAAAATGTCCACACTAAATGATGTTGAATTTGTATTTTAAATAAACTGTTTCGTTTTTTTTTGATTTAATTTAATTAACGACCTGTATGGCGCAATGGATAATAGGTAGGCCCGCCGCCGTTCGAAGGGTCCTGTTGTAAGGGTTCGATTTCAAGTGGAGGTGAATCGTCATTATCATTGGCGCAATATGCTTTTTCTTCTATTCCTCCCTATAAGCCGTCACTTCTACGTCTTCTACGTCTTCTCCCACACCATCCATTCATCATTCCTTTGGCCGTCCTCGTACGCTTCCTCCATCCACATTCATGTCGATCGCTCTTCTCTTCAGATGCGTTTCCTGATGAGTTTAAACTTCAGTTCTCAGTATTTGAGTTTGTTTCTTTTCTAGTGTATAGTCCATGGAATCTACGACACAGGGAATCCTAGTGGGGGGTTATGAGTGTGTAGCGTTAGTCAATTTTTAATTAAAATCTTTTGTAGTGTAAATTGCCAGCCGCAACACAGCAACTTGTATAAGTTCTTTTTATATGTTTGCATGGCAATCTGCTCAACGTCTTATATGCCCGAACAAGATACAATAACGCGGAGGAAATTTGAGAAGGGCCCGTTCACGAATGTTGAAAGGGTACAACTTTGTTACGATTCCTGCCACGTGTTCCCCGTTTTATAGACTTGTGCCAATTGCAACTGGATTTTACGAGTTTTTTTTCTATTATGAGAAGTGGAAAGGAAAACTCCATTCCGTGGTGGTCTCTCGCAGTAATTGCAAAGTGGTTTGAACATCGGTATGCCGAATAAGGGGTCTGGGTTCGAATCCTGTACACATCTCTAATTTTCAAAAATTATGTGCCATGAATGATATATTATATATTACCGAATATAGAGTGAGAACATCGTGAGAGGTATGAAAAGAAGACCAATTCACAAGTTCAGCGTGGTGGACTATGGCCTGTACGTGTTAACATTCTGAGAGGAATCCCGAGCCCAGCAGTGGGACAGTTATGGGTTGTGACGAAGAAGAACAAGTTAACCTGATAAATTTACTTTCACTTTCCCGCAGTGGTGTTGACACGTTCTACAACGACACAACAAAATGACGCAAGCAGTAATTACGTGTGAATAATATTATATTGTCACAGCGACATTCACGATAGGCCTGGTTAGGCTGAAGTCATCAATGGGCCACTACCGAGCACGGGTCTCTCTTCATAATTGAGGAGGCCTAGAGTATACTCCACGATGCTCCAGTACGGATTGATGGAGAGATTAGTTGCCAGCTATCTATTGATAACAATAGGGACCGATGGCTTTATGTGCCCCCGGAGCACGAAAACCCTCAAGAAATTTTGCTATCGGTCACCCATCCATCTACCAGCGCCCGCTCTTGCTTATTTCGGTCTATCATTTTGAATCAACGCAAGCCGCCGGGCTATGAGCGCTTCAAAGGCCTGGTTAATACAGTTGGGTATTTCACGGAATTCTCTAAACTTGAATTATTCAACACAAACATCTGCAATAACAATTTAATAAATCATTGAAATTGCGTTGAATCCAAAACGGACAGCGTTCGTAGGCGCAGAAGTTACATTAAACGACATCGAAGCCCGCAACCTGCATAGTTGGCAAAGATGTCAGACTAACTTTGTTCATTAACTCTCACATCCATAGACGAGTCACAGCTGATATGGAACTTCACGAATAAACCTTGAATTATCATTTCAACTTGGAACTATCTAGTTTTATGTTCAGCTGTAACAGGAATATGAAATTCTGAACTACTGGATTATAATTGGGTTAATATTAAATCTGTCATGATTGTGTTGTACCGTAAAATTTGAAATTAAAAGTACCTATATTTAACATTAGAGGTTTTATTAGATTACCTATTTGCAATGAGGTTACCTGAACGAAGTATTTTGGACTTGATTCTTGGCTCAGTCAGATTTGTGTTATGTGTTAATTTAAAATTCATATTTTAAATGATACGTTTACTTACGTTTACGTTTTATCTGAAAAAAAAGAAATGTTTTTTGTACAATTTGTTAGCGTAAAAATTGTTTCGAAGCTTAGTACCGATGGGTTAGTCTTAAAAAGAGTAAACATACAAATAAAAACCAATTCAAGGCAAGTGTATCAGAAAGCTGTGGACGTAAATAGGCTGTTGGGAAAAGGACATTCAGCTTCTGTCCTTGATAGCTTGGTAAAGTGTTGAAACGACACCTTGTTTGTGCAAAAGAGTCCCCTGGCACACTTACTATTCATACATTCTTGTAAAGCTTGTTTTAAGTAAAGCATAAACTACATTCGCGCTTGTCAGCTTGGCCTGAAAAACTGTACATAATTAAAAGCCAGGTCACAATAACGTTAAGACCTCATTAGATTTGTACGACAAATTGTGAATACTTTGAAAGGGGACAACTAAAAGCATGCACAAAATTAAACTTTATTATTAAGAAAAATGGTTTAAAATCCTATGTACGTGTATACCTAATAGTGATCTAATGAAAAAGGAAAGGAACGGGGCAAGAGGGAAGACAAAACCGGACCTAGGGCTGGCAAGAAGAGTGGTCGCTCTAGGCGCCGGATGGCAAGTGCCGTCAACAGTGGTAGCCCTAGGGCGGTGCGTTGACATTGACAAGCTTTTTAAGAAAGACGCCACCTATGAGTACTCGCCTTAAAATTTTACTAGAACTGTCACTGATAAAACCGACACTTAGTTGACAGATAGACAAGTAGATAACGGCAAGGGCTGGGGCCCTCTATACAAGGGATGTCTGGCGCTGGTTTTAGAAACAGCATTGAGATTATTATCGAACGAAAAGTAGAAATGATAGAAAATAGTGATAATAAGCTTTTCTTTATTTTAGCCGACAACCGAGTAAGTGAGCCACCTGATGGGAAGTGGTCACCGTCGCTATAGACATCAGTAACACCAAAGGCGTTGCCGGCAAAAGGAAGAAATCTATCTATCTATATATATACATATCTATTATATCAGCTAGGTCTCTGAACGTTCATAATACCTACTGAAAGTATTAATGGAAAAAGCAATTCCAAAGCCTATCCTAAAATTATAATTACATACTGTGAACCTTTCGGGGATAATGAGTCGTGAAATGCAGCGAAATTTCATCAAAAAATTCCAACCACTAGACTTTTGTTCTGTAATGATGGGGACGGTTAAGCGCGGTTAAACCCGAATATTTAAATCAAAAGCCGAGACTTGAAATAAAACAAAGAACATTTTTTCTCAAGATACCTATATCTAAAAACAATCCATTCTCTGAGGGGGAAAATAATACGAGTATCATCACTTGCGGGCGGGCGTAATTCGATCGTACTTAATTTAATTTTGATACTAAGATATAAAACAATGGATTTTTACTTCATATAATGTATTTGTAACTCATAATTATAAACTCAAACTCAAACTCAAATCATTTATTTCAGGTAGGTATTTTGAATACAGTTTAGCTATGGTGCCTTTAAATTTTAAATCTTAGAGGAGAAAAAAGAAACCGTGAAAGAAAACTCCTCGGATTCCTCCTTGGATCCCTCGGACTCCTCGACTCCTCGGACTCCTCTATAAATTACAGATTTATGCACACATCTATATAAATGTCGACTAGGTATTCTTAAACTTTTTCATTAAATACATAATTATATGAAGGGTATTTACAAAGTTTTCTTGTCAAGTGACATAATTAACTAATTAAGTTTGCGTATTTTTACTCGTGATTGTAATTGATCATCACCGCACATAGCATCCGTGACGTCACCGATGCGCTGCTAACCACAAAGAGGTTAATAACCTCATTACCTAGCTCTTCAATGCTGCAACTAAAAGATATAAAACCTTTCACGAATGTTTTAAACGGACTCCCCTTAGCTAGACAAACAGGCTTATCGCGGTGTGCTGGTACTCTCGATATAAAGACGCCCTCTCGCCCGCATCATTCGCCTAGAATGAATGAATAGAATTACAAGTCAGATTTATTTATTTATTTTAATAACGCTACAAGGCCAATAAGGCCGCCTATTGTTTTGTGCTTCATGTTTATGTTTATTTTCATATTTCATGTTGTGCGGTGAGCAAACATAAAGAGTTTATCTAACCATCTATCTACATAATTATAGCCCACACTAGGCTTTCCTGTGTCTTGTGGGTGTTTTCCAACAAACCCAGACAAACTGTAGCTACGCCAATTATAGATACGATATTGATACGAAATACATATGTACACGATTTTGTTACTATATATTTATAGTAATATTGACATTTTTGTAGACCTTCGTGTGCTTTAAAACCTGTTAATTGCCTATTCTCATTAAAGTAGGGCTTCTTCCGAAATTTGATCTACTTACTATAAAATTAACCAGGGCCCCGATAACACGCCTTGTTAAATGTTGGAATTATGCAGAGATTTGTTGTTCTAATAAATAATATTCAACTTCCACCAATAAATCGTAGTTTTGAGAAACTTAATAGCCGAGATATAAATATCTACCTAAACTTCGCTCCTTGCAACAACAACACAACAACAACAGCAAACACAACAACAACATTCCATTTATAGATGTCTATTTAAACATTTAAACAATCTCTATTTAACAATTTAAACATCTCTATTTAAACAATTTTCATTAAATCCAGAAGGTATTATCAATTATTGACTAACAAGTTTCTATTAGGTAGGGTCCTAATAATATGTTGTCGTACATTATGTGACTGATTCATTGCTACTAGACGACTTTGCAATGCTGAGTCATTGTGCCATATTTTTATTTTATTACTTTGTATCTGTGTTATTAAGAAAACGTTACAACAGTTCTGATACAATAAAAATATGAATAATGAATTTCAATAAACATAGCCGCGATAATAATGCAGGATCCCCGCCTCCGCCGATTCCATAGAACTATATTTTCTGAAAAAATTTGAATCGATTCGTCCCGGTAGATGATGGGAACTTAAAAAAACGAAAAAATCTTGTTACAACGATTGTTATGGGTTGTGATCATGACGAGATGTGACTAATCCTCTAATCTCACCGGTGAGACCCACTAATGTGTTCTAGCCAATAGATAAACAATGATATTGATCTCGTGATTGGCTTGAAGTGATTTTCGTGTTATTGGCGCGGTATATCCAAACAATTACGTCATGTTTGGATAGACGTGATCTATGTTACTGCCGCGTAACGAGGTGTATCAATGTAATCTTCGTCGGTAAACAGTACCGGGAATATTAACTAGTGTTACACAGAGGTCGCAGGTAATTAATTTTATATTAATTTAGGAGGTAAATTTTCAAGAATCATTTCGCCTTGATATAGTGTCTGTACACAATTTAAGGAACTCCTGTGCAAAATTTCATGATTGATGATTTTTTTGGACTTAAGATAGCAAACGAGCATGCAGCACCAACCTTCCGCTGCCGCCCATGACAACTGTTACCGACACAGAAAAAGACTAAAATCATCTAGTTACCCTGGTTCAGAAAATTATTATTGTTCTACTAAACATAAACATAATATATTGCAATAATTGTCAAATCATTTAAAGTAATCTTTTCACGTATTATCTATTGTTAGTATAGGTGATAGGTATATTATGTTTTTCTTACTTAGCCTACAATGAGGGATTTAAATTTAACCGAACATATCTGTCTGATAATATACTGTCATCGCTTATCCCGTCATAACACGAGACACAAGACGAGACACGAGATTTTCTCAATGATTACTTCCACATACGTTTATATGGAGTAATGGGAAAAAATCGGGATATTGGTGTGGAAAATTGGGAGATTGGGCGACTTAACATACTGTGCAGCGCCCCCGTATAATCGCAGGTCTGGTAAGAGCCGCATTTCGTTACAAAGTAAAGGTAATCTGTTACAATAATTGCTTTAGCCCGCTAAGCGTGCTCTCTTCGTATGTGCTGTCTTTGTATAAATGAAATGTTTTTGTCACTTTATTTGGTTCCACAAACATACGACAAGGGTTATAAATAATATTTATACAATAAGTTGGCTTTATCGCTAACCAGTACTGTTAACAACAAATTATAATAATCCAGTAACAAAATAAGTGGTTCCGTTTTTAACCGACTTCAAAAAAGGAGGAGGTTCTCAATTCCACTGTATTTTTTGTGTTACTGCATAACTTTTATACTAGGTATACCGATTTTGAGGATTCTTTATGTATTCGAGAGCTGAAGCTTGTCATGTGGTCCCATTTAAATTCTAACGAGATCTGACAAGTAGTTTTTGAGTTATAACTATTAATGCGTATTTCATTGACTTCGACTACTTTGATGATGTTCTCAATTTATTACGAGTAAGTACTTAATAGCGACTCGCCCTCGCTTCGCTTCGGTAAACTTATTTTTTCTGTTTGCAAAGATTTAGTTATATATTTTGGTTAATTCACACAATGTCTTTATAAATTATAGCTAAAGTACCCGCATTTCATAATAAACTTCGAGATTACCTGGACGTAATTTTAATAGAAATATTGGTTTAAATTTTCTTTGTGACAATTAATCCCTTATTCATTGTTACAAAAATGTTCTAAGGCCCTCAGCTTAACCTCCAGATTATACCTCGCCGGTAGCGCGGCCGTAAAGGTTTTTCAAGTTAGGAAAAGTTTGACTGATTTATTATGCATGGGTGAATATATAAACGCGCTTGTTGAGGTTTTAATTTCAAGTTTAAATAGCTATTAACTTTTGTGTCTTGTTCTTTTGTTCCAGACTGAGGCCATGGCTGAAGCCGCATACGATATTCTGTGCTATAATAATTTCCAGCTCATTTAATATTCCTAAAAGTTGCTTGGTCTTATTCTGTTGGTTTAATAGAACAATTGCGAAAATTCAAGTTGCTGTTACAGAAAATTGTTCACAAATTAAATTAGTTTAGCTATTCGGGGTTATTTGCATGTACGAGTATATATGCAATGTGCAACGATGCACTTTCAAGCAATGTTTGTTTAATTTACTTTTAGCAAATTAAACATTTCTTGCTATTTTGAGGTATTCCCCCAGCGCGTCTCCTCCTGCGCAAGAAATATTATTGTTCCTTAAACAACAAGTATTTAAATGATATTTTTTGCGTATGGGGGTTTTTAAAGTTTTAATATAATTATGTATAGTTGGTGTATGTATAATGGTGTATGTATAATTATGCATAATTGGTGATGTCTTATTTGTTACTGGTGTCCACTGAAGACATTGACCACTTACCTTCAGGTGGCTTGTCTGTTTCTTTATCATCTTTATTCATTAAAAAATAGCTAAAGACGTTTGAATCTGAGGTGATGCGTTAAATCGGATGTAGAAACTATCTCACATGCATAGAAGTTTCCTGCTAAATTTTCAGAACCAGGAATATCTAACATGTAAGTAAGCAATTTTACCAGTCATATTATTTCGACATTGGTATTCAAAAGGCGAGGCCAGCTATATTCTAATAAAATGTCGATTTCTGGGCTTTCGCCCCAACAACAAACGTCATGCATTGCAAATTCGAAAACGTGGGAGTTTCTAATGCATTTGCCAACAAACGGCAGTACGGTACAGCACACATATATTCAATAATATGTAAAAATAAAATCGTCACGGCGTTAAATCTGTACATTGGGAAATTTAAATTTATAAAGGCTTTGTAATCGACATTAATAAGCAAATAAGCCGTTGTATTATGTTAAGCAGCACCTTTTTTGAGGTTCTTCTGATCGTTCTTGTGTGATCTGTTGAAATTGTGCTTTCGGCATCTTTTTACTATGCCGTATTTATCTATTGGGGAAATAATGACGCTTTTAAACAAAGCCTCGCTGTTAGGCAGTTGATTTTTAATAATTTTTTTTGCCACCGAGCGATCAACATGAAATAAACTCTTCCTGTATGTCAGAACCATATATTAAATAACATAGGTAAATTAATGCCTGTTCAAATTTGCGACACAATATCGCAACGACAGAATATCGGTTAGTAGTTGTAACGTGTGAACAGTGTCACTGGGACTCCCTGACAAAGTTGGGCAACCATAAAAATGTTGCAGTCGCGGTGACTGCGATGTTACTAGTATCGTCGACACTGTTGATATTCACCACAAAATCTGGTCCGTGTCCAATTTTCTTTTTTAAATATTTTACAACAGTTTTTAACGACGAAAATATGCTTCCTTTTTTCTTCCTTTTGTGTCGTAATGTTACCTATCTGATTGTTCTATAGCTGTCTTCCATTTGACCACACACTTAAGTTTTCGTGGCGAAATACTTATTTTTAAAGCTACAAATGCGTATATTGTCAAATCGATTAGCATGTTTTAAGTAATATCGCTACCATTTGCAGGACATGTAAGGTTACATGTAAGGTCAAACGTTCGACGCTTATGCTTGCAGTATAGCGGGCATTCGCTTCGAGCCTTGAGGCTTGCAACCCTCGGGTAAATCGGACACTATTGTATGAAAACACTGCTAAATTTTGTTCCAAATAGCCCGTTAAGATTTAGAACTATTCTAATGGAGTGAAAACGGTCACTGTTTGAGCTTTCGTCCTAAACAAACTCGGGGGGTTAAAGCTTTTCGTGTAAACGTTCCGGCTGTTTTTATTCACTGGTTGGTTTGTGCACACCTGGTGATACGTGCAAACATTAAATTTAACTATGTTTTGCTATTAGATTTACCCTGTTGGGAGGGTAGCGAGGGGTATTGTAGCAATACGCGTATGGACATGACTGATATAACTATCAGGCTTTCAAGTTTAAGTTTCTTTTCAAGACATAGGGTTTGTAGAGTTATGGCTAGTTGAATCGTGCCTAGTGGAGCTAAGGGGTTAGGTCTTCTGGTGAAATCTTATAAGTATCTTATATAAGCTATTCACTGGTTAACAGTGAAAGCGTTATGAGCTTGTGAGTCTTTGCGAATTATTTTACGTCAGAGGTTTTTTTTGGTAGTTGCCTAAGTCACAGTAATATGCCATAACGGTCACAATGATATGATGACGACAAAGAAATTTAATAAATTTCATCAATAGTGTAAGGCTTTCGCTAGCGAAGCCAAATATAACAAGTTATTGTAACATTCCTGCTCGATCGACTATCGAAAATTTACGATTTCCAATCTCGAAAGTGATGAGCATTTTCGATTGCAAGCATTCATACGGTTTGTAACGATTGCGAAAAAGTCCAAATCTATACGATAAAACTGTTTGATTAATGTTTGTACATGGAAGATATTTGAGAAGAAGCATTCTGACTGCTTGGGTTCGATTCGCGGCGAGGCGGTAATTTGAATGATGAGATTAAATTACTATTCTCGGTCTGGGTGTGTGGTGTCCATAGCATCCATGACATAATATGGGGCGTTATTTATTAGGGCGAGTGAAGCGAGCCCTATCATTATCCCACAACCTGAGAATTTTGTGGTACACTTTACTGAAAAATTATCACGCCTATAGATTTGTGTTTTAACATATCGTCATTTCGTATCTGTCAAAAATATAACTTAATAACCTATTAAAAAAATGAACAATACCAAATGTCTATTCATTGGATAAAATGTAACTGTAATACTAACGTCATCTGTAAGAAAACTTGCTGCAACAGGACTAAACTCAATACTCAAGTACACGGTGTATTTAATTAAGTTAATTAGTTTCAGGTTGTAAAATAAACGCGGAGTTTTGGCGGAAAAGCGACAAAATCACATTGCCCTTAAAATTGTATTACCCGTTAGAAAAAATACGCTAGCTCACACAAAACTCAGCTTTTGCCTAGTTATTATTATGGGAGGATTTATTAATGCATTTGAGGGTTGTCCAAAGTGGAACATAAGGACGCTTGCTAGTCTTTAAAAAGGCACTCATATAATCATACTTTTTATAATCAACTTAATTTTAGCACACTCTGAACTTGTAGATACGAAAGAGAAAATTAACAGTATCAAAGGCTTACTTGGCTCCGTTAGCACATTAAATTGTATCTAACAGCCCACGGTTTGGCTTTCCGGTTTTATTATTTGTTTTATAGACCTATCTTTATTTTATTTACACCCTCGTATAAAAGATCTTATTCGGGCTAGTATTATGAAAACGATGTTTAAGTAGTTGCTATGTTCATGATAAAGATGTTTAGGTGAAATTCAGAAGTTGCTTTAAAATAATTTAGATAGATATATTTTATGTTTAGTTGATTGGTATTTAAAACACAATTTGTTTGTATTAACCCGTTTAATTATACGATGAATAAATCTTATTCTTATTGTTTAATAGTACGTAGATATTAGTTAAATACCTTAAGTTGGTCTTATTGTTTTATTATTAAATCTAAGAAATGGGTGTTACTGTAACTACAGAATTTACAGAAATGAGCGGATGACATAGCTAGTTACCTTTCTACTCCTATAGGAGTATGTGTTATAACATATAATTTAACAGAACAAAAATCTACTTCAACATCGATGAGGATTCTCTCGATTTCCCTGGGATTTCATCATCAGATCCTGATTTGGTGGCAGTGGGACTTTTGGAGTACTTTCTTTCAAAAAAATTAACAAAAGTACCAGTCGCCACTACGATTTCTGAAGGTGCCCCTCACTTACTCTGGGATGCCATCATCAAATCCAGTTTCCTTATCATGGTACCACCCCTGAGGTATCCCCTTTCCAACAAAAAAATACTCATCAAAATCGGTTCACAAACAACGAAGTTATCCGCGAACACTCATAAGAAAAATATCGATTGATGTCGGTTAAAAATAGTTATTATGCAATAAGCAGAACATAATGTCGGAAATATCTTTCTCAATTAGCAAAGACTGTAGGACGTAATGAAACCCATTTAATGACAACAGTTAGCTGGAATTGTCGCCATGTTCTAAAATCATACATTACAAAATTACTTAGTTAATGACGGCACTTCTCCCTGTGCTAATAAAGCGTTTAATGTCAGGTGATACATGAAATTGTACAGCATACATCTGCTTTGTTTTCATCGGAATTGTGTTCATATATCGTTGTTTGAGCTTGGGGTGTAAGGGGTTCCAAGCATCCTAAAGTCCAAGCCAAGCTTCTCTGCTCACGGTGCATCCTCATCTTGTTCAACAATGGACGAATCAATGACATCAATTCAGATCTCCAATTTTGTAAGTGGCTGAGATTTGTACCATCTAATTAGTTGATGCATGATATTGATTTAATTTCATTAGATATTGATCGTTGTCTAGGTATATGAAGGTCAAAAACATAATTATTCTTTTGGAATTATTGTCTGTTTATCTGTCTGTCTGTCTGATATTTATGGAATCATGTAGTGTATACTATTGAACAGATTTAGATAATACTTAGCATACTTATTTATTTTATAACTTATACAAAGGCTGTGGATTTAGAATACTTTTTATACCGAAAAATATATTTATTCCCGCGGGATTACATATTATTAATGCTTATATCCAGGTCAAAAGGTTAGTAAGAAATGTTTAGACAGTATTTGTGCAACTATGGCACCAAAGGTATATAATTTTAATTATTAAAACAGAAAATGTTCTTTAAACCGATGAAATTATTAAAATATGAAATATATAAAATGCCTAAAATAAAGAAGTAGCAATGTTTCGCGTGCGTGTACTTATAGGCCCAATTTTACCAAAGCGAAGTAAGGAAGGGTAAAAATAAAATGATTACAACTAAGATTCGAGTGAAGGTATAAATTATCTCTGCGGTAATACTTTCCTTTTGTATCCAAATGTGTGTAATAATTTCAACACTTAACGTGTAACAGCCGGAAGGGACGCCCGTTTCAAATATTACCTGTATTCAGTGTTAACAAAACACTCGCCGCCTGTATTTCAATGGTTTCATTGTATTTCTTTTTAATACAGGTTTTATTTATGAGATGTGAATTACTTTTTACGATGTAAGACATTTAGATACTTCAAATGTACTCACATTTTGAGCGGCAAATGTTTTCGTCCTTAGCATACTTTGAATAAGAGAGAGTAATGTCTAATGAAATAATTTATAATATCTTTGTATTTTCTTCTCATTCAACAATAACATTCCAATTCAATATTTTTAAAGATAATTTTCCAATAATAGCGTGTAATCCTTATAGAACCATTTATGTTTCAATTATTCAAGCCGTTCAGTTTCGGTACACATAGATTAATTCATTAGCTTAAATAATTATTAAAAAACTCAGGAAAATTTATCATTTCCTCCTTTTTTATCTCTAAACGTAAATAATTGAAGATAAAACAAAACATACTATCCTGTTTTTAAAAACACTACATAAAATGCTTTGATGTTTTACATTAAAAAAGAACAAAACATTAAAAGGTTTATGTTCTCTGAGCTTTGGTATGTTATGAAATGTAGGTAATGGTGCTACGCCGTAGACTGTTGCGTTGTAGCAGTAAAGAGCTGCATACAATCCGTTGCCTCAACAAATGGAGCAATTTTGTTCTTATCTACCTTACTGTCTTTTGACGCATACAATTTTTGAGCCTTTTGAAGGCATACACGTACTGCATGATTATGATATGAATATTTAAAAAAAATACTGTGGCGAAATTGTTTATGTCGACTTATCAAATTTATATTTGGTATTAGGGCCTTAGCTTAACCGTATTGTGTCTGTAGTTTACTAGTAACTAAACTCGCTTCTAGGAACTTATGTTTACCCTGATTACCTACCTACTACGTAGCTAGAGACAGGAAAATTCGATTACGACAAAAGACTGACAATTTTAGAAACGACCTTGTATTTGTAGAACCTAAAATAAGTTTTTTAACGTTCAATAAAACTTTTCTTTGCATCTGATTACACTCATGTTTTATACACAAGGAAGTTATGCAAACATACATTCTTGTTAGATGACAATAACGTCAGGATAACGTGGTTGAGGAGGCGTAGAGAAAATTGTCTGAAACAGTACGCGTCCGACGCAATATGTAGCGCATTGGATTTACGTTTCAAGACTGGCTGTATAGTCGTCGATCAACGGTTAGCAGGAAGCGCCTGAAAGAAAAAAATACCAGATTTTATAATGTCAATCAATCAATAAAGTTTGCATAAATAAATAAATACATAACTAGTTACAGATAAAGTTTTTAAAACTTGTGAAATGTTTTAATTTATATTCGTCGATCAACGGTTAGCAGGAAGCGCCTGAAAGAAAAAAATACCAGATTTTATAATGTCAATCAATCAATAAAGTTTGCATAAATAAATAAATACATAACTAGTTACAGATAAAGTTTTTAAAACTTGTGAAATGTTTTAATTTATATTCGTCGATCAACGGTTAGCAGGAAGCGCCTGAAATAAAAAAATACCAGATTTTATATTGTCAATCAATCAATAAAGTTTGCATAAATAAATAAATACATAACTAGTTACAGATAAAGTTTTTAAAACTTGTGAAATGTTTTAATTTTATCACTATTTCGAAATATCATCGTAACTTTATTCATGCCTGGCTAAGAAGGGAGAAAAAAGAAGTAAAGTACTCGCTCGTAACATGAGTCGTTTGGCGGCTATTAATTATTTGTTTAATACTAGGCTTATGTGGTTTATCATCGCGTATCGTTTATCCTTCAGAGCTGAAACCGTCTACTCATTCAAACCCTAAACTTTGCATAATAGCTTTCATTGCTGACGTGATCGTCCTGTTCCTAATATTAAGTTACAAATCTTCGAATAAACTGTCCTGCGTGCTCTTGGCGTACATATGTTAGCAGGGTTTAATTTAGCCGTAACAGTTCGAAATGTGTCCTTAATTATATCATCATTGGAACATGTGTTTTGAACGGAGACGATAACTTATATCTGTATCAACGCAACGACATAATGTCGGCAAGTAAATACAAAATACGTGTAAATAGTTTCGCTGCGACTTTTTGACGCTACGTTGACACAATCATTACTGATTAATCGACATCATCATCATCATCATCACAACCCATAACTGTCCCACTGCTGGGCACGGGTCTCCTCTCACAGTGTGAGGGGTATAGGCCATAGTCCACCACGCTGGCCAAGTGCGGATTGGTGGACTTCACACACCTTTGAGAACTTTATGGAGAACTCTCAGGTGTGCAGGTTTCCTCACGATGTTTTCCTTCACCGAAGAATAATCGACATAGTACGACACATAGCAACGATAACAACGTTGTCAGTCCCGGATGTTATAGCACAGCATTCGTTAAATGATGTCACCGGCTGAGTAAGAAAGAAGAGGAAACAGAGAAATAAATTAATGTCAGTTTACAAAATATAAAATACCTTCTACAAGTAATTTTAAAACCCGAATAATATCTTTTAAGTTTTCGCTTCTGTCGATAATCCCCCACAGGTTGCCAATTAATTTTATGTTAACTGCCAATTAATACTTATACCTATGGGGAAAATATTTTGATTACACCCCATGATTACTGAAACATTTGTATTTCCACCAATACCGCCGCTTCATATTGAACACGTTCATTCGTAACATCAGGTAATTGTTTATTACTCACATTCGCAGGAGCTATTTTTTGAATCGCTCTTGCGTTATGGAAGATTAATATTGATTTTTATCTGACGACGGCGGACGGTTATGTGTTTGACCGGTATGTATGTATGTATGTATGCATGTTTGTTTGTTTGCTTGTTTGTTTGTTTGCTTTGTTTGTTTGTTCATCTGATCCCTTGTTACTTCTAAACTACTATGAGACCCGTATGGCGCAATGGTTACATACCATACTTGGCCGCGATTCTGACAATTTTCAATGACCAATATCATAGATGATTTACCGTAAACTTCATAGACCCTCTATGAGGTTTACGTATATAGTATCTTATAATTTTAAAATTAAATTCACGTATAAGAATAAATACATGTCGTCACTTATTTTATTTTTTCATTATAAATCAACAGTAATTTCAACGGCCATAATGTTTATATAAGTATACCCAAACACTATAAAGCGACTGCTAAATTATTGATGTTAATGGTAACTTGTTGACCTAATGGCGAATGAGGTAATATTCAGCCAAGTCAGGTGCAGCGAAGAGCACAGGTAATGCTTTGACCGCACTCAAATCAATTGCTACGAGTATATTGTAGTGTGTGTAGTATGTACGTAGTGTAGTAGTACATACTATGAGTAGGATTTCTGAAGCAAAGCGAAGTCAGTTTATTTGTTTTAATATAACCCATTACAAGCCTCAACAACTACCTCGCAATTGCATGGATTTGTGTATGTGTGTGTATGTAAATACGAAACCTAATCCGTAAGTGACTAAATACGATATCTCGAAAATGATGACGATGTTTTGGTAAGTAGTTAACGAGTAGAACTCGTCACCTTATAACGGATTTTGTCATACCATGTCGTGGACAACACCACAATTATTATGATTCAACTAACTTAACGTGAACCAAATGTAACTATCGCATATCGCTGTTACACAGTTTAGTGCATTTCGTGATAGGATTTATGGGCCACTTGAGAACGCGGTGACTGCCGGTGATAACAAAATTATCAGTAGGTATGCCTATTGGCAGTTACGCAACTCCTATGTACATATATTATGTATTGTGTTTGAAACAGGAATATTGGGTATTTGTAGGAGATGACATTTAAATGATTTATGAAGATTCAGAAGTTCAAAATAAAATTAAAAAAATATATTACAAGAAAAAGAGAACTTGCTGGAAACAAGAGGAAAAATAAAATAAAATGTTAAATTTAAAAATTCCCCACGCAAAAAATACTCACAATTTTAGGATTAATAATAGCACTATGAGACGAGATTAAATTGACATTTTATTTGTGAACTGGGGTCCTTCTGCTAATATATAAACGCTTCAATTGCGTCGTGTTGGGACAAATTTTGTATACGAAGTGTGTCAAACTATCCCCCTATCTTAGGCCCCTGACTGAAACAAAACAAACAATGTGATAACCGCCATCTTACTATCTAATCGATTACATTGTCACTTACCCTCAGGGGGGATCGCTAAGCGCTAACTTATTAAAAGGTAAAAAAAAAGATTGGTAAAACCGTTTCTGAGATTAACGGGAACAAAAGCACATACAAATGGACAAAACTTCTAAACTTAATTTTTAAATATAATTTATATTTCCTTGATTTACATTTAGGTAGGTAGATCTCTGTCATTTATAAAACTTTCTTAAATTTCATAAAAGTTTCAAAACCCGAATGAGAAAGAAAAATTTTAAATGTACTTTTGTGGTGTTACTGCTTAAACATATCGCTCGAGTAGAAAGAACTCGCATTATGTAAATGTGTGTTATTAAATATTGAAGTTACGTTGTATAGGGGAAGTTCAATTCTCGCATTGTGCCATTTTTTTGACTCAGGAACTGGCAACTAACTTCTAATATAATTTTGCGAAATGCGTAATGGTTTTTGTTGAATTAAAAAAAGGCATTTAGCATTTTATCTTAAAATTTTATATTCAGTGTTATCATACAGTATTTATATTCAATGTTTGTATGAAAATAAATGTAAAATACCCGAAAAATGAACGCTCACAAACCTCAGCACTGGGATTTCATGTGTTGAATGACAAATAAGGAACGAACGAGCATAACTATTAAGTAAGTAAAATAAGCCACACAACATCATCAACACAACTTTAAGCAGCCCATCAAGAAGAAGAAAAGTTAAAGTGAAAACGAAGTAATAGTCACGCTAGGTGATGCGACGTAACTACTCATGTGGCGACGTGATGGTTGTAATTATTGGAACGAAGTTCCTTACGGCAGACTTGGAGGGGATAGGTTTTGCTGCGGCGAACGAACTGAAAAATATGTGATAGTAAAACCGTAAGAAAAAATGCGTGGAATAAAAGCGTTAAATGAGACGTGCGCAGGCGCGACAGTCGCATACACAAGCGAGTAGTGTATAATACCTTTCTCTTTCTCCCTCTTTCTTTTCGTTCGCCGTTGCCTTCATTAGCCGAAGGAACTTCGTTCCTACCTGGTGTCCCACGACACCACATTATTTTTTTTATAATGCGTTCTCTTTTAAATTCAACTGTGGGTAAAACTGCAGGGCATGGCTAATACGTTATTTAATACAATCGCACCGAATATTATTTTGCATCGATTGTGACGTATGATATAAGGCTTGACTACGACGCGTATATTATGTGTGCGTTGTTGTACTTACCATCTTAACTTTTAATAAACCAGTGCGTTAGTAACTGGCTCGGCTTCAATTGTTCCCGTTACTATTTACAATCTAACAGATTGTATTGACAACAGTACCTGTTTCTCAATCAGCTGACAAATGTCAAACCTGTTTCTCAATCCGTTGACAAATATCAAACGCCGTGATGGAACTGTTCCCGTAAGATGCACATTTCCGGCGAGTCACGGCTTTCCGTCAGATGACAAGGATATGAATGGAATTGACAATAGCACAATACTATTGAACCTATACAGGAAAGATAGATTGAACCGCATTTGACCACAGTGATTGACAACGTAATTGTGAGCAGAATTCAAATTATAAACAAATAGTTACTGAATACCGAGCACATTACTGATTATGATACAATCCGCACGCTTTCAATGATTGTAGTATGATGAGGATTCAAAAATACATTAAGGAAATTTAAAAAAAATGCATCGAAGCGAAACGATCAACTAACATTCTTAATAACACCATCTGCTAATTGGACTAACCATTGTAGCCTTGTAGGTGGTTAGATTGGACTTACGTTGTCATGGGTGGCAGTGGAAGGTTATTGTGGCACGCTCGTTAGCTATCTTAAATCCATAAAAGGGCGGGTTGGCTTTAACGGTATCATTTGTTTTAATTCATGAATTTATGTCATTTAGAGGAGACCAACAATTTGTTTAGTTTAACATGACGTCAAATAGCTAACAACAAGAGAATGATCAAGATGCTTCCAACGAAGTTATGAGTAATGAGGAAACATAAATGTATGAACACTATGAACATGGTTGAACATACATAATTATATACCGGTCAAACGCACAACCCTACTAAAGCTAATACTAATTTAAGAGTGATAATTTAAACATTGTCCCTTAACTTAAATGTTTTAGTGCATAAGATTATCTCACGTTCCGTACGGTAGTAGACCGAATTTCGTCGCTTTTATAATTAAAACTGAACGAATATTCGGTATTCATGAGATTAAACAAATTATTACTTTGGCTTATGAACTCTGCAAATCTGGAAATGAATTTATGTATGACTAAGTAACAGCCCTCGTTTCATTTCAGAAAATCTATGTATTAGTACCCACACTCGAAGAATGCCTAACGGGATTATTTAAATTCAAATTTATATGTTACGTTTAGGCTCTTTACAATATATCAGGGAATACCACATGTTGTTACCACAATCAATTTGTTTTTCAGTTTGAGACAAAATGTAAGGACAAATTTTAAATAAGTAATATAGGTACAAATGTTCGGCATGATAATAATATTATGATGCAGAAATAATATTATTAATTTATAAGATATAAATCCAATGTAACTTTGTTATACTCATTTCGTTATCATCAATAATATTAAGAGTAACTTGAATAAACTTGGTACGAGTAAGAGATATTGGCCGAAGTTTATCTCATCAGCGTCTACACCCCTTATTCGTTATGTAGTTATTCAATACCACAAAACATTCATTTTAAATATTCTGTGTTAAATACTTATAATGTGTACTATAACTTTTTTCCTAAGTCAAAAAGTGTTTAGGATAATCTAAAGACTTTTTTCATTCTGGGAAATAAATATTTATTAAACTAGCATTTACAGTTTAAAGATTTTTATTGTTATGGTATCTTTTTGTTATTACGATCAACTTTTTACAGACAGTTGAAAAAAAATCCAAATTTTGACGGGTCAGCAACTTTTACGTTTTTCCTCCCCAATCTTTTTTAGCATTTTTAATATTTCCATTTCCTATTTCCATTCGCTAACGCGGTAATTTAAAGGTAACGCTATCTATCTATCTTTTATTTGGAAAATAATTAATAATTAAGGGTCTCCACTCCTTCGTAGTCCCAGGGCCTCCGGACTTCCAAATCCGCCCTACGTATTGATATCCTACTAAGCCTGTCCGGCTAGTTAACATCGCTGAGTTTGAATCAGAATACGACTTGTCGTGTTTCAACTGGGGGCTTGAGAATTAGTACTTTTCTGTTTGTTTTTAGGTCAACAACATATATCGATGATGTCTTTGGTGTTACTGAAAACCATGAACGACGTGGACCCCTTTCCATGAGGTGGCTCGTCATTTGTCAGCTGCTACAAAAAATACGAAATGTAGATACCCGCGCCATGTGGGCCGCTAATGAGTTGAATCGAAATTAAGAATACAAGATAATAGAAATAGGTACTCAGTTAGAATGCCTCATAAACGGTAAAAGCTATTTCACATCAATGATCGTTTAGTATAAACATAAATAGACGCGGTTACGTACGTCGTTACCAGTAAAAGGTATATAGTACTCACGGTAACTCCATTGATTCTTATGAGTGGCATTAGCCATTTTTGCTTATATTGGCTTAAAAATTACAAGGTCGGTCTTTATGATTTATTTTAGGCAAAACAAGATATCATTGTCTCACACACAGCTTTGAATACAAAGCGAGAGTAAGACTGAAGAAATTACAACTACCTACAAATGTGTTCCCACTGTGCTATGACATGGGTTCCAAAAGGGGGACTAAGGTAATTTTTCCACCTTTAATTTTCACCTTCGTTGTACATTTCAGTTGGTACCCAAGAAAGAAAATTTACAGGACTATTTTCGGTATCAACATTTTTAGGTCAATAAGTCGCAATTTTTTTCATATTCTGTGCTGAACTTGACCCAACATTTCACATGGAGTTAGTTGGATATATGGTGTGTTACTGGATCAGATTGAACTGAAGCTTTTTGGGAAAAATTGAGTTTTCGTTCAATGACAAACAGCGCCGGAGCGGAAATTAAAACCGAGTAGAGCGTAGACCGTGTGTCGCCTGCAAAACGATGACCATCTCACCTGATTTCTAATGGAAATAACCGACAAATTAACAGACGACCTAGGGGTGAGTGGTCAGCATCGCCCGTGGACTTTCGTAACAACAAAGGCATCACTGACCGATAACGAACCGGGGAACTCGCGTTATTTCGGACTCTCTCATCTTATTTTTTTATCGTGACATTCGCTGATTTCGGTTTCAACTAATCTCTATGTTTGAAGCCTACTCGCAGTATGTATTAGTACACATACATGCATATGTATACACACACAAACACGGAAAACATACTTTCCTACATACGAAGAGCGAAGCCTTCTGATACAGATATTTTTAATGTTTACTAGGATGGCTAAGACAATACATTTTCGCAACTATTGTTAAAGTACTGACATTGTTGAAGTTGTAACGAAATTAAAAAAAATAAATGTTTTGTCTATGAACTGTCTACGTGTGTTTCAATAGGTTATGGGCCCAGTCCCGCGTTTTTTAGTAAAATTAATTAGTTTTGTGGTGCGAAATGGCTGGCAGTTACATTGTAAATGTTCCTAAACTCAAGGGGCGTGAAAACTATGATGAGTGGGCTTTTGCCGTAGAGAATTTTTTGATTCTGGAAGGCGTTGATATCAACAAGAAAGATGGCGAAAAAGCAACAACGAGCGTCGAAGATCAAAAGGCTAAAGCGAAATTAGTAATGACCATCGATTCATCCTTATATGTGCATATAAAGTGTGAAAGTGCATGGTGTTTGGACGAAACTAAAGTCGCTATTTGATGATTCCGGGTTCACACGCAGAATCAGTTTGTTGCGGAGTCTAATCTCAATTCGACTGGAAAATTGCGAGTCAATGACGGTGTATATAACTCAACTCGTAGATACGGCGCATAAATTGAGAGGAACCGGCTTCGATATTAACGAAGAATAGGTTGGATCTTTATTATTGGCAGGACTGCCTGATAAATTTTCGCCGATGATAATGGCTATCGAACATTCGGGCATCGCCATTTCCGCTGACGTCATAAAATCAAAACTAATGGATATGAGTGACAATGTTGGCAGCACTGAAACAGAAAAAGCATTTTTATCGACGAAAGGTTGGCAACAGAAAAAGACTGGCAAGGTTGGCAAAACTATAGATGCATTAAATCGACCTGTCAATGTCAAAATAATTAAGTGTTACAGATGTAAACAAACCGGCCACTATAAAAATCAATGCCCACAAACGAAGAAAGAAAAGCCGGTAAACGCATTTAGTGCAATCTTTCTTAATGGCAGTTTCAGTAAAGACGAGTGGTACATCGATTCGGGAGCCAGCAGTCACATGATGATACGCAAGGAAAACTTAACAAAAACGTCATGTAACCTAACAACAAAGGAGATTATAGTTGCAAACAAAACAACTATGCCAGTGTTGTGTTCAGGAGATACACAGATTACGACTGTAGTTCAGGATTTAGAACACGATATTGTGGTCAAGGATGTGTTATGTGTACCAGACCTTACTACTAACTTATTGTCCGTCAGTCAGTTGATAAAGCATGGTAACAAAGTGAGTTTCGATAAGGAACATTGTTACATCAGAAATCGGCAGAATGAGTTGATTGGCACAGCACAGTTAGTGAATGGTGTATACAGACTTAACATTAGGTCAGTGTGTGTGTTAGCAGCTTCAGCTAGAACAATAACCTCAGACATAATATGGCACAGAAGACTAGGCCATATTAACAGCACAGACATGAATGCAATGAAGAATGGTGCAGTAGAAGGTTTGTTGTATGACAACAAAGCTGATATCAGCAAATACAATTGCACAGTGTGCTGTGAGGGTAAGCAGACTCGACTACCTTTTCCACGAAGCAATCACAGAAGTGCAAGGGTCCTCGAGATTGTACATGCAGACGTATGTGGCCCGATGGAGACCAGGTCAATTGGTTTATCCAGATATTTCTTGCTATTTGTAGACGATTATAGCAGGATGACATTTGTCCATTTTTTGAAAAGTAAAAGTGAAGTTTTTGCTTGTTTCAAAGAGTTCAAACAAATGGTTGAAAAACAGATGAATTCCAGTATTAAGACTTTAAGGACTGATAATGGCACAGAATTTTGTTCAAATGAAATGAAACATTTTTTGATACAAAGTGGCATAGTTCATCAGAGAACTAACCCTTATAGTCCAGAACAGAATGGGATGTGTGAACGTTTCAACCGAACTATAGTTGAGAGAGCAAGATGTCTATTGTATGATGCTAAATTAGAGAAAAAGTTCTGGGCGGAAGCAGTTCACACAGCTGTATACCTAAAAAATAGATCGCTAGCTTCAGGGTTGAATCAAAAAACTCCTTATGAACTATGGACCGGTCAAAAGCCAAATGTCAGTCACCTACGGATATTTGGTAGTACAGTAATGGCACATGTTCCTAAAGAGAAACGTCTCAAATGGGACAAAAAGGCTGAGAAATATTATCTTGTTGGATATGCCGATAATGTGAAGGGCTATAGACTATACAACCCTGTAACCAACAAAGTCATAACAAGCCGAGATGTTACTATCATGGAGTCTAATGATAACTTAGATATGATGCAAGCAGTAGTTAATGACAATCCAGAAACATCACCGAGCCTTACAGAGCAGCATGAAGACTTATGTAGCTCGAACTCTGACCAATCTACCAGTACAGTAATGTCAACCAATGACAGTACCTATATAGATGAAACAAATACTAGCAGTTCTTCAGAAGAGTTTCTTGATGTTATACCATTAGAGGAGTTGAAGAATATTACTCCAAAAGAAGTAAGAATAAGAAAAAAGCCAGAACGACTTGGGTACAGTAATATGTGTGTTGAAGCAGATTTTGATCTGTATGGAGACCAGATAACATATGAAGAGGCTGTAAGTGGTCCTGAATCACAAGAATGGTGTAAGGCTATGGAGGAAGAGCTGAAATCGTTTGAGGAAAATCAGGCATGGAAAGTGGTGGATAAGCCAGATCAAGCTACAGTGGTCAAGTGTAAATGGGTGTTCAAAAAGAAACTAGATAAGTATGAAAAAGTGAGATATCGTGCGCGTTTAGTGGCCAAGGGCTTCACCCAAAAGGCAGGAATAGACTATAAAGAAACTTTTTCTCCAGTGCTCCGCTACTCAACACTAAGACTTTTGTTTGCATTGAGTGTTAAATATAACCTAGATATAACTCATCTTGATATTACCACAGCTTTCTTAAATGGTAATTTAGAGGAAACTGTGTATATGAACCTACCAGAAAATTTTGTTTGTCATAATAAAGAAAATAAAGTTTTAAAATTGAATAGGGCAATTTATGGCTTGAAGCAATCTGCTCGGGCTTGGTACAAGCGTGTAGATGATTGTTTACAAAGCTCAGGTTATAAAAAATCTTTGTATGAGCCTTGTTTATTTATCAAGCAGAATGAGAAAGCTAGAATATTTGTTGCTCTATTTGTCGATGATTTTTTTGTTTTTTCTAATTGTAAAAATGAGACAGAACATCTTAAGACTGAGCTAGGTTCAAAATTTAAGTTAAAAGACTTAGGAGAAATCAAACAATGTCTAGGTATGAGGGTTAGAAAAGAAAATAATGCTTTAATTGTCGACCAAGAACAATTTGTTGAATATTTGTTAAAGAAATTTAACATGGAAAATTGTAACCCAGTAAGTACACCAATGGAGGTAAATTTAAAACTTAAAAAGGAGAATATTTGTTCTACTCAGTATCCTTATCAACAGCTGATAGGAAGTTTACTTTATTTATCAATACTTACCCGACCAGATATATCTTATGCAGTTTGTTACCTCAGCCAATTTAATAATTGTTTCAGTGAAACACATTGGAAACATGTAAAGCGAATCTTAAAGTACCTTATGAAGACAAAACACTTTGCTTTGAAATATATTAAAGATGATTTAGATTTGATAGGGTATGTAGATGCTGACTGGGCGTCAGATTGTTTAGACAGAAAATCCTATACTGGATTTATGTTTATAATGTCTGGTAGTGTGATCTCATTTGAATGTAAGAAACAGTCAACAATAGCCTTATCCAGTACAGAGGCAGAATATATGGCCATTTGTGAGGCAACTAAAGAAGCCATATATTTAAAGAATTTGTTGTCTGAATTAAAATGTAGAAATGAGTCACCTGTATGTTTGTATAATGATAATCAAAGTGCTCAAAAATTAACAAAAAATGATGTATTCCACAAGAGAAGCAAACATATAGATGTGAGATTTCATTTTATCAGAACAGCTGTTGAAGAAAATTGTGTAAAACTACATTATTTAAACACAAATGATATGCCCGCTGATATTTTAACTAAAAGTTTAAGTTCTCAGAAACATTACAAATTTATTGAGAAATTTGGTGTCATAGAAGTGTAAGCTATAAGTTGATTAGTTAGATTTGTTAGTGTAATGTCGAGTTATTTTTTTTTGGTGTTATTTCGTTAAGGGAGTGTGTTGAAGTTGTAACGAAATTAAAAAAAAAAAATGTTTTGTCTATGAACTGTCTACGTGTGTTTCAATAGACATGCATGAATTTAATGAAATTAAAGGATGTAATAAAGTTTATTCTATTTTATGTGATCAATTCCCTATTGGGCAAGACCCTTAAAATTGAAAAGCTCGCCACGCACAAGAAGGTTAACGGCCAATCAAAATTTTAAAAATCATGCACACAGATACCTACGAGTATACTAACAGCGTATTATATTACAAGGCATGACGTCAGATATGCCTACAATTTCTCCTTTACATTATTTGTGACTTATCAAATAAAACTCAATATAAGATTTTACTCCGTACAAGTTTAGCTTTGCATTCGTAACTTATTCGACGCTATGCCAGCTATTAAGGAGTGAAATTCAATTTATTATCGCTGCGAGTATCAAGTGATTTCAAGAATTTACGACACTCCTTAAGGAACCTTCGTTTTCATAACATAGATACCAAAAATATACACGAGATTCTATAAATGTTTTAGTACGGATCTGCCAGATGTACCTATATAAACCCAGCAATGTTTATAGGGAAATTATGCTCGAGTTATTTTTTTATGTTAATACTAAAAGGGGTTAACAGACTATCTGGTGGTAAATTATAAATGTAAACTGAATTATTAAACATGGACATTGATTAAAAAGACGCCATAAAATATTATTTACATATTAAAAGGACAAAATATCAATTTTGTCATGTATAAATTCTACAATTTGACTTTTTTATATTAAAGTTTAAATTTTGAATAATTAATTTATTTGTGTCAGTAATTGAACTGTAAACAACTTTACTTAAATTAAAATAATAACATTAATTGTATTATTCAATTCAATTGTTTTTCAACCAAACCATCAACTGCAACTAAAACAATAGTAAAAATGAATATTCCCAAATTAATAAATCGTAAAATGCAAATGGATTCTGACAGATGTGGTTCTGCTATATTATTTAAATGTGAATGTCTATCTTCTGACAGTAGGTATACTTATTCATTGAATATGAATTCAATTGGACTATATGCTGCATAAGCAGTGATAGCTGAGTGGTTGAATGTTGGACTCCCGAACCGGGGGTTCCGGGTTCAAATCCTGTACGCACCTCTAATTTTCACAACGTGCGGTTTATAAATTTATTAAGCAGTTGTTTCGGTGAAGGACAACATCTTGAGGAAACCTGCTGGTCACCTGAGAGTTCTTCATAATGTTTTTAAAGGTGTGTGAAGTCCGCCAATCCGCACTAGGCCAGCGTTGTGGACTATGGCCTATGCCCCCCTCACATTGTGAGAGGAGACCCGTGCCCAGCAGTGGTATAGTTATGGGTTGCGATGATATGCTGGAGGTGATCAATTCCCGGAATATAATACCTATACATAATGTAATTTTCATTATTATGAGTCATTATTATTATAATATTATTACAAGGATTCACTATTATTATTATCATCGTTTCGAACTGTGTTTTATTACGAGAATATTATTGCTGGCGAAACGCACAAGAAACTCCATGACCATTTTATTTTTTATGGCATTACGTGTGTCTATTTGGACAGGCTAATAATATTTACCCAGTACTTCAATATGCTAGGTAATAAAATTGATACCGTATTAGCTAGTATATTAAGAATTAAAAGTAAATGTAAACTTTAATGTACTTAAATGTAACTTTTTTTCTTCTGTAATATTTCTGATAAAGCATCGGTAGATGCATTAGGTGTAACTGATTAGGTGGCCTGACCGATCACTTAGCACATTGTTCTAAAAGTGGCTTAAGCTTATAAAATGTAGGTACGTATGTATTACAATTCCGTTTATTATACAAATAGTGCTCTATTTCTTCAAAGCATATTTCTGAAGAATTTTCCATTATTTTATAGATGTATCTATTGTTAATAAAGTGACTTAGGAACTTTGCTTATAAAATGTCTATGACTATTCTTTTTATAGCAAAAATATTTTCGAAGGCTGACTGTTCCATTGTTAACAGAAAAACTATTTATCAGTAAGATCGGCAACAGTGTATTAAGAACAATGGGGAAAATAATGAACGTTGACTTAGTTTCAGAGAATGCAAATACGAGAATGATTGCTGTTTCTATAAAACTTAAATTTATGAGCTCTGTATGTTTGTGTACCAAATGCTTTGTTTCTTTCACTGTATCTAAGAGTTTTTCATTTAGGCGTTCTTCATCGGAATCATCATTTCATTAAAGGGTAATGTGTATAATGAAGTTTCATGAAATGTACTAGTAAATAGGAGTGGAAACCTGGTGTCAAATACAGACCACACGCTTAGTTTAGGCACCATTACAATATAATGAGTGATATAAGTAGATATTCAATTCAATTTATTTGTTTTAAATAGGTACATGAAAGAACTTAGCCTAACACAAGGCATACAAATATATAGATATTAGGAACGTACATAACATTTATTTTTATTTCAGATAGGTAAAATAAGGCCCAGGAATAAGGTAGGATTATATGAATATAGTATTAGGTATTATTGATAGTTTGTTAATTAAACAATATTATAACCGGAATAGGCAGGGCTGTCGAATATATCTCGAAGTAATTTTGAACAACAGCGATCCGTATTTAAAGCGGCCAGGTGGTGGAGTAGTTGAATATAAATGACTGGATTAATGTTTGTGATATTAACCTCACAACTGGAAACAAGGATTTGGGAAGCATCTCGAAGATTGAAAGTTTCGAGAAGTAGGTTAGTGGGTATTCCCTTGAAATGGATAAATTATGTTAACTTTTAGTTTTTAAATTACCTGAATGTAACTAAGCGTTGTTAATTTAATATTTATTTTATTACAAACTACACATTATGGCCCCTCGATTCGTTTCTGTAAAATCAATGTTTACGACTTATCTACTAAAACTTATACTAATATTTTAGAATATTGTTTAATTTAAATTAATTAGCAGTTAGTATTTAGGTACTTCTTAGTAAATTCGAGATGTATCTACGACGAGCCTGATAAAATGTCTGAGCAACAGTTGTTTCCTGCGTTTAAAATTCGAGGTTCATGTGTAATTAATATTAAGTATGCAAGGTAAGTACTTACTTATTTTAGATGCGTTCCCGTGATTTGAAAGACACGACAAGCTGTCGGACTCGGTTGTCATTGTTAAGTCGTGTCAGAGGACTCAGAGGCGTTCGGGCGGCACAAAAACTTCCGACATTTGGGTTGTCCACTCCCACGAGTCTGCCCTGGAGTAGCAATTATGTTCTAGGCCTCCTTGACCGACCAAACAGCTCAGAATGCGGAATGCTCAATACGGAAAATAAAACATTAGGCATAGGTATATGTAAGATACTCAGTTCTAATTTAGTAAGCAAGTTATAACGTTGTACTCCGAGGTGGGCGTAAACAGTAGCGACACAGTTATATCCTATTGCTGCTGTTTAAAATCATTAATATTGTAAAATTGTTTTTGTTTAAATAAAAAATCTTTTAAATCTTTTTTTTTAATCTTGACGTCTATGGGCTGTCTGGTCGGCGGACTCGTCAGTTATGAGGAATTACTGTATCCTATGGAGGGCCAATTATCGTCTTGTCTGCTCGTTTGTCCGTTATTGGCATAAAGGAAAAAATATGACGACGATAATTTTCTAACATTTATAAACACATTACATTACCTACTTTGTTGTTGATACAATTGTAATCTTTGTGAATAAAATACATTTTTACGCGTAAACGACTCGTTGTTAACTGGCGTGGCTCATAGCCAAATCAAATTGTTGCTCGCATAAACCTTGTCCAAATAAAATGAGAGTTTTATAGGTTAGTGTCACTGCTCCTGGGCTTGATAAAACATTTTATTGCACAGACATTACATTTGTTAGTCGGCTGACAAAAAAACAATAATTTGGCTACCTGGTTAACATTGTAACAAAAGACATACGTAATTTTAAATATCAGTTTTTTGTTTTTGACAGTTGAAGCAGTGACCGGCTTCTCTCGCTTCTTACGACACCTTGATCTGCGGCATGGGGTTGGGTTTAATGTTCTAGGCCGCCTCATTATGGCCGCAATAAATTAAATTAATAGTTTGTGAGGTACAAGTTTCTTCAGGAAGCGCTTATAGCACGTGAATCTCTTCATAATAGAGGGTGTTTGAGTGTTGACTATAGATATAGATCTCTAGGAGAAGCTTAACTCCTGGAGATTATTAACAAACCCGAAGTTTTGCCGCCCAAAACCTCTGAACGTAAACAGAAAATGATATAGACATCTGGTGAGCGTGACCAACATCAGATAGCACGAGAAAATACGATTGTATGTGGCACAAGAAAAGTTCGATATCAGCTGTCAAATTTGCTTGTAACTGGGCTTCTCATTTAAAAACCACCACGCAAAGTGAGACAAAACATAGTATCATTCTGTCTCGTGTTTTCCATGTCATTGGCGTAAGTTGTTCCTTTTCTTGTATGAGTGCGATAGCGGGCTCAATGGGTTTATAATCTCCATCTACACCTCCGACATTATGTCAAACGAATTTGACAAGTGGAGTCTATGTGGTCTTTAGATAGTAATGACCTCGAGAACGCCAGTTTAGCGGGCCTTACGAAGGACTAAACCGCTGAAGAAGTTCCCTCGCTAACAGTCACTGACGACTGGCTACTCTAGCACTCACTTGGTTTAGTCAAACTCAAACTCAAGCGAGAGCGGGAGCCACTGCGATACCCAGACCTAATCAATTTCGACCGCGCATTCTGATACAAAAGGGTGCCAGGGCATTGATTGCACCCGTGCGCTACATGTTCTAGAGCCGCCCCTGTCGGCTAAGAAAAAAGGAATTAAAGATCGCAACTTGAAATTACTAAACTCCCTCGCCCATTATTAATATGTACTTGTTGTTGCGTTCCGAACGCAAAGCAAAAATGGTTTTCAGCCAAATTCTCAAATTACATAAGCCCTATTGTCCCGTATCTGCGAAGATGTAATTTAATAAATGTCGGATCCACGAAGTTATCTGAACCGTCTTTGTTCGAATTTAAAATAGGCACGCAACTGGGCAATAAAATGTAGATTTGGGCTACAAATAAATTGGGTAATAGATAATGCCCTGTTCGTACCTGGTCATAATAAATTTATTAGCCGGCTTTGTTATTTTCTGTTGAAAACAACTGACGTAATTTATACCTTATCTGTTGCTAAATTCTTTTGTTAGAGGAAAGCGATTAATGAAATCGGAAAATAAATTCTAATAATCTTACAGTAATTTTATGTAATTTTATGTACTTTGCTAAATTATATAATTATACAGTTTTTATTACAAACAATTTTAGTACAAAAATTACAAAACATTTGAAAAAATTTAATATTGTGATTTTTTGAGCTAAATAAATTAGTCCAAATAAAATCACCTTTTTATTAAGTAAATCGATAGTAAACAACAAATTAACATGATATTTAATATAGTACTTTAATTGTATATGGTTGAATTATGTGTTTTTATTTAATTAGTTTTGGCAGCCCTACATGTAGGAACTTCAGGGAATGTAGCGGCCGAGATTGCATTCCTCTGTGAAACAGCACTTTAGGAATTGTACAGAAAGCCTTTTAACTAACGGAAGCAGAAATCCTTGCACTCGCTTTGTGTATTTTTGCGCACACATTTTAATTGTTCAAATTGTATAAAATGTTTAGCTTTGGACAAACTTTATTGTCTGTATGTCAACTGCCATTGATGGACAAATGAAATCAATTAATCATACTTGAGATAATTATCTTGATAATTTGCTCATGGCATACCCCACGTTGGAAGAGGAGGCTCAGTCCAACAGTGGAACTGGCTGTGAATGACAATGATGTGCGGCAGTAAAGACGACAAATGTTCAAACTTAACGTGTATAACTCACTGACTTATCTCTGAAACTATTGACACAGCAATAGCCTTGAAATAGAAATGAGCAATATAATTCTCGATAGAATTTTTATTCACTGCCATGTTTCCAGTGAAAGACGTATTCTGCGAGAAAACTTCATTCATGTGCACTGCAGGCTTGTTTGAGAGATTTACAGTTTGTTTTTTTCCTCTTTTGCCGCATGAAACTTTTCATGTTCGATTTCTATTTATTTCACACTTTTTATTTAGAGGTAAACTTTTTCAAATAACAGCCCGTACATGCAGTAGCGTAGTGCAAAAGTTAGCACGATTTTATTTGCACTCTATGAATGACAAATAGTCATGTTCAAACTCTTCACAACACGCAAAGACAGTGCGCATTTGAATCCCTTCTCATTGTGAGCTAGCTTTATAATTAAGTTCATAGTTAACGGCAGTAAAATGCGGATTGCGGATTGCGGACGCTCACCAGATGATATCCTTCTCTATCTAAGGTATGCAGGTTTCTTCACCCTTATTCATCAAAGCATATATGACATTACGCCGCTAGCTATGTACACCCATCCTTATCGTAAATTAAGTAAATATTTTCAAATAAGCATTGTGTAACGGTTGGTTATACGTATTACAATGTAATTGAATAAAACATTTAATTAAAATAAATAAATAATAAAATTAAAAATTAAAAAAGTTGGTAGAAAATTGAAATAAATTAAAAGTAGGTAAATAAACTTTTTTAAAAACAAGCTTTTATTCAAATACGCTAACAAGAATAAAATGAACTTTACCTTTAAATCTTGTACTATCACAATTATATCGTCATTAGTCTCTTGTATTCTCGTGCAGATCCTCCGCTCTATTTTGCCGGCAACGCGATTCCTTATATCCTTTGATTTTATTAGTTCCTTTGATATCAGTGACGTATGTGGCCAACAGTGACCACTCACCACCTGTTGGAACATTTGCTCGTTTGTCATCTACATATATGTATTTACATTAAAATCATGAAATTTCGCATACCCCGTTCAATCTAAATAAAGCGAATAAAATTATTCTAGTGAGGCAATCTTTGTTTTCACTGTGTTCCATGACTCGAAAGTTATAAAACTAATTTTGTTCTTGAACTTATTTGAAACACTGCAGGAATCTGTGAGCAGCACAACTCAGGTACCTACCTCAAGTATTTCCTTATAAAAGTTATCCTGTGGAAACCGTGAAGGCCGCCACGTGAGTTATGACTTTCAAACTCAATTTTCTAGTTCCCTGATAGACTTTAAAATTGGAAATAATATAGTGAATACAAAAAAATCTTTTAGTTTTTCGAATTCGTTCGGTTCGGTTCGAATCCTGTACGCACCTGCATCCTGCATCCTGCAATTTTCAAAAGTTTTGTACGTATTAGAATTTAATGATCACTTGCTTCGGTGAAGGAAAATATCGTGAGTGTGTAAACATTTGGCAGAATTTAATGCATCGTGTAGGTTGGTATCCAGGCTTGTGCGAATTTAGTCAGTCCACCTAATTGGACTGCGGCCTCTTGGTGGTTTGCCGTCAACCTTACCATTAGTTATAGGTTCTGGCCTTTTTTCTGGTGATATGACAGAAAAACTCTTATTTTTGCTGGCCAACCGATTGGATCTGCTTGTTAATGTGCAACAAATTAAATAAATGACAAAACAAAGTTATTTTCATGTATGTTTTAATCTTTCAAGTAACTATACATATATTTGCAAAAATAGTATCTTTTAAAAATCTGAATATTTTACCGGCAGTTCTCCATAATACAAAGTCTACTTATAATATTTCATTCCGAGTGCTATTTTATTTATATTTCAAGGATTACAAGAGGTTTCATCGGGATCACTTCGCGGAAAGAGGCTTAAGTAGGCGAGATTACGGCCCTACCGCACGTTATCTTTCGGTTAACTCTTAAACCTAGAGCTTACATCCTTTGTAACAAATATAACCCGAAGGAGATATTACAATATTTCTTTATTACTTTCTCTCTCGGACAAAGACGTAATTGTATGTGAATATTAAAAAAGTGTGTGTGTACACAAAATATACACGCTCGAAACATTAACATTTAATTTTCATGCTGCTGTTTGTGTTGTGAGTTTGTGTTTTTTCTTTCTTTTTTTCTTCTTTGTTCCTTCTTCGTTCTTGGCCGACAACGCGTCGTGGATGCCTTTGATATCTGTCTGTTTGTTTGCCGAATACTTACATAAAAAGAAACAAAGAACAAACGAATGTTCCAACTATTCAATTACTCATCAGTAATACAGTTTCACGTGTGGAATGCGGGAAGCGTGTCGTGTGATAAATTAATTATCATTTAGGCGTTCTGCGAGCATCCTGTCAGTATGACTGAATCTGCTGCGTAATAAATACGTGTTTCAATTATTTGTCGCTCGTTACCACGTAAATGACAGTGCCTTCCTAATTTATTAGAGACTAACGTAACAGCTCCTATTACCGCCAGTTTTAGCTGTCTTAGGATTCACTTTAAAAAAATAGATATAAGCTGTATTGCTAGGAAAGATGTTATAATTTATAATTAATCTCAACGAAGTATTCTTTGCAATACAGTACTTAAATTCAATATTTAATAGCACATTACTTACTAAATAATTATTTAATCCAAAAGAGTAGTTAATTCTATTACCGACCCATACAATGCGGTAAATTCTATTAACGATTTTTCTACTTCTATTACCGACCGCTACGAAGTTGGCAAACCATATAAACCTACTTACATTTATTATTTTATTTAGATAAAGATAACTTCAAGTGCTTGTGTAACGTTAATCGATTAGGTTACGTTTACGGTTCAGAAGTAGAAGAAGTATCTTTGTAAAATCGATTTATTCGATAAACTCATGTGCTACAAAATAATAATAAATAAATGTATTTATTATTAACATTATGTTTTATCTTTAAGTTATGTTTGTATGCAAACTGCACACAAGTGACACAAGGCATATTATTTATTTATCTTTTTTACATTATCCTATTTCACAATTGAAATGTAAGTTAAATTTTATTATTTACAAATTAATGATATTATTTAAGACGAATTCTTCATTGAATAATCGACGAGTTTTTAATATTTTATTTCTAGATACAGTACGCGCTAAGTAGATAGGCGGAATCGTTTTTATTCTAATTTATTTATTTATTTATTTACTCATAATGCCGAACATTACAATTATTAATAATTAATTGACTGTTTAGCTATGTTGGATAATAAATACATACGTACTTTTCATGTTAACACACATCGATTAATTTACGATTAATCGATTGCATTCTCAACAGTGTAAATCAAATTATCAATAACAACAAATGCTCGAAAACTGGGAAGCGCCTGAATGGCAAGAGCGAACATGGCGGCCTCTTTTGATGCGCGGCGGCAAAGCTGATGCCTGATAGGTACCTATAACGTTGCAAACTATTAGTGTGCGTTTCTGCGTTGTGTCTGTGTGGGCTTATGACTTTGAAGATTTTATTTTTGAATTTATACCGCGACCAAACGATTTTAATATTGTAAGCAGTGTAAGATTACCTAGTTTGTATTTTCATGAGTACAGCTACGTAGGTGTTATTTTTAAAGTGAAACTTTTATTTATTTCTAATGCTTTAGATAAATATTGACATTCCTTATTAATGACGTTTTTTAATTATGTATTTTCTCTTTTCAATGTAGGTATGTTAACTTAGATAATTCGGTATTGGTAAGTAAATTATTCTTTAATAGTGTTGTTATTGCCTAGCCACATTCTGACAGTGTAGAATTCAGATTAATTTGTTGTCAGAGTACATTTGAGCTGGGCAGTGTGTTTCGTTAGGTATCAAATTCTACCATAACTTACGTCTAATCATTTTAAGGTTGTAGGTATAACATTAATCGTAATGTTCACTACGAAGATTAAGATTAAGATTAAATAATTCTAACATTTTCATCGCAGAATAAGATTGATTTAAAATCAAGTACCAAGACAATTCGAACCGTGACAAATTAGAGCGCTACCTTGAGGTGTGCTTGAGGTCTACGTGTAGGACTGAATGGGAATAGTAATTTTCATTCGCTGTAGTTCGGATGGGCCGCAAGAATAGTGTCATATTTCGATATTTAAGAAAAAAATTTATTATGTATGTAATGTTACATTCCATTACATTATGTGGAGTATGGAATGTTACATTCCAAACTCTGTGGAAGGCTGAACTGCTGTAAGGCTAGTAGCCTGAAGCAATCTGCTTATCAGGATTGGGTAAAGGCGCGCAAGCTCGGTTCTACAGACGCATCTCAGCTGAAGAAGAAATTCAATGCTGCCTCCTGGTCCTCAAAAAAGCAAATCACCAAGGCAAAGTTCAAGCACATTCACAGAACAGGCAAGAGACTTCTGGGCTATCCTTGTGGTAGTCGGGCCTTTTGGTCTCTAGCCAAAGCCATACAGGGCAATTTCTGTGAATCGTCCCTTCCACCGTTGCGCAGAGCAGACAATACCCTGGCCCATACCGCTAAAGAGAAAGCCGATATATTAGGCACACTCTTTGCGTCGAACTCGACTGTGGATGACTAGGGGAAGGCACCACCCACCATCTTGCGGTGTGACGAGCTGATGCCTGACGTGCGTTTTAACCAAACTGCTGTGCGTCAAGCTCTCTTCTCCCTCGACATCAACAAGTCGAGTGGGCCGGACGGTATACCTGCTGTTGTGCTAAAAACGTGCGCTCCGGAGTTGACCCCGGTTTTAACGCGCCTATTCCAACTCTCTTACTCTGCCGGCATCGTGCCGTCTTCCTGGAAGGTGGCTCTGGTCCACCCTATTCCCAAAAAAGGAGATAGGTCTAATCCATCCAACTACAGACCAATTGCTATAACCTCCATGCTCTCCAAACTAATGGAGCGAATAATAAATACCCAACTGCTCCAGTATCTAGAAGATTGCCAGTTGATTAGTGACCGTCAATACGGTTTCCGCCACGGCAGATCGGTCGGCGATCTTTTAGTATACCTAACTCATTGCTGGGCAGAAGCAATTGAGAGCAAGGGAGAAGCATTGGCTGTAAGTTTGGATGTCGCGAAGGCCTTCGACAGGGTGTGGCACAAGGCTTTGCTGTCTAAGCTGCCTTCCTACGGAGTACCCGAGAAGTTGTGCAATTGGGTTGCCAGCTTTTTATCGGAGCGGAGCATCAGGGTCGTTGTCGACGGAACATGCTCGGACACTAAGCCCATAAATGCTGGCGTCCCACAAGGCTCTGTGCTGTCGCCCACACTGTTGATCATGCATATCAATGATATGCTTGATATCAAGAATATTCATTGCTATGCTGATGACAGTACGGGCGATGCCCAGTATACAGGCCATGCCAATATGTCCCGGATGCAGATTGAGGAGAGGAGGAAAAAATTTGTGTCTGAAGTCGAGACATCTCTGGAGCGGGTCTCAGAATGGGGCCGACTAAATTTAGTCCAATTCAACCCCGAGAAGACACAAGTTTGCGCGTTAACCGCTAAAAAAACCCCCTTTGTCATAGCACCACAGTTTCAGAACATTCCCCTAAACATCTCTAAGAGCATTGGGATCCTAGGTGTCGACATTTCGAATGAAGTTCAGTTTCGGGACCACTTGGTGGGTAAGGCTAAACTTCAAAGAAGGTTCAAAGCTTCAAAGAAGTTGGGAGTGCTCTACAGAGCTAAGCGGTATTTCATGCCTGAGCATAGGATGTTGCTTTATAAAGCACAAGTCCGACCTCACATGGAGTACTGCTCCCACCTTTGGGCCGGGGCCCCAGCTTGCCAAGTGGATCCTTTCAACCGAATCCAACGGCGAGCTATTCGTCTTGTCGACGATCCCATGCTCACAGACGGTTTAGAATCACTCGAGCTGTGGAGAGATGTGGGCTCTCTGTGTGTTTTCTACCGTCTGTATAATGGGGAATGTTCTGATGAACTGTTTAACCTAATACCTGCGGTTAACTTTCGTTACCGCACATCACGAAATAAAGTCAGGTTCCACCAACACCACCTGGATACCTGGCGTTCGTCCACAGTTCGGTTCACACGTCACTTCCTGCCACGTACGTGTAAACTGTGGAACGAACTTCCTACAACGGTGTTCCCACAGTGCTATGACATGGGGTCCTTCAAGAAGCGGGTCTTTCGCTTCCTTCGTGGCCGGCAACGCGATGGTGACGCCCCTGGTGTTGCCATTGTCCATGGGCGACGGTGATCACTTACCATCAGGTGACCCGTCTGCTCGCTTGCCTGCTTAGGCCATAAAAAAAAAAATTATATGGAATAAAAAAGGGCACTGAATTTTTTTTTCTCGATGTAGTATTACTTAGAATCACGGTCCGAAAGCGTGGTTACGAGGTTTCTGGTGGAGCCCCTAATACCCTGTAGAATTTAATTCTTCCAAAGAAGCTTTAAAAAGTTACATCGGCCCCATTCCGTCCCGCCATTTTTATTTGAAAACATATGAAATATAGCCAATGCCATGAAGCCATGAAGCCATAAATGTAACTGGATAGCAAATATTATTTTACATTAATAATAATTATGGCCTGTGACAAAATCTATCAAAACGTCACGTATGCAAGAAATCAGCCAATTTGTTCAAAAATATACATTTTGTATTTGTGTACTGTAATATTACCAAAAAATAATATCGTTACAGCTGTGAGTCGGTAATAGAATCAAGTATGAAGGTTACAATATTCTATTAGCGACCAATAAAATTAATAATAAACAGATAAAATATCCACTTTATGGGATACTGTTAAATTCGATCTCATTGCTATATTATTTCTTTTAATGACAGTTAGTCTTTAATTCAGATAATAAAGGTTATTTACAGTATAATATCCTTATAATAATAGGGATATTGTCTAACGTTGAATCGAGTTTTACACAAAAACTTTAAGAAATAGCTTTGTCGTTAATAGATCTAACGAAGTAAAATAATTTTAAGAATTGAACAAGAAAAAAATTAAATCAAATGAGGTAGTATATAATAGATATTATTTTAATATACTAAATGTTCTCAAAATTTAAACAACGCCATGGGTCGTTATTAGAATCAAGTTTTGAAATATGGATTCTATTACCGCCTTAAATTAAAACATGATTTTATAACACAAAACCCAATAAAAAGTATTATATTAAGAGTTAGTTTAGAAAACTAATATATACGTTACATTTGAAATGTGATAGCAAGAAGACAAATCCATTTTTAGTGTGTTATTTTCCTTAAGTAATATTTAGGGCTACTTACGTGGCCGGAGTCGCAACACTATGAAACATGCGTCCGCTTCGGGCGCGTACCACTCACTTTCAAATTATTTCTTTCACTGGCTATTTAAACACACAAACTTTACTCTATTTGTTGTCCAACAAAAAAACGTAACTAATTTTTAAGGTATGACTTTTCTGGAACCCTATATTATGTCTAATATGAGTGATTTAAAAATTAGATCGGTAATAGAGTCACATTTTTGGGGGTCGTTAATAGGAGCTGTTACGTTATATGGAAGGGAAAGAAAAACGGTGTTGTTTTTGTATAGTACCAGTTGTACGGTCGTTTGACCTGTTGATCGGACTTGTGCTATTTGCAACTGCGATAGAAATGTATTTAGTGCCGGTTTTTCTTTCTTTCTTTCCATGTTATTACTTTATTTGATGGCCACGCATCGATGATAACGGTGATCACTTACCATCTGGTGGCTCGTGCAAACAAAAAGTCAACAAGGCGTCGGCGACCACACTGGCGTTGCTATTTACGAAAATACGTAAAGCTTGAAATCATGTTCAAAATAATTGTTGTGTATAAAAAAAATTGGGTAATGAAAATGAAAAACAAAAATAGCGTGGAGTAATTTGCGTTTCATTTATCCCCAGATTAAGCAAACAGTGACCACGCAATCAGCTAATGAGCCGGGAGAGTTTACGAGGCTAACTTCATTTGTTGGCTCGTTAAAATTCGCCTATGTGCCTTTTGCGGTTCTGCTTGAATCCTTAGTTCCGCGAGGATTTTTGTGGTTGATGTTGACACTATTAGTTAAAGGGATTTGAAAAAAAATCTAGTCTTGTAACTAATGAAAATAAAGCACAAAAATCACCAGGGGCCTCATTGAAAAGTGTGGTCCGTTTTTCGTAAGTAAAGTCTGAGCTAAGGCTAAGTATCGTCTATACATCTCAGCCTAAGTGTACCTACCTACTGTGAGTAATCACTGTAATGATTTTGAACAGAAAAGGATAAATTCCGCAAATACATTTTTCGGTTGTCCCAAATGAAGTTGTGAACCAACAAAAGCTTCATAGATCAAAGATTGTACACATTTTTCTTGTTCGCATACGCAGCATGTTGGGCTGACAATGGATACCGGCTGCGACGATAAATCAGAACTCTGCGTGACGTAATAATCTTGGTACCCACGGCTAATAACTCGCAATGTTTTCCTATGTTTAACGGTACCTATAACAGTAATTTATACATATGATCAATATTAAAGTTCTGCGTGTCTGTCTGGTCATCGCATATTTGTAAAAGAATAGTTTGGGGGTAGAATTATTGATTGCCGGTTTGTTTCTGTTTGAAATAGCATTAAATCAAAATCACTGAACTCAAGGGATTGAAAATATATCATAGTCCGTATCAGTGACTTTTATTTCATTAAAATCTATCTATTCTATATCTATTATATCTATTATCTAACATCCACGCGAGCGAAGTCGTGGGCAAACCTAGTTTGTAATACGTTAATACCGGGTGTTCTCCTAAAATAAAATAAATAAACACTAACATGCCCCCGAACTAAGATTTCATGAGTCGCGGGTGGAAAGGACAATACAAATAACACATCACTAACATTTGACTGTCATATAAATATTTGCCCATCGAGAATCAACCCCGGGACTCCTCTCTTCACAGGCAGGGGCACTACAATCAGGTTAAGGGGAAATCAAAAGTGAAATACCTTTTAATCATTTAGTGCACTTTACCGCCCAAAACAACATATTATCCATTTACCATCATTAGATTGTTTGCTGGTTTATCACCGATTTATATAAAAAACGAACATATACCACGTGACTGGCTAGTCACTTCATCACTTGACATATTAATATGGGGTACTCAACTCAGTACTCGATTCTCGTTCCAAATATGTAATTAAAACGGGTGCTTAAAATTTGACCTATTTATCCATTAAAACCCAAAAGTGTGGACAATCGGAGCTCACGTGTGCGTGAGCGCACGGCACAAGCGGCATTAGACCGCAGTGTTTTCAGCCTTTGCACACTGTGTCTATGGATAGTTTCCGAGGATTTTAAGATATCTTTGAGTACCTTTTTTTAAAAATATTTATCGTGCAGAATTTGGATTTTATATATTTAAACATTACATGTGACCATGTAATTTCATGTCCTCGAGTATCTCAAGGGAGTAAAATTTCACCCTGTATATTACGAGTAGCTAAGCAGGCGAGTAACAATTAGACTAGCATAAATGGCAGAAACAATCTAAAGTTACTCACGCACCAGTTCTGCGTGCGACCGACTTAATGTTGCCACGTTATTATTATCGATAGTATAAAGTATTATTTGTATAGAAAGGTTTAATTATGAGGTTTAAAAGTACAATTATGAGGATTGAATTAGATTAAATCACTTTAGAAATAAAGTAGGTATTCGATCACTATTCTAGTTTATTACAGTGATATTTGATAGTTATTAAAAATATGCTAAATAATTAACTTAACTCGAGCTTATGAAGTATTTGTATTTAATGTTATATTTTATTATGTTATAGCTTAATTTAAATGTTATTGTATTTAAAAGTTCATCATTGATAATAGTCATTGCCCAAAAAACATTTTATGATATTTTTATTTACAAACATTTGGACTTAGGCCACAAAAATAATGAAATGTCACGTCGGCTCGTTTGTATGGTGTTAACAAAAAGAAAATATTACAGTTATTCGTTTAAGTGGTTTATTATTCACAGAAATTTGATAGAAACATAGAAAATAGGCGTCCTGTTTTTATATAACATTATTTAAGGTTTACAGGTAGATTTGTTTCATGAATGAGACTGGCACCATTACAATCAGTTTAAAGTAAACAACTGAGTGTAGTCAAACATAGTATTTTATGTTGATGTAGTAAATCATTTAGTCTGTAGACTCTCTGAGATAGCTATCTGTCTCAATTGGCGACGTACTTGTATCTGTACGCATCACGACGCGGCGAACACGTATCAACGACGTGTTTTATCTCACATCTCAGAAAAGCACCGAAATTGCTTAGTTAGTACGCACGAATGCAGCACGTTTACGGATATTCCGTAATTTTAGTCAGAATCTAATATTTTTCAACAAATGTGACAATTTTTTCTTTGTTTTATGTAAAACTGACAAACGAGCAGATGGTAACACCAAAGATATCACTGATCCGTTGCTGGCCAAGAACGATGGATAAAGAATTTATTCGTGATGGTTACGGAAAGCAGAAAATTCTGGGCGCAACTGGTTTTATTTTTCCCATAATATTACATGTGTCCGGACTAAATCATATAAATAGGTATACAATTTAAGTAAACGGAAAAAAATGGTAATGTTACCATTTTTTTCCTATTTGGTAACAAAAAAGAAAAGGCATATTTAAAACTAAAGCAAAATTCTTTAGATGCCCAGATAGGTTTATAATTTAAGCAAATAGTCCCGATATTATTTCGTGAATGTTGGTAAACGAACGATCTCATTTTATGTAGCTTCTGATTCCCAAGCTACTTGTGAATGCAGTAGTAAATATTTTATTACTTTTAAATCGCACGTAATATTGCTTTCCAATGATCATAGTCGTAGTACTTCATAATATGATATACATACAACGTGTATATATTGTTATGATAACCCGTAATTATAATTTTTGAAATACACAATCCCGTTATAGTGCTTGTGCCGACAGAGACACAGGTATGTGTTAGAGTGAGACGTCTATAAACGATATCTTTAATTTATAAAAATTTCAACCGTGTTGTACAACTTTATTCAACTTTAATATTTTTGTCTGTTAAGTATGTCGACCAGTAGTTAAAGGTTGGTAGTAGTTGGTTCACAGGCGGGGAAGTTATTAACGTGATTCGTGTGGTTTCTGACTTAATTACGTATGTCAAATAGAGACAAAGCCTAGCTTGGCTTCAACCCATTAATGACTCACACAGTTCTCTCTTCATAGCTAAGGATGCCTAGAGCATACCCCACCACGCTGCTCCAACACGGATTGGTGGAGGAGTTAGTAACCAACCCAACCCAAGTTAATTTTTTAAGCCACCTTAACGCCCCCGTATTAGGCACAGCATTGTCGCCCTACGAAGCACGGAAACACTCAAGATTTTTGTTACATGCAGTCGTATGGACGACTGGTATGGTGGTGGATGGCCACCATAGTCCGCGCCTCTAAAAATACTAGAGTCCATAAGTTTATGAGGCCAAATAAGCACACCAAAGTCAAAAGTCAGCTGGGTTCAAAGGTCAAGTCAGTTAGAGTCGTCAAATTTATTATTTATTTAATCTCTGTACCGCGGTCATAGTTCTAGTTTATAATGGTGAATAGCAAATACATGAAAGTAAAAAAAATGATACTTTCTTATTTAGTTTAATGTTACTCGTAATAAAGTTATAGAAATGACTCAATGTAATATGTACAACATTATGAACAATTCATTCCAGTTAGTCTGCACGTTTAGATACATTATTTTATTAACATATCAACTTTGATTGTTCATCACTGCCATATCTATTTATTGCAATAAATTGTATTTACTTATCAACGTATAAACGTCGTATCGAAAATAAATTCGACTTATTTGGGTACCTATTTAGACTCAAAGTCCTAATCAACCGTCAGTCTTTCGGTATTCAAATAAAATAAGCATCGAAATATTTCAAATAAACTTACATTAATTTGTCGAAGCTTTCATGAAATCTTCATCAGCTTCTCGGAATTTTGAATAATGAATAGGTATACAAAAAGACATCTGTAATGTAGTCGGGAAAGACAAACAGCGGTAGATGGGGTGAAGTACAAGGATTGGTCTACGGCAGAGTTTCTATGAATATTTATAACGGTAACCTTTAGGATAAAGTTGAGAGATATTAATTACGATGTGGGAGTTCTCTCAAGAAGACTTACTTACGGAAATAGAAGTCGCTTTCATTTTTAAAACATTGGGAGAGACGTTTACCGAATTTGCTACTTATTGGCGTTATTTAAGTGTTTTGGACCTCTCGGGGTTTAATATTACTTCAAGTGCCCCTAAGAACGCTTTTTGATTAATTTATTTGTCATAAAACTGATTTAGATAGCATGGTGATAACATCTTGGATTTTTGTAGAGGATTTTTAAGTTGAAATGTATGTAGGAAGTCACTTCTTTTCAAAAAACCTAAATAAGTAACCTCAGTTAGTTGGTTAGTTTGTATGTATGAGGACTGGGACAGGGACTGTTAGCGATAGTTATTCCTGTTAGTTGTTGTTAGTAATAGTCCCGTTAGTAAGAGTCTGGTTCTAATTCGGTCACAGATATGTTGCTACCCTTGAGGACTGATATGGTCACCAAAAATAAATGCGTCCTCCATTCGTTTTTGGTTAATGTACGTACCTACGGCGGTGATGCCTTTAAAAGTATTGTTTACGTACCTACTGTATACTACTACTACACTATACTAATTTCCAGAGATTGAAAAGAGCTTGTAAATTCTTAATTGACATAAAACATCAACTATGCGAAATGCAGCAGTTTTTAGTTGCCGGCTATACGAATATTCATTAATATCGATATGAATTAAACATTTCCCCAATCATAATAACAGATATTGATTTATGACTTGAATATGATGATAGAAAATATAGAGCAATATTCGTAAATACATCAGTTCTACGAGCATGAACAATATGAACATTCAGGCACCGCAATTTGCGGTCAACTTGTTTCTCGCCACGTCATACCAAAGTCATAAACGTGTGTGCTATCGAATTCTCTCTGTTGTCACACAGTTTTGATTATGTTTTAGAAGATAGCTTTTACGAAATACTATCTGATTTTAGAGGCTATAATCGCCCAAATTTGGCTTTGATTTTTGTAATCATTGTTGTTAACTGCCCAATCGTCTGGAATTTGTCACTTAAATTATAAAAATTGAATTATACGAGAAAAAGCAAAAAATTGAAAAAAAAAATTGTTTATGGTGTTTATGTACAACATCTTTCTCTATAATTAATTTATGTTTGATCAACGAACAGAAAAATATTATTAACTTATTAGATTATAATATACTAATAATATTATATCATTATTAAATTAGTTTTAATTCGTATTAAGGAGAAATATGCGCCAAAACAACGGTGAAAACCGACAGACAGATAAAAATTCAAAAGTAAAATTTCCTTTCTTTTCAGGAGGATAATAGCATTACACCTTGTATGTGGTTGTTGAACGAAGGGGATTGTTCGATTGCAGACATTTGTGTGGCAGAGAAATGTTTGTTCTCGAGTTTGGCTGTCTCGTCAATGTCAGTGCGACAGCGTTTACTCGTATTGAGACAATGTCATTTTGTTACTCTAAGGACGTCAAGCCGCTGTCAATTCTGAATTATTATTACGCTTACGCTCATTTACGTTGTAAACATTTTCATATAGGTATTGTTTGGCATTCAATTTAACTTTTTCTGAGGAAGTTTCATAATCTCCTGGTATATTTTATAACAGTGAACACAGTTCCCGGTTCACATTAAAGTTATTCATGTCACTTACTTAATTTAATTAATATATTAGGTACAAATTGCTGTGGTACCTATTCAAGTACCTATATTTTCTCGTTATACTAGCTTTAAAAAAAAAATTATATGATGTTCGTTGGTAAGCGCATAACTTCAAAATGGCTAGATTTTCTATTTTCTACGTTGATTTTAATATTTTTTTAATTTTTTTTTAGTGAGCATTGGGTTTAAATGGAAATAATTTAAGGTTTGGAGTCCCTGATGTGGAGCATTAAGTAAGGGATTAAAATTAAAGTTTCTAATGTTTTTGTTACAGTAAGATCTTAATTGGCTTCACCTAACCGTACGTAGCCTTTACAAGCTTATTGGTGGACATAGGCCTCCCCCTAAATGTGCACGACTTCGACCGGTCAAGCCTTCTGAATCCAGGTGATGCCAACTGTCTTCATCAAGTCATCAGTTCACTGAGTCGAGGGCACCCTATGGTCCTTTTTTTTTCAAAACGACTACGTCTTCAAAAAAGGAGCATAGGCAAAAGGAGAAATGGACACGAATCTTTATCCACTTCTCAAAATTTGCAATTGCTAAGAAACATTTCAAAATTTCGCCTTTTTTCATCATACTTCGGAATCCAATTGCGATCTTCAAGCAGAAGATCTCAATTGGATTCTGTATTCATAACTCATAAATGTTCCATTGCTGGGCTTACTCAATTTGCTGGCTTGAGGACCTTGAGGTACAAATAAAAAAGAAAGGAGACTGGTACGCTTTCATACAATCTTGGGCCTGGATTGTAAAAAGATGAAAGTAGTGCCAATTAATAGCTATTATATTATTAACCTTTAATTGAAAATAAAACGGAATTTGTCAATCTGGGAGTAGTGATAAACGAGATTTAGTAAAAGTGAGGTTATAATATGAGACTACCTATATACTGAACAGCTGATTTTTGAAGTTCGAGTATTTTATTCTTAAACATAGAACATTAATATTTTGACGGCGTCCGTGGCGCAGCGGTATGCGCGGTGGATTTATAAGACGGAGTTTCTGGGTGCGATTCCCGGCTGGGCCGATTGAGATTTTTTACCTGGTATGGCGTCGGGCAGAAACCTAAAGGGCGATTTTATCCTACGCCTAACAAGTTAGCCCCCTTCCATCTTAGATTGCATCATCACTTACCATTAGGTGTTGACTGCAAGCACACTTGGTGTCGACTAACTTGTAGTAAATAAAAAAAACTTTTAGAATGGGAGGATTGAAAAACGTAAATGACTGATGAGATCATAAGTAAGGTAAAGAAGTGGTAAAATAAAAAACACTTTTTTTATTGATTTTTATTCCTCTCAATTATAATTAAAATATTGTCTAAGAATGTATGTCTTGATTGTATGCGTCCCCGAAGTAACCACAAGGTATTTGAAGCTGACAGCTCTCGAAGTAGGCTACTGCTGACCTCCCTGGACACTTCTATTACATAGCCATTGGTACCCCTTACATGCTCGCCATAATAAGATTGTGCTTTATTTGATATATACCTAATGAGATAAGAATTAGTTCACTCACTTGTTGTGACTCGGTTGTTCTATCTGCAATAAACCTACCTCATCATTATCAACCTATTGACAGCCCACTACAGGGCCAGACCACCCTCCTTATAGTAGTCTAACCTCTATATAGATCCCCTATATGGAGCTTAGACCCACTGCACTGCTTCAATGCGGGTTGGTGGGCTTAAGGCAATAATATTTGATTACTTAATGGTCACTATCAGATGTTAGTAATAATGACTGAGACTGACAGCTTAACGTGCTCTCTGAGGTACAGGAATATAAAACAACTAACTCAATTCCAGGGTAAGAGTAAGGTTTTTTTCTTATTCTATTTATTTAAAACACTTTATTGCACACCCTTATAAAACAAAAATACAAAGTAAAATAAGAAAAGAACCTTATGAATAAGTCGGTCTTACTACCACAGTGATGTCTCCCAGATAACCTTTGCAAAAAGGAAATATTAAAATAGCACAGGTTGGTGCGGCAAATAAACTTACTTAACAATCTACATTCTGTTTTACAATAGTACTACATGGCAATACTAATAATACACAAATAGCTATAAGAATATAAATATATACATATATTTATGTATATACATACAACACTGTTACATATAGATAAATTCTTGGAAGAAAGAAAAACTCAGTAGGTATCATTTCACAGCCCAACCCATGACTTGAACCCAGGACATAGTAATCTATGTGGCATGCATAAGTAATAATGAACATTCATTTAACTTACAGTTCGAGGTATAATCCACTCTTGTATTACATTATATATTCTCAGTTCATGAGTTGAGCCAGTGTCAAGCAGATGACTGACTCATGATGAGAGCGACCACAGCGGAAGCAAACATTACGGTGGCCAAGTTGTCTTGGTTGATCAACAGCTGTTGGTCTTTGTGGCAAGTCCCAGAAAGCTTGACAAACATGGTCACAGTTGTTTACCTGAAATATGAAGTTTTTTATTTCATGAAATCAAGACTACTGAAAAATATACTTTCGCCAAACCACATTGGAGCAGTTTGGTGGGTCTTTGCTCGGAATCCCTCTCTGCTAGAGAGGAGGTCTGCGTCCAGCAGTTGGATGTTAATAGGCTGATGATGCTACTCAATCGATTTCGGTATTTAGTTAAATGTTAACAATCTTTATCTACCTTTTCAAAAAATATAATTCACTTTTAAGCATACGGTTGATAATAAACAATATAAGGAATCCTATAGGCTAGCATGGTAGGTGCCAGTTAGCTAATAAATAAGTGAGTACTTACAGGCTGTGGTGCACGCCATCGACGAATCACTGACAAATTCATTTCATCATCTAAAGCTCGTTGATAGTATTACTATACCACAGTTCACACAATGATCCATGGTGTCAATATCCAATCGATAAGCCGGCCAATAAATCCAAAATAACGAGCCAAAGTCAGACGTGTAAGTGTAAGACGGTGTCGATTGATTTTAGACGGGACTTCTGTCATTCATTGTCATTATTGTCAAGTGTCAACATAGACAAAAATGAGCAGTGATGAACATCGATTTTCATTTACAAAATCGATTAATGATCGATTGTTCGATCGAAAATTGATTTTGAGATTTCACTTTATTACATAGATAGATGTCTTGTTTCACAGTAAATTAATTTATTTGTAATAGTTTTAATTATTCTTAATGATTGAAAATAACATCTCATGAAAAGCCTTTTTATATTTTTATATAATTGTTTGCACACATTCTTAATATAATCGATTATAATTATCGATTACCTATTCTATTTTTGATCCTAACTTATTTTTTAGATTTTTCATCTTCCAGATTGTGAATTAAGCTGATTTTTTAAATATTATAATAGAAAAAAATAACGCGTTTTTTAAGCTATATTTCAACTTATTACAAATTGGGCCCAAAAGTCCCCGTCTCCTTTTAAATGTAAACGAGATTTACATTTCAAGTACCGTGTGTTCGCGATGATTTAAGTTTAAAATCATATTAAAAAGATGTCTAAACATGATAATATATATGAAAAACAAGTAGCATTAATTATAACCAAGAATAGACTATCCTTATTTGGTTGACCTAACCCCTAAAGTCAAATAAAAAAATGACATTTACGTATGAAACATATTTCATCGCAACTGTAGTTCGTTCAGGACGACAAAAGCGTGCTTCGCGCAGTTGGAATGTAATTACGCAAATGAAAATTTAAAATTATGCCGAAGCATTTTTGAGCGCCAAAGTATTAAAAGGTGGCTTTGACATAAAATGTGTACCAGTGATCCTGTGTGGAGTCCGGGTCAAAGCAAAACTTGTTGCTGTTTCACCAGTTTTCACTGGAACCTATACCTCAGTACGTACCCACACTCGAAAAAATGTTTAGACAGGATTGTTTAAACTCTTGAATGTTTTTATTTGTAAGTCGATTAAAATAAAACAAAAACTATAAGGTACCTCGAGCTTTCTACAATTTTCAACGAAAATAAATAACAGCATACAAATTGGTAGAGCCGTTTCTGAGGTTAGCCGGAAAAAACGAACGGATAAATAGAGAGACACAAATATTTAAATGTATAAAGCAAAGAAAAATTGAAGAAATTTAGATAAAATTACTAACAAGCCTAGGTAGTAGAGTTTTTTTATGGAATTAAGGTAGCAAACGAGCATGCAGCACCACCTTCCGCTGCCGCCCGTGACAACTGTGACCGATTTAGAACAAGACTCAAATGGAGACTAGGATATTAAGTGCTGTCAGGAGATGGTGTTAGAACATTAGCTGGTTACTTTGTTAGTTAGTATGAGGACTGGGGCAGGGACTGTTGGTGATAGTTAGTCCTGTTAGTTATTGTTAGTAATAGTCCTGTTAGTAAGAGTCTCGTTATAATTCGGTCACAGGTGTTTTGCTGCCCTTGAGGACTGAGATGGTCGCCTCTAAAAAAGTGTAGCTGGCTCCATACCTTCCTGTCCGCAACACAATTGTTGTTAAAACAATGATTACACGGTAGAACGGCGAACTCGTGTGCTAACATTGAAAAAATATAACGCAACGAAATAATATAACGTACATAATTGCAATATAACGTTCTTTCCAGACATTTATAAGTCTATGTCACCACCCGCGGTGCGTCGGCTTTACACGCGATTAACTTTTTTATTAATATCCATCAAGCTGCGCTTTGACGAGATATCACTCTACAGAGATAATCATGACAAACCTTTGTGCTACAGTTATAGCTGATCATAATCATTATCACAATCATTGTTCACAACGATGGCTTACGTTCAACGCATATTTAAATGAATGCTTTTTAGGAGCGCGTTGTAAGCATTTCTAAAGATTCAAGCGATATATTATGTATAAATGTATGTGTAGGTATATGTATGTACGATAAAAATGTAAATGACTAATGTGTATACACGGAAGAGTGTAAGGTAACAGAGGCACTGTAACTTTGGTATAGGTACGTTTATTTCCATTTTATTCCCAAATAAAAAAGTAGAATTAAAAAAAAGTTACGATTAATACATTTAAGAAGCCAATACTAGATAGAATAATGGTTGGTATTTAAAGTTCGGGACGGAGGAGTATGAAATTAATACATAAAAAATAAATCAAATGAATAAACAAAACATTACACACATTAGTATACTCTATTCACACTGCCATATTTGACGCGACGTTTAAAATGTGGGTCAGCGTGCATACAGTCAATGTTAAGTAACCCTTTGACAGAATAAATTACGGTCGAATTCGCAGAGAGGGTTATATAATAAGTTAATATATTAGTTATTAATATAATAACTAGTTTATAATAAACTGAATGATTGATTTAAATATAAAACTTCCTTCCTTGCTTCCTTGATTATGTAGGCGTAAGTAGCAAGTGATGTCTGTAACTGTACAAAAAACTTAGCGTCTTGTCGCTGCTGGTTCTAGGACCTCTCACGACAGAATTTGTTGAAACGATCGTGTAGTGTGACTTGTTCAACTTATCAACTTTGACTAAAAGTTCAATTCATTTTATTTTAGTACTCGTGTGTTTAGTTCGACAGAGCTGGTTACATAGCCTACCATGCTTTGAGTTGTTAAATTCTGAAAGCTAGAGATTGTCTGGTTACATCTCTGTGTTTAATTAACTTTAGTCATAAGCCTCAATGAATAGAATGAGAAGTATAAGCAAAACCCCAACTCAAGAACCCTAATCGGAGTTTAATATTAAAACCGGTAGCCCAACTCTTGATTACCTCAAATGCTCATTATTCTTCCAAAATTATAGCCACATCAAAGCAAAAATTGTAAACTAATATCTTCCACAGTTTTCAACAAAGCCGTTGACAAGACTCTTGAGCCTTTATTTGACTGTAATGTAATTTCATCTCGAAAGTTTGCTTGTAAAATTATTATGAATTTTGTTGTTTCCTAAGTTAACAATTAGGTATTAAGTGTCGTCTTTTGTTCTTCAGTAGGACTCATTTGAAAATTATGAAACTCATAATAGATATCTATTCGTTTTAAATTAATTGAGACAAATTGGACAGTATTGTTTGCAAAGTGCCAGTTTAATATTTTGGAATATTATGCTGTTTAAGGTATACGAATCTATACTTATTAAAATAGATGTTTGCGATTATTTATACAACTAGCTACAACATAGCTAGACTACTTAATTATACAACTTGTACACCAGTTGAATTTGGCGCAATTGAGAGTGATTCAGTGGTTTAAGGCTTACTTACTTTGCTTACTCCTTTGGCGCAGCGACCCGAAATGAGTCTTGGCCTCCGAACAAGATAATGCCATCTTCGCCTGCCTTGAGCCACCTCTTGCCTCACTATTTCCATTATTACTGACTCTTCGATGCACTACTTTTTTATCTAGTCGCTTCGCCACTCAATAAAAATCTGCCGTTGCAACTAAGAAGTCTATTATATTCTGCCACACTTCTACATGTATTGCGAATGTAAGATACATCAAACACCCCCCGACTAAAAAATTCTGATGAACATCAAACGCCTTAACAAATCTTCATACATTATAGATAGGAACCATGTCGATCACGTCAGCTTTTAGACAAGGAAATCGACATCTAATTCGGACAGAGACTTTGTGTCTCTGACATGGCAAACCTATAACACCCCTCTTTTTGCGTTGGGGGTTAAAAATATTACATACCAATAATGTCCATTTAAGCCAGTAGGTATACGTAGGTAGGCTATGGAAAAAAGAACACATTTTAATCATCACAACACAACAAGTTTTTGAAAGCGTTTCACGTCATTCGTTTAAAAATTTTGTTTTAATATCCGCGGTGAATGCTTTGTTATGAAAGTTATGTTCGAGTAGAAGCGAATTTTTATTCAAAATTTCTAAAGCGTGTACTAAAAAGTTTGAAGCTTTTGATGTAAATTTACATACGTGAATTGCCCAAAGCACTCTTGGTAGATTTGATGAATGCCTATAAATAACAATACACCCAGCTAAGCGAGAATTGGATGGATGTATAAAGATAAAGCTTTGATTAATCTTTTCGGCCACAGGTGCCGGTGGATATATGAGCCTAGGCTTTCCGAAGCAAGCATGGGCAGCCCCTAGTTTACAATCCATCCATCCATCCTTCCATCAGCCTCTAAGCGTCCACTGCTGGACAAGACCTCTGCTAACTAGCGCCACTCTGACCTTTCCTGAGCCTTCTGAATTCATAGTATTCTTTCTGAATCTCGCGTATGCCTGCTGTTTTATTCAGACCGTTCCATCATTAGTTTACAAAAAATAACAATATTTTTACTTGGAACGACGACGCTGACGCAGTGGTAATACAAAGAATGAAATTCACCATTTTGTGTTTTTGTAACTGTAATTCTTGGTGCACCTTCTTTGGCGTTTGGTGACAAAGAAAGAGAGTTTGGTCTTTTTAGTGCAAGATGTCGTAAGTAAATATGTATTACCTCCAGATTCGTTAGTACATCTGACACCAACTGCATGACTTTGAGCAAATGTTGAGCACATGACTGAAAATCACGCGGACAAGTTTACACAAGCGATAGTGAATGTGAATAATCAAATGATTAAGTAAAGTTTAGTAACGTATTTGGGTTACAAATATTTGTGTAATTGAATATTATGTCATTTATATAGAAACCAACATGCATAACAATTTGTTTATTTACTTCTATTGAACTTTTGAAACAAGAGTTTCAGGTAAACGATCAATAGTAAACCTTTGTCCTATCTCTAGTAGGACATAATAGAAAGAACATGAGAAAAACCCTAAAACACGAGTAAGCTTAGTGCTATTCATTAACCGGTCTAAGCTGCAAACGAAACGAAGCTGAAAATAACTTATTGGAAATTTTGGGTGCTCATACTAAGACAGGTGTGCCGCAGCGAAGCGAGGGCGGGTTACTATTACTAGTGTACGATACCAGATATTCATTTAGGTACATTTAATGTAAGTCATAAGTCATAAGTCATAAGTTTTTATTGCGTCATGCTTACAATGAGATCTTAATATAAGTATACATATAGTCTGAGCATGAACCCTGTTAGGGCGTGGCAATATTTATCAATTTATCTACAATACATTCTTATTCAATTTTTAATTATTCTAATTATGTCAATGTTAAAAGTAAATATTATTAATTACACACAAAGATACACAAAAAAAAAAACAAACAAAATTTAAATACATAATTCAATAGTGATTTGTCATAGAAATAGAATAATAATAAAAAAAAAATAACATAAATAGGTACTTATAACTAAATTGTCAATCCATGAATTCTTTTAGGGCGTAGTAGCATTTATTGATTAGGAAGTTTTTTAATTTTTCTATAAATTTTGTCAAGGATTCTATCTCTTGAATCTCTTTTGGTATTTTGTTATATATCTTAACACACATCGAGTAGGGACCAGAGCTGTGTAATGTTAAGTTGGATCTCGGCAGTACTAGCTTGTTTTTATGACGTCTTTTGGAATCGTTGTCGTTGGACAGTGTAAATTGTGTGTGTTGTTTTCGTACAAATTTGCATGATTCTAAGATGTACATCGACGTTAGTGTAAGGATCTTGAATTCGATAAAATACTTTCTGCAACTTTCCATATTATTAATATTAGCTAATATTCTTATACATTTTTTTTGCAATACAAATAACTTGCTTACATCCGTGCTGTTACCCCAAAGTACTATGCCGTATAGAAGCCAGGCGTGAGCATAGGAGTAGTATGCTGCTGTTGCTGATTTTAGATCTGTTACTCTTTTTAGGTTGTGAAGTGCGTAAGTAAATTTGGCTAGTTTGTTTGACACGTTATGGATGTGTGTTTTCCAATTCAGGTTTGAATCGATAGTAAGCCCTAGGAGTCGCACGTTATCAACTATTTCTATCGGTTTATTGTCTATTGAGAAGTCGATGTGTAGAGGTTTTCTTTGATAGGGCCGGAATTGTATTATTTTTGTCTTCGTAAAATTGATTTCTAAATTATGATCATTTAACCAAGAATTTACATCATTTAATATATTTTTTAAATTTTCATTAAGATTGGAACCGTCCGAGCATTGGTGAATCAAGGAAATGTCGTCAGCGAATAGAACACTAGGTGTATCAGTACTTTTTGCAACGTCATTTATGTACACTAAAAATAGAATACATCCTAGGACGGAACCCTGCGGTATTGATTTTTTTACCTCCACACAGTTCGATTTTACTTTTGATATTTTACCTAAGTGGATGTCGTAGTATTCGATCTCGGTATATTGAATCCGATTTTTTAAATACGAGGCAAACCAATCATAAGCGATTCCTCGTACTCCTATTCCTCGCAATTTATTTAAAAGAATGTCATAATTTACTCGATCTGTGTATAACATTGCATATTATGATATATAACATAATTATATTATTATAAATAAATAAACTAACCACATAATACATACTACATAAAACAAGAAATACTAACTAAATAAATAAAATAAAAATATAACTAATTGTGTCGTGGGACACCAGGTAGGAACGAAGTTCCTTCGGCTACTGTCGCGCCTGCGCACGTCTCATTTAACGGTTTTATTCCACGCACTTTTTTCCACGCGTCTCATTCCACGCGTCTCATTCCATGCGTCTCATTCCACGCTTACGATTTTACTATCACATATTTTTCAGTTCGGTCGCGCAACAAAATCCCTATCCCCTCCAAGCCTGCCGTAAGGAACTTCGTTCCAACAAAAAATGTATCATCAATATAATATAATTATATAATATATAATCAATCTAACATACACACACGTACGTATCCAAGAAAAATACGTTTCCTCGAGAAGTGTGGACGTGGACCCCTACGGTCACATATTACATGTAGCTGAGGTAACTTTACTGGAAATACTTAGAAAATTATATCATGTTTGAAAAAGTCACAGTAATTCCCTCGAACCTCATTCCAACTTGGGCTTTCCTTCCATTTGGAGTTGAGTAATCCGTTTCGTCTTACGTAGACCTATACAATCAGTGCTTCACTCGTAGGTACGTGATTAAAACCATGCATCCTATTACACATGACTACTTAATTACATATTATGACAAGTAATGTAATAATGACATAATACCTATTATGACAATTTGTGACAATTTTATAGGTGGTTTAGCCTAGAGTTCACCCCGGGGTGGTACCACCGCCCGCCACGGTACCTAGCACCATTTCTGCCGTGTAATAATTGCGTTCCAGTTAGAAAGTCGTGGATCCGGTTACATTTTTTTACGGCGAACATCTTAGTCCTCAAAGGTAGCACATCTGTGACCGAATTATAACAAGACTCTTACAAACAACTATTCTAACACTACTAACAGGACTAACTATCACTAACAGTCCCTGCCCTAGTCCTCATAGCTACCAACGAACTAACCAAGCAGCGGAAGGGTGATTGATGTCGTATACTCGTTTTATATCTTACTTCCGGAAAAAATCTTACAAGATTGAAACTATTCACAAAGACTTGGTTCATAACGATAACGTATTCTAAGACGTAGCAACGACTGAATACAATATTAGGCAGTTGTCCCAACACCGGCGAGTGAGCGAGTAACTATCGGCTATTTTCTCGCTCAAGAAACGTACAATAAGCTGCACATTCCGTGTAAACAAAAGACATGCATTTATTAATAGTGATTGCTGACTGTTCACACTGCCGACGAGGACTTGGCGGTTGGAACACTCTCCTCGAACACAGTATCGCTCCCAGCGAGTAGTGCGAGTAATCGCCCTTCGCAGTCTGTCACTACGACAGCCCAGCGACAAAACTATCGGACAAAACACTCGCTGCTTGCTGCTCGCCAACTCGCTTTCAGTTCTACTCGCTACTCGCTGGCGGTGGGATAACTGCCTTATGCTACTAATGTGCAGTGAAATTTTATTTACGAGTTAAATTGTATCAGAAATATCTAAAACAAAATAACATCACTTAAAAACAAATCGATCGACATGGAAGCAAAACGGCCCATAATATATATTTATCTCCGTTCTAAGTGCGACCTTTGCCGAGCCGAGATAACTTTTGTTTGCAAATATTAAAAAACAAACTAGCACCGGTATTCGCTACGTTGTGATGAATTTGTTATAAATACAACGACGACACCTACGAACGGTCAGTGTGCGCGTTTGTGTCGTGTCTCACTTTTCAATTAAACTGTATAACTATAGCAACTAAGAAACTGTTGATTCAAAATCGGTAACAAAAATGGCGCCTGGGGTGGTCCAAAATCCCGAATCTATTATTAGCAGCGCCCTGGAAGCTATAACTGTTGGCAAAGAAGATCTTATCAGTGAATTAGCCGTCCGATCTGAAAGGAAAACGTGTCCAATCGATAATCTCGCGTTCACTGAATTTCCAATACCAGAAGACCAGGATGCAAGCGATAAATCAAAAGCCAATGGACCAGAGAATATTGAGATACTGAAACTCGATAAGAAACAGCCGCGTAGTGTTGTAAGGCCGAAAGTTCTAAGGAATAACGAATCGCGAGAGTATCTGTATGATCGGCTGTACGATACAACTTGTCCCAGATCGGTAAGTCAAATTATGAAATGATTTCGCGATTAAGTCTCAGGAGCGATATTGCTTGTCTCTGCGTTGTTCGATTTGGTGCCTACTTTCCATTCCACCATCACACCACTCGCCGAAGATTGAAGTTCCATCCACACAGATTGGACTCGTGTCGTGTAGTGTCGTAAAAAGTTTCAGTAGGTGGTTGTCACCTACTGAAACTTTTTATTTCTTCAATGTATTCACTTAAAATTTTGCACATAGGTTCCTCAAGTGACGCAACTGAACTAAGAAAGGATTTTTGGAAATTGGCGGGCGAAGCCGCGGGGAAAAGCTAGTGCAATAATAAAACTGCAGCAAAACGATGTCTGTACATGGAAGTCATTTGACTACAATGCATATAAAAATATATTTTACAATTAAGCCCCGTTTATGTTTGTATGTACCGAATGTTACCGATTCGGATGCAGGTTTCACTGAGGTATATTTTATTAACAAGCTTGGGGCAACATTTAGTGTTTTTTACGCCAATCAATTTATATAAAAATTTATTGACGTAAAACACTAAATGTTCTGTTTGTTTCCGCAGTTATTCGGAAAAACCCCGAGACTTATATTATATACGAGTATTTAATAGGTCGAAGCCAATTGATATTACATTTTATAGAAAAAGACTTAACATTCTTAATTATTGTTACAATATCTGTTTGGTAATGGCAGCAAACAGATATTGTGTTTTGTACTCTAGTTCTGGTTTAAAGATAATATTTGCAGAGAACGCGCTCCTAGCAAATAACATTATTTATTCAAACAACTCTTACGCTTACCTCACGATGATTAAATTTAATTACACTTAAATCTTACACGAGGGATAAGTTTAATCCAAAATTTACACAAATCGCTTTTAAATATCCTGTAATCAAGTCAAGATTGTAGCTTTTATAAAGTTTTTATTATATTTTCTTGTTTGAAAGGGAACAAAAGTTTACTTACGGAATTTGTTGAAGTTAGATTAAGTTACCTATTTACTTTTGTAATAAGTTACCTTTTTACTTTACTTACCTTTTGTTTTTAGGTGTAGCTCTAGGTCTCATCTATAAAGATGTTTTAAGGCTTACATCTTAACATAACAAAATTACAAATTTTTAAAAACCCACGACGAAAATTCACGGCAAAAAGAAACTGGCTATCAAATGAAAAAACCGAATCGAAATCTGTTCATCCGTTTGAGAGCTAAGATGCTACAGTCACAGACAGACATCGACGTCAAAGTTATAACACACCTCTTTTTGCGTTGGGGGTTTAAAATGTACCTAATCGATCGATGTCTGTACACTATGAAGTGACCTACGTACGGTCAGATTGGAGGTATTTACGAACATTAACGCTACACAAAATCAAAATAATAATTATGTAATACAGCCGTAGCCGTATTATATAGCAATAATTTTTAGGTAATATTTTTGTCACTGTGCGTTTGTTCTCTTTAAAATCTCCTCATCTTTTATTTACAAAAACTATATGCATATTAAAATGTCATTATCATTTTACTTCTGTGAACGAAAACATCGTGAAAAAACCTGCAAACCTAGGAGTTCTCCATAATGTTCTCAAAGGTATTTGAAGTCCGCCAATCCACACTTGCCCAGCGTGATGGACTAAGTATGGTCTGAACCCCTCACATTGTAAGAGAATACCCGTGCCCAGCGGTGGCACAGTTATGGGTTGTGATGATGAAAGGATAATTCTAACCTGTCCTACTTAGACGTTACACCTACGATAGCTCCGCCTCTGTAAACACGTTATCGGGTTACAGATATATCTGGTCACTGTAACTGATTTTATTACCCCGGTACACGTGCGTTCCAACCGTAAAGTTGCGTTGGAACGTAACACGATTGAACATTTCAGTACCTAAGTAAACAATTGTATTTTCTGCGATTGTGTCAAATGAAATGTCGTAAGTGTCCACCGAATGTCCTCGGAATGCATTCAGTCCTACGATTACAGCATAAATATTTTTAAGTGCCTATCGTCCCATTCACTTGGGATTTTTTGGAAGAATTTTCATATTTTTTGAATTTCATAATTTTGGAAAAATATAAATATTAAACAACTGTACCGTTATTCGAAGCCTAATAAACTGTATGAGATATGCCTTTGCCTTCGTTCCGTTTTCTGCCTCTTTCCCTCCTAGTGACAACTATCTTCCCTCTCTTTCTTACCTCCCACCATCCTTCACCACCAGCAGAGGGGTCGCAGAAGGCGATTTTCCTCATTGACGTCGTTGTTTTCGTTCCGAAAAGACGGACTGCAGTAACACTGCAGTACCTACCTGTATTTTTGTGAGTAATAATTTATAATCATTTATAATCTATATTAAATACAAAAAAAAAAAAAAAACTGATATTTGTTAATATTCGATTAAGATTAACTTTGTATATACTGTGGTCTGTGACTATCGGAAATACAAGTATTGGTACGTACCCTCTACTAATTTAATATTGATGTTAGTATGTTAAAAGTTATAATATTTCCTCCTAATATTTGGTAAATTTTATTAAGTGCATTTTTAAATAGTGTTACAGCTCGTTGATAACAAGATGGATACCACAGGTTCTAATAACATAGATCCAAAGGAAATTCCATCTCGGAAGAGGAAACGAAGAAGTAAGTCTAGTTCTTCTTCATCATCTAGCTCAGATTCTTGTTCAGACTCGTCATGTTCACGCGGTAGACGACGAACTAAAAAATCAAAGTACCGCCAAAATAAAAAGATTGATAAGTTAATGGATGAGGTGGCTAAGCTAAAAAAACAGCTAGTTACTGAGCCTAGCAGCTATTATAGTGACTGTGTGGATGATAATGTAAGCCGCGACCTATACGCGCATGATAATGATAATGTGAGTAGTAATTTAGATGAACAACCCCAGTTTACCCTCAGTATCGAAACTAAGTTAAAGGAGCCAGATATTTTAAAAACGCCAGCGACGTATTTAGGAATTTTAAAGAATATTCAGCGGTTAGAAAGTTCTGACTGGCGCAGTGTAAGATATTCAGACGTGCAAAAGATTTATCGCCACACTCCTGGTTTTTCGGAGCTGCTTTCTAACGAAGAAGTGAAGCGTTACGATACTTCTAAAAATTTAATCAATGCGGATAAAGCGTTTGCCTCTTTAAGTTTCGCTCTTATTAAACAGAAAGACCACCTCGAAAAAGAACTTAGAAGCTTCTTGATGTGGGCTCAGGCTACGCCTGACCTAAATTTTGCTAATATAAATGATAAAATTCATGACATTTTTGTGACGGGAGATTATTCTAAAATCTCTAATGATGCACTTCAATTGGTTTGCGGTCATCGGGCGGAAGTTATTCAGCAGCGCCGGGAAACAATTTTGGCGGCCGTTAAGGACCCCTTGCATAAAAATACTTTGCGAAATATACCGCCATCTTGTCAAAATCTTTTCGAAGCAGAAAAGTTTTCATCTGTCTTGGAAAAGGCTGGAGGCGTCAAAAAAGTTTTTTGGCCACATGAAAGAGATCGCGTTTTTGCATCGCAATCCGATCCAAGTACGTCTAGCACGACAGCACAACGCAACTTATCCGTTCAACCTTTTAAAAAGGGGGGGCACAACTTACCCTACAGAACAAATATGGCTTCAAATTCTAACAGATCCTTTCGTGGACGTGGAAGCAAGCATCAATCTTTCCGACCACATGATGGAGGATCTACCCACAACAAAACGTATACTCGTAACCGCTCTCCCTCATCCCACCGGGATAGGAGAGGCAAATCTCGGAAATTCTGACTCACCGAGTCAATTCCTGGCCGGCCGACTGACCAATTATTTGAAAAATTGGCAGACGCTAGGAGCTCCTCAATATATTTTAAAAATTATTTCAGGCTACCGTATCCCCTTTATGAAAAAGCCACCTTTATACATGCCAAACCCACACAGCAGACAACAGGCAACGCCAGTTTCTGTAAACATGTCGAGAGCAATCTCCAAAATGAAGGCAGAGGGAGTGCTATCAATCGTTCCTATATCTCCCAGTTTTTTATCTCCAATGTTCCTGATTCCGAAAGAGGACAATACAATGAGGCCAATATTCAACCTAAAACAGTTGAATCAGTACGTTACGGTTACTCCGTTCAAACTAATCAACATACACAAAATTCCCGACTTCCTTCAAGCGGACGATTGGTTAATAAAAATCGATATTTCACAGGCGTACTTCCACGTCCCTGTACACCAATCACACACGAGGTTTCTTCGTCTTCTTTACCAAGGACAACTATATCAAATGAACTGCCTTCCGTTCGGGCTGAACTCGGCACCGAGGACATTTGCATCCATAAGCAACTGGATTGCGCAAATTCTTCGCGAAAAAGGGATACGCCTTATAGTCTACCTGGACGACTTCTTAATAGTAAACAGAAATCGCTTAACCCTAATGAGTCATCGAAAAACGACTTTGGACCTTTTGAACCACTTAGGGTGGATGATAAATTGGAACAAATCGATTTTAGTACCACAGAAATGTTTAGAATACCTCGGAATTCTGTGGGATCCGTGGCTGAACCGGAAGATGCTTCCAGACAAAAAACGCATGAGAATGAAAAAAATGATGGACGAGGTGTTACGCGAGCAAAATGTGAGCGTAACAAAATTGGAGAGATTGGTAGGAATGTACAATTTTGCCAGCTTTACAGTCCCCAGGGGCCGGTTGCATTTTCGCCGGTTGCAGACGTTAATGATCCAAACTCTCAAGAGGCGAATAAAATTGACAACTTTGGACGGGCCAGTAAGAGCGGAAATTATTTGGTGGCTGAATCACATAGACGGCTACTCCTTGATTCACAGCCGAAATCCGACCCACTACATTGTTACGGATGCATCAGACCAAGCATGGGGTGCACAAATAAACAACAAAAGTTTGTCGGGGACTTGGTCGTCTTCGGAAAAGGAAATGCATTGCAATCGCAAGGAACTACTTGCTATCCTCAAGGTATTAGAAGATCAAGTTCAGAACCTTCGCTATGCATCGATTCATTTACAATGCGACAACAAAACCGCAGTGGCTTACCTCCGCAACGAAGGCGGCACCAAATCACTGGCTCTTTTAGATTTGACTTACCAAATTTACCATTTAATAGACACCAACAAAATGAGCTTGACGGCCCACTACATTCCAGGAGCTTACAATGTGGAAGCAGATCGGTTATCGCGACTCAGGAGGAATCCGGAGTGGCATTTGCTACCCCGTGTGACAACCAAAGTGTTTGCGAAGGAAGGACTACCGATGATAGATTTATTTGCCTCACATCTAACTCGAGTAGTAAGGAGATATTGCACCCTCGATCACAGAGACCGCCAGGCGGAATTTCACGATGCTCTGTCACGAATATGGAACTACCAATTGGCGTGGGTTTTTCCGCCCCCCTTTCTAATGCCAAAAGTTCTGCAACATTTGAATCTTTGTCGGGGAACTTATTTAGTTGTCGCCCCGAAGTGGAAGCAGGTGTTTTGGAGAGCGGATCTAAAGAGCAGAGCGATAGCGGATCCCTTTACAATCAAGGACCTCAAAGAAGTCCTGATAGACGTTTGGACAGGATTACCGCCGCCCAATGTTTCGAAAATGACACTAGAGATTTGGAAATGTCAGGGTGGAAAAAGTGTTTAGGTGGTTGGTCTGCTGAACAAAAAGAGCTCCTTATGAAAAGTTGGAGACCATCAACCATAAGAACATATAAATCAGCCTGGTCACGTTGGCTTAATTGGAGTCAAAGGAACAAAGTGAATGTGGAAAACTCTAGCGCAAGTGACTTGGCAAGATATATATCAGATTTGCACCTGAGGGATGGACTGGCTTATAATACAATTTTGACGCATAAATCCGCTATTGCAACCCTAAGCGATCCAGAATCGTCTGAAAGCCTAAGTAACCATCCACTTGTAAAACGTGTGTTAAAATCAATTTCCTTACAGAATCCTGTAAATATTAAGCCCCCTATATGGGATGTAGATTTGGTCATAAGGCATATGGCCGGTATAGATCCTGATCTAACAAATCTGTACCAGATATCAAAATATACGGCAACCATCCTTTTGTTGTGTTCAGGTCGACGAGTGCACGACCTTACGCTGCTACATGTAAATGCTGATAATTGTATTATTGCAGACGATCACGTAATTTTTTGGCCGGTATATGGATCAAAAACGGATTCCTTTAAACATCGTCAATCTGGCTGGAGATTAAATAGAAATTACGATAGTGTGAAATTGGATCCCGTCCATTGGATCAATTATCTTATAACTGTTGGCAAGGATAGGAGACAACTTGCAAAATGTTCCAACTTATTTGTTTCTACTTGCGGTGAAGCCAAAGCTGCTTCTCGGAGTATTATAGCTAATTGGGTTAAAAATGTGTTAAAAGATGCCGGTATTGATGCACCTGCAGGAAGTTTTAGAGCAGCTGTCGCTTCCAAGAGCTGGATCAATAACCATGCCATTGAAGACATACTTTCCCGTGGAAATTGGAAATCAGTTCAAACGTTTCAAAAGTTTTACTGTCGCCAAATACGCGAAGTGGCTAATTCTTCTAATAGTACAATACCTTCCTTGTTTAATGTTGTTGATTAAAGGCTAACACTTATATAATAATTATTGTTAAGAATCTGCAGATATTATTATAATGATAATTTTTATTTTCACTTTTTTTTTTACATTGTTTTGTTCTTAATCGGGAAATAAAGAAGATATATTGAAATATTATATATCTTTATTTTACCTTGCCTTGAAGTTATCACTCTTAAGCATATTTGCATAAGACATTTATCACTTATCAATATACTTCTACTGTCAGTGCTGCTGCACATTCTTCTCACATTGACGTCGTCCTGCACCACCACCAGGCGATAACAAACATGTCTCATACAGTTTATTAGGCTTCGAATAACGGTACAGTTGTTTAATAGACACGTTTTACCTAACAATAAAACGTATATTAAACATACTTACCTTATTCGAAGCCTAATAACTTGTAATACTGCCTGGTTTCTAACTAAACGAAACAATCGACGTAATGAGGAAAATCGCCTTCTGCGACCCCTCTGCTGGTGGTGAAGGATGGTGGGAGGTAAGAAAGAGAGGGAAGATAGTTGTCACTAGGAGGGAAAGAGGCAGAAAACGGAACGAAGGCAAAGGCATATCTCATACAGTTTATTAGGCTTCGAATAAGGTAAGTATGTTTAATATACGTTTTATTGTTAGGTAAAACGTGTCTATTATATAACAATGTGCACGCTAAATGCTTCTCGTACCACCTTTCCATTCCAAGGTCTGCTGGAAGAGATTTTAATTATAGTGTTACCTAATGTCATATATACATGAACTATTTAATAAAATAAAATAAAATAAAAATAGAATATATTAATGGGCAAAGGAAGGCGACTCAGATTAACCTGCATGGTTGTTAGACATGGTCCCATGCAAAGCTGTTTATCAGCCATTCCCTCCTTTCTGAGATGTAAGATGGAAGAGACAGCAGACCCACCCATCCCCCTTACCTGCTTAACCTAAGATTATATTACTACTTTGTATATTTTAAATGGCCCATACATTTTTTAAATATAAAAGTACTCTCATAAAACGTATAAGTAAGTTTTGCTTCATGAGCAGTTATTTTACTGTGAACGTAAGTCTCCCGAAGCGAAACGACAGTAAGTTTTAGTGCTTAATAAAAGAGAAAAATTGTTAACAATCAGTGAGTTTTAAGTATTAAGTTAGATACGCTAAAAGCACTCTAGCAAAGTTCACATTATGGGGAAAATGCCCTGAAGCAATACCCGTTCCGAGCTACTTTAGTTTCAAGTTATGTTATATCCGTGGGAGCTTTCAATTTATTTTCATTGTGTCAAACAGGGGCAGACTACTCAAATTCAAGTGAGTACTGCAGTTAAAAGGATCACTATAATAATTATAGAACCGAATAGAACGAACTTTCCTCATCAGTGTTTTCATTGTGCTATTACAAAGAGTTTTTTTAAAACGCTGACAAACAAGTCAATGGGCCGACTTTACCATGGATATCAATAACACAAAAAGTATAACCGATGTGTTACCGGCTAAGGAAGGTGGAAGAAAAAACGATTTTATGCTAGGTTTTTGCAATTTAGTGTTACTTTTGTAATTTTTGATAAAGTTTTAGGTGGCCCCAGTATATTAATCTATGTATACAAATAAATCAAATATGAGTGTCGTCGGTAGATATATTTTATTCGCAATTATAATTGACCCGTAGTATTTACTCTGTACCTAGTAGCTTCTTCAATGAAATAATCTCAATTAAAATAAAATTGAAACTTCACCTAATTGGCGAATTTGGTATTGACCTCTGTCGGTGAAATAAATACTTTAATTGGTTTATTAATCTTTTATTTTTGTATTTTTACTTATAGTGAGAAAATGAATGTAAATTGATTTTTATTATTTATCTTTCAACAACCCCAAGCAGAATAGAATAATAATGTTTGGATTCAATTAAGCGTGCAGTGTTCTAGATATGATTATGTGCGATGTTTTAAATTCAGAAAGAAAATATAACAAATGATTTTTAAAATATCTAATTAACTATAAAGTATAAAGATATAAAATACTCTAAGAAACAGTTTTTATACTGAAACATTACTTGAACCTTATCAATACCAATTAGCAAAAATCGGTTACGTTTAATGGTAGTGAAATATAATTTATAATTAATTATATAAAAAGTTATCAATGACGGGAATAAACGCACAGATAGACCAATCTAACAATCATTGTTTAAGGATATATTGCGTCAGTAAATTTCTTACCATACTTAATATTCCGTTTTTCTGTGTAAAAAAAACTGTAGATATCTGTAATGTACTTTCCATGTTCCTACAGTAACGATTATTCATACAATAATACCATAGATTAATAAACTTTACGGGACAAACAGCTGTTATTGTGACGTTGGTTTACATTTACTACAAAGTAAATCGACGACCGCCTCACTAATGGACAACAATCTTTGCTACTAAATGCAATATTGAAACATCTTGTATTTTCTTTCTAACTGGCGTCCACTTTGTAGACAAACACAAACTATCTATTTTTCAAACTCCGCTATGTTGAGTTGGTTATGCTAGGAAAAACCAGAGCAAGCCATATTTTCTAGACTGTTTTCATTATGGACCGTACATACAAACGTCATTTCTTATTGAATTTTTGATTGAGAGAAGAATGTTGACGTTTTGAATAGATAAAAATGCTTCCAATATATTTCATAGTTCTTAAGTGCGAACATATATTATGACTAAGTACCCACGTCCCATGTTTAGGATTCTTTAAATAAACGTATCTTTTTATTATGGGGACGAGATATAGACGCCAGAAAATAAAATTTAAATTAAACAAAAAATACTGAGATATTTCTTTCCGAGTTACAAAATGTTTACAAAACCATAGATCTTATTAGTCTCTGTTCATAATAAAATAGTCTGATGAGTTGAAATAAACTTGCATTTTACAGAGAAATAGCGAGTTTATTTTTAACAGCTTGTTTATTATTGGAGAAACAGATGAAGTGTACTATTTTTCGAGATAATAGGATTCAAATCAATCTGGAGCTTCCAATCCAATCAGACACTCACTTTGCTGCTATTCCGCTTCCATTACGCTGATTGTTGTGAATTGGAACATCATTGTGGTTTGTACAGTGTCATTCGGATTGATAGCTTAATACCCAATATACTAGAGGATTAACTTGTCAATAGGACAGCCGGACAATTCGATTACACGATTTAAGTTAGCCTTAACGTATTGCAGCGAAGTGGCCTTGTAAGTGATGACTTCATGATATATGTTCCCAATCATTAGCTAGAGCAAAGTAGTAGAAGGATTAGTAGTCGGAAAAGTTATCCGCCTTAAAGTTTCTGCGATTGCAATTAAGTTTTCCCAAACATTACGTCAGTGCAATCCGCTTGTCAAAATCGCCACGTATTTGATTTTGGAAACAGCATTGTAGTGATTGCACTGCCGTATTAATTGTGAATATGATTTTTAATACGCTTTTTTAGTTCACAGCCTAGGCTCTGTTGGTTTTGAATGTCAATCTCCGACATGTTGGTATCGTTTTGGGGTTCGTACTTTGAATTAAAATTTGATTATCGCTCCGGTGAAACAATAATCAGGAGAATGGTTCTAAAAGGTGTTACCTATGTCTATGTCTTACACGTTCTCAATGTAAGATTAATAAACTGTGATCTTTGATAATCAAAGACTGTGATGATGATGACATTGACAAACCGACCCAACATTGAAATCTTAGATAGATTCAGATGATATAAAGGTTAAGATTAAAATTAGAGATTAAGGATGGTTTTTATCTCTTTTCACATCCCTTATACAGGTGAAAGGAGGGGTGGAAGTTGGTATGAGGAATTAATCACTTGTTAAGGAAGGAATATTCAGTCATAATTAGTATGTATTATACTTTTATTTGAAAATTTGTTTACGGTATAAACAGTTTATTTATAATGTATTCTACGTTTATAACCTAGAACTAGTGATAGACTAGTGGTAGATATTAGGTACTTACTTGTTACATGACATCACTAATTACCTTTTTTTCAAGCATTTCATTACAAATTATGGATGTCTTCAAATCAAGAGTGAATAGGCTGCTACTAAGTTAGTGCGCTCTAACACCCAAGACCACATCTCCACTTACCATCAGGTGGGATTGTGGTCAAGCATTAACTTATAATTAATAAAAAAACAAAAAAAAATTGGTTTCTGCTTCGGTGGTGCAGTGGCTTCCGTGTGTCTATACGGGAGATAGAGTTTATACATTTTCAGAAATGAAAAACAAACATTAGATCGCAGTGAGAACCTGCGAGCCGAACACACGCTTCTCTCTCGAGATCTCCGAACAATGGAAGCTGTATTGTAACGTATCTTGTTGCAGTCTTAAATTGTCACACCGTGAAGTTTTATTGTTAGCTCTCGTCTCTGAGTATTGGTGCTACTTTTATTTCTTAGTATATTTTTCGAAGTCTTGTGTTAATTTCATTGATCAAAATTTGCAATCTGAGTTTGAAGTATTTCCTCTTACGCTACGGACTTCAAATCTTGTATATTGCTTTAGTTTCGTTGACAATGGAATTTTATGACAAGCATGACCGTATATAATGTTCAGGATAGTAAATAATTTATGAGTAGACAGCAAGTATTATAAATTATTGTTAATATCATACATTATTGTCATTCATATTATTACTGGCATTATTATTTTGAGTGCCAGTAGGTATTAGGATTGAGTGCCAGTACTTTATTTCTTCCATCTCTCTTCATAAGAAGATGTTTGGTCATAGTTTTAAAAATAAAACTATGACTAAACATAAAAAAGTAGGTATTTCCAATGTCGATACTCAGTAATAGTACAGTAACGTTCCGTTTGTTGGTTCTGTACCACTGAAAAATAATAAATAATAATTTATTGTCCACAGCCAACATTATGCAACGAGAGGGCATGTCTGGGCAGCGTGATGGCTATCCCTGGCCGCGGCGACGTACCCCGGGAGCCGCAAGAGGTCCTCCACGACGCAAAAGACTTCCTTGGACAATATTTTGCGTCCATACGAAGGTATGTGTAGAGTAGTTAACGTTAAGTCATACCACAGCAGACATGAATCGAAGCAAAGCGAGAAATTCGTTCGAAGTACGCGTATTTATTGGAACGAAGTTCCTTTGGCTTGCTTGTTCCGTTGGCTTGGAGGGGATAGGGATTTTGCTGCGCGACCGAACTGAAAAATATGTGATAGTAAAACCGTAAGCGTGGAAAAAAGTGCGTGGAATAAAACCGTTAAATGAGACGTGCGCAGGCGCGACAGTAGCCGGATTTTGCTGCGCGACCGAACTGAAAAATATGTGATAGTAAAACCGTAAGCGTGGAATGAGACGCGTGGAAAAAAGTGCGTGGTATAAAACCGTTAAATGAGACGTGCGCAGGCGCGACAGTAGCCGAAGGAACTTCGTTCCTACCTGGTGTCCCACGACACAATTATAGTTTTTATTTCTCTTCAAATCAAAAGATGGACATGCAGTTTCCATTTGAGTTTGTATGTTAGACACTTTGGTTCGCGTGGTAGGTGCATGACTTCGGTCGAATGCGCTCCCATTAGTTAGCAACGGTTCGCGCTTCTTTTTATAATGTGTCTTGATACAAATATTATTAAGTGGATTACGTTTTGAAAATAAGGGTGTAAGTTATTTATAATTTGAACTCTAAGGTTATCGACTCTCCTCTAGCATTCATTGAACCTTATTTAATAGATATGGATAGGTAATCATGACAACTCACATCACTTTACACTGTTAAGTGGAACTCTCAAAGTCAAAGCTAAGAACTGTGGCTTAGTATGCTGTTTCAGTGCGGATTGGTAGTCGGGTGAGCGGTCCAACTAAAAGCGAAATTTTGTCACTAGAGATCAACCAACTTTCGATAGCTCTAAAAGTTTCTTTACTCCCTCGATGGCTCATGGCTACTAGCCAAGCTTCCAGAAGTACAAGCTAGCGATTCAGAATATTTGAATACTTATTAGGATATCTTCAGGAAATTAAATAATGAAGTGCTGATGGCTTAATTTAAGAAATAACATAATTATGCAACTTTAAATAGGTATAGTACCATCGCCCGCCACGATACTTAGAATTTCAATCGTGTAATAATTTTTTTAACAGTGATTGTGTTCCAGTTAGAAAGGTGTGGATCTGGTTACATTTTTTAATAAGCAACCCTTCGGTGACTGAATTTAAAAGAGACTTACTAACAATTATTACTAACTGTACTGTTACTAACAATAACTAACAGGACTAACTATCACTTCCTGCCCCAGTCCACTAAACTAACAAACTAACCAACTAATGTCCTAACACCGTCTTCTAACCGGACTAACTTTCCTAGTCCCCAGTACAGTCTTGTTCTCCGTCAGTCACACAATACATGTCATGTAATGGGCGGCAGCGGAAGTGTGAATGCCCATTTGTTATTTTAATTATAAAAAAAAGTTATGCAACTTACCTAAGACTTAATAACAACATATTCATTATCCATATAAAAATAAGGAGCCAATGATGCAAGTATCATATTATTATGCGTCTCGAAAAAGGCTGAATAAAACCGAGCGAAAAGCAATCCTGGGAATTGTCATGAGCTAAGGGAAAGTGAACAAGAAAATAAGTAAAAAGTGTAACGTATATAAATTGAAGCCCCTTTACCAGAATGTGTGAGAACCGGCGGGGAGTAGCACCTTTTTTTCTAATAGTGTAACAATAAAATATATTACGTCGCTAGTAAATCGTATTCTGTTCAGTCCTACTATAAATTAGGATTTACACAATAAATTCACAAGAGATACTATTGGTATTCACTGTATGTCAGCGATTCGTTTACTCAAAAGGTTATTTATAAAATAGGCAAACTTTAATTTTAGGTACCAACAATTGAAGAAAAGTATTTTGAATGTGAAACGCGTCTTATTGGCATATTTGTAATTTCAATTTGGGCCTAGTCAGATATACATGCGGTATTCGTGGCCGCCGTGGGAAGCCTATCCGCGTGGTATAACAGTATTCTTTGTGCTGACCTAAGCTAATATCGCTACCGCTATTTGGTAGCGAGATTTGTTGATTGTCATCTACTAAATAATAGAAAGCATCTAATGCGTCTATTGTGTATGATGCGCAACTGTTGTCGTTTATTTATATGCATAATAAAATATATTTCGCGCTGTTTGGCGAAAAAAAAGCCTACTACGTATAGAATTTATCGCAACACTACGATATTCGGTGGTAGCGGATTCCGCGTTTGTCTGAACAGGCCTTTACACAACATTCTAAACCTGTTTACTCTGATGTGATTTAATTGTGTGTATAGACTTTCGCCTTAATTCGTTACAAACATTGTTAATTCAGTGGCAACAACAACATCAGAAGATAATTAAATACTTTGTTAAAGTTTACAACATTTATGTACTCGTATGTTTACAGTTCTTTGTAATTTTGAGATATACATAATGTACCTAGTCCGGCCATAAGTTCTGTTACAAATGAAAATGCATTTTTTTTCAAATTAAGTAATGTAATATTATGAAAATTAAAACCTACATATTTATTAGTCTCAGCAAAAAATAAAAAAATAAATTCTATTCGAAATGGTCTCCTTTGGCTTTTATACAGGCCTTTAATCTGTTTGGCTACGAACCTATGGATTTACGCACTGTTTCCAAGGGAAATTTCGCCACTGCTGGCTCCAAAGATTTTTTAAGAGACTCAATGTCGCTGTGTCATTTAGAGCAGGCCATGTCCTCTAAAACTGACCATAATTTGAAGTCTAAAGGGTTGAGGTCTGGGCTAGATGAGGGCCAGTCTTCAGCTCTTATAAAGTCCGGAACGTTGGTTTCAAGCCAGGCTTGGGTAGTTCGTGCCTTATGACCAGGCAGAGTCCTGCTGGAAAGTCCACGGTATATTTTTAAAAAGTGTATTGCTCAGAGGTTTCACAACATGATCCAAGACTGTATCTTGAGACACTTTGGCTGAAGTTTTCACCCCTTTTTCACAAAAATGTAGTTTTGTGACTCCTTGATAAGACACGCCCCACCAAACCATCACTGACGCAGGATGATGACCACGTTGTACCTTTCTTGTACCTTTCCGACCACTTGAGCAGCTTCTTTAGAACTGTGAGTGTACACTTTATCATTTTGCTTATTGTAGTGTTCTTCAATCGTGAAAATTGTTTCATCGGTAAAGAGGCTATTTCTGTGCGTTTCACCTGCGTATCGCGACAGAAGGCGTTTTGATAGATCCACTCTCTTTAATTGTAAAGATTGATTTAGGGCATGTCCTGTCCATGACGATAAGCACCGAGCTTCAGGTCTTGTTTTATAATACGTGAAAGAGTCCTAGCGGGAATCTTCATTTCTCGCGATAAGATTTTTTGCTTCATATTGGGGTTTCGACGAATTCTGGCTTTAACAGCATTAATAGCCTTTGTAGTTCTGTCAGCACGCGGCCGCCCCGATCTTTTCTGGTCTTCGACAGAGGAAATGTTGTTGTATCTGTTGATAGTACGATATACGAACATACGGCTGATACCAAGCTTTTGAAGGGTCTGGAATATGACCGACGGCTCCATACGCACTTTGTGCAAGGCGATCACTGCAATTCTATTTTCTTTAACACCCCATTCCATATTGTAATTTGATAAAATGAACAAGAAAAATATGTGAAATGGCGCAAAATTTAAAGAAGTTTTTAAAATAATATAGGTGTTACAAATAAAAAATAATTAAAAAGTTGAAAAAAAGAAATTATTTTATGTAACAGTATTTATGGCCAGACTAGTTATATTATGATGGCCCTGTAAGAGGGCTCTGTCGGCCTTTTCCGATTTTGATTACCGGCAATTTTTTTGTCAAATAAATTTTTATTCTGATTCTTTTCACCTCGTGATAAGAGTGCATTTATTGTAGGTACAACTCAATAAGCTCAGTTTTAAGTTTGAAAACGTGTAAAGGTGGAAAAATGTTCTACTTTAGGGCTGACATTAAATTGGCAACTCTTCTGGTGTCGCTTGTATTCAGAAGCGACGTTGGCCACATATCATCAGGTAACCTACCTGCGTTTTCTTCAGCCCTTCACGCTATAAAAAAGAATTTTAATATACTTACTTACTCCTCTGGCGCTGTGACCCAAAGTGAGTCTAGGCCTCCGACACGGGAGCACCTAGCTCGTTCCTGTGTGGTTTCTTGCCAATTATTAGCTTGAAGCTCCCGCAGGTCGGCTTCCACTCTTTTTTTTTTTTATTGATATAAGGCAGCAAACGAGCATGCAGCACCACCTTCCGCTGCCGCCCATGACAACTGTGACCGACTTAGAACAAGACTCATATATGGGGACTGGGATAGTTAGTCCGGTTAGGTGACGGTGTTAGAACATTAGTTGGTTAGTTTGTAAGTATCAGGACTGGGACAGGGACTGTTAGTGAATGTTAGTCCTGTTAGTTATTGTTAGTAATAGTCCAGTTGGTAAATGTTAGTAAGAGTCTCGTTATAATTCGGTCACAGATGTGTTGCTACCCTTGAGGACTGAGATGGTCGCCTCTAAAAAGTGTAGCACTCTATCTTTCCAGCGATAGTTGGGACGACCGACAGGACGCCTACCAGTCGGTTGTCCCAAATATGGTTTCTTCACACCACGATCTTCTCCCATACGCTCCACATGACCAAGCCAGCGGAGGCGGTGTGCCTTGATCTCAATTTAATATAACATTATTTTATTGTCACCAGAGCCAATACTCCAGCCCACGAGGCGCGCTGGAAGGTGGTTCAAGAGGAGGTAGCAGCCACCGGTACTTACCAGCTTACCACCACCGAGCTGGTCTTCGGCGCGAAGCTGGCCTGGCGGAACGCCAGCCGGTGCATTGGAAGAATACAGTGGTCAAAGCTGCAGGTATGGAAATATTTTAATATCGGAATGTTTGGTATTTGGTAACGGATTACATCTATAAGGTAACCCCTCATTAACAGGGACTACGCAAAGACAGTTTAAACTACAACGAAATTATCACAACAATCATTAATAAAATAATTATAATATGTTGTCATATTATAATATTTTATTAATGATTGCGATCCGAATTATTTTTTCTCATCTTTTAACCCGCACATATTTTATCATATTAAAAAATAAACGTGTCTCCGGTTCGAAGTCGAACCCACGTTATCCTAACAGTTAGAACCAAACAAATAAACTAAATCAAACCGTTTACATTAATACAATTTACATTCATTATGTGACGCCGCCGAAAACAAATAACGGACTATAACAAACTTAGGTTACCTTTATCGCGGCGTAATTATGTAAACAAGGGGTTTCCGTACGAACTATACACGCTCGTATAATTAAACTCGTTATAGATAAAGTTTGTGTTTAGTTTACGACCCCGTAGCCGTGGCGGTGGCACTGCTTGCGAGGCGGGGTCGCGGGTTCGATCCCCGGCCGGGGCAGATGTTTATGTGACAGATAAATGTATGTTCTCGAGTCGTGGGTGTTTGTGATGTGGGGTTTGTCCATGCTACCAACGACACAGGGAGTCCTAGTGCGGGGGTATGAGTGTGTTAGCGTTTTAAGACTAGTCGTGTTCTAGCTGGTAGCTTGAGCTTTATTTTCTTTATTCCTCTTCCTCTCCTAGCCAGCACCGAATAGGAATGGTGTTACTGATGTCTATGGGAGACGGTGTCCACTTACCGTCAGGTACCGTCTGCTCGTTGGTCGGCTATTAACGCTATTAATGAAAAATTAGAAGGCGTTGAGGTAATAAAGTAACAATACAAATTAATATACTTAATAAATTAGTAGTCTGAAGCTACATTAGTACTGAATATAGTACAATAACACAAAAACAATTTACTGAAAATTGCAGACTACTCCAATGAATAGCTTAATACTAGCGTACTACGTAATACTAGCTTTTTAGTTTTAAGGGCCGTTCAAGTATTACGTAAGCAGATTTTTTGCAATTTTTAACCCCCCCGTCCCCCTCGTCAGCAAAAGTAAGCAAATTACTTACCCCTCCCCCCCATGCTTACGTAAACATTGATACTTGCATTCAAATTACCCCTTACATCAGAATCGGGACGTAGACACGCAACGTAAGTTTCTTAGCGAGCGACACACGTCCATCCAATACTGCGCCTCAGCGATTACTGAAAGTCTGAAAACATTGTAACTTTGAAAGGAATCGAGATTAAGTAGTAACGATGAAACAAAGTTAATAAAAAACATTTTGGAAATATACTAACATTGATAGTAGGTACCCATAAAGTTATTGCAGCCGCAATTATTTCCTCCGAAATGTATAGTTAGAGGATTTTTTTGAAGATGCTATTTAAGGTATATAACAGAACTGTATTATCGAGTTAAAAGAAACAAATAAAAATATATACAATATTTACTAAATTCCAGTCCATAATTAATTATCCACTTAGCAAGACAAAAACAAACAACAAAAAAAACCAAATAATTGTAGGTAATGAAATTAAACCGATAACCCGTTTCGCTAAACAGTACACGTATTAGATATTAAGTACCTATGTCCTTTTTACGGGTAACATGAAAAAAATACTACAGTAAGACAAAAATATCAGTTCAATAGCTCCTTAGTTCATTGCAGTGAACGAGACATTAATATTATCACTCTTCATGTTTTTCAACTTATACAAGTCCCAAATCCCTGTAAAGAATAGGGATATTATTATCCTTTACCATTTAGCGGCTTTACGGCTAAAGAACGTTAGACATTAAGCGATGATGGAGCAAATTGTTACTAAATCCTTTCTTTAATCAAAAATATCTACGACAGGCTGAACCTGTTGTGGCAGACTGAGTAATCTAGTTATAAAACTGAGTTACAAAGTGTACCAAAGTTTCGTTCTCTCGGGACATTTTATCGACAAAAGTAAATGCTGAAAAAACATTTAATTTACTAGTTTTTCCTCTGTTTTGTTGGCCGTAGGGATAAACAAAAATGATATATTAGGTATTACAAACGATAAAACTGTACTAAAAATGTTTCTCTTACAAAAATGTTTTTCTTTTACTAACTACTTACTACTACTTACTACTTATAAGCGTGTTATGATGTCTGCAGGAGGTGAGCTTTGTTTTGCCATTTTATATCACTTAAACTGACTTACTTCGGTGATTTTCGCGCGCTTCTTACAACATTATGAACAACTCGTAAGTTATTCGGGGTGCCTAACAATAGTCGTTTTCCTTCAATGTTCGGATCGGAAAATGTTATTACCTAATAATAATTATTTAACAGCATTTGTGCTATTAGATTATGGTTCTTTAAACCCGCTAATCTCTGGAACTTATCTCAGTGTGGTGGAGAATGCTTTAGGCCCCCTTGGTTATGAGGAGAGTAGTGGCCTATTAATGGGTTGAAGCCACCCTGTGGAACAGCCAGTGGAATTTGAAAAAAATATGTTTGCGATAACATTCATAGTAAAAGGAAAAAAATTTAGTTGACCTTAAATATTGATTAAATAGTAATTTAATTAGTTACCAAAATTATCCTCTCAACTGATAAAATGAGGCAGACATGACATTTTTATCGTGCCTGAAATAAATAAATAATAATCAGCATTTTTCGGATGAGTGTACTTATCGGCAAAGTTTTACCAACGCGAAGCGACATCGGGTCTAATCTTAAATAGTTTTATAATAAATAAACTTTATACAACAATTTAAAGTTGCTGAACTAATTTACAGAATGGCAAGTCTGTAATCCTACCAACTAAACTGTGTCAGTCATGGTACAAGAACTATATGAGAACAATCCCATTTGTTCGCTCACCGCCCTTCCGTGCCGTAGGGCGGCAAAAACATGAATTAGATAAAGCGATTGCTGAACAGAAAAGTGGATAAACAGATAAATAGAAAGGAGATAAACGTTTTTTGGTTAAAATTAAAATGGTAACATGGTAAATTAATTTATCAGGGGCCCAAGTATAATGGATTTGTTCATTTGACACAAATGGTATACAAAATGGGTCAAACTATTCAAACAAGACGCAATTGAAGTTTTATTAATTACTAATTAATAATAAGATTAAATTTGTTAAAAAAAAAATTGAAAAAGGAAAATATTTTTTATGTGCTTATTTGCTATACATAATTATACAATTTGTTATTATACCTTTTAATTTTTCGTTTTTCCCTTTTCTCAATAATGTCGTAATATGCGAGTCGACACTTCGACAGTGAATGACTGCCATACTATTTTTCGTTACCTTGCAATATTATTCTTTCCTATTTTTCGTACCTGTGAGCGATGTCTGTGTGAGTTGCTCAAGCACGCTGTATTATGAAGTATCAACTTCTGTGCTCAGTGTTTTGTGGTAAAAGCTTTTGATAATATAATGATGAAAGTTCTCAGATTTTCTTACACAACATATACTTCTAATAGAAAATATACAAAATGGTGAAAGTTTTTGGGTAGATATTTTATTTTTCTCTTAAAACGTAAATTACTTCGTAACGATATTCGAAACGAACTTGCGTCAATGAGGATAATCTTACTTCTAAAAAAAATACATTAGCTTCACGCAATTAAGTCTTACAGTAATTACAGAAATACCCTTCTGCAGGAGTTTACTTGGCTGTATAACTACATCTCTGGTATAACTAAACTAACTTAACTACACAACATACGACCAATACTTCACTAAACGTCATTATGAGTATTTTTTCGAGTATATATTATCTATTCTATTAATGAATAAGTAATAACTAGAATAAAACTGTTTTAAATGACTGATGTTTGTTGTTGAAAGATATTTGAGAATTGCTTAATAATATAGGGTGTATTTATAGACGTAACAGATTTAAAAACAATGATTATAAGACTTTTTGTCGGTTTTTGTCTGTGCGTTTACTCCCGCTAATTTCAGAAAGAACGTAATTAAACGATTTGGAAGCAGTTTTCATTGATGCATTTACATTTAGTGTTTGTTTTATTTTAATCAGTTTACAAATAAAAAGATATTATGTCGAATTAAAGTTTCCCTTATACATATTTCTCGAGTGAGCGTAGGTACTAACATAATAAACCTTTCCCGAAGGCTACTACTTAGTAACAAGTAAAACATTTATATGAAAGTTTTAACCATTGACCGGCCAAACCGTACACCGAATATTTAATTTTCGGTGGAAACATTTCTGGCACAACTGACGAGTTTTGTTTCGTTATAATATTATGTTATGCTGTACCATATGACATGGTTTGTCAAGGTATTTTAGTTTACTTTGGATCATAATGTGAGTGTCGTCAAAGTGTAATAAGTCGGCCAAACTACTTTAAATAGCAACAGATCCTAAATGTTTATTCGAAAGGAAACTGAGCAAGAGAAACCTTCCACAACAAACATACTTACATACATACATAGGCTGCTAAAGATATTACCTTCCTCTGCGTAGTGCAGGGTAAAAAAAGAAGAAAAAGTTTAATTAAGTTACAACATATTTATATATTAATATTTTAATAGTCAAAACTGTGGTTCTCAAAAGCTCAAGTTCAATACGCTTAAATATGACTGAGTTACCGCCGAGGTGATAATTACGTAGTTAGAAATAGATTATTTGAAAAAGAAGCAAGAAATACCTGTCATTTATTTTAGATTTTGATCAAAAGAAATTGGTTCTTAATGTCTTGAAATTAAAGATTATGATGAAACATCGGTTAGCTCATTTGAACAGTGATTTGCGTACTTTTATAGATTTGCTCTAAATACGTGATTTGGTTTAAGCGTGTTTATTGAACCAAAGTCATGTGACCGTGGTCACCAAGTACCACGTGATTGGAATATACGTCACAAAGCGTCATTATGAGTCTGTATTGGTCGGATTCGGTTTTTAGGGTTCAATATCCAAAGGGTACCAAAGAATGTAATCCAAAGGATACCAAACCAATTACTAAAACTTCGGTATCTGTTTCAGTTCATCTGTAACAGGGCTTTTATCTCCTGAACCGTAATAAGTCAAAATTTGAAAATTTCACAGAGAGTGTATTACTATGGCCGATGTAGTGAAATATGTTAAAAAAAGTCTCTTACATAGCGTTTCCTTTGCTGAGTCTTCTTTATGAGATTTGTTTTGTAAGCAGAGCATGCAGCAAGGTGATTGTAGATACAACACATACCTAGTTTCATATAATTATAGATTTTAGATGATGTACAAAATGAACACAAATGTTTACCTAATTTAAACACAATGAAATTGTGTCGTGGGACACCAGGTAGGAACGAAGTTCCTTCGGCTACTGTCGCGCCTGCGCACGTCTAATTTAACGGTTTTATTCCACGCACTTTTTTCCACGCCTTTTTTCCACGCTTACGGTTTTACTATCACATATTTTTCAGTTCGGTCGCGCAGCAAAATCCCTATCCCCTCCAAGCCTGCCGTAAGGAACTTCGTTCCAATAAAGATTTGTCTTAATTTTTTGAGTATCACTAAATATATGATATGGTAGAAATTAAAATTTAATATTTCGAGTGGGGTATCATTGAATAGATATTTAAAGTTCATCTTTTAGGCTTGACTTATTTTTTTTTGTGGAATCTATAACGATTAAACGTTGGATAGCAACTGTTCTCACTCAAATTTCAATCTCATTCAAATTCAAATGCTATGCACCAAGTGTGTGTCGTTCGTTGTAGCAAGACGCGCTGTTTGCACTTATCTCGATTTAAATTGTTTAAAGTGGTAATTTGTGCAGTGATTGAAATGAAAGTTATACTCTCATGTCTGGTAAAGAAAGCTCTTTAAAGTTACAGAATTGCATTTAGTGAATATCTTCGAATTTTGTCACAATCCAAGGATTATTATTAAAAACATTTTGTGATTTTGCGGGTGCGACCACTTCTAATATGAAATAATTTCTATTATACCCACTTGGATTAAATAACAACAGACTTTAGCAGATAGTGTCTCACTATTTTAACAATAGAAGAAGTTCCACAGTGGCCTGGACGTAAACTTTTGCTTGCAGTGATCGCAAGGACCCAAGTTCAAATCTCACCGCAGGCATTATTTTTTCGAAACAAATTTTTCTTTTTAATAATTTTTGATGAAATACATCTTAAATAAAATAAGCTAAGACTGTTCTGCAGAAAAAAAAGTTTTTTTTTTTAGCAAAATTTTTTTTTTTTTTTTTAAGATTTTGTTTACTCACTGTTACCTAAGCCTTATTAATATGTCATCAAGATCCACTACCTTGGGTTGCTGCAATAATAAAGGAGATAGAGGAGAATGTGTGTGCTGTTCATTATGTAGTACAACTCTTCATAAAGAATGCTTAATATCGTCCAACTATCAGGACTTAAACTTTACTACTGACTGGAAGTGTCCTGAGTGTAAGATGATAAAAACTAAAACCAACAACAGTGACAACACACCAGTACGCCACGTCCATAACGCATTAGGCGATAATAATGTCACGAAAAGAAATACTAAAAGAATGGCACTTTCATCGCCTCCTGATAATAGCCCTCCCCAAACAACATCATGTATAACGCGGGACGAGATACAAAACATTATCAAGGACGTTATCCACGATGAATTACGCCAAATTACTACTACCATAAAAAACTCTATTACCAACGTATTGAGCACTGAATTGAAGGAAATTAATTCCGAAATTAAAGAGATGAAGGAGTCACTGAACTTTATGAATAGTCAATATGAGGATTTCTTAAAGGAACATGAATCTAACAAGGAACAAATCTTTGAGCTCCAGCAAAAAAACAATAACATGCAGCGCACTATTGATGAGCTTGGTTTACAGATAAATTCTTTAGAACAAAGGGCTCGGGCTAATAACCTAGAGATTCAATGCGTGCCGGAAAACAGTGGGGAAAATCTAATATCCATAATTTTGCGATTAAGTGAAGTCGTAGGAGCAAAAATTGTGAAGGAAAACATTAATAACTGTACACGTGTGGCAAAATCTAACCCCAATACGAAAAGACCGCGTAATATAGTGGTCCAATTTACCTCTCAAAATATACGCGACACGTTTTTGGCCTCCGCTATAAAGTTTAATAAGCACAATCAACAGGACAAATTAAACACGACACATATCGGATTTTCCGGCGAAAAGAAGCCAATCTTCGTATCAGAGCATTTATCTCCTGTTAACAAAGCTCTACACGCTGCTGCTAGGGTTAAAGCAAAAGAGCTCGGATATAAGTATGTCTGGGTACGAAATGGAAAGATTTTCATGCGCAGGGATGACTTGTCAGATTTCAAATTTATAAGGGACTCTAGTGCTCTAGAAAAAATAAGTTCTTAACTATTGTAAAGTGCATGTGTTAGTGTATATAATGGCAAAATTCTCATCCTTAAATATATACTACCAGAACGTGCGTGGTCTGAGAACAAAGACCCACGAAACCTACTGTAATACGTCATTATGTAACTTTGATTTAATTTTCTTTTGCGAAACTTGGTTGAATGATAGTGTTCTAAGTTCTGAATTGTTTAATAATAAGTATAAAGTCTACCGGAGAGATAGAAAATATTCCAAATTCTGTACAAAATCGGACGTCGGTGGGGTATTGGTAGCAGTTGATAGAAAAATTGTATCACGGCGGATGATAGATTGGGAAAGTGAATATGAAGATTTGTGGTTAGTGATTGATATCCCTTTTAACGACGATATTCGTCAAATAGCGTTTTGTGCCGTCTACCTGCCCCCACCAGTGGACAAACGGATGTTGGATTCATTTTTGTCAAATTGTAATAGAGTATCAGAGCTACATAACATGAGTACATGTATTATTGGCGACTTTAATATTAGTTGTATAAACTGGTGTGCTGCAAGTAGTTTAGAAAACAACTGTAAAAATAGTATAGCTCAAATGTTACTAGATTTCTTACGTGTAAATAATCTCTCACAGTGTAATTTTATAGTAAATAAATTAAATAAAGTTCTTGATCTAGTATTAACAGACATACCCTCTATCCGAGTCACTGAGGCTGTCGATCATCTTTGTAAAATTGATCTATTGCATCCCCCGCTATTGTTCTCAATTTTTTCCAGCATGGAAACTAAATTAAAGCCAAACAATTCAAATGGCCGGTTTAATTTTGCTAAGGCGGATTACGTCTTGATTAATAATTATTTTTGCAGAGACTGGAATGCTGAATTTGCTGATTCAATAAACAATAATGATATAGATGGTATGGTATCAAAATTTTACGAGATAGTCCAAACCGCCATATCTAAATTTGTTCCCATTTCATTGCCCAAAAATAATACTCATCCACCGTGGATCAATGGCGCCGTGCGCAGACGTTTGCGCGAAAAACATAGACTTCATAAAAGATATGAAAAATACAAAAACCCTATGGATGGCATTTCTTTAAACATAATTAGTGAACGATGCAAGAGAGTAGTTCAAAATAGTTATAATAATTATGTCAACTATACTGAAAAAACTATCACTAAGAATCCGAAGCATTTTTGGTCATTTGTGAAAACTAGGCGTAAAAATAAGAGTACCTATCCCGCAGTTATGAGTGACAGTAATACATCAGCATCCGAAGGACCGGATATTTGTAATATGTTTGGAAATCACTTTGCTTCTGTCTACAGCATAAATACTACATCACTTCTTGACCAAAATTACGTTACTAAATTTCTTTCTCACGCATTAGATTACAGCGACAACTTCTCACACCTATCATTGGCTCATGACGAAATATTAAAAAAGCTTAAAAGTCTTGATATAAATAAAGGCAAGGGACCAGATGAAATTCCACCTAGTTTTATCGTCGCCTGCGCGGAAAGTTTATCTAAACCTTTACATATGATCTTCAATGAGTCGCTAAAAAAGGGATATTTTCCTTCTACATGGAAATGCGCTAAGATTGTCCCAATTTATAAATCAGGAGATGAATGTTTAGTGGATAATTACAGACCAATATCTATTTTGTCCGCCTTAGCTAAGATATTTGAATCATTATTTTATCCTTACATTTTAAATCATTTTAAAAAATATCTTATCGATCACCAACATGGATTTGTGAAGGGCAGGTCTACTACTTCAAATATGGCAATATTTACAGAATTTTTGACGGAGGCAATAGATTCTCACCTTCAAGTTGATGCAATATACACTGATTTCTCAAAGGCATTTGATCGGGTCCCACACAATGTTCTAGTGCAAAAGCTTCGGATGTATGGTTTTAATGGCTCCGTATTACAATGGCTGCATTCGTATTTAAAAGAGCGTTATTTTTATGTTGTCATTAATGGTTTCAAGTCACACCTGCTTTCAGTCACCTCTGGTGTCCCGCAGGGATCTCATCTAGGTCCCTTGCTGTTCAATATATTCATCAATGACGTATCTATCTGTTTTGAACACTCAACACCTTATCTTTATGCCGATGACTTAAAATTCACTCGTATTGTAAAGTCTGCTAGAGACCAAGAGATGTTACAGAGTGATTTAAATAGATTAATCAGTTGGTGTCACGCTAATAGTGTTAACTTGAATACCTCTAAATGTGTACATATTAAATTTACACGTAAGTTGCGCGTTACCCCTACTTCATACTTTGTTAACGGTATAAAATTACATGAATTATATAAAATAAAAGACTTAGGAATTACGCTAGACAGTAAGTTGACGTTCTCAGATCATATGGATAGTGTTGTATGCAAGGCAACAAAAATGCTAGGTTTTGTTATTAGAAATGCTAAGATTTTCAATAATCCCAAAACTAAGATTCTACTTTATAATTCATTAGTTCGCAGTCTATTAGAATTTAACTCGGTGGTATGGCGCCCCCACTACGCTTCGCACATTCTCAGAATGGAACGAGTACAAAAAAGATTTTTATGGCATTAGACTTTTTCCGTCGGCAAATCGAAAAAAATTACATCCTATAACGACCGTTTAACTCTCTTTAATATGCATACGCTAGAGAATCGACGCGAGCAATTAGATTTAACTTTTTTGTACAAACTCCTAAGGAATCAAATAGACTGTCCTGACTTGTTAAGCAAATTCAGTTATAATGTACCCCGAAAAAATTGTAGAAGGAATATTACACCTCTTCGAGTCCCAATCCGTAAAACAGTGCTTGGCGCCAATTCCGTAGTTCCTCGTCTTTGCAAAGTATTAAATGGATGCCATGGGTCATTTGATATAAATAAAATGTCGCTTCCTGTATTCAAAAGAAGTATCACTTTAGGCCAGCACAAACATAACCATATTTGCACAATTTAAATCTTTTCTGTGTTTGTTACTTATATTAATTAATGCATGCTGTGTTTGCCTTAAAGGGTTCAACACTTAGTTTTTAGGATTAGTTATAAGTTTAAATTTGTATGGTAAAGTGTTGTAACCGCTGGCAGACCTAAATAAATAAATAAATAAAATAAAAAATTGTCATTAGTTACGTATTCTTTACTATTTTAAATTTTAAACTTATGACTCGTAACCATTTACATGCCATAACGAACCAAACGCGTAGTACATTTTAATCAAAAAATCTTCATATTTATACCGCAATTTAATTTTATAAACCAACTACACCCGTAATAAATCAAACTTATAACATACATAAACATTACAACTTACATCTTTTTAACACGCGTTTTTATTATCGCTACAGTGTTTACCTAGTATATAAAAAATACTTAAGAATGGAGTTTCTATAGCCCTATTAAATGTTATGTTTCAAACTCGGTATAAATTGTAACAGATGTTTTTGTGGCTCGCGTCCGTTTTAAGGAACAACGGCGTATTTTAAGTCCCATAAGGTCCATGGTTATGTACGTAACTCAGTATTCAGGTGTTGCAGACTATGTAATAACCTTCAGATAAATTATAAGGATCCTGTTTAACAACTTGGTACTTTTTCTTTATAAACCTGTATGTATGTAACGAAATCTTTTAGTTTAATATTAACCAATATCGAGAAGACTGATTAACTTGGACTTTCTATTGCTGTTACGGAAATTATAATTAAAAAATAGCAAACCATACATATATACACACACATATACATATATACATACATGAGTTTGCTATTTTTTACTTTTACTTATTTAACTATTACTTTAATTTAACTATTACTTATTTTATTATTGTAACTTAATCCAAAATTTTTGTCTTATGGCTTTGAGAACTTAACAACATTTGAGGCCGCGTTGGGACCACCTAGAATACTGATTTCAATCCCATTCTGGCAGACAAAGGTGTAGTAAACAAGCGACAGCAGTCAGCCCCTGCTTGGTGGTAGGGTTGAAGTCTGTCGGGGCTAGCTACCTTCTACTTGCTGAAGTCAGCTGCCAAACGGCTGGGGCTTTAGAGCCAGTATTGTTTTTCTCTCCCTTTCTTCGGTGATGCCTTTCGGCCGCTAAAAAAATTACTCGTAAAACTTGGCGTTAGTTGCGGCGATCGTAATCGTATAAGGTAAAAAACACGACATACTCGTATATGTACGTGCTCAGTAGCTGACGTGTTAAAGGTGATTGGACTGTGCATTCTAAATTACATTGTGCAGAAACTATACTGAAAGTAAATAATTATTTGCCGTATTAGTCTCGTTACTGTGTGTGCCTAAAGCTTACAATAAACTTACTATTTGACTATAGTTGCTATTGTACTCGAAGCTAAACAACTGAACTACCAAAGTTAAACCGTTGTTCGCGGCTGTGAAATAAATGTTGTTACAAGGTACTTACAGCTGAGTTTCAAAGTTAAACAAACAACTCACTTGTTCTATAGAAATGTCTTTGAGACTGAAGAATTGTTAATTTTCATGAGGATAAACAATTTGTTAGCATATATGTACATAATATGTATACTTACCTACTTCTATTATTCATTTAAGAGTAATTTTGCGCGCATGAAGGAGTGTGAAATTTGATAAACTTAAAGCTTATTGCATTGCTTATTGATTGCAGAAAACTAAAATTTATATGAAATACCCATTATTACAATGTGTTATTATTACACTCAACTTTTTAACTCCCGCACTAGGTTTCCGTGTCGCGGATGGCATAGACAACAAAAATAACGCGTCACTAACACCCATGAACCGAAAACAAATATTTCTGTTATATCTTTTATATCTGTTATATAAATTTTCCTAGTTGGAGGCTTTTAAATGTAAATAGGTACATAATCATGTTAGTAACGTAACATACTGACTGTCAAACGCACAGTCAGAAACAGGAAAGGAGGCATGAAACTTTGCAGGGCTTCTTAGAATAGTATGGAGGAGTACAAAGAAAGGGTTTTTGAAAATGTATCCCCTAAATAGGTTTAATAGGGGATGTTGGATGGGTGATCGCTAGTGGCAAAAATTTCTTGGGCGCTTCCGTGCTTCGGAGGGCAAGTAAAGCCGTCAGTCCCGGTTGTTATCATTTGATGGCAGTCGTTAAGCTAAGTCGTATGCCTTGGCGCTGCATAAAAACTTCCGACACTTGGGTTGTCCACTAACACCTCCACCAATTCACACTGGAGCAGCGTGGTGGAGTATGCTCTAGGCCTTCTCAGGTATGAGGAGAGACCCGTGCTCATAAGTACGCCATTAATGAGTTGAAGCCAAGTCCTTTAAATAAAAATCCCGATTTATATTAACCCGAATCAATGCGTCAAATCAAACCGCGGAATTGCCGTGAAAAGGGCTAGATAAATCTCAATATTTTTCTAATTACCGACGCTTGATCGAAGCGCGTCGTAACGACATTACGAGTAATTTATTCGTGCTCCCATTTAGTTTCCTTTCGAGGATGAAGGGGACTTAAACCGGCATTAGTGAGACCAGGTTTAAGTCCGTCTGATGTTCGCGACTAAATTTAGTAATTACTGCGCTTAAACAAATCTCTCGGTTCAGACTGAGCCGCGTTATTTTAGTTGATTCAAATATTCGTAGACGTCTTTGAATTTTAATATTCATTTCGAACTAAATAAAGCGGTTATCATACTATGGTTAAGTCCGTCAGATGTTCGCGACTAAATTTAGTAATTACTCCGCTTAAACTATTCTCTCGGTTCAGACTGAGCTGCGTCATTTTCTTTCATTCAAATATTTTTAACTGTCTGAGTTTTTTATTCGTAGTAAATAAAGCGGTTATCATAAGTTTTTAAGGTACAAACGAACATGCAGCATTACCCCTTCCACTACCGCCCATAACATTTGTGACCGACTTAGAACAAGACTCAAATGGGGACTAGTTTTTATTTTTTATTTTAATTTCAAAGTAAGGGATTTTTTTTTTATCGCATACAGGTGTTCGACTGTCGTCAAGTGACCACCACCAGCGGCATGTTTGAAGCTCTGTGCAATCACATCAAATACAGCACCAACAAAGGAAACATCAGGTATTAACATACTTTATTTGAAACTCTTTTTTTTGGTTTAAGGGCTCCATCCATCTTTTGTCTATGGTAACTTCTCCTGCTCAGGGTGCATCCTCCTGGAGTATGAAGTCCGCCAATCCACACTTGGCCAGTGGACTATGGCCTGTACCTCTCACATTGTGGGAGGAGATCCGTACCCAGCAGTGGGACAGTTATGGGTAGCGTTGTATGAAGTAAAAAAAGGTTTTAGCAAAATAATCTGTATATACCATCGAGATATAAGTACTAACGTACAGTACTTATATCTCGATGGTATATACCTATATCATACGTGTAATAAAACTCTATGCTATGTCTGTACATGGAAGATATCTGAGAAAAATATTTTTTGCACAAAAGATGCCATAAAAATACTTTGAGGAAAAAATTATACTTAATGGAAATAAAAAAAAAGTTTTACGAAAAGAAACAAGAGTGACGATAATAATATCAGTTAAAAAACATTTCAGTGCCAAGTTACTTCTCTATGAAATGTAAATCTTGTTAGATAATACCACTTAAACGTTACCTAATGCTTAAATTTCACTGCACTTATTTAGATCATTATAGCTGAAGATCATTGACAAGACCCGTAGATAATTCGTTGTACAATCCTCTCAACCATAATTTTAGTTCAAGGATTATCTTGAGTGCTTTTGGAATAGTGCATCTGAATATTCATTATTAGGTAAATAGATTAAAGCACTCTGCCCATAGAGGTATGAGAGAAAGCGTTGCAAATTTATTGCGTATGAAATACTTATATTAATCAGGTATTTGTTTTATTCGAAATGATTCACACTACTGTATGTAGAAGTATTTTAATTGACATTGATAAGCCGAATAATTAATTTTATTAATGATTCCCACTGGAAATTCGACCGTAATTCATCAAAGGATTACTTCACATTGATACTAATTAATTTTCTAATAATTATGTATTATTATCATCATCACCACAACCCATAACTGTCCCACTGCTGGGCACGGGTCTCTCACAACGTGAGGGATACAGGCACCACACTGGCCAAGTGCGGATTGGCAGACTTTACACACCTTTGGGAACACTGATAGTGATACCTAACTCTAAGGTGAGCAGGTTTCCTCGCCTATTTTCCTTATTGCCGAAGGAATGCGATTGGGAAGGACTGGAATAACTAGCCTGCGTCGGTGTTTCCGTTCGATTATAATGTTGGTCTCTTCATTCAAAAGTGAATAGGTTTTTTCTAAGGTAGCGCACTTTACCATCTAAGGCTACTTTATATACCACTTTCCATCAGGTGGGATCGTAGTCAAGCGCTGACTATAAAAGCGAAATCGTATTGTACCTACGTAGATGTGAATTCCAGTAGCAATTTTATTATTCAAATGAAATTTTTGTGTAGTTTTGTGATGAAAAACCTTATATGATATTTACGAGCGAAATGTTTTCACAGGTCCGCAATAACGCTGTTCCCACAACGCACGGATGGACAGCACGACTACAGGATATGGAATAGCCAGCTCATCAGCTATGCTGGTTACAAACAACCCGATGGAACTATTCTGGGAGACCCTATGCATTGTGAATTTACTGAGGTAAAAATTAATGCTTTATTTTAGCAGCGATTTTAACAAACCGTAATGGACCTTAATGTCACTGCGTAAAGTTCAGTAGCAATGAGGTCGAAACTTGTTTCTGAAAAGCTATTTTCATTCGGTAGCCATTAGCGAAGTCGATTAGTTCTCGTGAGCAACAGTTCTTCCGTAAACTGTCTGCACATCGCTTTTATATCTATTTGCTGAATAATAGTAAAAACAAAGTTGTTTCGTCTGTTTCGAACTTCTTTTATTTACGCAATATATTTTGACCACGGAGTTCGTGATTTTGACGCAGCTTGCACATGATTCCAGAGAACATTATATTCAAAGACAATGCTTAGAGAAATTTAAATATAATAAAAATAAATATATGTATAGGTATTATAGAAAAATAATAAATCCCAAACACTTTGTTGATTATTACTATTTTGTTTATCAAAATTAAATATTTAGAAGCTACGGAAGCTATACCATTACATATTAACTTATTTATTTAGATTAAAAATGAGCATTTAAATTTTGTTAAAAATAAAACTGACGCGACAGTCACATAGTTAGGACGTCTGTAGGATATCGACATAAAAATTCGGTGGGTAACAAAAACTGCAAGTTTACCTTCATTTTATGCATTGACATCTTTGATTATACAGGGTGTCCCGTAAGTAGTGGACAACGGGTTGTGGGGGGTAGTGGGACTTATTATCTACCAAAAATACTAAAATTTATAGTCCTAGGCCTTGTAGTTCTTGAGTTATGCTTTTTTTTCACAATGTGAACCCACGTAAGCTAAATATTAAATTTTACCATATCTGTTTTTTTATTTTGTTGTTATTTTTTGTTCAAGGTAGTTAAGAATACATAAGTCTTCCTAATTACAATGATACTCAAGCATAATTAACAACAAGAAAATTAGACAAAAAAATAGGTACAAATTTTACGTTTAAAAGTTTACGAACTGAAGTTTGAACAAAGCCTGTGTAAAAAAAATGTGTGATAACCCTGTGAAACTTTATTTTAAAAACATCTACAACTCATACAAATTACAATAAAATTAAAATTTGTAAAAAGAGCATAGTTAACTCAAGAACTACTAGGCCTAGGACTATAAATTTTAGTATTTTTGTTAGATAATAAGTCACACTACCCCCCATAACCCGTTGGTCCACTACTTACGGGACACCCTGTATATAATCAAAGATTGACATATTAATATTTATGTCAATGATTTTATGCATAACCGTTGCAGGGAAAACATTTTTTGTAGCTATCAATCCTTCAAATTGTACAAAATATCGGTGCCCGCCATGCAGATAAATCAATCGGTATTGACGTATCTGACTGCGTGTGCACCTGTTGTTGGCTCAGCCGGTTTGCGGAACCATTTCTTTGTTCAGTGGTTTCCATTTTAGATGTAAGAAAAAAGGCTTTTTTTAATCGTGAATTTCATGGCAATGAAATGAATACGATGTTGTAACTAGGTATATGAATTATACTAACGATACAAAATATTTGAATTTGAAGAATTCTCTCTTCTCTCTTCTTTCTTGACCTGTGCCGCATCTCTGATGTCTTTAGTGTAACTGATATCTATAGGTGTCGCGATGGTGATTACATTTCAATTTCAACAGTGACTTGTCTGCTGGTTTCCCCGCTAGTTTCATAAAAAAAACATAAGTATTATGAAGCAGTTTCATAGTTCGTTTGCTGTATGCTTACAGCTATTTTACGGTAGTAAACAAGCTTGCAGGACCACCTTCCGCTGCCGCCCGTGACAACTGTGACCGACACAGAATAAGACTCAAATGGGGACTATGATAGTTAGTCCGGTTAGAGACGATGTTAGAACATTAGTTGGTTAGTTTGTTAGTTAGTTTACGTGGGTTATATTTTGAATGTATTTCCAGCTATGCCTTAAACTGGGCTGGAAGCCTCCCCGCACGGCATGGGACATTCTTCCTCTAGTACTATCCGCCAACGGGAAAGACCCTGACTACTTCGAGATTCCCCGGGAACTGATTATGGAGATCGAAATGACCCATCCCACGTAAGTACTACTTAATTCTCTTAATTCCCAAATTAATGTGCTTTTATTAGATTTTACCTAAGTATTGTATTTTGATTAAACGAATGATCAGTATTTAATATTGTTGCAGAATAACATGTATAAATTGGTATGGAGGTTCTGTCAAGTAATTAATGTCTTGGTTGCTTCTGCGACGCTATCTAATAGATTTGAAAACAAAACCTTATTTTCCAAAAAACATTATATTCATTACAAACTCTACGAAGTAGATTAAACTTATCAGGATTTACCTTAAAATAGTGTATAATCACATTTTAATGGCGAATCTCATGAGAGACGTACATACTAAAGCAGTTATGTCCATGTAAATTTAAATAACAAGCTTTATAAGTATTTACATAAGAAAATCGTTATATTTTGCATGACAGCGAGTAAGTTATTTGTATGTTATTGTATATTTTTAAATTACTCTAATAAGCAGTGATAGCGATAGTCTGAATACTTTATCTTACATAAATCACTCGAAACCTACAAGCACCTCTAGTTAATAATTAATCGAATTAATTAATCATTATTCAAAGTTATCGTCGTAAACTGTCTTTAATATCTTATGAGTCTTTGATCTTTCATTTGGGTAAGCAGTCTAAAAAATAAACCTATTTTGCTAAAATTTACGATTTAGGAGGCTGTCACGTCATCGACAACGAAGTTAAAAATTACCTAATATTGCTTCGGTGACTGAAATTGTTGAAGTGACTGTTCAGAATTCTCAAAAATATTCTTAAATGTGTGTAAAGCCTGCAAACCTACTAGTTACTACTTCTACAGCAGGCACTATAGTGCAGTATACAAATGTGATGATGAAGATTATGATGATAAATCAAAACAACCTGAATCAATTTAAAAGTCAATAAAATCAATTACAGATCCGTGTACACGATTCTTCACATTAAATCTGTATTCACATTCATCTTTCAACAATTTTAAATTCATCGCGAATCACGTCATATTTCACAATATTATTGCAATATGACATCGCAGATTTATGCCGGCATAAAACACGATAATGCATTATACTTTGTGAGGTAAAGCTTGCAAACAGGCGGCGTGCCATTGTATCGTAAAAGTGCCGTCCGCTGATCTCCAATCTGTGTTTATAGTCCATAAATAGGCCTCAGTCCGAACTCTATTCAATAACGTAACGCCATTGATATTGCTAACCGCCGTTAAGACGCCGTTAAGAACCTCGATAACTGTTGATTATGTTCTACGTAATGGAGAAGTAAATTGCTTGTAATAATGTATAAATTGTTATTTGATAAAAAAACACCGGGCAAGTGCGAGCAGGACTCGCGCACCGAGGGTTCCGTACTAAGTAGTAGATATGTAATTATCTCGTTCCGTTTGTAATGGTTTTTTTATTCAATATACATAGGTAACAATAAATTACCAATTAGGTTATCACTTTTTGCCTTTTATGATTCTAGGTGAAGTGCCCTATAGGTTTTGATTACTTTTCGAGCGTCAAAATATCCGGCAAAAAGGTCCGCATCTATTGATGTTTTACTTATAAGTTTTAAAAATGATGCGATTGAAGCATTTATTTTATTTATCTAAGGCACTATGTAGTCGGTACATACATAAGCAACTACAGATTTATTATCCACCTATAATACAGAATTTTCATGCTTGATTCCACAATGGAATCATCCTTAATCGTAAATTGAAATTCGTGTGTGTCATTAATACCTACGCAAGAGATTAGTATACCCACTCTCATTTGTAGTTTATTAACAAAGACAGTTATTTTATCAGAACAAAGGCATTAATCCAAATGAATCCTGAAATAGAATGACAGCTTCATTTGCGCGTTTTAAGTTAAGCATTGCGATACAAGCAGTCTTTATTTGATTTATGTAACGGGTTACACGTGATTGTAACGTAATAAGAACTTAATTTATAATTTATGGTGTATTCACTCCGTTGGAATCATCTCACGTGTTCGGGAGTTAACACGACTAAACGCTCCCATATGAACGTCCTTGTTGTATCGATCGATGGCATGGACAAACCCAATAATTAAGACGTCACAAACAGATTAAAACATTTAAGTGTCACATACATTTCTGACATGTGTATACGATTAAGCAGTTAGTCTAGTCTAGGCTATAAGTGCCTCACCAATTCGGAATGGTGCAGTTTGGTGGAGTAGTTATCCACTAGGCCTCCTCAGATGCCGGGAGATCCGTGATCTGTTGGGTTGAAGCCAATCTGTACTATAACCCTTTCCCTGCACAGATGTGAATGGTTCAAAGAGCTGGAGCTCCGCTGGTACGCGCTTCCAGCTGTCTCCAGCATGCGATTCGACTGCGGTGGCATCGAGTTCACCGCTAATGCCTTCAACGGCTGGTACATGAGCACTGAGATTGGTTGTCGGAACTTCTGTGACACTAATCGCTTGAACATGTTAGAGGTAAGGTTGTTCAAGACCGACATGGAAACCATTACGTCAAACGGTCGTATGTTTTTATTAACAATGGGGAATTTTAATGATAATCATCACTGTATCTGAATGTGACTTGTAATTATTTATGAAATCGTTTCCTGTGATAAAGTATAAGAGATAAAAGCGCCCCATATCAAACTATTTCTAAACATTGTACAAGTAATGGAGTTATAATAACCTTTCTATGTTACATGATACTGAACACGTTTCTGTTATCAGAAATTACCTTCATAACTGTTCATATTGAAGCCCACATGCAAATTACTGTAACTTTATGTAGACAAAGATGCTTTGAATAGTGCCTTTTCAAATTCCATAGTGTGGTTTTATAAATTACATGACTACCGCATCGATGACGCTTTTGCAGCGATGAGGGCAAAAACATTTTAGCAACACAATAATTATAATACCTACAACTACAGTTTCTCGTACATTGACACTTTAGTGAGAGGATCTGTAACTATGCCGAGAATTAGTATAGATATGCGTTATGATGATAGTCATATTATACGATTTTTCTAAATCAAGAAATACATGTAATATAACCATCATAAATTTATTTGTGTGGTGTATTTGCTGCTTGTTGATTATAGACATCGCTACTTTAAAGTTTTTATTCTATTTTGCATATAGAAAGTGGCACAAAAGATGGGTTTGGACACCAGAACACCTGTGAACCTCTGGAAGGATAAGGCTCTAGTAGAGGTCAATGTTGCCGTACTCCATAGTTTCCAGCAACACAACGCTACGATCGTTGACCATCACACCGCTTCCGAGAGCTTCATAAAGCACTTGGATAATGAGAATCGACTTCGGTACGTATAAATAAAATATGACTCAATAGAAAACTGAAAAATATGATTTGTAATTGTGTATAATGTATCTAAAATATCCCTTCAATTTTATGGAAAACTAGAATTAATGAGAAATATTTGATGTTACACCCCCATTGATACTGTTGTGTTTCGCTATCAACACCTACATGCTGGTAGTTGTTATGAATTCTCAGACAGAACAACAACAGCAGTGTACTCTTGGAATAACACACGTGTTAACAAGGATACGAAAACGTGCGACTGTTTAGTTTTACAAAACATTATTTTGGTCTTGTTTTATAATAATATGTGCTATAACATAAGGTTGCAAATACGTAGTTAGGAATTGTTTATGTTGAAGAATATAGGTCAGAACAACGTGTTAAATATTCTGTAGGCGTCCGTACTTGTTTAAGGCAATTTTATACTACATAATGTGACAAATAGATTTAATTTAGCTTTTTGTAATTCAGCTCTGGATGCCCTGCTGACTGGATATGGATTGTACCACCAATGTCGTCCTCAATCACTCCAGTGTTTCACCAAGAGATGGCACTGTATTACCTAAAACCATCTTATGAATACCAGGTTAGAATAATAAATCCATATCGACTGTAGCTGTCTAATAAATCCATATCGACTGTAGAATTTTGAATTATAATTAATTATAATACCAATAATGTTGCATCAATTGTTGTTTCAAGATTTTTAAATTAAAAACAACCTAGTCTCGCGATTATATTTGAGAAATAATAAATATTTAAACTGTACAGCTTATAAGAGAAACGAGTATTTACCAAAACTTTTGCACAGGAGCCCGCCTGGAAGACACATCAGTGGCAGAAATCTAAGCCGATCAGCGGAAAGAGACCTATTAATAGGAAGTTCCATTTCAAGCAAATTGCTCGGGCTGTTAAATTCACATCGAAGCTCTTTGGTAGAGCCCTCTCTAAGAGGATCAAAGCTACCGTTCTATACGCAACGGAGACAGGCAAATCAGAGCAATATGCTAAGGAATTAGGCGTAATATTCGGACATGCTTTTAACGCTCAGGTATTTTTCCATACTAATTAAGTTAATCTCTATATGATTGAGAGCCTATCTGGTATAAAATACGACCACTAGTATACTTTTTATATTTATTTGCCAACAGGTTCATTGCATGGCGGATTATGATATAACATCTATAGAACACGAAGCACTTTTATTAGTTGTAACGTCTACATTTGGCAACGGTGATCCCCCTGAAAATGGTGTTGTAAGTTGCATTTTAAATTAAAATTAAAAACTCAAAATCTGTTTAGTTACATTTCAAATTATTTTTTATATAGAAAAAAGTTCTTATTTAAACAAACTTAGGAGCCAACATTGTATTGATCCTTTTCGGAAATATATGTATATTGCAACCTAAATTATTACCGATTGAAAGGGATTTATGTTTGGGCCTTTAAGTGCGTGGTTGTGGTGGATTGAGCAAGAGATTAATTTAGGCGAATGTTCCGGAGTAGGTCCTCGTAGGGTGTTAACCATATAATTACTGTTTTGTAGGCTTTCGGAGAGCACCTCTGCGAGCTTTTATACGCGGATCAAGTTGGTGACGAATCGTCTGGGTAAGCCGATGAGTTATTGTGGTTAAAAAAATCTTACATCGTTTATTTTACCTCTTTGCCTTATATTTTATGTTACTAGTCGACAATACGAGCAGACGGTAAGTTGTCATGCGGAAGACCCTAATTATTACCTAACTGAAAACGTTTTCATTGTTCGTCATGATTACTCTCAGTAAATTTTATTGAAGCAATTATTTACAGAATTATTTAAATAAACTAATAATGATTTGATTTACCCTTAATTTAATAACAACATTTATTTTGTAGATCGACGCAAATGCTGACTCCTAAAAGCTTTATAAAAGCTAACAGTCAGATCGAAATCCAAAGATACGCTGTTGGAAATCCCAAACAACTCAATCGATTAGAATCACTTAAAGGTAAACTTATTTTATGATTCGGTTATAAATCTCCTGTATATACCTAAACCATTTTTATGAGGAAGATTTAAAACTTAAGTGACTTCATATTGCTAAAACAAATTGTTAACTTTTTGTTACTTTAGTTATTGTGTTTATTCCTATAGGAAGCACGACAGATGCAACTTCCATTGATAGTTTCGGGCCACTGAGCAACGTCCGCTTTGCCGTGTTCGCTCTTGGCTCCAGCGCTTACCCCAATTTCTGTAACTTTGGAAAATACGTCGACAAGTTGCTAGGTGACCTCGGTGGCGAACGGATCCATGACCTTGCCACTGGTGATGAAATGTGCGGACAGGATCAGGCATTCCGCAAATGGGCCTCCAGTGTCTTTAACGTAAGTTCTGATATGAGGGACAATAGGTACTGCTGGTTATTTTATAAACACCAAAAGAAGGTAGTCTTATATATAAAAATGAATCGCTGATTTTGTTGCTAAGAGCAGATCTCCAGAACGGCTGAACCGATTTCGCTAATTCTTTTTTTATGATATTCCTTAAAGTACGAAGATGGTTATTACGGAGAGAAAAATTTAAAAAAATGCCTAAAAAAGTAAAAAAACAACACTTTTCTATATTCCCATACAAAAGATTCGTAATAATACTTAAAAGTCAATTTGAACTTTAATACCATAGCATAAAGTTTAATTGTCAGTGAAGGGATTTCATGAAGGCAAAAACAATTGACTGACACGATACACGAGACACGAGTGGTACGAGAGCTAACGTTGGAAAAACAAGAATTTGAGGTAGGCCAGTTTTTAGATATTATGTTATCTCTCTCACTCTCCTGGACGTCATACGGACGGTCTGGCTGGTGGTAGACGTTGCGTTCATCAGTGCGCATCGTATCTGTACAAGTAAAATATCAATTTTCAAATCATTTTAAGAAGGTTTCTTATCTTTTTTTTAATTGAACTTTTTGCAACATTAATCTATTATTGCCATAAAATATTTTTTTCAAATTATAGTATGTTGTTATTTAATTATCTAAAACCCCAAAATTTATTTGCCAGACAATAAATCAATTGTTAAACTTCAGCCAGACCGATCCAAAAGTGAAAAATGTTGTGGTATCATTTTGCTTGGTCTAGAAATAGTTATCAAATAAATGTCAGAGAAATTACTAAAAACCATTGAATTATTTTGTGGATTAATATGGTATCAAAATGATAATTTATTTTGTACAATTAGACAGCCAGACTTCCCGTATGATGTCCGGGAGAGTGAGAGAGATACCATATCTCAAAACTAGCTTACCTGAAATGGTCTCTCGAAAACGTTGCTAGCTCTTAGACCATTATAATATTTCCATTTCTTTATTTTCTCGATGACAGCTCCTGTGAAAACTTGAACGAGCGTCTTTTTTACATTATGTATGCATTATTTGATAAAAATATGACGTTTACACACGTACAAGGTTATATCAGATTCGGAGAAACTGATAGGGATGGAGCTATATCGATAAACGTAACACGATAATAGACCCGTTTTTTTTTACAAAATGTAAGAAACTAAACTACTGCCGGAAACTTTTGTACAAATGTATTAACTAATATTATATTAATATATTTCATTACAAGATGTTACACGTATTTATTCTTGATTGATAATGCTAAATTCTTAGAAAATTTTCGAAGCTGTTGTAAAATAAGTAGGTATAGGTAGGCACTCAACAATAAAACAAAATAATGATAATGACAGGTAATCTTTATTCATTTATTTTAATCAAAATCTGATGAATTTAATATAATAAATATATGCGATCGACATCATTAGGTACTTATTTCACAACACTACAACTATATAAATTAGAACTGTCACGTTTTTACTAATAAAATCATTGACATAAATACTATAGACATAGGGTCTCCTACTAAAATCGCGAAAATAATGTCCCAGTTTGACATTACAAGAAAGAATAGGAATGTTAGCAAGGTAATTTAAACACTAAATTCATTAAATCACGGTTTTATTTCGATTGCATCAAACACATACGTCAATGGCACCTTATGACACAACGATTACACTACACGCCATAATGACATAGTGCAAAATAATCTAAACAAAAGTAACTGATATATTTGTCTCTTTCTGACTATATAGCCTGAATGGTGAGAAGACAAAGACAAAGATATATTTTTGATTATTTTGACTGATTCTGCAATTAGTTTTTGAAATAAATTCAATTTAAAATAAAATAGCGTGTTTTAGTAGCAATACAATAATTTAAAAGATAAAACAATAGTCTACTTACCGAAATTATGATATACCATCGTCTTTATTCACTTTACTAGCGTAGTCTTTGTACGATTTCAAAACACAATACGGCATCGTTGATGTGTAGTTGTCAGCACGGTCAAAAAGTGACTAACGCGGCATTGTCGTTCTTCTTGCGTTTTGTTGCTGAGTTGGCTCGGACATTTTTTAGCGCGGACCCTACGTCCATAGTAATATGTCAATGAATAAAATACAGTGCCATCTTAAATAAAGTAAGTAAGTCAATTACATAAATTAAATAACCTATAAAATAAATCATCAACCCAAAAAGGCTCACTACTGAGCATGGGTCTCCCCTCAAAGCCGAGGAGACCTTAAATATATCTAACCATTGTGATACATTAACTATACATTTATATATTCTTTTAATGAAGTTTTAATTAGGTAGTTACTACTTACTACTCCAAAAATTTATCGATGGATCAACTCGCACTTGAACATATTTTTCGATACTAAATTAACATAATTATATCACGACACTATTTTAATGTGTCAAAGGGGGCATTTCGTGCCGCTACTGTAGCTGACCCGGTGTCCCGAATAGCAGAATAAGTAGGTATTTAAAAAAAATAAAGAATCGACTGTTAGGTGGTACGAAGTTCGCCGGGACAGCTATCTCGAGAACAACTGAACCGATTCCGTTAATTCCTTTTTTATGATATTCCTGAAAGTACGAAGATGGTTGTTACGGAGAGAACATTTTAAAAAATTGCCTGAGAAAGTCTAAAAACAACACTTTTCTATATTCCCATACGAATGATTCGTAATAATACTTAAAAGTCAATTAGAACTTTAATACCATAACATAAAGTTTCAGTATTAGTGGAGGAGTTCCAGGAAGGCAAAAGAATCGAGTGACGTTAGTATCGTAAAAATTATTAATTTCAAGATAGCCGTGTGGTTAATCGTTGTACTCCCGAACCGGGGGGCCGGGTTCAAACGCCGCACGCACATCTTAATTTTCAAAAATTGTGTTCATATTACAATTTAATTATGACTTGCTTCGGTGAAGGAAAACATCGTGAGGAAACCTGCACACCTGAGAGTTATCCATAATGTTCTCAAAGGTGTGTGAAGTCCGCAAATCCGCACTTGGCCAACGTGGTAGACTATGGCCTATACCCCTCACATTGTGAGTGGAGACCCGTGCCCAGCTTTGGAACAGTTATGGGTTGTAATGATGGTAAAATGTAAATTGTCTGTGGTAAAATGTCACTTGAAACGTAAACGTCTCTTTGCTGTGCATCTTTAATATTACAATTCCTATAAAATTAAAAATTGTTGTGTTTGTGACTTACTAAATATGCTTCCTATAAGGCGGCGGACAAATTTAGGCAGAAGAACCCGCACTAACGCTACACACTCATAGCCCCACACTAGGTTTCCCTGTGTCGTGGGTGCCATGGACAACACACAAGACAAGAACACACGCACCCAGACCAAGAACGGAAATTTAAATTCATCATTCAAATTTCCGCCTCACTGGGAATCGAACCCAGGACTCTCGGAAAGGCGATCCGGCGTGTTAACCATTGCGCCATCCGGGTGGTCAACGCAACGAGTCAAATTAATTATCAATCTAATCGTACTGCCGAGGAACGTGACGATCGCAATGAACATGAAAGATTTCGGTTAAGACAGACCCGTGAAGTGCAACATTCGACTAATAATGGTGCAAGCTTTTTAGTGACTATTAAAAGAATTACCTCAGACAATTTACATTTTACCATCATCACAACCCATAACTGTCCCACAGCTGGGCACGGGTCTCCTCTCACAATGTGAGGGGTATAGACCATAGTCACGTTGGCCAAGTGCGGATTTGCGGACTTCACACATCTTTGAGAACATTGTGGAGAACTCTCAGGTGTGCAGGTTAATGTTAGGTTAATTTGGTAGGATAATGGCTTCAACCCATTGATGGCCCACTACTGAGCACGGGTCTCTCCTCATACCTGAGGAGGCCTAGAGCATACTCCACCACGCTGCTCCAGTGCGGATTGGTGGAGGGGTTAGTGGCCAACCCAAGTGTCGGATATTTTTAAGCCGCCCGAAGGTATCCGACATGGCTTAACGACTGCTACCCTATGGTAACAACCGGGACCGACGGCTTTACGTGCCCTCCGAAGCACGGAAGCGCTCAAGAAATTTTTGCCACTAGCGGTCAATTTGGTAGGTTAATAAAATTAATGAAATATAATAAGTAGGTATCATAATAAAAAATCAGAAATTGTTATTTTCATTGTGATTTTTCAGTGACTATTAAAAGAAATTTAAGTGTTTTATGTTTATTTTTTGACATATCAACTTTCTTATATTGTTGACTTATCAACTTTTTTTTATCTTACTAGCTATACCGGTGTCCCAAATATCAGAATAAGTATTAAAAAAAAATTATAGAATCAACTGTTAGGCGGTACGAAGTTCGCCGGGTCAGCTAGTCATTTCATACATTTTAATTAATTATTATTTCCATATTTCGAATCTACATTAATATAATGTGTAGTGACAAAAATAGTAGCCTATTTTAAGTAATGTAGGCTTGTAACGTATGAGCTTTGGTATTGTCAAAGTTTACAGGAAAAAAGTCCAGAAAGCTAAATTGTATGTGTCTGTACAATAAGTATGTATTATAAATACATTTATTCTATTAGAAGGAAATATTAGATGACAGTTTAATCATAACATGTCATCATACAAATTAAGTTTATTCATAAACATGAATTATATAAAATAAAAGATTCATTATCGTCACTGCAAAGTAACCCTATGGTAAAATGAATTATGGTCAAATTGAAACCGCCGAGCGGGAGTCATTGGTAGCAATAAATATGTCTGTATAAGATCTTATCTTTGCGTATTCTATTATCTTTCTCTCGAGATATTTATAATTAAAATCGATAACAACTTCAGATTGTGTATTGGAAATACCTTTATGCCTATGAGTAATGTAATTTGAATTTATCTATGTTGTAATTTACGTAAGGTTACTTATAAAAATAAATGTTTTATAGGTTTCTTGCGAAACATTTTGTTTGGATGATGATGAAACTCTCCAAGAAGCCAAGCGAGCACTTGGTACGGTAGCGCTCAGTGAAGAAACTGTACGCTTCATACATCCCTGTGGTAAACCACCATCTCTGCCAAATGCCCTGCAATCTGCTGTGAACAAGAAACTAGTCACTTGTGTAGTCAAAGCTAATAAAGATTTGGGTGATTTGTCTGCTGAAAGATCAACTATTTTCATTGACCTCGAACCTAAGGTAAACATTTTCAAGTAACAACATGTATTAATGTTTTAACCGAATAAGTCACGTTATACGGTATTAATGTATCTTCACCTATTCCAGAGTGATATTAAATACGACCCAGGTGATCATGTAGGCATTATTGCATGCAATCGAAAGGAATTAGTAGATGGGCTATTAGCTCGTTTGAAAGATATAGAAAATTACGATGAGCCACTACAACTACAACTTATGAAAGAAACTCACACATCCAGTGGTATGTCAAATATATTTCTTGATGTGAAGATTGTAATTCATTTATTTCTACTTCCATAATGTACGCATATAATTTGCTTCGTTTTTATTTTCTAGGACCAGTAAAATCTTGGGAACCACATGAACGCTTACCTATCGTAAACGTGCGCGACTTGTTCACTCGATTTGTTGATATTACAACTCCACCAACAACAATACTTCTTCAATACTTGGCCAAGACTTGCGATAATGAGGAGGAAAAGAAACAACTAAATTTACTATCTACTGTATGTTGTACTTTCATTATTCATATAGAAACAATATAGAGTAACAGTTTGACTGTCGATGTATGAAATAGTCATAATAATTTAAATTTTGGTAAAGTCACATTTACCGTTTTGTCGTGTATTTGATCAAATGATTATTGTCAATAGGATCCAGCATCCTACGAGGACTGGCGTCATTTCCATTTTCCAACGCTACCTGAAGTACTGGATCAGTTCCCATCAGCCAAGCCAAGTGCTTCGTTACTCGCTGCACTACTTTCACCATTGCAGCCGAGATTCTACTCAATTTCGTCATCACCAATCGCCCATCCAAAACGACTGCATCTCACAGTGGCTGTAGTTACGTACCGAACTCAAGGTTAGTAAAGAGTAAATAAACATTAGTCGCACGTAGTCACTATAATAGCACCTCATAGTTTATTACAGTCGATTTCCACACGTTTTGCTTGTAAATTACGAATTCCAGTGAAAATCTTATTACAATATGATCTATTTTTGCATCGAGATTCATTATTTTACAATATTCTCGGAAACAGGTGTCTAATTAGATTCTATTTATAAGTAGATTGATTATGGTGATGTCATGTCCAAACAGATGGCGAAGGTCCCATCCACTACGGTGTTTGTTCAAACTATCTCATGGATCGCAAGCCAGGCGATGAGATTTATTTGTTCATCCGAAGGTAAAAACTATGCATGGTAAAGTTTATTATCTTTTTTTATTGTTGAGTTTGTTATTACAATGTTTTGATATTATTACAGCGCTCCGAACTTCCATCTTCCGGAAGATCTATCGGTCCCTCTGATTGTAATAGGTCCAGGAACTGGAATAGCTCCTTTCCGGGGATTTTGGCATCATCGTAGAGCGCAGCTTAATTCGCGCACTCGCTCGACTGCTGGTCCAGTTTGGCTTTTCTTCGGATGTCGGACTAAAACAATGGATTTATATAGAGAAGAGAAAGAGCAAGCAGTTAAAGATGGTGTACTTACTAAAGTGTTCCTTGCTTTGTCAAGAGAGAAAAACTTTACTAAGGTAAAAGAAAATAATTAAACCAAAAAGGAATAGTCCTTATATGTATTTGACAGAATTAGGTAGAATTTTCGACGAGTTACTAATTTTACTCTTCTTTTTAAAGTTATCAAATTACTCGATTGACATAAATTGTATCTATACCTAAATTAATGGTAACAATGGTTTCTTTTAGACATATGTTCAAGAATTGGCAGAAAAAGAAGGCCCAGAGATTCATGATCTTCTATTCAACAAAGGCGCACACTTTTATGTGTGCGGTGACTGTAAGATGGCTGAAGATGTCCACCAAAAGTTAAAGGGAATAATAAAAAAACATGGAAATATGAACGATGAACAAGTTCAGAATTTCATGTTTACTTTGAAGGTTTGTAATTTATTTCTATAATAGTAGTACGTACTTTACTTTAAAGTGAATTACGCGTTGACGAATTGTGTTGACAGTAACAAAGAAATATTATTTATTTGAGAATATCCATAAAAGAAGCCTTAGTAAATGTAATTAAGTTTACAAGTTCTAAATAGGTATAATATCCCCGCTCTCAATTATAATTTCCATTACAATAATTATAGTCGTAGTTCTGCCCTGAAAATCTTATGTTGTTTGTGTTCAGAACCTAAACAAAACGAATTTACCTACCCGTAATTTTAAACTTGTTATGGTAAATGACAATTTAAATATTTTAAATAGGAGGAAAACCGTTATCACGAAGACATATTTGGCATCACGCTCCGTACTGCCGAAGTTCATAGTGCTTCTCGTGAGTCCGCACGCAGGAACCGTGTGGCTGCGCTACCATGACGCCGGTCTTCGCGGTTCCGAACCGACAGTCTCGTGAAACCAATCAGTATTACTAAGTAAGATTCTGCTTTGATTATATCAATGTACTTTAATACAACTTTATCATCATCAATGCCCTCTAGTCAAGGCTAAATATTTATAGGTACTTTAACGACGTTTAGTACTAAATGGTCATGGTTTTTATTTTAATTCAGTAGGTAATGTTATCTTTGCTTTGTCTTTTGCTGCTGTATAAACTATAGTATTATGAAGTGACTCAAAGGATTAATTTTAATTTAACTTCAAGATGTGTTTTATTTTATTGTTATGAATTATATATATTTATATCCTCAACATTTTTAGCATTATTCAAGGATTTTAATACTATATTTTAAATACTTGGACTATTTGTAGAGATTACGCAATAATAAGTAATATTTCATATTTTTTATGAAAATAGAACAATATAAAAGATTTTATGAAAAATATCGTATTCCGCTTTTTGATGTATATTGAATAATTTAAATTTAACTTCAAATAACTTTGAATTAAAAAGGTTAAGCGTCATATTTAGACGTATTATTTGACTTCGCAAATAATCTTAAACATTGCACCTTGTCATTCCTATGGTTAAGCCATGCACTCTTAAATAATAGCAATTAAAATCTTAGAGGAATTGGTTGAGAATGTGAATATTCACAAAAATATAATTTGAAAAGTAAAATAATTTATATATTAAATATAAAACTTCTCACAAGTGCAAGATAATTTTTTTAGCCCGTTCAGGCTACTCCGAAGGTTGTGCTGTGCATTGAATTAATTAAATAAATTGGAAGCCTCACTGACGTTTACGTTGCTACTTATCCCAATTTAATTTGAGAGCTATTTCAATATTTCAAAGGACTTCAAGCAGGGTGTACTTAATTATTAATGATTATACAACGCACAAAGTGTCTATTTCGTTTTTAAATATATCTACGAATAGCTTTGATTCTTGTTATCTTAATGATAATATTTTCGAATTTGCTAATCTATTGTCTCTAGACTGTAATTAAAAAAATCTGGTCACCTTAGAAATCATCAATCATCAACTTTACACTCAATATGATTTATTACTGAAAGTTTTACTGCCTGCTCTAGGTATTTTGCATTTGTAATCTAGGGTTATCTTCTATGAATTATATATTTTTATAGATATATGGATACAACGATAACCTTCTACAAGCATTTCTCATTGCCAAATTTTGTACAAATTTCATGATAGGTGGATTCATTTACTTGTGTACATATGCAGTTGTTTAGCCAAACTTAATTTAATTTTACATTTATTTTGTTTTACGTGTTTAGAATTCTAAGTGAATAATTATAAATAAATCCACAATGTCTTTAGAATAAGAATATGTACTCTTAATTAAGTATTGCTTAATATTCTACAAATTTTAATGTGTATGAAAGAGATTACTACTTCCAACTACTTTTATGTTTTTCGCTGTAACGTTACAGCGTTGTCCTTTAGCAATGTTATTATAACGAGAGTTTGTGATCATTTAAGCTAGTTATAAGAAATGTATTCATATTTTCTATTATTCATGTTATAAATTGAATATACAACAATCTTTCTAATGATTAATATTTCTATTCAAATTAAAATACTTATGACGAAAATAATATAATAATGTCTTTACTAGATATTTACAATTTAATATCATATCTTCTAACTTCTTACTAAGGAGCACTATGGGACTAACATTAAAAAAATCAAATATATTGTTATTATCAGATTCATATCACGAGTATAAAATATTGTCTTGCACGATTTCAATTATTCATTACATTTCCAATTGTAAAGAATATTGTAATGATTCCATGGATAATTGTGTTATTGATGAAATAAAGTTCCTCACAATTCAATAACAACTGTTCTCTTTAGTTTCATTCTCCGCCCTGAGTCAATTTTAATTCTGATTAAACTTCGTAACGAAATAAATACTAGGAATGTAGTTACAACTTGTAAAGTTACTGACCTCGAGACTTTAATGGGTAATTGGTATAATGAATAACAACAATAAACGAAGTTAAAAGCCGTAAATTGACTTATCGATATACATAGACTGAAAACAATTAATTTTTGAATAATTACTATATCTAATAACTAAATATTAAGGGATCCGTAGTTCATCTGAGCTGCAATTGTGCCCCAAAAATGTATTAAGATCGCTATAAATTATCCAATTAGAGTTACATTTAATTCTTGCTCATTATAATTAGACATTCGGCTAACCCTGAAATTGAGGAATGTATGGAGGAACAAGCTGCCGACAAACTGCAGGATATTCAAAACGTTATAAACAAGAATCTTGGCTATAAACAAATATGCTTATATGATTTGTCTCACGTAGACATTTTGTCATCTTCATCCTTAGTTCTGAGAACCATGATTAAACTGTCTGTGACTTATAGCTTAGGACAACCCGGTCAAATACCCGTTTCGTTTGGACTTTCCCAGCTACATGCCGCTTTAGAATTTTTCATACAACATCCTTATTTATCTGTGGTGCAAGGTACTATCTTATCCTTAGGTACCGTATTCGTAGGTATAATACCCGCTTTGTTTGGACTGTCCGAGAAATTATATGTTGCCTTAGAATGTTGCTTAACACATCTTTATTTATCCGTGGGTGCAGGATAGGCCCCGTGGCTGGCCTATATTAGGTATAGGGCAACCCCGGATAGTTACCTCAATAGAATAGATACACCGGTTTTAAATACACAGTTAGTGATGTCCGTAGCGTAAACGTTTTATGGTAATAAAAGGAAGAAGAAAAGTTCCCTTTTTAGAGAGGACCTTTAAAATAGAATTTGCAAAAAATATATTGCATTGAGAAGATAATACGAGTATTGTATACTGAGCATATTGCTATTTTGGAATAAGGAGGTAGACAATTCAAGGATGACAGTACGGGTACTTTTTTATATAACTATAAATTTATCACACAAAAAATGGAATATCAAATTAAATAATAATTCGTTACAATAAGGTCTTCTATTTTTGTTAATCAGAGAGCGCGGACACACAGTGTATATTTTAACCCGTTTTTGGTATGAAGGTTGGGTTTTTATTTTTTTAAGTCAATGCTAATTGAAGTTAAAATGAAAACAAAATAGTTGGGGTCTTGAAAAGAAACCATACGCATAAACATCAAAGAAACAAACATTATAATGATGGCACAAATATTGTGTTGAACACACGGCGAATGAACGCAATATAGAATTTACTTATGTCACTAATCTGAGTGTCATAAAAAAGTATAATCCTGTATTTCGTCATATAAATTATTGGCTTATTTGAGTCACGTATACTCAATACCAGCTTGTTCATAGGTATCTATTTAACCACTTATAGCGAATTGCAGTTCTATGTGAGTAGATATGATTGTTTAACTACGTAATGGCGACATGGCGTTTATCATTATTGATATGGAAATCAGTGTTCGTTCGAGAGGAGATTAAAAATTGAGGCAATAAATACACATTATGCTACCAAATAACACCAGGTAGATAGGTACTAATAGTTTTTATTTATAAAAAATGAAAATATATAGGTAAATATCTAATTTGACGGTCAATTTGAAAATTCAATTTATGTTAAGTTACCATTATTTTATTTCGAAGATTATGATTCAAAATAATATTATAGAATTGCATTAAAGCTTATTCATATCAGGTAATAGTTTATCTCGCTTGAAAGAACTGTGATTGTATTTTTATTGTTATTATTATAAGTCTTTGTGGCTACTCTCCATGCGTTACGAGAGCAATCAGATACATCATTTATGGCGTTGTGGTATTGCTCTTTTAAAGTTATTCAAATAGCTAATTCATATTTAAGTACTTATAACGCGGTTTTGTATAGAGTACAATATGGCTTTGCTGGCACCGACGTGAAACAAAAATTTTGGGCCCGTGATTTTACTGCATACTTTTAAGTTACTTTTTTTGAAGTAGGTAATATTTTTTTAATTGTGATTTTTAGTTTTAACTAAAAACAAAAGTGGCGTTTTGGCAATTTTGATTTTCTTACATGTGCATTAGAATTTGACCAAGGTTTTGTAATGTTAACGGTATCTCTTACCAATACCTAAGACCGGCCGTAACACCTTTTGGTCTGTATAAATAGGTACTACCGATTTTAATGAAACCTTTACTGTTTCCTAAGTTGAAGTAAAAAAAGTAAATTAAGTAAGTATAAGCAAATAGAACAAGAATGGCCAAAGTCAGTTCACGAGCTTCGGAGAAATCCGTGGACAAACAAACAAACATACATACATAATTAAAATTATGCAGCACATGCATAATATAATTATACACTCGTAAGTTGTGTTATACTATAAATATTAATAATATTATTAAATGATAATAATTATGTAAATAGTATTAATTAATGCGGAGTTAAAATGTATTACCTACTGCCCTATGGTTACAGTACTAATAAATTTTAATAATTATATACGGATAACGGATATGTTATTATGTAAACAAATATAAGCAGGACATTAGTTCTACAGTTACATAAGTTATGATGAATGACTCATCATCAACGTATACATACTCGTATAATAAAATCAAGTAATATAATGACGACAAGTAATTAGTGATTAAATGTGTCTAATTTTATTTAAATACGCTCAGGAATTTACTTGTGACATTCTCACCGGCGGAACCGGACCCAGACGCAAAACTTTATTTAATAACAAAGTTGTTTCACTTTGAATTTGAATATATATCTGTTTGTCTGTGCATATTCTCTCGCTAATCTCAGAAACGGCTTCGTATTATATGAAATACTATACTTAGAATGTAGATAAGACCTTGTTGTAGTAATACATACTACAGACTATGAATCGGAATTCGCGTAAATATTACTCTACATAATGAAACGCGTATGCACTCGTACTTTACCGTTGCTGTATGATTCATTAACGGAAAATATTACTATTTACTATTCTCTTCTTTGTAAATTATCAGAAACACACTAATGGGAAACAGAGAAACAATGTGTAGTACTTAATAGACGGTCTTATCATCGAGAGTACTTCCAAATGATGGTGAGGTAGACAAATCATAACAATAATAACAACTCTTACTGAGTGATGTCTACACGGAAGACGTTTGAGAAAAATATCTGTTTCATACAAAAAGCGCGATTTAAATTTGAGGGGCGGGGGTAGGAAAGTGAAAATTTGGGATCATGTGTATTTTTTTATTCCACACCATAAAAAATAACCAATAAAAAATTTTGTCTAAAAAATGGAAAATAAATTTTAAGGGCAAGCCACCGTTAACACTTAGGGATATGAAAAATAGATGTTGGCCGATTCTCAGACCTACTCGATATGTACACAAAATTTCATGAGAATTGGTCGAGCCGTTTCGGAGGAGTATGGCAATTAACATTGTGACACGAGAATTTTATATATAAGACTAGCTGACCCGGCAAACTTCGTACCGCCTCAGAATAAATAAACAAAATAAGCCGAATTCTCATGTTTAGTCACCTTTTAAACCTCCCCTCGACTACCACAAATAATTCAAAACCAAAATTAGACAAATCGGTCCAGCCGTTCTCGAGTTTTAGCGTGATTAACGCACAGCAATTCATTTTTATATATAAGAAGATTACAATATAATTGACTAATGCTTAATAGTTGTGAAATGACGGTAATTTCTATATTCTGACTAATCAACACAAAACTTTAATTTGACCATGATCCCTAATGGATAATTGAAATACAATGTGCGTAATTAGAGTTACCTACTTAAAACGAAATGTATATTAAGATACAATAAGTTGAGGAAGTACCTATATTCAAATTATATGCCAAACCCATTTCTAGTAAAAATCAATATGCTAATCTGATATTTACTAGAAAAAAAAACAGGACAATATCGACATTGAAATAAAGATTAGTGAAAGGGCTCTCTATATCCTGTAGAGAGTATTAGGTACGAATATCTGTGACGTGAGTATGTTCAAAAGAATAGACCCGGAAACGACATAGTACAACACTAATGTATTATGACGAGTATGTGACTCGTACTAACATAATATTATCTTCGAGGTCAGCTACCCAGACAACAATCAAACTAGAATATCTATTCGATTTTCTACGAAATATTATCTACTCTATTATAAAATGTATCTTTATATGGACATTTTATAACTAGACTTCGGCCAAGTTTCACGCAATAATTACTGAATCGATTGTGACGTAACTTTCATAGTTTGTAGTTCGTTCATTTACTTTCAAAATGACATGTTGCTATCTTGCATCTATGTATTGCATATGTATAAAAGATTGGAGTAACAGCTTTGTACCCGCATCGTGGCAATTGGCTGACAAAGTATGTTTTTTATATAAATAGCCAAATGACGAGCAAATAATGGTAAAATTGTTACGGAGGAATTTTGTGCCTCTACTAAAATAAATGCGAGGAGCAGGATCAGCAGGAAATGGTCATATGAGGTGTGGGGACCAGAGGTGAGGTGTGATGAGCTGGTGAGGCGAGGTGTGGAGTGGTGAGGTGCAGGCTTGAGGAGAGGAGATGAGATTGAGGAGCGGAGAGGAGAGATATTCAGTTGGTAGTCTTTCATAGGTTTCAGGTATTCTAGCAAAATGTTACTGGCCGGCGAACAGGCCATCTACAAGAATAAACGGATGATTATGAAGAACAAAGGAATTATGTCAATATTGTCATTGAATAGAAATGTATTGTAAAATGGAGCTCGTGTATTAATTTGCTCTTTTACATTCAGAAGTGGATATTTATGTTGTAAAACATAATACCTACGCGCTAAGAATGAAGAGAATATAAAACAATTACCGGAATTGAAAGATTTCTCGATTAAAAGGAGTGCAAGATTTCAAAGTAAATGTGACATTATAAGGCTATGTGTCAGATGAATTTTATATGAATGTTCTCTCGATATAAAAAGATAAAATGTGGATTTATCAATTTGATGAAGAGTTCAGAAAGTTGTGAATTGTGCCGTTGTAATTAAGAGTTCATGAGTTCCGATGAAGTATATGAAGAGTTCTTAGTGGCGCTCGTGTTATATTATTGGCCGGTAATGGTGTATCATTCCGCTTTAGAAAGAGTTTCGCCCTGGAGATATTATGTAAAGCAAAGAAATAACAATATTCTGCGATGTCGAAAATATTATAAAATGTCAGATAAACGCGTCAGTGGGAAAGACAAAAGACGTAAAACAAATGAAGAATAGACGATGAGTGCAGATTGTTTTATTGCAATAAAATTGGCATTTTCTGGAAGAATATTTGGTGAAGCCTCTATTAAAATAAACTGGAACTTATAACAATCTGATTAAAGAGGAGATGTAAAATATAAGCAGATATAAGTGCATGTTTTCAGAGTTGTACAATGATGTAGAGGAGATATAGAGGAGAATATTTCAGCATAAAAAGGGTGATGTATGCCTTGACGTGTAATTACATTGTACAATTTGATGGCGGTTTTCTTGAGTGTTGATACTTTTGTATGCGTGCCAATTGCGGGCCGCAATTGTTTCAGGATGGCCGACTGTTACGGAGGAATTTTGTGCCTCTACTAAAATAAATGCGAGGAGCAGGATCAGCAGGAAATGGTCATATGAGGTGTGGGGACCAGAGGTGAGGTGTGATGAGCTGGTGAGGCGAGGTGTGGAGTGGTGAGGTGCAGGCTTGAGGAGAGGAGATGAGATTGAGGAGCGGAGAGGAGAGATATTCAGTTGGTAGTCTTTCATAGGTTTCAGGTATTCTAGCAAAATGTTACTGGCCGGCGAACAGGCCATCTACAAGAATAAACGGATGATTATGAAGAACAAAGGAATTATGTCAATATTGTCATTGAATAGAAATGTATTGTAAAATGGAGCTCGTGTATTAATTTGCTCTTTTACAAAATAGTATGTCGCCCTAGTATCAACCTAGGATATCAACAATACTAAAAGCATTACCAAGCCTTTGCTGGCTAAGAAGACAGCGGCGAACGTGTATTTTTTCCGGCTTTCCAAAACTGTGACTGAAATACTCTGTATCTAGCCAGAGGTGTAAAAAATGCCATGGCACCGATATGCATGAGCTCGTCTGGGTTGCGCTGGGTGGGAGAGCCCTGCGAACTGCCACATCGTTTGCCAAAGCCTCGTCCGCGGTTCAACAGCGCGCACCGTGATCAGGCTTGGAATCAAGATGGAGGTGAAGAAACCCTTACACGATATTGCGTTGAGCAGACGAGCTGATGGAAGGACATCAGTAAGACCAAAGGCATCACCGATCAGTTGTCGGCCAAAAAAAGGAACAGGAAAGAAATAATATTATACTGACTCTCAATCCCTCAACCGGATAACTTATGAAAAAAGTCAAGTAAGTAAATGAAAATCAGTGATGTTTATGTGGTATGTTTTCTACATTTCAAACTAGATGGCGCTGTTCAAGTTTTTGAATCACGCTACGGACATTACCGCGGCGTTTGTATAAATACGTAGGTAGTACAAAAGAATAGCGTTAAACGTTTAACGCATCTTTGTTGGAAGTCGCATTAGAACTTTCACTTCAATAAAATAAAACGGGGATTTCTATATTACCTAGTTTGTTTTTGGCATTGGGTTACGTATTTTATGAAATTTGAACAATTCATTTGTCGCGCGTCGAATAGTGTTATCGGGATTATATTTTTAGTAAACTATTCTAATGCATCTCCATCTAAGTTTTTATGACTTATATATTCAATAGGCTATTATCGAAGCAAAATGTTTATATAATTACTATCATTATGCAAATGAGTCTTTTTGTATAATATTCATTAGGTGTTACAACCGTGATGATTTTCTAGAAGGGAAAAAATCGGTTGAAATTGGAAGTATTAGGGCGCGTTTATATGACACGCGGCGGCCGCGCGAAAGCTATCGCGTCTAACTGGGGCCTTAGGATACATAATGCAATAATTATGACCAGTCATTTCCTGCGAGGATTTTGTCATAGGAATACACAAAACTTTGACAACAAGAAAAGTTCCATGAAGTTCAACGAACTACGATTCAATTTACTTACACGCGAAGATCATTATTTATGGTCGTTTTATAAGCCAATGGAGTCAATAATAATGTAGCAAGAGTAAATAAAATCAGCCAAGTTCGTGTTGGGCCATGCGCAGTGTGCGGTTCCGTATACATATAATACCTTAATTATGGTTGTCTTATTTACTTATTCATTTGTTAAACCTGCCTAGCTGTCATATATCTTTTAATTTAACTCATTACATGAGGGCGTAGTGCCCTCATGTAATGAGTGTATCGTGTATCGTGAATTTTTGCATATTTCCAAAACTTAGCTGGCAGAGCTTAATATTTCAAAAATGTAATCGATAATCGAAAAATGGTTTACACGCGTTAAAATTTTGAAAAAATTCAGTAGGTATGTATTAAAATATTATAAAAACCAAGGCCGTACCCTTATGAATTTCAGGCCGCAATGACAAACTTCTCGGGATTGTACCAATTACCATCGGCGAGGTCGTGATTTTGACGCCGTCATGACGCGTGGACCGTGACGTTACGGGTATGCCTGGTACTGTTTAGAGTGCAGACCGGTTGCCCAGACAACCGCGTGTTCACATCAGTTCACGTTCGGAGCTACTCGGCTGAACATTAGTATTATGTTGCCGCGGCAAAACTAACCAGCGCGCGCGCGTAAACAAAGCACGAGACCGCGCTCTTCAAATAAATGTCAAGATTATTCAAGTTCTGTTTCAAAAACATCACAGAATCAGAGACCGAATTTGGAACGATGAACGCGAATTTCGGGAAAAGCGAAACGGATTTCGCGAGGGGGGAAGTGTTGGGGAAAATTGAACAGTTCAATGGAATATCCGCGTGTCCGTTCAACGGCGCGAGTGATTTGAAAGTTAATGGGGAAAAGATAGTGAAGTCATTGAAAGTTAATGTGCCACAGCCGCTGAGGTTGAAGAATCATCTGGTGGCGGAGGAGGATGTTGATACCCTGCATTCACAATTTGATGAAATAGGGAGCTTTGTAAGTATCAAGTTTTATTATTTTACCTGTACCTTTATTAACATTACAAAATATGTCAATGTAAGGGTAGGCACTGGCCACTATGATACGGACTTACCTAGTATAGGGGCCAGGATTCCAGTGTAATGTAATGAGTTTATAGTTAAATAAGGATTTCATTTATTCATTCATTACCAGTCCCTACTTAGGAAAACAACACATTTTATACTCGTAGATTGATTAAGTATCTTGTCTCAAATCAATTTGCATGTGATTACATACATATGAAGAAGTTTATTCACAACAACTTGTGAATTAGTGGTTCGTCATGAATAGATAAGTTAGGTATTTGTAGCAATGACAATTAGTTCGATATTAATATCAATCCCAAAAGTTTATTTATCAAACATAGGTCGACGCGACGAGGACCTCAAATTAAAAAAAGTTGGTAAAATTTAAATTTATTTTATTAATTTTGAAATCACGTGTGTTGATTTCAATCTTATGTTTATTTCGCAGACAACACCTTAAGTATACCCATACTCATACGTTTATACGAATATTGAAAGAAAACATGCAACAGGTGGGTGTAATAAATTCTCCCGCTGTACGCAACGTTTACTTCAATAAATTCTCTTTATAGACATTTTGAATCCTATCAAAATTGAATTGCGAATTTTCAACTTTTATTTTTTATTTTAGTGCCATAACAGATATATAATTACGTCAATGTTATAGAAAAAATGTGCTTCTAGTGTATACCTAATGATGATAATGCGAGAAAGTTCAGGGTCGCCTGCCTTATCTTTCGTGTTTTATTGATGTTACTAAAAAAATAATGAACGTCAGGATCCTACAGGCTAAGAATCTCGACACCATAAGCTTTGATTTTGTTCAATGTCATCTTAAAATTAAATAAGATGTTTTGGTATACCTAACTATCTGCCTGTCACCCAGACCGAGTACAAAAATATAACTTCAATAACATTATTCAAATGTCCACCACGCTGGGAATCTAATGTCATTTACGACATGGTACCTACTACCTACATAATATATCAGAAATAGTTTCTTGAATTTGCCATCATTAGAAATAGATATTTATTATTCCAATCAGAGATTGGTCAATCAATGACATATCAATCAAGGACATTCCAATGTATATCAGAAGTGCAGACTCGTAATCATGATAACTAAACTATCGTTACGTTAATTAATGGGGTTTGTTAACCGCCTGTTTAATTTAGTTTACAGATATCGAGTTAAGTTAGCGTTTCGGTGGTGAGTGTAGATAACGTCTAACAGAGTCGTAACTTTGTTGATTACTTTGTCAAATAGTACCAAAGTATGAAGGGCTGAAAATCGGTGTATTAAATAAATGAACAATTACCAAGTCAGAACTCTCTTTGCTGCGGGTAACACATTGAAAACAAACTATTTTATGTCACAGAAGTGTCTACTGAAGTACTGATTGAGAATAGAACCTAGAGTCCGCCGCGTAGGGTAATAAATTAATAATACATCAAATGGGCTACATTATTTATTGAGTTTTTTGGTATTGATTAATTTACCTGTGTAAGTTCGGCATATCGACAGCACAGTTGTCGTTTCTTTAAACGCATTTTCAAGGGTTGCGCACAGTGCACACATAATTATGTATAACCTCGGGGACAAATAATCTACGCCTCAACTCGAGCCGTTGAGTATTCGTTCATATCATTCGCACACCTCCTACTCGTACATCTTTTTCACATCGGGATAAACTCGGGAAGCGCCTGTGCTCACGTCAGATCGTCGCCGCGCTTACTTGTCGCCAATGTTGAAAGTTTTTTGAACAATATGATATTAGAAAGATCTATACTGCAAGACGTTAATTTGTATTTTGCTTTCATAGGTAAGTACTTTGTTCGTTATTAAAGTAGAACAAACAAATAATTCAATAATTATTAATAGCAACATAGTTTATGGATATCGCTTATAAACAGTTTCGTGTCCATTAAGGGAGACATCAGGTTCCTGTTCCAACGGCTCAAGATAACGTTCAAACAACTAAGTTTGATTATTCTGTTAACTTCCCACAATGCTGTATTGGTGTAAACTTAATAACTTATATCGACCTGCCTGCTGTCATTAGTGATCAACAGCTTGGGTTTTGCCTTATAATAGAGTAATATTTCTTTGAATTATTATAATTAGATTGGGTACAGATTTCCTATAAACGATAAACGTGCAGACAGACTGATGGTATGGTCACCGTTGGCCATGGGCGTCAGTACCCCTATAGATGTCAAATAATTGAGAAAAAAGAAATAAAGATTCATTATGGCTGTGTTGGAGCGGCCTAGAATACTGACCCCAATCCCATGCCACTATATGTAGCTAGGTCCATGTCATTGTGATGCAGTTACTAACCTGTCCTGGCATCATTTTCTCCCTGTATAGTTATTCTAACGATGATAATGCGAGAAAGTTCAGGGTCGCCCGTCTTTCGTTTTTTACTGATGTTATTAAAAGGTAATGAGCATCAGTATCCTATAGGCTAAGAATCTCGACACCGTAATCATTCATTTTGTTCAATCACATCTTCATAATATGATATGTTTTGGACCAGGATGTCGTATATATACAGGGTGTAATGGTTAAGTGTGCACAGGCAATTATTCCGTAACTATTACAGATATCAAAAAGCTTTAAACTGATATCGAAAGCACTTTACCTAATGAGTAAAATTACATTAATAATTTATTAAAATATAAACGAGAAATATCCAAAAAAATTACATTAAACTCTCCCATACATTTAGTATGAGATAGTAGAAAAGTTTTACTTTCTTTATTTAAACTGGAATAGTACCTACTCATTTTACCCTTATCAATTTTATAATTAAGTATGATATAATATTGATCAATTTCAAGTAGATACACACGTGTAGATTAATTATCTTACCACTTCAAATTAATAATAAACCTTGTTTCAATATCGTATTGATTTGAACTGGCTGAAAAGCAACATTCCCATTAAAAACAAAAAGAAAGATACTCCTTGGTGTTCGTTCTAAATTCAAATTCTTTATCGCGGGAGTAGGTACTATTCCACTTTAAATAAAGAAAGTAAAACCTTTCTACTATCTCATACTAAATGTATGGGAGAGTTTAATGTAATTTTTTTGAATATTTCTCGTTTTATTTTTAATAAATTATTATTGTCATGTTACTCATTAGGTAAAGTGCTTTCGATATCAGTTTAAAGTTTTTTGATATCTGTAATAGTTACGGAATAATCGCCTGTGCACACTTAACGATTACACCCTGTATAGAGGATATAGCGCGATAGAGGCCGACCATTGCCTGAAGGTTAGCCGGCTAGCGACCACTTTCTTTCCTCTTCCTTTCGTATTGCTGATGTGATGGGCGACGGTGGCCACGTAACATCGCGAGACTCGTCTGCTCGTTCGTCAGCTATTACCGTGTAATAAACCTAATGGTCACGATCCGATCAGGATCATGACGCACTGGATAGTTATATGGTCCTTGCAAACAGTTATAATTTATAGGGACTGACAACAACATCATCGAAAGGTCAGTTACGTTATTACCACATACTCTGTTCTCTCACTAAACGACACGGGAGCTAAAATGAAGTTAGGACAACACATAAAATACTGGTTTAAGGAAAATCTAAAAAAACTTTGTAAACGACTTATTATTTAAATTCTTACGTTCATCTATTTATTTATAGTAGTAAAAGTAGTAGTAGTATAGTAAAGTGTTTTCGCTTCAGGATACTTATTCTTAATTTCCAATATAATTTTTGAATGGGTCTGTAATGTAAAAAAATTAAGTGAAGCAAAAAAACACTAATAAATAGTGTTTTTTTATTTTATTTTAATTTAGTTATGTAACTTCATTTTTGCTAATAAAAAATTAAATTAGGAATTAATAAAATAATGTCAGAGTTTTGTCTGTCTTAGGTACTCCAATTTAAAATGCTTCAACAGAAACCATATTTTCAAACTTACGTGATCTATCTTCACGTATGCATAATTTAAATCGCCATGATCATTATTTTCCCCGCATCGCGGTCGCTTAAAAGTAAGTAAGCGACATTTTAACGCCCGTTAGCTCTATGATGAACCTGTTGGCTTACTTCCGAAATCGATTTGACCTTGATTCGTTTTTAGATTCAATCTCGGGGATTCGAATCGAAAATCAAGATTGTGTTACGTTCGAGTGTCAAGTGCTTAGAGTATTGACAATTGCGACTTTTCTGTCGCCTATCGATATCGATTTTTTACCAAAATCTACATTTTTTTACAGTCTACTGTTTTCTCATAAACTGTCCCTATTGTGATCTTCAGTTTTCCTCATTCATGGTCGATTTTAAAGATGACAGCATGGTATTGAAAATCTATAAAAGTTTCATGTATCCGGTATTTAGTTATAAAAAGTGGGTTGCGTGTCTATTGTTGCGCCACGAAGATGACAACTACAGGAGTAGGTGTTGATCGTAATATTTTATATGTATCCTAGGATGGATAATAATTACTCGCCCACTTTGTTAGCCGTAATTAAAATACATAAAAAGTTCTCAAGTATAAGTATGAGTGATTGAAACGCTCATAGCCCTGCCGCTATCCAAGTTAAGCAACAGCGGGCCAGTCAGTAGTTGGATAGCTTACTGCTAATGGCAAAAATTTCTTGAGCATTTCTATGCTTCTGGTTGGCCTCTTCACAACTCTGCCCTGGCAGCAGTCAGGTCCAGCAGCGTCGTGTAGTATGCTCTAGGCCTGTAGTGGGCCATTATTGAGGAAAGTCAAGGACTTCACACCAATAATGGCAATTCAATTCAATTTTGCCAAACAAAATTAAAAATAACATTAAAGTTTATTTTATGATCCATGTATCTCTCGCATCTAATAACCGTTATCCATTGATGGGTTTTTACAATAAGTAGGTACGTTATATATAATACAATGCCGTGAATAAAACCTTGAAACCCGCTCCCAAAATATTACTTACAACAATCGGTGTCTATTAATTGTAGTTTCAACGTTCACTGATTAATCATATAATTTACTACTTGTTACTTCATGAGTAAGATCTATTTAAAAATACCAGTCATGAAGTAATTTTAAGTAAAGATTTTTTGCTGGAAGAAATTTTTAAGAACAAACTTTATAACGAGGTGTTTATTAAATAATTTCGTTTTCCTTCGTTCGATATTCCTGGCCATCCAGACTAACCATTTGCCAGAGATAGTATTTTACGGTTATTTATTTATGATTTTTAACAATCACTATTTTTCTCAAATAATTATGTCCACTTTAAAATAATTTATAGTTTTATTACCTATGAGCTGTGCCCGCGACTTCGTCCGCGTGGAATTTAGCAAAAACGAAATAAAACTAAAATAAAAGTAGCCTAAGTTACTCCTTATGACATCAGCAACCTGCCAGTGAAAGTTTCGTCAAAATCGGTCCAGCCATTTCAGAGATTAGCCGGAACAAACAGACAGACAGACAGACAAAAATTGTAAAAAATGTTATTTTGGTGTATGTACCGTATTTGTATCCATATACATGTAGTAAAAAACGGTTATTTCAATATTACTAACAGACACTCCAATTTTATTTATTTGTATAGATGTATAGATGTTTAAATGTTTAATAAACACCCGAAATTAGCTGGAACGTGATTGTCTAGTCGAATATAGTTTATAGTGTTTTTTAAATATTTATATTTAGTAATTAATTCAAAATTTCAGTAGAATTTCAAAGTGCTAAGCATGACGTTACGCGTTTTGTCAATATTGCTGAATTAAAACTGTTTCGATTGAGAACAGGGTTAGTTTGTTCAATTAACACGTGCATTTTTTCTTAGCTTGTATTGTATTTGTATTGTATTGTACCCCCCCCCCCCCCTAAAGTACATTTTTTTATTTAATCCCAAAGCAATATGAAATAATATGTAACAAGTAAGATATCAAGGAAACATAATGTATATTAATTAAAGTTTACATAAACTATAGCTATGCAAAAGATGATTAATGACTCTACTGCACCGAGACATGGTCCAAAGGATAAATACATTGCCCACCTACCTACCTAACTGCCTACCTACTTGTTAGCTGACTGAATAAAATATGACACTAATCTCAGTTGAAATAATGTGAACCGATCCATTTTGAAACAAAGCATCGTCAAGTAAAAACTACTTTTAGTTAAATAGAAATTCGTTTTTGAAAATCAGTAAATTTTAATACTCGCCAAGACAACAGGTAAAAACCAGTGGAACCATGTTAAAAACCTAGTTTCAACAAGTTAAAACACTTCAAGCTAAATATGGGGGTTTTCACTACAACATAAATTTCTACATAATTATATTTTCGTCTCGAACTTCATCTTCAAGTAATTTCACATCGAGTTATATTAAATATATGCTCAGTTAATTTTAAATGTAAGCTGTATCTACGAGTACATAACATGTTTTGCACACAGTTGATTTACACCTACAATGATGTACTCGTATAATATTCCATAATCGTGCTCCAGCTATCCTTGAACTCACAACAGTTTTGATTGTAACCTGCTTTTAATTTCCGTTCGAAATGTAACTACCGTTACAAAACGAACAAGTTCATTGTCTGTAGGAATAACTTAAAATACCTGTATGACGTAACATTGTGGAAAATGTAAAAAAAAACCTTCACTCTTCTGCGAATGTTAGAACAGATGATCATGACTTGCTTTTAAAATACGGCAAAATAAATTTTATGGATGGATACTTCAGGAGGGATACCTTAGGGATACCTTATCCTTTACATTTAGCTACTGTTAGTATGCTAGGTATATTCCAAAGGTTTCAGTGTTACACAAAACGATTACAATTTCAGCTATGACTTATGCCATAGCTCCGGAGTGGGCGTAAACACACGAGCTCGAAGTAAGTTCGTTGCAATGTGTTCGAACCGACGTCCATCAGCTGAGTAAATAATTCGCGATGTGTTTACTCGCCCGAATTAAACACAGTTTTGCGAGATCATATTGAACTAGTTATCGTGTTGAATGCTTATAGGTATTTAGATTTCGCACGAACTTGGCGTGGAGCACGCTGCGCGTTAGCTTGGCGTCGACGGACGGTTGTTGGGCTTATATACATACTTTTATCATCAATAAATAGATTGGGTGAACTTCCGAAAGGCGCATACCTCCGATTAAGTTGGAATTTGGTACACTTATGTTTTTTGGCCTCCTGAACACGAATATGACGATAAAAGCACGCGTTCTAAAGTACAACACAATTGCGTCGCATGTATCAAAAAGCGCGCTGCTGACGTCCGCTCAACGCGCGTTTGCTGTGCGCTAGCTTAAAAGGGCGTGTGCAGCGGCGTACACGTATATATGGGACTTAGTAAAGCCCGTGTTAGCAAAACGCAAAGCGCTCAATGTGTAGGTACACGGGGTTAAGGTATTTAAAGTACGGGGGTAAGGTATAGAAAGGAATTTTTCAAAGATATCTGCAGTTCTATATACCTGAGCGGGTAAGGCTTAGAAAGTAATCTAAAGATATCCAAGACCGCCTCATTATCGGTTTCTTTGAATGGCATTAGGTTAATCTCTTTTTTCTCCGTAGGTTACCACAATTTCCCGAACGCGTACGGTTGCCTTTTCTTCAATCACTGACGACTGACGTAAGCCGTAAAGATATGCCTATCGTCTACACTGTACATATTCGAGTACTTCATTGCGGTTATCTGTAACATTGAAATGCAGCGGTTTTCAATCAAAACCAGTCAATTAAAACTACTTATTATCTTTAACATATTTCAAGTAAGTTGTTTTGATATTTAGATATATAAAGTGATATTTAGATATATTAAGTGAAAATACTATAGATTGAACATATTTTAACGTGATATAAACGTGGCAAGCTTAGATTAAAATATGAATATTAAAAGTGATGTAGGTATGTATTAGTAAGGTCAATACTATTGTGAATGTTTTTGCACCTTGTTTAAGATAGAACGAACCATAGATTTATTTCAGCACTCTTTGGCCATTGACTTATAGTCAATGTCTTTGGATGTTTTCACTCCACGTTTCAGTTATATCAGTTTTAAATTGTGCTTAGTGCGAGATCTCAAGAGCTAGACCTTTAAGTAGGTTTTAACAATACTTACTTTTTGAAAGTGAAACTAGGTCGTTGCTGTAACTACACTGTGACTTTCGGAAGAAGCAGCGGTAAGAAACTTCCAAGTATTTTTTCCTACCCATAGTAACAGACAAATCTATCACTTACTTTCAATAAATCAAACTCATGTCCAAAAATGTTTATCTTTAAAATAATCATCCAGCTTGTATTAATTAACATCTTCCCATAAACGAGTCATAAATTCTACCAAGTCTGAATGGTACAGTCAATTTGGCTTCTTAGCTGATGATTTTGATATAACACACAAATTGCTGCGTAGAAAGCGCCCTAAGCGCAGATGAAGTGAAACTTCACACTATGAAATTCAAAAGTGGACGTTGTTTTAATTAATTTTCAACAATTTTACTTTTGTACAAACTATTTTAACGCAACCGTGCCCTTCATTACCATTTCCGCGACCCACGTTCCCCCACCACAGTGTCGTTAAATTTTAACGCAACCGTCTCCGAAGATATTTCACTTCGAAAAATTAAAAAAATACACCAACAGCGTATAGTGATACGTAGTATAGTGATACGAACACTATAAAACAAGACACTGATAAACTATTCGCAATCTGCAACCGATGTAAGACAAAGTTAGTTAATGAGTTGTCAATCTTTAAACTCTTGCGCTCGACTTAGATTGAACTACTTGAGGTTAGTTTTCCTTTTAAATGATGACTAGCATTTCTGAGAGCGTTTTGTAATTAAATACGGAGATGAAGTAGGTACTCAGTGGATTTTATCATCTTATCATCGTACGTATTATAATATCTAACATTTTAACGCATCAATGCCTGTACGTGCAAGATACATATTTGAGGAATACTATTATTGGGTGTTTTTAATAGTATAATAGTATTTTTGTTTATCGTTTTGTATTTTTGTCTGCCTGTTTGTTCCCGGTGATATTATCAATGATATAACCAATTTAAATGCCGTTTTCACTGATGTATTGTAATACAAGCTTCGAATAACATTTCGTGTTTGTTTTTTTCAATCGGTTCCCAAGTATAAAAGATCTCAATCTTTGATTAAATACACGTCTATATAATCAAAGATGTCAATATGAAGTCCCGTCTCAAAGAGAAGATAACCTTTAATGCTATATTTATTTTAACATCGTAGACCAATTGGTTCGAAATTTATAACGATTTATACCTATGTACATTTATTATTTCTTTATTACGTTTTTTTCGACATAAATCAGTATTTTCCATCATTCCTCCTACTTAGTTTTACTCATTTTCTTATAGAGACTCACCCTGTGATATACTGTGTTATAAATGAATATATTATATTAGATCGTAATATATTATTTGACTTAATCACACTGCTTACCTGTTGATGCTGCTTACGTTTTACGTACGCTTTCATTATTAAAACTACTCACAGTAGATAATTATATCCAATATTTAAAATAGAACAGATTAGCTCTTATGCATACAATGGCAGATGAAGCGTGTAATCAACATGCGTAGTTGCGTTATGTGGACCTTATTTACTGAACAATACGGGTTAAAATCGCTATCATCATTGCCAAAGCCAACTACCGTAAATTCTGTATTGTAAATATTAATGAGAATTTTGTTTGCCAACACTCCAACTATTGAGTGGCAGTTCATTTATTTGATTTAAGCCGCTTTTGAGTACACAGAATAAATAACTTTATAAAATTCGACTTCATAAATGTAACGAATGTACGGTTGAGTGAGGTAGGTATGGTATGAGTGATCGCTTTTTAATGATTTGTAATTAATGGATGGATTAGTATGGTTAAGAGCTGTTAATTTTCTTTTATTAGGTTAGCCTTTGACTACGACCTCATGTGGTGGTGAGTGGCAACGCAGTATTAGGTGGTAAAGCACACTTAGTAAAAGCCTATTCGCTCTTGACTTTAAAATGTTGTTTTTCTATTAACTTTTTAATGCGAGCCAGAGCCAGTGATGACAAATAGTTAATAATCTATTAGGTACATACTTATTATGTATACTTCATAAAAATGTAAATCGCTGTCTGTACATGGAAGATATCTGAAAAACGTTTCATCGTTGATAATGCCAGTTCTTCGATATTGAAATTTGGACTGTATTTTTACCAGTCCAGTGTCCGAATTTTCCTGCCGATCTGTGGTTACTCTTACCTTCCGGCGAATCACTCCAATTCTTCTTGGATGTTGGTTTGCTTAACGCTTGTTTGTTCATCTTCGAATCTTTATTCTCTTTGCAAGTAGTTAGACGAGAAAAAAAAGTAGCTGACGGTGCGCGGGAGTTCAAAAGTACTTTTTCCAATTGACATTTGCTTTAACATCGTGTCAGAAGTGACAGGCCGTCATAGCCCACAGATTACGAGCAATCGTACTGCCGTTGTGTGATTCAACTCAGCAGACAAGTGCGCGGAATAATTAGTCTTGTAAAAGATCAATAAATTAAAACTAGCGTTACCAAATGTCCTTATACAAACTTTTTGGTTCGGAAAATGTTCTTGTTCTTCAAAATATCTTAAGTGTGCAAACAAGATTTGAAATTAACAACATCTATTTAAAAGGAAGTAATTACACGTTAGGCTTTTGCCCTTGATATAATTAAAGCCATATTGATTCTTAATTAAGGCTTTCGTTTTTGGTACTTTGAAAGTTGAGTGGTTGAATGTTCGTATAAAGGCTTTAAAAGCCGGACATTCTTTTTCGGGCTTTCCCACATTTTAATGGTCAGTGAGAGATATTATCGGCATCTTCATAATTTTACGCTAATTTAAAACAAAATGATTTATTGGCAATTCATTCAAAGACAGGTTTTTAAATTTACGGGTTAATTATATTTTGTACAGTTTTGTTTTGTATAGTTAACCAATGATATTATGTAGAAAAAAGTCGAGATGCATTATATCCGCTACGCTTAGTATTATGGATACGGTTGTATCGATAAGTATATCGAAGCCAATTAGTATTAAAATCTCTCACAAGCGTTTTGACGTTCACGAAAGAAAAAAATTAAAGGGAGGGTACCCTATAATTTATGTCTTTACTTTAACACATAAATAATCTTTTACATAAAAAAAGCGTATTAACAATCAAATTTTTGTGTTTTAGGCAGATAAAAGTTACATTATTAAGCATAACTTAGTAAAACGTAAATAAGTTGGTATTTACAATTATTAATGGACTGACGCCAGAAAAAGTAAAGGCAACGTTCGTGCCTCCAGATGTAATCGTAATCCGTAATTATGATTAAATTTTGGGGGAAATGCACCAAATAAAATTGCAATCTGTAATCATGATTGCATTTTGGGAGAAATGTACCAAATACATTTTGAGAGAAATGCACCAAATGAAATTGTAATCTGTAATCATGATTACATTTTGCCCATCTCTGGTACTAGGTAAGCATAAGCAAAGTGCGGGAAGAACTAATTTTGTTTTTATTCAATTTTATGTTTCTTCTGCTCTTCCTTCAAATTGCAAGTATACCGAGATGTATGATTCAACAGTGACAAAGCTTTTGCTGGTAGGTACCTGTTATACTTACAAAAACTGATGATCACACGATGTCATTACATTGTGTACGAGGTCAATGACTGATCTGCTTGGATCTTCTACACTTATTCAATACTGATGAATCACTGAACTAAATCCGCCTCGAGAGTTTCTAATTAATTTATTCACTATTTTGTTGGAAGACGGCGATAGACATCCAAAATGTTGTTATAAAAATGCTATGGTACATTTTACAACCCGTCTTTTCACATTTTACGTTATCACAGGCACAGTGTTTGCTTGGGTATGATCATTACGATTCCAAGTCTTATTATTTGAGAAATTAAGTTGAAATTTGAATTTGTACTGTAGCTCCAATGCTTCGAATCTCAGGGTATTTCCCGAATCCGCCTAGCAATTGGTCATGCGATGTCCTCAAGTTCCGCATCACAATGGCTATTATGTCTCTGATAGTATCAATCTTTTCTTTTTTAATAGCAATTTGTTAACATAAAGTTGCTAATAGCTTCGTGACTAATAGCAGATTGATTTCAAATAGATTTTTATCTATTTCTGGGGAATTAAATTACGGTGCAATTTCTACTGAATGCTCTAACAAAGGAACTAATTTTAATCATTTACGTGAATGTTATTTGGATTTTTTGTTATCATACGACAATCTTTTCGTTAGCCTATTTTAATTTTTTGATTAGGTATTTACTGCAACGTGCGTAAGTTTTTCGTTTTTAATTCCTATATATTTAGGCATTCTTTTGTCTAATTGTCCTGACTGATTAAAAATATAAATTGTAACGGTAAAACATTTTTTCTATTCAGGTTTCTAAAAATAAATCAATACATTCTAATCTTGAGACCACAACATTTTACTGAAGTCTCTTAGAAATTTTACTTGGGACCATGAACTGAATCTAGATCTAAAACTACAAGGAACTACATAGTGTCAGGAAATCCATAATGGGCAATATTCATTAACATTAATGCTATATAGTAGCCAGTAGCCACATAATACATTTCATTGTGACACAGCCATGTTAGATATTTAATTTATATCTAAAATCAGAGGTTTAGTTCCTGTTTGAATTTTTATCACACGTCAGCTTAAACACATCCATTATTATGATTCTGTATCGTGAGAAAATCTCCCACCATAATAATTAGGTATAATAAAGAAAACATTCTGGCAATACAGGATTTGTTCTTGATACCGGAACTAACAAAATACCTGTTTACATCATTTTATTCAGAAAACTTAATTGAGTTTGTGTATTCGATGTGATAATAAGTAAATCATCTTGGGCTGGGATGGACGGATAATATTACATGCATCCCACTTATCAAATGAAGAACCTCTTTTGTTGAAGTCGGTTAATACCTAAATAAAAATGGATACTGTGAGGTAAATTATGTATGTAGTACTTCATCGCCACTTACCATCAGGTGGGATTGTTGTCAAGCATTAACTTATCTAATGTAAAAAAAGAGTAGGTATAATATCTCCGTTGTTTACTTCCTACCTCATACTAGGTACCTACATCAACATTGGCTCTCGGTTGATCTTGTACGATAAACATAAGTCGTGGTTATGAGCGTTTTAAATGGTTTAGGCATATTATTATGTAAATTATTCACATAATTATAATTATATGGAACTAATTCTAAAACATGTTATGATGAAACTAATATAAAAATACTCGTTAGTAGACGAATTGTGATAATACCTATTAAGCCATTAAGTTCATCATCATCATCGCAACCCATAACTGAATCATTCACCACCGAAATTCAGTTATGAGTTCTATGTCACCGTTGCTCATAGCTATTACTAATAGCTTACATACCAAAGTCATAAGCGGCGCATTGAATATCAAAAAGATGGTGGCGGTCCCGCATCATTACTAGTATTCCAACATTGCAACTGAAACACCGTTATAACAGATTCCACGGTTGACTTTAGAAGGCGGTGTAGCCATCCAGCAAAATTCTCTGCCCCCATGAATGAGTACCTACCATTGTCATTAAAAAGTTGAAACAGAGGCCAGCCACATCTCACAGGAGTGAGCTCTCTCACACGAAGAGAAGGTTATCTTGGCTTCTTGGATAGAGTTCCTTTTGCAACTTTCGCACGGAACCTGAATGAGTTAGTTGGAACTATGGGTTCGGCCGGCCATCGTGGAATCCGCTCTAGGAAGACGAGGAAAGACCCGTAAAACAGGTTGCTAATTTAAAGCTAACATAAAAGGTACACAAACAAGCTAAATTAATTTCTTTGATAACAGACTGAGATCGTTAGAAACACAAGGTATTTCGTATTACCTACAAGTACAACGTCATTTGCACACGATAACAGCAACATAGATGTTAGTGTGAAAATGATCGATGACAGAGAGCTGATGTGCGGTGATAGATATTGTTTGTCTTCTCTGTACATATTAGTAGGCATATCTGTGAAATAAACTTTCAAATCAACAGAGAAAAGGAAGGATTAACTCTTGGGTAACAAGTTCCGTCTCGCAAGCCAATAATAGTTCATAGGATATTACCTTTACCGCCATACCGTTGTGTTCACACTACTTGAAGGAAGTTTTAAATAAATAACTAATTGTGTCGTGGGACACCAGGTAGGAACGAAGACGAAGTTCCTTCGGCTACTGTCGCGCCTGCGCACGTCTCATTTAACGGTTTTATTCCACGCCTCACCTTTTTTTCACGCTTACGGTTTATTTTTCAGTTCGGTCGCGCAGCAAAATCCCTATCCCCTCCAAGCCTGCCGTAAGGAACTTCGTTCCAATAAATACACAGGGAGTTGTAACTTATAATTAACGTTTTCCGTTGGTCTACTCGAACGCGCGTTATCACGAAGCATGTAACATACGTACGTAGCTATAAATTAGGCTGCCCCTTTTAAAATTTTGACTAAACTGCAGTTAATGACGATATGTACTAATGTAAAATATATTAATAGGTAAGGTCTTGCAAAATAATTCGACTTTGGATGCAAATAGCACCAATTTTTATATTTCTAATTAAATGGTGAATATAATGAAAACACCTCGTGTTAAAGTACTTGTTATTACAACATAAATCTACTTATTAATATTGGAACCTAATACAGAAACAAATATGTAGAAATAAACCAATTATAAAAAACGCAGTAAACACTACAGTAATTCGTTGAAGCCAGCAAAAATCAATATCATGAAACGCTTAATGCATAATTTGTATTAAAAAATAGATCTTCAAGGAAAAACACGATTAATTTAAAAACAACTTGAGGAATGTAAAAACAAAATGAACTTAACGTAATATTTACTTCGAATCATTGCCGTCAATGTATTCGGGTTTATCTCAACACGTTAAATCAATACAATTATCATATTTAAGTATTCAATACAAACAAGTGCGGTTTGCTTGATAAAAGCTAAGTAACGTTAAATTTACATGACTATCGCTACCGTGTGGCCTATAAAGGTCCATTACAATTTGCAATATCGATATAAAACTTGATAAGTAAATAAATAACTCATGAGGCTTTGATTAATTCGATTTATGCCATTAGCGCGTACAGGGCGCGGCGGTACTCGTACTCGTAATTAGGGCTTGGAGTTCTCAAAGATGCTGATTCAGTCTCAATTTTCCAGCAGTTTATGAGAAACTAAAATGACCTTATTCAACCTTTTTCTCGCTGGCCATAACATTACGGTTAATAAAAAACAAAGCCACACGAGGTTCTCGAGAATCATTAGGTAGTTAATCCGTTTACTTCAAATATTTTTTGCATACTTACTTCATTTTTTTAGTATGAGGGTTCACAAAGATATTCTGATGCAAAAATAATGTAAAACAACTCCATAAACACGAATGAACGGCTCGCGCGGTGTTCGGTAACCGGCCTCGGAATCGCCGGAATACAACACCCTTCGGCCAGAACTCCTTCACGTAGGTCGACAGCTGTTTGGTAGGAAATCTCACCACAAAAGAACTAAAGTTAACATTTTGACGAAATTCCAACCGCACGACCCTCATTCGGAAGTTGGTCTTCATTTTGATGTGCTCAATAACATCCTCAGTCTTTATTGAGTAATGCAGATGGGACACTTACAGCATCGTTGTCGGTAGGTATAGCCGGACGCAGCAGGTGGTTCGGTCCTGTCGGTGCGGTAGCGGTACCGCACTGGTTCCGACAAGTGGGCTTCCACTTCTTCTTTTCAACCTTGACGAAGCCCTCCTCGTCGCACTGGTCTAATATAGCGTCAGCAAATCACTACATAGTATAAAACAAAGTAGCTTTCTCTGTCCCTATGTATGCTTAGATCTTTAAAACTACGCAACGGATTTTGATGGGGTTTTTTTTTAATAGATACAATGATTCGAGAGGAAAGTTTATATGTGTAATATATTAAAGTTTTTCGCAAAATGAAAAATAACGCGCGTGAAAATAAATTCGTGCGCTGGTTACGTTTAACAATTTTGGACTTGGGTACTAAGGGGCAGGTTCCCCGAAGCGAAGCGAGGGCGGGTTTACTAGTTATTTATATATTATTGATATTGAAACACCTCTAGGTTATCCCAAAAGTAGTCCAACTCATCAACGACGGTTTCGAATAACAATCAGCCCATTAATCGGTAAATAATAAATCATACGCAGACCGTGAGAAAACCCTATTAAGTACACGTTACCAAGTGTTCTAGTCCCATGCAATGGTTCGTAAATGAATAATAAACTACTAACAAGGTGTATGGGAAACTCGTTCATTTAGAAACACTTGCAACAGGCTGCCTTTGTTATTGAATTAGCGCCCTTGCGTTCTCACGTAGTCTGGGCGCCTGTTGCGGGTAGGTTTAACGACGTTAATTTTATTTTAATTTTAGGTACTTACGAGAATAAAGTAAGCTAAAGTACGTACTTTATATTTAAAGATTAAATCATCAATGTTACTAGTTAGTCATTAATATATTTTTTCATTGGTATTATTATGTTTAAGTTATTAAGCCTATCTGCCACCCTTTTACTTGAGTCAGCCGCCAATTGGCTCGTGATTCAGCTAAGGGCTTGAGTTGAGAATCAATACTTTTTCCTTCTTCACTCCTTTTCTTGGTAGTCTTTATAAACATAAAGAAGAGTGTACCTAGACTATTAAGTACGATAAAAACATATTTAATCTGTACACAGCTCATTATCGGCACCTTAGCAAACAGTTAGTTACGCTAAACAAAAAAGATCCTTGAATCGCAAGACCCATTAGTTTCGGGACAAACTAACCACGGCAAATTTAGGTGATGACAACGCTCAATTAGTTCCGGTTGCGTGTTCTCTAGAAATATACCGTTTATTTAATGGACAAATGCATGTTTTTTGTGAGCCGCCATAGCTTAAGAACCGGATACAACGATTTATGTATTTTTCTGATTACTTTGGGGCTTCCAAAACTTGTTTGGAGACTACTAACCGTATAGTAAGATAGTAAGTGATAATTTCTTTCTTTATTTTTTTCTCTTCTTACTTGGTTAGCTGAGTCGGTGGCGCCTCAGGTGTTACGGACGCCCGTGGAAACAGTGACCACTAATAGTCGTCGGATGGCTCAACTACTCGCTTGTCAGCTATTTACATAAAAAACACAAGGTCAAGCTCCTTGGATAGTCTCTTGCACACTAGCTGATAGAATACACGTTGCAACGCAAATTCTTCGAAAATAGACTTTCAGTTTTGCAAATCAATCTCATACATATTCCACGGTGTGTTGTTCGTTATTGTGATTAATAATTATTTTATTTATGGTACCGCCTTCTTTTGGTAGGCAACGAATAGATAGCCTTGGTGTTACTGATCTTCATGCGCGACGGCCAATTACCATCAGATGGGTCGTGTATTTTTTTATTGTTAATCTAAAAGTTAATTATTTTTAAGTGATTATTGCTATTGATTATAAAATAACTGTTGTGTATGTATTGTTAAACTACAACATTTAATATTCCAATAACCTCATCAAGGTTTTCATCACATTCGGTTTGATCTGTGAGATATCAGAATTACCATGCTGATTTTGCTTCGGAGACAGAAGCAATAACAGTCATAAGAAAATCTGCATTACTGAGGAAATAATTATGTGATGCGAAAGGAAGTGCCGAACTAGCTTGATAGCCGGCACGGAGGTTCTAAATACGTTATTATCTTGCTTACGTAATTCCGTAACCAATGTGTAAGCAGCTTTAGGTATGTCCGGTCCATCAGATGCAAGAAGTCAACAAATAGACGAGTGTGTATTCATCGTTACCTTGAAATATACGGGCCTCTGGAGATTGACAATTGCTGATAAAATTGATTGTTTTATTTCTATGGTACTCTACATTTATTAAAATCTCTTTCTAGAGTCACTCGTACATACATTTTATGTATGTAGTTATGGACAAATAAAAGTTACACTATTAATAAAAGTATTGGTTTCCTTTTATAACAAACATATAACTAATTAAAAAAAAAATCATAGTTTATAGTCTCCAATAATTGATTTAACTGTGTTAAAATTAACGATTAACTTCAATCATTTTGTATTGGCGTAAACATAAAATAAATAAAACGTTTGATCTAATGTCTGACGTCACAAAAATACAATTTATCTCCAAAAGTACCAAGACTAAAATTAAAAAAGAACATTTTCTCACTATGGTTACTAAATAGCAAAACAAAAATCCTGCATTTTAAATTGTAATGGACAACGGAATCAATTAATTAATTAATGGAATGATAATAAGCAACGCTATCCAGTGAGATCAACTCAGATTTAATATTTTTTTAGATATGTATCAACCTGTTTAGTATTGCGTTGACAGCTTATTAAGCTTATTAACTTACCACGCCTTGGCGTAGAGTTCATGTAATTTGCCTGCATGCCAATCCGGTTTATAAATGTTATATACCTACCAAGTTTTTTTGCCAGTGAGTTTATACAAAATACTAATGCGCTAACTCATCTTTTACTTTTTCACAACATATTTGTAACAATCATTAATTATTTTACATACAATTCAATAAAATGTGAAAGCTTCACAATGTTAAAAAACACTAGGATATGTAATGCGGATGATCCGAAATAAAAAAGCTTGCAAGGTCCTATACTATACCATCTACATCCTATCGAGACAGGTCTGTACGTAGTAAACAAATCATACTTATAGTCTCTAAAATAATACCATAGATCGACAAACTGCGAGAAAAAAAGCATCAAAGGTGCTATTAATTAGACACAATCATAAAACACTTTTGAAACGGAATACAAAGTTTTTAAACGAATGAATGAAATGAATACTGCGGTTATGAATTCATTGGGGATCAAACCAATTTAAGTAGCTACGTCTGAAGTTGGATCAACACTACAGGTTGTTTATATAAATTTAAGTAAAAAAAAGAAAAAGTTTTATGTAAAAAAAACTTGCCATCACCACCTCTTACTCATGCTTCGACATCATCTATTAAGAGGAAATGCTACCGGTCATTTTTCCATACTAACATTCTCGACTAATCCCTCGCTGGTTTTTGACTCTAGATCAATAATTTTTTCACACAAGAATAATATCATCATTATCTATGTCGGTATGTTTTGATTTTTTTGATATTTTTGTTTTCAAAAGTTTTAGGCTACTTCAAACATCGCATAAAACGGCCAAATACATATGCCGCAAACAAACGCCTAGTACACAAATTGTATAATAAGTAGCACAAAAAGCTAAACGGTCCGACACAGAACATCTCCTTCCCATTCAATTTCCAAAATTTCGTTAAGATTGCTTTTGTTTTGGCGGGGGGATTAGTCGAGAACGGAACCTCGATTTTGATGATTTTTGCCTCGGGTTTTTACACGGAGCTGCAGTTGTCCCTATCGCACTGACATACACGCCGCTCGCAAGCGCGACAGAGATATTGAGTGAAAAAATCCCAAATTTGAAAAAGGGTTCGCGTGGTATTTCCTCTTAATGGCATTCTTTAAATTGAGATATTTTCTTATAGAAAAACCATTAATTAAAGAACGCTACTCACTCATACCACACTAGGATCCCTGTATCGTGGTATCATGGACATCACATGAAGACAAGGAACCACACCCAGCCGGAGAACAGAAATTTAAAGTCACAATTGAAATTTCCGCCTCGCTGGAAATCGAACCCAGGACCCTTTGTACCGTAATCCGGCATGGTGACTATTGCGCCATAGGAGTCGTGAAATGTATTATCCATAACATTTTTACATGTAACTACATACATATACACATTTTTTTATACAGTATAATTTTATATAATGCCTAGTACTCGTATACAATACCCTACCTACCTACCTCTTTATAATGAGTAGGGTGATTTTTCCATATCTTCTGCATAAAGCGTCTGTTTTAGCCGCTAGTAGAAGTTAAATTACTACATTTTATAAGTCATTGTATACTATATATATACATTTAATTACGTATATGGACTTTGAGTTTGATTGCACATGCCTTAATTAAAAAGAACAATCAGTATTTCTACGTAACAGAACAATCTGAATGACAACCTAGAGACAAACAAAGCCAGTGATTAAAATTTTAATAGCGTTACATTAAATTATCCACTTAACAGCCACTTCATAAGGATGACAATCTTAACTAGAGATGTGAAATCCCAGGGCCCTTTTAATCACTCTAATAAATGGTATACGCGATAATATAAGATGTACCATTATATATTATGATAACGTTATTTAATGTATAACATTGAACATGAACATGAGCAGTGATAGCCGTGTGGTTGAAGGTTGGACTCCCGAACCGGGGGTCCGGGTTCAAACCCCGCACGCACCAATAATTTTCAAAAATTATGTGCGTATTAAAATTTAATTATCACTTGCTTCGGTGAAGGAAAACATCGCGTGGAAACCTGAACACCTGAGAGTTCTCCATAATATTCTCAAAGGTGTGTGAAGTCCACAAATCCGCACTTGGATAGCGTTGTGGAATATGGCCTATATCCCTCACATTGTGAGAGGAGACCCGTGCCCAGTGGGACAGTTATGGGTTGCGATGAATGTACAACACAATAATAAAAAAAGCAATATAAAATTCTATAACGAAAATTAATGTTTTCATTATAGAATTAAATTAATTTACATAATACAGGTACTTACGTCCTTGCTTCGATTCGGTAAACTTTTTTTTAGTTTAAATAGTATAAATTAATTTGATTATCTAAATTGGCTTAGACAGGTTTCAATAAATAGATATAACCTTTTTTTGAACCAATTGAAATAAAGATACTAAATTGACTTAAATGTCACCTTTAGCTTATTCTAAAACACGTTCGCTGCGGCAATCGTAATTTTGTATGAGAAAAAACAAGACGTACCTAAACGTGATCTGCAGCGAATATGGTAAGAGATTACCGGCAAAAGTCGTACAGACAAATGGACAAGAAATCTAAAAACCATGATGAGTATATTAGAAATCATGCAATAAATAAAAGGATTATTACTTTACTAACAACATGCACAATCGGATTTCAATTCCAACTAGCCATCGAAACATTGGCTCTCGAGGGAGCTGATTTGTGTTGCAGAAGCTCGCCGACGTCTGGCTCAGCGCACAGTTACCCGGGGGACCGCCAAGCTGATTAGCTAACTGATGATTAGAACGTCTGAAAATCGCAGGGTTAATGACAGCGCTTGACAATTGTTTAGACAAAATTAACGTTCGTTGTACTGATACAAAAGTATTCGAGACTAATAAACTGAACACCAAAATTGTTCAGGCATAATGAACTGATAGAAATTAAACACATATCGATCGATAATAAACAGTAAATCTATTATCTATTATCTATACATCTACACAAATGAATAAAACTGGAGTGTCTGTTTGTAATATTTTACTTATCTACTTTGTGGTAATAATCTAAATGCTTTTTACTAAATGCATATGGATGCACACTATACATAATATGTATACCAAAACAACATTTTTATAATTTTTCTCTGTCTATCGGTCTGTCTGTCTGTCTGTTTGTTGAGGCTAAACTCTGGAACGGCTAGACCGATTTTGACGGGACTTTCACTGGCAGATAGCTGATGTAATAAAGAGTAACTTTGGTTACTTTTATTTTAGAAATTTACCCCCGGTTACTCGGTTAATCATTTAGAACCGCCACAAGCCACAGGGGTATAAATAACAATTATTAATACAGACTCTTCTCTTTACAGAATACAAAATGCACGGAGAAGGTCTGCCAGTCCAGCGTAATCGACATTCCAAACAGGGGAGACACGCCTCGGAGCTCGGAAGAAGTATTTAAGGAGGCTCAGGTTTTTCTCCAACAATACTTCTCTTCTATACGAAGGTATGTACATATATCGCTGCAAAAAATATATGTATAAACTAAATGAATAAAGTTTTACTGCAAAACTATTAAGTCTAATTCTCCCATTCCAAAAATTACGTCACACAGTTTCCTATATTAAACGAGTAACTTAAGGTCCAGGTTCCAATAACACACCTCTAATAAAAAAAATCCGTAGAATTTAATTACCAACCCCGGTTAAATATCTACGTGACTATTATCCCGTATGGCGCAATGGTTAACATGCCGGATCGCCGTTCCAAGGGTCCTGGGTTCGATTTCCAGCGAGGCGGAAATTTAAATAATGAGCTTAAGCTTGCGTTTTGGTCTGGGTTTGTATGTTCTTGTCTTGTGTGTTGTCCATGGCACCCACAACAGGGAATCCTAGTGTAGGGCTATGAGTGTGTAGCGTTATTTATTTATTATTTACTGGTAAACCCGCCCTTGCTTCGCTTCGGGAAACCTGTCCCTTAGTACCCAAGTCCAAAATTGTTAAACGTAACCAGCGCACGAATTTATTTTCACGCGCGTTATTTTTAATTTTACGAAAAACTTTAATATATCATACATATAAACTTTCCTCTTGAATCATTATATCTATTAAAAAAAACCCCATCAAAATCCGTTGCGTAGTTTTAAAGATCTAAGCATACATAGGGACAGAGAAAGCGACTTTGTTTTATACTGTGTAGTGATTTGACTATATTTTATCTCTTTGGATTTAGTATTTTTCAGCTTAACTAGTAGTAATTTTCACATAAATTGTAATAGCTACAAAATAACTAGGTACCATAACAAGAAAACGGTATAAACATTTACTTTAGGCTACGCTTGATTGAAATCCAAAGACAATTCCCGACAAATTGAATTCCGATCATTCCGTCTTTTTTAATATTCGGAAATGAAAGTCACAGATTATACGAGTATTTTCAGAGACATTTTTGTATCGGGGTGAAATGTAACAAGTGTATTATTATTTTATTCTTGTTTTTAGTTGTGACGGCAATTTGTCGGGGTGATATCGATGTATATTCATACGTGCTTTAGAGGACACTGTTATTTATTAATTAATGAATAAATTATTACGACTTACCCCAATCACACTAATAATTTTATTAAATAAATGATACACAACATAATAAAAAACGCTCATTTAAAAAATCGTTTGAACGACTTAAAAACGTTGACGTTAAGTCATTGGTCCCGATTGTTGTAGTTAAGTGATTACACTTGAGTTGGCAACTTATTCTGGTTTACTAGGCCGTGAAGTATGCTTTAGGCCTCTACAATTATGACGACCAGGTTTTTCAGAGATGGTTGACGGACTGGCCAACACGAGAAGCCACAGATAAACGCATTGGAAACCAGGAAGGAATCAAAGCAAAATGTTGTAACGGACACTCATACAGTTTAAAAAAATACGTAAAATTTTATTATTTCATAAACTGGATATTTTTTTATATACCATTGCGTAGAACCGTGGTTATAATATCACATGGACATCGTCAAGATGATGCCGCATATTGCCTTAAATGGAAACAATTATAGACACTACACACATGTAGGTAATTTGTTCGCAACTTTATGTTAAACACACTGATTGTGTAAATAGAATAGTTTACACAGTATAGATACATGCATAAATATTCGTATTCTTTGCACATGTGTATAATACGTGTGAATATTTACAAAACAAATGGCCTTTAAATATATATATAAATGTAATATGTAAAATGTTTTTGTGTTGAATTATTAGTTCATATTCGACCCGTGATCGTCGATAGGTACGAATTTTTTGTGTAAATAAATCGAATTAGGTATTAGATCCAGACATTTGAAAACATAAGAATTATTTTTCGATAACAGAATTTAATAAAGTTGCGGTTAAGATTCTGTAAAATAACAAATCGAAAATATCATTTATAACAATTTTTTTACCTACCACAAAATTTAAAACATCTGTATAATTTTTCGAATTCAGAACTCAATAAAATTGCTGTTATTGGTCTGAAAAATAAGAAAACTGAAATATTTTTTATAACAAATTAAACTTAAGTAAATAATTACAGTTGGCCTAGGTAAACCGCGGTATTTATTTAAACAACGACTATTGAAAATTAATATTAAATGAAATAGTAACAAGTATTAATAAATTAAACCACAATACCAATTTCCAAATTTCCATGACATTAAATTGGAAATGTTTCAATATTCTGCGTTAATGCTGAACTCGTTCAATTCCAAGTAATTTTTCTACAAAGATATGATTTATAAGACATTAGAAATTTACAGGTGCCAGAAAACCTGATGATGATGATGATGATGTATGAGACACTTTACAAGGCTATTCTAAATTTCTAATGGAGTGTATTTCATCATTCCTTCTCATTAAAAAACCTACTTTTGAAACCTATAAGAATACGAAGTATACTTACTTGTACTTCGTGTTCTTATAGGTTTATCCACCAAATTCCTACGTCGGAATCAGTGTCATATAAAATAAATTAATACTGCAAAATAATAGTGTCTGGTGTGTGTTGCCTCATCAAATGCTATCACCGTCCTTCGATGATGTCCGCCGTCTGACACATCCAGCGGAATGGTACCTTGAATGTGAGACCCGTATTAGAATCTTGAACGCAATTTAAAATTATGCGCTAATGAACCATAAATTATCACTTGTTTCTTTGATGGAAAACACCGTGGGAATCTGAATTTGAGACTTCACTAGAATGTAGATATATTATATTAAGTCCGTCAACCAATAATTTTATCCGACGCGGCAGACTATGGCTTTACCCTTTTGAAATGAGGTCAAGAACCCAATACCGTAAAAGGTGGTATTAATTTAAAAATAAATAATCGCTTACACACTCATACAGCACTAGGATAACGGGTAGCATGGACAACACAAATAACACATCACTAACACCCACAACCCGCGAACAAACTGGCCGGGAATCGATCCCGGCTTTAATTATTTACTAGTAAACCCTCCCTCGCTTCGCTTCAGGAAAACCTTCAAAAAATTTACACAAAACTTCATATAAACTTTCCTCTTGAATCATTATATCTATTAAAAAAACCGCATCTAAATCCGTTGCGTAGTTTTAAAGATCTAAGCATACATAGGGACAGAGAAAGCGACTTTGTTTTATACTATGTAGTGATTTATTCATTTATGTATCACTCTTCTGGTGTAATAGAAATAAACATCTAAAGCAATTTTCTTTTCAGGGAGAACTCTGATGCGCACGTTACCAGACTGAAAGAAGTTGAAAAGGAGTTGGAACAAAGTGGTACATACCAGCTGAAAACCCCCGAACTCGTGTTCGGAGCGAAGCTAGGATGGCGGAACGCTACCAGATGCATCGGCAGGATACAATGGAAGAAGCTCCAGGTAAACAAACAATGCCTATGTTGATTATTTATAGCAGAAAAGACTTTTAGAACGAAGTAAGAACTAGAACAAGACGTTTTATGAATAACGACCATACAACACCACCCACCCTCTGCCGCCCATGACAAATCGAGGCTAGGATGATTGATACAGTTAGCAGAGGATGTTAATAAAAACGTTAGTTGGTCAGTTAAATAGAAAAATAATTAATTTAAAATAGTAGGTCGGTAGGTACAATCTAAGTTTTTGAAGTCAATAAAAGCGCCCATGAAGGAGCTGTATGAAAGAACGCTGTTTAACATCATTAACATACAACATGCATAAATTACAGAATATCAGTATCAAGATAAGTTTCCAAGTACTAGTTACTAGCGAAAGATTAAACGCTATTCCCGACCGTATCTCATTAATTTATGATTATCTGCACAAACGAGTACATGCGCTTGACGGCAAAGGCGAAGGATGTTCTTTATAGAGCAGACCAGAGTTCCCCAAACTGTATTAAAATATTATAGTTTACGTAAACGTCACACAAGCATACATAAGAAAGTGGTTGTAATCACTTAGAATTAAAAAGTTATATACATGTGTAAACATTATCTTCCGTCCGCGTAATTTTCGTTAAAAGGGATACAAAGTTTTGGCTTTACATTACGAGTATAAATATATATTATAAATAAATTATACTTAGATTTTATCAATACACTGCCAAATTAACCTTTGCACATGAAAATTCGTTTGCAAATGTGAGAAAGCTCGCAAGAATGCATTGGCATCATCTTATTAACTTATTCCTTCAATTTAAGAAACGCTGGAATATACGCTTTAAAAACTACGATATTGTCTTGTTACTCATCCTTGTTTGCTTACTATAATTTCCTGCCATTTAAATAGAATATTAAACTTGTTTCGTAGACTACGATATACAACTCTTCATAACTTACTTAGGCGTTATCTTAGACTAGTTAAATCCCCTAAGGGCATTATGAATGTTATGACTAATATGACAAGTTTTTGTGTTAGCTTGTGGCAATTACGTAGCCTAGGTCGGTAGGTAGGTAGCCATAGATCTAGGCAACAAGTTCAAAAACGTGTTAAATAGAAATAAAGCTCCTAAAAATACGTACGGTAGCTCATTCGATTCGGAATGACGTCTAGAAAAATGTTTTTAAGGGTTTATTAGCACATAAAAAATTGCGATTGCTATTCAACAAAATAAGAAAAAAAGAGTACCCGGACCTTAATAAGTTGAAACTTGAAACCATATACCTAGGTACTACATATAAATTCAATGAAACTGCTCATTATGAACAAAGGTTGGAATAATTCATCTTTCAAATAAACTCTTCAGCGCAAAAGTTGAACAAGTACGCTTAAGGAGTGCGCACATTACACCAACTCGACGTCAACTCCACTCCGACTCCACTCCGTTTCAACTCCGACGTTCCGTTCCGCGATCAACGCTTCATCGACGTCAACTCGACTCCGTCTCCACTCCGTTTCAACTCCGACGTTCCGTTCTAGGTACATTACGTCATTGTGTCGGTCGACGCGTGGACTACTCGTCTACGGTGAGTCGTCGACGCGTTGGTCTCGAAACGGAACGGCTATGGGTGTAGGGCGAGCCGTATAGGTATTTTAAGTATAAGTTCGAAATTCAACCTTACCTTCAAAAATATAAGGCTCATAATTGAATGTTAGCTTTGTCAAGGTTTTAGTCGCGTTCTCGTCTGTCGGTCGTGGAGTCGTTGTACTGTGCGCACTCCTTTAATGTGACTAGATAACATCGCAAAACAAGGGGAGTTCTTCGCAGTATTCTTACCCACATGACAACTTTTAACAAGGACCCACCGCTAAGCCCTTTGTCAACTTTGTGACGAGCTGGTAATGATGATATAAATATCTTTGGGGAAGTTAAAATTTAAATCGTTTATATTTAGGTTGTTTTTAAGCACGAGGTTCACAATATTTGCTTTTTGACGGGCCACTAAAAAGCGAGCAATAGGCACCTACTGTGTAAAACTAAAGTGCATTAGATATCCGATATCCATCTCAGTAACCGGTAATCAATGGTCGGAATACCTAACCACAGAGGGAGTATTATTTGTGTGTGAAAATCTCATCGACAAATAGATTTTTAAACATTTTGAGACAAGGGATTTTATCCACCTACTATCCAGTATCCAGGTCAGCCTCTCGTACTCCTGGTGCATCCCTGCTGAACTACTGATGAGATCTCTCGTGTTTGAGGTCGCTGGCCTTCAGCACGCTCCTTATAAAATCGATCGTGATGTTTCGTTTTTGATCAGCGACACATCAGTGACGCTTTTGGTGTTACAATCATTGGGACTGGACTCAGGTAACGGTGACCATTGTTTTGTTTTGTTCGGCGATAAAAAACATAAAAAATCAAACAACCAAGAAAATTTTAATAGGCATACCTAGACGCCAACCAATCACGGAATCTTCTGATATTAGATGTCTATAACAGTGTTCACCATCACTTACGTCTTGAGGGTTGACAAAATAGACTTATCTTCCTTTGATTAAGAATCAAAGTTATCCTGCTACCTACACAGCAATAAAAATGATTGAAAATATAAATATGTATTTTGTCTCCAGATTTTCGATTGCAGAGAAGTGACGACAGCGAGCGGAATGTTCGAGGCGCTGTGTAATCACATCAAATACGCTACAAATAAGGGGAACATAAGGTAATAATTCTGTTTTATTCCTACAATTCCTTCTATTTTCCCTTAGTTTCTTAGCAAGCTGATTTATGGTACAATGATTATTTATTAACGATTCTATTGCATATTTTCTTAGATTTTTCCTTACTATTGTGATTTAGGGGATAACTCATTCCAACGATTTAGGGAATTATTCAAAGGTTTACTTTAATAGCCTTTTCAGTCTTTACGACCAGTAATGAAAGAATTAACAATGACAATGCGTAAAATTGGGGCCTTTTTGGGACTTTTTTGTAATAAAAAGATAAAAGACATAAAGTTTATTACAATGACTTTCTTGTTTTTCAGTTAGATCAGTTTATTTCTAAAATTCATAAAGTTATGAATAAGGTACTAAAGAAAATTTATACGCGTAAGATTCATTAAAAAAGGCTAATTAAAGTTAACGATCCTTTTTGAATAAGAATATAAGTAAGAGGACAAAAGATTTTATTACATTAACAAAATTATTATCGCGGGTAACAAAAATTTTTATATACTCAGGATTTTCAATTTTCTTAAACCTGTATTTCGATAAATTACATAATTATGGTATATTATTTCTATTGTTTATATCAATCAAAGCATTACCCTGCCTGTAGCTACCACACTCTTCCGTGAGTCACCCAAACTCTTCTTTGGCTGGCTTGGTGCTTCAGATCTTGTACTTTCTTTTTCATCTTCTTTTCTTCTCCTTTCTTTTTTCTTTTTCCTTTTCGGTGACGCATGGATCGCGCCATTGGTGTTACTGATGTCTATGGGCCACAGAGACCATTTATCAGCAGATGACTTTGACTCGTATGCTTGATAACCTAAAACGAACAGTCCACAACGCTATGCTCCTCCTTTTTTATGTTAGTAGACAATAAACGAGCACGAGACTCACCTAATGGAGAGTGGTCACCGTCGCCCAGAATCATAAGCAACACAAGAGACCTCGCCGATGCGTTGCCGGCACCGACCACACAGCCAATAGACTCCTAATAACAGGCGAATGGCTTCTGTCAAAACATCTTATAGCACCGATATAAATTCGTGCCGTCTCATTCTTTCCCGTTGCTTAAATTAATCTATTTCTTTCCAACATTTCGTGTGGCCTTGAATTAGCCAAACACAGCGTTGAATTAGCCAGTAACCCCGCTTCGTCTTACCTCAGCTAGTTGCCAGAATGCATTCAATACGGAAAATAAAACATTAGGTGTCTATTGACTGTGTGGTAGGTGGTTGCTGGCTACGTAAGAAAGAAGAGGAAATAATGAAAGAAAGGCCAGATTCTTAGGCCCCCCAGTTGGAACGACAAGTAATTCGGTGGCTGACTAAAGCGATGGTAGTAACAAGCCATCCGGAGTCGTGTAGCTTCACCACGAGCCTACATAATATCTGTATAATAATATTTATATACTTAGTTATTTTGTTAAGTTATTTTGCTAAGCCTACTGTACTCAGTGCGCTATATATTAAACATTGTTTCAGATCTGCAATTACAATATTTCCGCAACGTACAGATGGCAAACACGACTACAGGATATGGAACCCTCAGCTGATCAGCTATGCGGGATACTTACAACCAGATGGCTCTGTGATCGGCGACCCTGCTCGTGTCGAGTTTACTGAGGTAATCTATACTAGAAGTAGTGAGGTAATCGATATTAGTATTATAAGTCATAAAGCCGAAGAGATTTTTGAAGTTAAACTTCTTTGCGCGCATGTGGGTAAATTTCCTATTGAGTATAACTGCTCGCATGCTTCGAGCATATAACATCTTTAATATCTAGCATTTGACTGGTGAAGCCTCATAAATATCTATGTAATGTATTCTAATTACACCAATTATCTATTTATAGACAGACACACAGACAGACAGATATACTGTATAATAGTATATGGAGCAATAGCTCCATTAATAATGCTGCATTGTAAGATTTACAAGAAGTGATCAAGGATCAAGGAGCAAAAACTAAGTACCTATAACGAAGTCAGAAAGTGGCACAAAAAGTTTAAGAGCATTGAGGTAGACTCCTCCTGTTACCTATTGTATTGTAATGAAATGAGGATCCAATGTAATGATTAAACCAGTATCAGACTGGTAATTTAAATACAATCATTATCGCTATAACAAACTGTAATATTACTGGCTAAGTTTTTCTGAGTTTGCAAATTACTAATCTCATACATTTTGGTAATCTTATGACTCTGGTCTAGAGTATAAGTGGGATACGACAAACATTTAAATTAATAATCTGTCACCGAATTCAAAAAGGACTGATCTGTTTTCTAGGGGTTGATATTGGACGTAGTTTACATTTTTTATTAGGGTAAGCAACAAGGCAATACCCAGTGATTGGAAGTACATACATCTATCGTAAACTTAAATATGATTGTACTTGTCTGTTTTCTGTCTTAATTATGGGCTACCACGGCATGCACTTTGGTTGAGCTGAATTAAAAAAGTTGAACCGACTTCAAAAATAATACCTACAAAATAACAATAATAACGACAAAAAGTGAAAAATAATTAAATGAAAGACTGAACCTGCTTGCTGAACTTATAAAATATTAAATCAAACTTTTAGAATTCTTCAAAGTCAGCGTCAAGTTTATTTTGGCACTTATAGCAAATGAACATACTATGTCATTTATGATCTCTGTGCAGTAAAAATAAATGTTATATAATGAATAAGTTTATAGTATTTTTACTACACATTCTCTGAGCTAAAAATCAAGTACAATATTTAGAAAAGTTTCACAACGGGGTCTTATTACGGAATACTCTTATAAATGTACATACATAAATTTTTAAAATCCGTCTTTGGTCGTAAACTTCTGGAATACTGCACGACGAATATCTAAAAATCTCCAAGAAATAACTATATACTTGCTTATCTAAATAATAATGCTATCGTTTTAAAACCTGAAATATTTATGAAAATACTTGAACAAGAGAAGTATCTCTATATATAAGAAAATTGTAACTGGTTTATATCTGTACATAGAAGATATTTTAGTAAAAGTAAGTAAAAGAACCGACTTCAAAATAATGCAAATTTAAGACTTAAATGGTTTTCTCACGGATGGACCATTATCAGAACTGGACCAAATTGACATGGGACCACACTTGAAGCAACAGCTTTCAAATAAAAAAGAATTATCAAAATCGGTTCATCCAGTCGAAAGTTCCGTCCGTGCATCACGTAAAAGCTACTGACTGAAGTTTAATGCGGTTTTTGCAGTCTGTCAGCCGCGGTCTGTGTTGTAAGAAGGCTAATAATAAATAAAAGTACTGCAGTAAAATAAAATTCGTCTCATTTTACAACCTCCGCCAGCACCTCGCCTAGTAACAAAATATGAGGCCTGGGCGGCACAAGTCTGCTAATTTATAAATGCTTCAATTGCGTCGTGTCGGAACAGTTTGACACATTTTTGACACATTTTGCATATGAAATGTGTCACACTATTCAAACACAACGCAACTGAAGCATTAATAATTAGCAGAGTTGGGCCCCTGGTGCTTTGCGATTAATTTTGTGAACCTTTTATACTCGTAAATTGAGAGCCAATATTTTCTTTTGATGCATTTTCTCCCTTCTGTTTCGGCCAGCCATCCGTGATGCTTTTGGTATCTATTATTTAACTTAGGTTACCTACTTTCGTTGTAAACACTTAACTTTAGGTGGCTTATTCACTTATGGAACAGTTAAATAGATTTTTACATAAAAAAACATAAAATCATGCATGCAAATGCATAAGTTATATCTCTGTTATAGCACTTATTTACAGTCATATATAAACGCTACGATTTTTAAGTTTAGCAACTTTTTAAGTTTAGCATTTCTGTGTGCGATCGAATCTGCCGTTATGAAATCTATAAATCATCTTAGATTAGTTAGCTCACAGAATTAAAAGGCAGACCGGTAGCCTTGAAGAGGATAGTGCATTACCTGTTTGATTTAAACGGCTCAGACAGGAAAATGCTATGCAAGAGACGTTCAGCGGTGTAGATACTTTAAAAGCATAATTTAAGACTAGATTAATGAATCGATGGTAACATGATAAACAGACAGTTTACTAAACACATTTATTTATTCAGGACGAATTCCAATTTTACGACTTCAATTTTGTTATAGGTCTGCGTCAAACTCGGTTGGAAGGCTCCAAGGACAGCCTGGGACATTTTACCATTGGTACTTTCTGCTGACGGCAAAGATCCGGAGTTCTTTGACATTCCTCGCGATATCATCATGGAAATTGAGATGGAACATCCCAAGTAAGTTAGATACTCCAAGCCCCATGAAGCTTGTACAACTTTCAGTTCGCTGTCGTAATAAAAGCGGGTAGGAATCGAATCCCACATGCACTCACGACAGTCCCTATGTAATCCTATATCCATATTCCCCTGCATAGAAATCTTTGATGCAATAGTCGCTTGAACCCATTAATATAATGATCCCACCTGCTACCGATTTCAGAATCCAAATACAATTCTATTTCTTGCACTGTGTCACTTTTAGGTATATTTTAATTTAGGAACATTAAATATTTTTAAAATTGGGTATTGCTTTTAAACACTCATGGTGTAGATTTTGCTAGGTCCGACATCTGCGGACCACACATACCTACTCTTGTTAATTTTACTAATAAGTTACCATTATGGTATGCAATTATATTTAATGAATTATTAATAAAACGTTAACTGTGACTGACTGATAGACATTGCACATAATGAACCAATGGACCTCTATAAGCATGAAACATTGTAGACTATCACAATCCTAAAATCGACCGTAAATATTTTTTCACTTATTGGGTCGTAATATTGGAGGGTCAGTAAAAATGCGGGTCATCTTTTTCTTCTTCTCAACTGCTCATTTGTCAGCTGCTTGGATACAAAATAGAGAATAATTTTACAGATACGCCTGGTTCAAAGAGCTAGGTCTTCGTTGGTACGCGCTTCCAGCAGTGTCCAACATGAGGCTGGACTGCGGCGGTCTCGAGTTCACCGGCACGGCGTTCAATGGCTGGTACATGGGCACAGAGATCGGCTGCCGTAACTTTTGTGACGCCAACCGGCTGAATATTGTTGAGGTGAATTTTTACGGGCCTTTGTATAAATTCTACAATATCTTGATTATTACCAATAAAATCTACCTTGAAATATATGTACCTATGTATATTTTCATGTTCTTTCAAACGTGAAAATATTTTAAATAAAAGATTAGGTTTTTAATAATTACAGAGCAGCTTGTAGGTATCATTATGATTCATATTTATAATATGTCTTAAGTATTACAATAATTATAGGTATTACATTAAAATATATAGTTTATAATTATTATAGTTTACTTAGGTACGTAGTTTAGTAGACTGTAGATTTAATAAATGTTCACGTATAATGTTAAGACACTTTCATATTTTACCTGGATTTTAAGTTGAAAATTAATTACAATTTGTTCTTTCAAGTATATCTATACTCATAAGAATAAGTATTCCTAATTGTTTCAAGAATTTTCAACTTAAAAATTAACAACTTAACACAAAGGTTGTCTAAAAACCTGTAGTAGTGTAGCTGTAACTGAGTAAGACCTTTTGTAATGGAACAATGTGTTAACATAAGCGGATAAAATGGGATCCTCTTGAAACGGTTATGTATTTTATTTCACTGAATACAAGTTTCATATGACGTACTAGGTGCAATTTTTTCTTGACTTCTCTAAGCACAGTACACGTAGATATTACACCTACGGGTTACTGCAGCAATGTTTTTAAGGTTCCGTATCCACAGGGTGACAAACGAAACCCTATTATTTTGCGTGTTATTTTGGCTTAAACAACAAATAATAAAAAAGTAAACAAGTTAGATCCCAAAGGGGGTCCCCATTACAAGTTACCTTAAAAAAGGGGTTTTTCTACATTGTATCTTTGTTATTGACCTTCCGTGTGCAAATCCAACTCGCCTTTGACTGATTTTTATGTTTATTAACAGGCAGTAGCAAAAAGAATGGGATTGGATACAAACTCCTACGTCTCGTTATGGAAGGACCAAGCTTTGGTCGAAGTGAACATCGCCGTACTCCACAGCTTTCACAGAGATAATGCGTCAATTGTTGACCATCACTCCGCCTCCGAGCAGTTCATTAAACATTTGGATAATGAGAATAAGAGCAGGTAAACCATAAGAAAGTAACATCAATAAACATTATAAACGATCTCGTTCTGTTTAAAATTCGTAAATCATTGGAAAATGTTAACATTCAAAATATTCATAAATAAAAAAAAATAAGTACTTAAGACACTCATGTAGCGTAATAGGTTGTAATTTTGAAGCTTAATTTTTTTAGTCAACCAGCTGGATGTGTTGTTATAACAAATACTTTGGTCAACTGAGACTACCCCTTACACTTTGATCTGCACTTATATTTGTCCAAGAGCTAGTTCAATTAACTATACTGTGCGCTAAGTTGTTTATTTACGTTTCATGAGCTCACTCTAATCGAGACACCGTTGTTGACAGAGGCGGCTGTCCATCAGATTGGATTTGGATCGTCCCGCCAATGTCGTCATCGCTTACGTCTGTATTTCATCAGGAAATGGCATTATATTTCTTGAGACCATCATATGACTATCAGGTTTGTGGGATATTATAGCAAATAATTCATACGCTTAATTTCGTCTTTATATTTCGCATTAAGTTACTTTTCTATTATAGTTTATAAAATTTTAAACTTTTCAAACTAATTTATTTGAGATTTTTTACTTAACTATTTTTACTTGCTTAACTTAACTATTTTTATTTGTAAAACATCCTCCAGAGGGTATACTTTTCACATTCTAGGAGAAATTAGAGTTTTATGTACCCATTAAGGTTACCAAATAGCCAAATACTTCGGTATAAAGTTGTCTAAGCTTCAAACATCCACGTATAATAACTTTGGTGCAACAATATGGGTAACTGACCAATAAATTTTGCAGTATCTAAAGTATCCAAAGTATCGAATACTAGCTTGCTCTGATACTCATTAAATTTTGTAGTTATGATACTGCAATGTGTAGTCACAAAATTGCGAAGCTTATCAACTATTTGTTATCGATATCATATTCGATAACTTAGTATTTATCGAAACTATTAGGTACGTATCTAAATTGGTAGTATAGAAAACATCAAAACAAAAAATACGGTTCCTCATATTATCATGACTCGGACTTAATTTAAAAAATTGGTTGTCTGTAAAGTCGGTTTACTGACGATAGTTGAACGTGACAACGTCTTAAGAAAATAATTTCCTTTGAATGAGTAGGCAAGCACAATAAAAGAACACTTTTTCAATACAAGTTAAGTCATTTATTAAAAATGAATGCTGGATACTTATACATCCTACATCGTGATTCAGAATTATAGCGCCCCACTACTCAACGCCATCTAGTGTACTGCGAGTGAACTACCAGCTCAGCCAGCCTTCCTCGAACGATAAATGGACCCAATCGAACTTAATGAATAATTGTTCACTGCACAATACATAGATGGCGCTGGTATAATAATTCACCAACGGTAACGACGGTAACGCATGAGTCATGTTTTTTCATGCGTGCCACCGAATTATAAGACGTTGTCACGTCAAAAAGATACTTACTTGAAAACTTTTAAACAAAAAAGTATTGGTTCAGAACATTACAGTATCTGCCGTTATAAGTTTTACGAAAGAAAATTAGAACATTTTTCTATGTTCTATAAAATCGAGTCTTCCAATGAATGAGAAGTTTAGCAAATTAAATTGACAGGCACCGGCATGGAAGACCCACCAATGGAGCAAGTCAGACAACAAGCCGGCAAATAGGAAATTCCACTTCAAGCAGATCGCGCGAGCAGTCAAGTTCACTTCCAAACTATTCAGCAGAGCCCTCTCTAAGCGCATCAAAGCGACGATACTATACGCGACGGAGACAGGCAAATCTGAACAGTATGCCAAGGAATTAGGGACGATATTTGGCCATGCTTTCAATGCTCAGGTAAGTTTTACAAGCTACTTATCGACAAGTCCTTGGTGTTGTACCTACATGTAAAGTCAGGAGAGAATTTCTTTATGCGTTGAAAGCAATTCAATATGAGATATCAGAAGCAATTTCGAAAGCTATCAAACTATCAGAAATCTCAGAAGATGCCTTTAAGAAATCTTAAATATTCATAATTAGGCAATAAATAAATTAGTAAAATTCTATTGATACTATGCATGAAAATGCTATCAAAAATGCTGTCACATAATAAAAATATTTTCAAAAAATTTATTAAGCCAAGCTTTGTCAAATAATGAAGGTGACAAAAACGTGAAAATAAGACCAGAACAAGCGAGAAGTCGTCTTAATATTTTCCAAACAGTGGCTGTCATCTTTTTTTAATGAACTAGTTTTAAAAAGATTCATTGAGAGAACACAGCAAATTTCTTGATGTTTCATCAGAATATCAAAAGATATTTTCACAAGTTGTGAAAGTTTACTTCTGAACATCACACCTGAACCCGCACTAAACGGATTAAATATACCAAGGCGTTGACTTTCAGTAGTATTGTTATTTTAGTAAGGTCTATTTTTGGTTACATATTGTAAACCAGCTTCAATGTAGGAAGTTCTTTACGTGAAGTCTAACATACCGAGACTTTGGTAACAAGCGTAGGTTAATAAACTACGCTTGTTTTGGTCTTCACCAAATCAGGATCACTATTGGATAGAATGAAATATAAAAATAAAACAATCTTTATTATTGTTCAGGTACACTGCATGTCAGAATATGACGTATTTTCTATAGAGCATGAAACGCTGCTGCTGATTGTAACATCCACTTTTGGAAACGGTGAACCACCAGCGAATGGAATGGTAAATATCAGTTTACAAGGAAATGTTACTCATAGTTTACTCTTTATTCTGTAATATATTGTCATTGCCTAATAAAATTAAATATTGAACCATATTTCAGGACTTTGCAGAACATCTTTTCCAAATGATGTACGATGAACAAAAGAATCAGGGGAATCAAACAGGAGATAGCAATGGGTACATAAAACAATATATCTTATTTTGTTAACAATTTAATATTTTCTATCAACCGCTTACTACTATTTGATATTCAAAACATGTTTAAATAGCAGACCAATAATCAGATTTTTGTTTGTTGTCATTTTTGTTTTAGAACATTTAAAATGCCAAAGTCTAGGTCATTGATGAGAGCAAACAGTGTAATGGCATCTACTATGGAGTTTAAAAGACAGATATCCAGGATGGAGTCAAACAAAAGTGATAACTACAGTTTTAAAAGACAACTCTCAAGACTAGAATCCAATAAAAGTGAGTGGATTTATTGAAAAGTGTTATTATCACTATCAAACTGAATTTCTTTATTATGAAAACTAATGTTATGCCATAAAAATTTTGTTCCTTACTATTAGGGGTATAATTAACCCTGAAGGTTAATGAATATTTCGAAATCACCCTCAACAGGTAGCCTAGCTGGTACATCAACAGCAGAAAACATAGGGCCATTGAGCAATGTTTGTTACGCTGTATTTGCACTTGGATCCAGCGCTTACCCAAAATTTTGCCATTTTGGTAAAAATATTGACAAAGTTCTTGAAGACTTAGGAGGTGAAAGGCTTCTAGATGTTGCATGTGGCGACGAAATATACGGACAAGAACAACAGTTTAAAGACTGGTCATCTAACATTTTCCGTGTATGTAATTTTTATTGAGTAATTCTTTAAAATCTTGGGCTTAGTTGATTGTAAATTTCACCAAATGAAACATCTCTTTATTACATTTGATTCATAATTTTTGAAATTTAAAGAAGTTTTTTAATGTTTATTCTATAATTTACACATGATTAAGGCATCTTTAATTTCCGCTATTGATTGTATTGACAATGAATTACCTATTATTATTCTTTAAGATTTATTTACATTTTCAGGTAGCTTGTGAGACTTTTTGTCTAGAAGAGAATGATATGGTGAAAGATGCAAAAAAAGCATTTGGACAAATGCCGTTAACGGAAGAAACTGTAAGATTAGGCAAAACTGACAATGTTCCAACCATTAAAAAAGCTCTTGAAACCAGCTTCAGAAAACATATAATTAGTTGTAAAATAAAAGAAAACAAAAATTTAGGAGACTTTTGTGCAGATCGGGCTACGATATTTGTTGACATGGAATCTAATGTAAGTCACGATTAAAATTTAGATCTAGTAATATGTTTAGTATGTTATTAGTAGTACTTGTATGTAGTCTGTTATGTATAATATCTGTTTAATGAGTTAACATTGATATAAACATTATTATGTTTTAGAATGAACTGAAGTACGAGCCAGGTGATCACGTTGGTGTTATGGCTTGTAATCGTAAAGAAATTGTTGACGCTGTTTTAGAAAGACTGAAAGACATAGATAATTGTGATAAACCTGTCCAATTACAGACCCAGAAAGAAACGCTTACACCTACTGGTAGGTTTTCTAATTTAACATTAGCAAACATACACATTTAACATTAACAAAAGCGCCATACGCCAACTGAAATGAGTACAAGTGCGAAAAATTTTAATATCTATAATTCACTTAAATGTCAAAATGATATCTTTGACTGTAAATAAAAAATGCGCCTAAGTAAGAATAAAAGTAAACTTCATTATATTTTACAATAAATGTCGATTTGGATTTCGACAAGTCGTTATGAAATTCAAATGAAAATAAAAGTACAAAATTCTATTTGGAAAAAGTTCAAAACTGATTACTCTGGAACTATTCTCTAGATTTAAAAAACCTATATGGACGCGAAGATAAATTCGCGTACCAACGATAATTTCGTCGTAGATGTTGAATAATTATAAAAATTTGTTTTATATACTCATGAAAATAATCTGATATACATTATTTTAGGGGCTGTTAAAACCTGGGAGAAACACGAGCGTATACCTGCTGTTTCAGTAAGGGATATGTTCACAAGATTTCTAGATATTACTACTCCACCAACCACGAAACTCTTAAAGTATCTGGCTACGGCATGCAGCGATAAGAATGAAACTAATTATTTAATGGCGCTAGTCGAGGTAAAATTAGTAATATTTTAAGATTTCTGCATTTTAAAAATTAATTTAGTTTTTATTTTATAAAGACAGATACTAAATTGGCATTAACCTTAGAAATTATATTTCCAATTGCAGTCTTATATTTTTAACAACTCTTTATAACTCTGTGATCTTCACTTTATATAACTAAATTAACTGCTTTACCCTTGTTACTTACTTATCTCAAAATTACCTTTATGGTACATTTTATTTTCCAGGATACAAACAAATACGATGATTGGAGGCATCACTATTACCCGCATCTAGCTGATGTATTAGCCCAGGTACCTTCCTGTCGGCCGCAAGCAGCTTTGCTGGCTGCACTGTTGCCACCTCTTCAGCCGAGATTCTATTCTATATCATCATCACCTTTAGCGCATAATAACAGAATACATATCACCGTTGCAGTCGTCACGTATAAAACTCAAAGTAAGCCGCTAAAAATTTTAAAATTCAGGTTTGAAATTCCCGGTTTGAAGTTTTATTTTTGCCGTATTAGGACGGCCTAGAATGCCGGCAAACCAGGTTTGCGTTAAAGACGATAGAGGCCTGTTCCTGCTTTCAGTCGTCTGTCTTGTTCTTTTTATTCTGGCTTGGAGCTTGAAAGCCAGTATTATATTTCTTTCTTGGCCGTTACTGATGTCGATGGAGGACTGTGACCACTTACCACCATCAGATGGCTCATTTGCTCTATTGTCGGCTATTGACATAAAAAATGATTACCAAGTAAACAAAACAAGTATATAGAGAGCTGTTTTAAAACGATAACGTGATGTAAGAAGAGAAATTTTAAATACCTTATAAATTCACAGATGGAGAGGGATCAACGCATTACGGCGTGTGTTCGACTTACCTTCAAAGTTTGAAAATAAACGACGAAGTTTTAGTATTTATAAGGCAGTAAGTGAAATTGTTGTTGTTATGAAATTTGTGTGAATTAAGAATGATTTTTTTACGTTATTATGTGTTTTACTACAATTCGTGTTAGTATTAAATAATTTGTGTAAATATTTTATCAGGTCTGTAAACTAGAAACAATATGAGTGTTGTTTCTAAGCTTGTCGTTGAAAACTTTGCTGAAACTTGACTGCTATTGTCTACTTTGTACAAACAACTGACTAGTTTATTTACAGAAATACAATATAGGCTTTGTTGTAACTTATTTCAGCACTGAGTTACAGAAACTATTGTTATAAGTAACTACTAAATACGACGAATACGAAATATAGTTTGAAACTATTCCTTTGATTTTTACAGAGCATCCAGTTTCCACATGCCGAAAGACATGTCAGCGCCGCTTATTCTTGTGGGTCCCGGATCTGGTATTGCGCCATTCAGAGGTTTCTGGCATCATCGAAGACAACAATTAAAGATGTCTAAGTCCAAAGCTGGACCTATGTGGCTGTTCTTTGGCTGTAGATACAAAACCATGGATTTGTATAAAGATGAGAAAGAACAGGCTTTAGAGGAGGGTGTATTGTCGAAAGCAATGGTTGCAATGTCTAGAGAGGCAGGAACAAACAAAGTAAGTAAATCTGTGGAGTTTTTACGTGTATATCGCGGCTTACCTTACGTATTATACTTTTCCGATTCGCCCGACTAGTTTCGACGAGAACTCGCTTTCGACTGACATACGACTTCAGTCGGAAGCGAATGGTCCGAAACAAGTCGAGCGAATTCGACAAGTTTAATACGTGAGGTTAGCCGCAATATACACGTAAAATGTATTCAGACCCTCACGAATCTCTCAGTGCTAAAATCTGTAGTTTCTTGTTATCTCATGATCCTACTTATTTTGATGTCATTTAAAGTTTGCTAATTTATATTTCCAGAAATACGTTCAAACTCTTCTAGAAGACGAAGGTGCTGATATAGCTCGTATGTTGGTAGAAGACGAAGGTCACTTCTATGTGTGTGGCGATTGTAAGATGGCTGAGGAAGTCCAGCAAAAACTAAAGGAGATAATTAAGGAACACTCACATATGACTGATGATGAAGTAGATGAATTCATTATTGATATGATGGTTAGTATCGTTACCGTCTATTTAACATCTAATAATACGGAGATATTAAATAGTGATATGAACTATCGGGTCAGCTAGCATAATATTATAACATTTGTGAATGTGTACCAGTGTATTTTATTGTAAAAACTGATAATGTGAAAATTTTCAGGACGAAAATAGATACCATGAAGACATTTTCGGCATCACTCTACGTACTTCGGTAGTTCAAAGCGCTTCCAGGGAAACTGCGAGACGGTCGCGACTTGAATCCGTACAGTCTCAAAGTTAGCCTGTAAATTTTAAGCTTCAAGTATGTTGGTTATGACTTTCATTTCATTTTAGTTTCGCTACTCTCACGTATGTATTCTCTCGCATATTATTCAAAGTATGTAGAAATTAACAACTTAGTTGTTGACAAATTATACTTGGATAAAAGTCATATTTGTAATTAAAAGAAATAATTAAAGGTCTTTTGATATAATGTAGGCGTAGTTAAAATAACAATGACTTGAACATCGAAATTTGGTTAATTTTGTAAGTTCTCATATACATGATCGCTTTTTGCTTATAAATTATCACTTGCGATTATGTAGGGCTGCAATTATATATTATTATAATATAAACTATTACTTTTACTATAATGTAACTAAATTAAACATAAGACATACCAAAAGATCATAGGTACATTGCTCGAAGGACACTAATACCTACGGCGGATAACGAAAACGAGATATTTCGTTCCTCCGAACCCCTCATACATTTTTTACCACTAGTAATTACGTATTTAAATCGGCACCCAAAGTTCCTCGAGGGTTTCTCCATACCATTCAATGACAATAAAAAGCTTTATATTTGTGGTATTAGAGTTGAAAACTACGTTGGTTTGAGGTGACGCGGATTCCTCATTGATTGGAATGGGAGGACCCAAACTTTGTCGGTCATACTAATAAAATTTGAAAAGATCATTTTCATGTGATCTCTTTGGCAGTAATACAAATCGTGGCGCATTAAGAGGAAATTATTCCCGGCCTCGGTCAATCAACTCATGGACAGGTTCAGGGATTACCTGCAGAACCCGTTTCCGCAAGGTCCTAAGGTTGTCTTAATGCCAGGTTTACAAAGGCTATGATTATTTTAAATGTAAGCAACACTCTAAAATATTGTAAGTTCTAATTATTTACTTTTTTAACTTTATAACAATTTGTTATCTATTATATTTGAATTAATAAGAAGTTCTATAATATTATAATGATCTGAAACTAACGAATGTAAAGGTCCGTTTTAATATTGAACAGCCTCATCCATGATGTAAAATGGTGGGTATTTTGGTGTAATTATTTTTAAATTTAGTTTAAAATTTTACTTATAAGGCTATAATATTATATAACAACAAGAATCATGTATAATTTTTATTTTCCCGTGCATAGATTTAAACAGGAAATAAAAATATAACTATAAATCGAAGGAATTTTATTTTTTTCGTTCTTGGATACATTCTTGTTAGTTCAATGTGTGGCTTTTCCATTTATTTTCTCACTTTGCTGTCTATTTTGGTGTTTGACAGCAAACTTATTTTTGAGGCACGATTTGATGTCTTGCTTTGTATTTGTTCTTCTGAACTTTCATTAAAATCTATGCTGTCAACATTATTTTTAATACCTCTGCTAATAAAGCATTACAAAAATAAACTATTAGCTTTTTCTGCGAACTACGTGGTCATAAATTTCAATTTGTGTGTACTTCGGTGAATGAATCCTTTGTTTCATGGTGTTCTGTCCAGGATCTTGTTGGGGGTCTGGACAAATAATTTTATGGTCATGGCGGTTTTGGAATAACAAGCCTTTTTCTGGGTCCATGATAGGCTGAGAAGGAAACAACCATCATTGTAAAATAACTGATCCAAATAGGTATAAGTGCATTGTGTTTAGTGTAAACAAAATTGTAGCTACTGATTTGTAGCTATAATGTGGTAGATACCACCATGGCTTTTAACTTTTAACTGACATACAATGGTATGAAAGTCTCCAAAGATATCTGAAAACTTCAGGATACTTCTATGTTGGTTTAATAATAACACAATGGAGCAGCGTAAACAAGTATTAGTAGTAGAGCACTAATGGGTTGTAGTCATTTGACTGAAAAAAGAGAAGAACATAAATTTATGTTCATTTAGGAATGCTCTCGTTGGAATTATGACAAAGCCACACAGCTAATTACAAATGCAGTTTATGACGCGCTGCATAATCTCACCGCACAGGCTAATAAGCTGACTGTTTCGCCGAAATTTTCAGTAAAGTTCCAAGCATAGCTGGCGGAAAATTTTGATAGCGAACATCAGTGACATCAAACAATGGTGCTATGCTTAAATTTGCGAGTTATCTTTCAGTATCAGCTCGCTACGCTATACAAATTTTGTTTTAATTTTTTTGCGTAAATATTCCACCGTTTATCGACTGCTCTTTTGTTTGCTATTCACAAATTAAGAATCATATTACTTATAGGATGTTTTTTTGCGATTATGTTTATAGGTTTGTTTGTCCGTCCATCTGTAAGCGATGACCTACCTTCACATCGTAGAATTTGAAATTGAAATTACATAAAATTAGGTAACCCAACCCGAATAGAGAATGTAAATTAATGACTTTTGACTGTGGTCTCTAAGTTAACTTAGGAAATTAAAAACGAAACTTGGAAAATATTTATTCGTAAAACGACTTTGAAAATTGAATATTTGGCTGTCTTCTGCGTAAAACGCGTTCACGGGTGACATTTTGTAAGTGAATTTTCCTATCTGCACCAGCTACGGTCACAAAAGGAATAGTTGATGCGATTTGCAACATATGTTACTTCAGTCATCTCTGTTAGATTAGAACGACGGCGGACGCTGAACAAGTTAGTGTGATAGATTAATAATTAATTTCCCTGAATTTTTGTGATAGATTAATAATTAATTTCCCTGAATGTTTTGGTCCAAATAAAGGTACCCTGACTTAAAAGAATGTTGGTACTCGGGCAATTAAAATGCAAACAGTGCCCCGTGAAACAATGCAATGTAATTTTCCTGTGGAAACAACTATAGGCCAGAGCAGCTTTGTGAAACCTGAATAAAAGATTTTAGTGCAGTTTCTTTGAAAAAATTGCTTTTGAAATTAAACCTGCCTTAATTGGCTGTACACATTTTATCGTTACTGCGTCTGCGTTTCTAAGAAATGGTGTATTAATAGCAATTTTTGAGTAAGGTTTTATCAATAGCAGACAAATGAGAAAACGGGAAATTTAATCGCTTAATCACCACTGGCCCACAGGCAACCGTAATATTATCAGATATGCCTCTTAGACAGAGGCTATAAATCAATTGTTTAGTGGTTCCTTATATTTGTAATGAATGTTGCAATTAAAGCATGCTCCGTAACTGACATCTTATCTGACCCTAACAATGTGCTAGGATTTTTATTAAGACTTATGGCTGGCTTTTAGTATGATCATTCAATTTATTTCACGACCAGTACGGCGAAAGAGTTACCATGCCGGACTGCTGCTTCAAGGAGCAATTCCCAACCCCCCCCCCCATCTGGGTCTTTTCTGGACCGGGTCTTGTCTTTGTATGTTATCCATCGCCCCAACTAGACAGGGAATCCTAGTGAGTAACGTAATTTATTTATTTCCCAATTCTTTACAGATGTTACCTTATAGTTTCTGCTAATATTACTCCTCACAGTGCCATGTCGCCAGTGATAGTAGCCGAGGTCCTTGTCTGTGGGCCACAGCATTTTGTTGGATTTGAAGAACGGCGTCCAATCTTCGGACACTAGGCGATGTGCGTAGTCGATGTAGCCAGATATCTCAAAACCGCACTTTGTGAAGTGACGGATGAAGATTACCGTCTGTAAAAATATGATATGTATTAGAATTATAATTTTACTATTCATTTTAACCCCCGATGCAAAAAGACGGGTGTTGTGTTTTGTTTGATTATAGTCGATGTCTGTGTGTGTGTGTGTGTGTGTGTGTGTGTGTGTGTGTGTAAGGCATCGTAGCTCTCTAACGGATGGAAAGATTTCGATGCAGTTTTTTTTCATTTGAAAGCCAGTTCCCTTGTAATGGTTCTTAGCTATGTTTGGTTAATATCGGTCCAGCAGTGTAAGAGTATCAGCTTTTTTCCAAAATGATTTAAGGCGTTTTAGCGTATCATACGCCAATACGCCTTACATTCCAACTGGTACGCCAAATTATTCACATTCACAGTAAGGGTTATTCCTTAAACTATAAGATTATTTTCCGTAGGAGGGTGCGGTTTTACACGTCTATAAGTACCTAATACCTAAAAACTGCGTCGAAAATACAGTAGGTACTAATAACAGTGAGTCAAAATGTTCTAAGCAACTCACCTGTAAAATTCCAACCCTGTTCGCGCGTTCCCGAACAGCCAGTTCTCTATTAAATGGGTCGTCAATATCAGCTCCTTCGCTGACTTGCACATACGCCCTCACTTTTGGGTACACAACACTATGTATTACCGCGCGCCTCGTATAAAACTCTTTTTCTGAGAGAGTATCACCGTTGGCTCTGAAATTTTTCATGTCAAATTAAATATTCACTTCCGACACGGCAATATAAAAACTCATGCTTTATGCATAGGATCTAAGTGACGTCAGTTTGCTCTTGTATTTGAAACGGAATCTCTATTATGTAGAATGGATGAAATATTGAACTTTTCAGATAATGGTAAAGCGAATACTATTCGGGAAATGTTATAGTTCATTACATGTTTTTCTCCAGATGAGACTTCTGAAGTATTCCGAAGCTTGATTTCAAATTTCCAAGACGTCTCTTAGTCTTAAAGTTAGATCACTTCTATGTATTTCATTAAAGTGATCAGACGAGAGGAGTAGAAAACAATTTATCTCAATTAATCCTTAAGGATTCGAAACGCAATCAAAATCGAACTCATCCTAAGAATTCCATTTTATGTGGATTTTAAACCAATTAGACAAGCTGAAATTACTTTAACCATTTAAAATAAGAATGGTGATTTCTATAAAAAACCCAAGATACAGATAAATTTTAACGGTATGAAAAATGATGGATGAGATGTTAACTGATTGAGAAATTATAAGAGAAAAATATATTGAGAAATTATATCTATAAACATTGTAACACACATAATTTCTAACAACAAAACAGCCTCGTAAGCTTTCGGAAAAAATGAAATTACCTACCGAGTTCTACTTGTTTCAATCATTTAATACAGTAACATTATCATTTAATACAGTAACATTCAGAGAATTCGTGTAATACAAGAATAATTTTAATCATAAACCAGGTTTTGATCTGAATGGTTGGAAAATTTTGGTAGCTCTCCAAGTTGGTAGCATTCCAAGTTTTCTGGTTTAGCCACGTGGATATTGTGTAAGTCAATAACCGTATCCATATCCATAAAACACTTCACCGAATCATATCCCTTCCAACTGTTACGGGCGATTTAAGTAATGTGAATATAAATGGTACCTGTAACCGAAAGCGGCAATCGTCCTAGCAGATGCTATGCTCCTGAGGTTACGCAGATCAGCAATCTCAATAAGTGAGTCTAAATAATCTTCCCACGTATCGAAGGGCAGGAGGCGCCGGTCGGCTTCCACGCTCGGCGGATACTCATTCTTTTTTTCCGCCATTACCACAGTATAATGAACACCGACTATTAATTATAATAAAATCAAAAATATCAAATAATATTGTGCATTGTAAAGTTGATTGACATGTTGTTGTTTTTTGTGATGTTTGCTTTGATTGATTTCGTGAATTGCCATGTACAGAAATATTGTGGAAAATTATTATTATAAATGATTGTTAAATGAAAATTATTTTCAATTTTTTTATAATAGGAATTGGATTTAATTCGGATCGTGAATTGCCATGTACAGAAATATTGTGGAAAATTATTATTATAAATGATTGTTAAATGAAAATTATTTTCAATTTTTTAATAATAGGAATTGGATTTAATTCGGATCGTGAATTGCCATGTACAGAAATATTGTGGAAAATTATTATTATAAATGATTGTTAAATGAAAATTATTTTTAATTTTTAATTAATAGGAATTTAATTTCATTAGGATGAATCATAAGTCATGCGAGATTTGTGATTTTATGATTTTATAAATCTAATAAGAAACAGTTGTGTGGTACAACTATAAAAGTTGGAATCAATTTAATCAATTATTGCCGACGTATTGCCGGCCGTCGCTCGAGGAAACTGAGTGTAGTATAAGTGAGGGTTGTAAAATGTGTGGTAAGCAAACTCAAAACACGATGATATTTAGAAATATCGGCTTAACTGTTTTTAATTCGGCGGGGATTTTCTCACGTTTTTTTTAAATCTGTAACGCATTGTCAATATCGCAAGATGTTTTTTCTAGATGGCAATATAAGTGCAGCGTATCAAATAAATTAAAAGCTACTTAAAATAACAAAGGATTATTATTCGCATTCGAGAGTTCGAAATTATATCGCAACTCGATTGCAAGTAAATCAGCAACATTTGTGAGGCGGGCGCCCCTACAAACTCACAAAATACTCGTAACATGCGATTTCATTTATGCTGGAAATTTAATTTCGTTCGACATTCGATAGAACTTGCGCGTTTTTGCCGTAAGAATTGAATTGGCGTGTTTGAATTTTCGCAACGTCCTATAAACTTGAGTAGGTATTAAATTGAACCGTAATAACTCTTGAACGTTTCCCATCGCGGTAAACCGTTACTCTCTATTCAACCTGCGTGGAGTTAAAACACGATTAGACGGACTTTCTATGGGAAGTCCCATTCATCCACTGTGGGTAGCGGTATCCGAGTGGAAGTGCGGTATTCCTACCAACGAATATCGCTACCGCTACTGGGTGGGTAGCGAAACTTGTTGTCGTCCAATATGAACAATAGAAGGAAACCAATGCGCCTTTTAACTACGACGCTTAACTGAGAACGTTTACCATTATTTATTTATTCACTTTAGTTTGTAGTATGTGTATTTGTAGTATACCAAAAAATTTGTGTATACCAAAAAAAGCTTGCTTGCCTTTAAATAATGATTATACAGTGTTACCATAATTATGTGATGTTCATGTTTGTCTGAGGCCAGAATAAACAAAATTAAAAAATATATTTTATTGTCCCAGTACATGGCAAACAGTACAAGCACATGTACAAGGGTTGGAAGTGAATGGTCATTGCTTTCGTTTTCCAGTGAAGTAAAAAAATAACAATAAAATAACATTAATATTATAGTAGTATCTTATTTGTAGTAAAGGAGACGTGTCTCCCTTATTTGCTAATTTTTTCATTGCTTATTTGCCAATCATTTTTTTTGTTTAGTAACGACCTATAGTAACCTATAACCATTAGTTTTTTTACCCATATTATCTTTGGAAAGTTGCTAGGGAAATGGGATACTTCAAGATTTTTATATTATGTTATTTATTTATTTATTTATTTAAACTCTTTATTGATTTCACACCGTAACATATGTTATTACCTGGCAAAGATCGTACTTTCCTGGCTATTTACCATTGCTTATGTTATTTTAACATAGGTTATTCACAATCCAGTTAAATTCAAATTTCACTACTAAAACTAAATAATCACGTGAATTTCCAACGAATTATAGATTCACTCTGCCTATTCCCAAAAGCGGAAACTGAATATTTAACAAAGTTTATTTGTTATTCCGTTAAACAGAACGCAATTACAAAAACAAAACTCCAACATCGCAAATTAGGCGTCACTGAAACGATAAGCTTTGTACGTAACAGTCACTTTCAGATGCAAATATGTAGGTACATATTATTATGTTTATTATTCCCGTATTGGAATACGGGCATCGTTTCGTGCGCCCATTGTTTTTGAAGTACCTACTATAATAAACGAAATAAATGCGTTGGTTGTTTCATTGAAATGTTTATTAGCAAGCAGAACTTTCAAGAAACTAAATACGTTCAAATCCTTTTGATCGACTTGATGTCACTTATAGTAAACGACCCCGTAGCCTAGTTGATTGTGATTCTACCTACGAACCTAAGGTATCTCGGGTTCAATTCCCGGCTGGGTCAAACATTTACGAGTATGTAACCGTTGACTCGGTCAGTCAACGGTTACATAAATGTTTGTTCTCGGGTCGTGATGTCGTATTTGTGTTGTCCATGCCACACATGGTAACTGGGTGATAACATTTACTCATCCTTTTCTACTTCTTTGGGGTGTAGGGGCTCCATACTACTTTGAATCCCAGCCGACCTCCCTTACTCGTGGTACACTCTGCCGAGCAATGGACGAGATTACGGCGCCAGGTCATTCTTTCAGAGGTCGCAGGACTTTGTACCAACCACCAACCAGTGTAATCCCGAAGCTACGCCAGGCTTGTTAATAGATACCACCCACTTGATTCAGTCAGCGCCAAACCATTTGTCGTGTTCCGACTGGGGGCTTTCATCTTCTTCTACTACTACTACTACTACTACTACAGTGCCGTCTCCTGCTGGAGGTTGGTTATCATTAAGGCTATCTTTTTCGATGTTGCTGCGCGGAAGAGGGATCTTGTGCTTATCCTGAACCAGTTCCTCAGGTTTTTTAACCATGAGGTGCGTCTTCTGCCAGGTTTTCGGTGGCGTTGGCTTGGATGATTAACTAAAGCAGATGGTATTTGTAGTTCCTCATAACGCGTCCGAAGCACTGGTGGCTTTAGAGCCAGTATTTTCTTTCTGTTCTCTTCATTCTTTGTCCATAGACAACAGTAACCACGGCTATTGACTTAGAAAAACTAACTTCGGCGATTATTACATTGTTTTTGAAATGCTCTGGACATTTAAATAATGTTTTACATCACGAGTTACAGAAAATTTTCGCAGAAATCATATCTTTATTGCCCAACTACGGCGAAGTAGGGTTATTATATCAGCCTGTAAGTAGGTATGTAAGTAAGTAAGCTTTTGTGTAAGTACACCCGTTAAATATTGTGCCAAGATTATATTCATAAGACATGCTTTATACAGCTACTAATTTACACGAACTGTAGTGTAATGAATGAGAAGCAATTTGTCAATGAAACGGTGCAGAGAAATTTGGGAAACGTGAAATTTGTTTGCAACACAATGAGAGTTATGGTCGTTTCAAATTTCTAATTACTAAACTCGATTAACGATTTCACACGTGATTTTATAATTATGTTGGAAACGTGTAAGATTTTAATATATTTTTACTTAAAAATTCCTAAAGTTGTACTTCCAAATTATAGACCTAAATACTTTCAATATTTTTTATTTATTTAAATTACGAATCAAAGAAAAACGTATTTCAATAAAAACTAGAATAGGTGGTACAGAGGTGAAGGACTTATTTTTAGGAACTTAGAAGGATTTATTTTAAATTTATAATATTCTCTCTAATTCGTGTAAAATTTGTTAGATTATTCTCCTTTTACGAATAGGTAAGTTCCGTATTTTTGCACAATTCACAATCTTAATAATATGTATTTTCTCGTGATTTAAAAAGTCGCCATTTTCGTTGTAACCTCAGTTTTTCAGTGACGTGAGCGAATTTGCATACCCGCTGAGTATAGTTCGCATTATACCAGAGAGAAGAAAATAAGGTAAGTCACAGTTACCATTCGCAATGAGATGGCGACGTGTATGCAGGGTTGATGTATAAAAATGCATTTTAAACAATACTTTTATATACTTTTGAATGACGTTAGGCATTTGCAGCAGACAAAATATGTCATAGGTCAGCAATTATGCTGAAAACAGTTTCATATTGTAGAAAATATAAATGAACATTAATAGCTTCGTAAACATTTCCTTTCGGGGGCATAGCCCCCTTGTATGAACATGACCCACCTATACAATTATGTTTGAGTTAAGGCGGGTTTTTATCACTCGTGCTATAAAATAGTATACGATACTCGTGCGTTAAGATGCTATATTATTTGCACAGTGTTTAGCTCACTCGCTCCACTCGTGCGCTTACTTCACACTGTGCAATAATAAGCAACTTTACGCACACGTATCGTAATGTACCTACTATTAAGACATCACATACGAGTATTAAAGGCATTACCGTCGCGTTACCAACCAAAAAGTGAGAGCTATCCGCATTATTACTAGCTCTACGATACTATTATCGAAATATTTATACCAATTTTATGATCGATTTAGGAGGAAGATAGGCTAGGCCGGTTAAACCCACACACCTACAATACACCTACCGTGGTGTGCTATGCTAGTAACTTCGAGATGAAACTATGTGGTAAAAAGACCAGCCACATCCCTTACACCTTAATTTGGGAGACCAACTTTCAAAGTGCTTACCTATCTATTGCGTACAGCGTGTAAACTAACACTTGCAGCCTCGATTTAACTTAACAAAGGTTGAGTGCGAGTAGGTTGAAGGCATGACAAGCATCCTCGACCTAAGATATTTTTATAAGTAGTGTACCAGCCCTGGCCGCACGTACAACATTTGTCTCTGTCTGCCCACGAGTAGCTGGCATGTGATAATGCATTTTTTATTACCTTTTTTTCTTATTTTTCACATCATACACATTAAACAACATGTTAAGTACTTTAACTACGATTTTTACTTATAGACCAACATGTTCCAACATGTTTTTCAACAAATTTGTTAATATTGATCATTTTGTTTGTAAATTAACTTTGAAAGAACTAGAAGCTCCAGAAAAATACTAGTGAATTCAGTTCCATTCTCAAAAATAAAGCTTTCCACTTACTCTGTTACTGACTTTTATTCGCATCTTCGCTCGCGTTAAACTTAGTAGCGAAGCTTCTCAGGGCTCTTGACAATAAAATGGTATTCAAAATTTCAGACTGTTCGGATCAGATGTGAAGGCATACAGGCGCAACAGTCAAACAAATACTTTTGCATTATATTACCTATTGATGTCCGCCTTCAAATGTCGCACTTGTTTTCATAATTATGCTTAGGTACGTCATGAATACATCATCGCAACCAATAACTGTCCCACTGCTGGTTTCGGGTGTTCCCACACATTGTGAAAGGTGGACTATGGCTCTCACATTCTGAGAAGAGACCCGCACCGGGTATTGGGATAGTTCTGTTATGGGTTGCGATGTTGATGACGACGATGAAGGAAACTTAGAGCTTACTTCACCGCTGGTAAACCCGAATTTGTATCCGTAAACAAATTCGGGTAAACCGTAACCGTACCGTAACCGTAACCGGGTAAACCGTAAACAAAGCGGGTCAATCCAAGTGTTGCCTTCCATTGTTAATGAAATATTATTATAAATGCTTTTCAGTTTTAAGTATCAAACAGTTAGTTATAAAGTACGTTTCTCGTTTTTTGCGTTGTTACGTACGTTCCCGAGCGACAATGATCGCTTACATAAAGAGGACTGTTTATTGCGTACGTATATAAAAAAAGTAAACACTGTAACTTCATACAAAAACATCACGCGGCCATAAACAATGCATGCGCATAATATTCTTCGTTCTTCATACCTACAAAGTGCGTATTACAATATTCATTCTCAGGGAGCCCTTTCCATCGCTTTTGAGGTCCAAATACAAAGCTTTAACTTCCTCAGCGTTTCGGCTCATTAGCATCGTAATAAGGTGCGATGAAATAAAAAAATATTAGCCTTCGGAAACAGTTGGGAAAGGTATTATCCGGAATATGCAAATATAAAAAGTTTAATAGGTCGACTGGGTTTTAAATAGGACGTAGCAGGTATTACCTGAAATAAAAATGGAATTAGAAATCTTTGATAGGTCTCTTTTGATTTTCAAAAATATTTCAGGAACCATTTTTTCTTATTATGTTAGCGCTTAAAGGACAAAAATCTACTAGGTATATCATATTATTATTACTAAGTGAGGAGAAAACTTTGTACCCCTTAAGACTAATTCACACACGCAGAAGCGTGAGATTTAGAATAGTAAAAATTTATTAATAATATATATTACAAATACATTTATAAAAGAAAATAAAATATTAATTTAGTGTTACTACTAGCATGTAACGTAAACCATTGACAAAAAGAGTTACGGTAGATTTGTGACATTTTTGACGCAACTCCGCAACTTGCTACTCCCAGTACTTGACTATATCTATAAATGTGGTCAAAATTCTTGACCACGATAAATATTAATTTGACGACCAGTAACCGTTGAACACTGGAGTTGCGTAAGCTATGCTCAGAACCTTCAAAAATAGTCCCGAACGGAGTCGTTTATAGAAGCCAATACTTATTACACGATAGGTAAAAATCTGCTAAAAATTCTGGACAAACTGCTCATAAATCTTGAACCCGTGCGTATTAGGGCCCAACGAGTTGCTGACGGTACATTAATAAATTTCACATGTATATGCCGACCCTACCTTATTGAGTGCGTACGCGTACTTCATTCCAACCTACGATAAGAAGTAGGTTTCAAAGAAATATATTGTAGATTCGTTTATCGTGACATTTTCAATATTTTTTAAAGATTTTTTCGTAACCATCCCATTGGAAGTGAAATTATTTTTGTTTATGGAAACAGCCTAGCGAGCACCCGATCAGATGGATCGGGTCCTGGCGGAGGCCCCGCATAATTGCTGAATTTCTCACATTGCGACTGAAACATTATTTTAGGTTCCGATTTTAGGAGGCTGGTAGTTAGGACCTTCAAGACCCTTTCACCATGCCTTCGGATTAAACCTGGCCCAGCGTCCTCCATGAGGAACCTGATGCCATATCCTCGTCCATCGATCAGCAGGGTGCACTACGATCAGGGTATGTTGGCTTGGACTCAAGATGAATGGAGCCCGTTACAACCCAAAATTATCAATCAAGTGTGCGTCGTTGCGTAATACGAATATTCAGAAACAGTCGTTGAAAGTTTCGCAGAGACCGAGTTTTGAGGGTCACATTACTGGTTTTGGTAGCACATCACTAACATGCGAACGTTTAGACAGGTGTCAGGGAGTGGGGGCTGGTAGAATTGGGGGTAACGTACGTCGTATCTGTCACGTGTTCGGGACATGCGCCTCAATATGACATGACAGAACTAGCAGTAGCGGGACACAACTGAATAGTCGTTGAAAACAAACCTAACTTAATTTTCTTTACTTATTATGGGTTAGGTAATGACATACACTTATAGTTTACGGTGGTGATCTTTCCTGCGAAGCCAGGAGTCCCGGGTTCGATTCCCGACTGGGGCAGAATGTATGCGACGGATGTTACTGATGTCTTATTTGTGTTGTTCATGACACCAGCGGCGCAGCAAATGCCAAAATGTAAGGTAACAAAAGTAATCTTAGGTGGTAAAGCACATTAACTTAGTAGAAAGCTTAACTCAATAATATTTTTCAAATTTGTTGGTATACTAGTATTAGAATTTATTTATCTAAATAACTGCGATATTGGTCAAATACTGACACCTATAACCATTGACATATTACTAATGCCTATCACTAAAAATATGTATGTACATAACACCCAAATATGTCGTATATTTTGATTTAACAAGCTTTTCATGTCTTACCACTTTTAAGTAATATAGGTACCCGGAATGCTTCTAAAAATAATAATATTTTATAGTACAATTTAAAATTGTATGGTTTAACTAAGACCTGCGTACACTTTATTGCAGTAAAAAAACTCACGTAAACTTCTCGCCCACTCATAAAGAAAATTAGTAAACAACTCTTAACATAGTTCCAAAGGATACGAAGCAACAATAAAGTAGTGTCAAAAGCCGTTTGTATGCATATTCACTAGGGTGTCCCAGGCTATAAGGGCGAAATTTTTTTTTTCGAATTCATATACGCATACCCTCTGTTTTTTTTATATTTGATCCTAATAACCAGAATATGAAATATTATTGCAATCGGATAACGGCAACCCGTGCCGACTCGTCGCGTAAAATTTGTATGAGATTTAATTAGTAGATTTTAGGACCTAGTGTTCATTGAGCTAATAATACACAATTTCATCTGTAATTTATATTTATCGAGTAATTATTATGAAAAGGACATTAAAATATCGTAATTATTATTTTTCAAACGAACTCACTTAACAAATTTTCTTTTCAGGGTTTGCTTTTTACAGTCAGGATAAACCTGTCTGTGCTCTTGTACGCAACGTATACGCAATCTTGTACGCAAAAAAAATTGCTTTTGTTCCTCTCTATAAATAATATAGGAAAGAAAACAATTAATATAAGTAATATCAAAGAATTAAAAGTGCATAAAGTTGAACAAAATGTTACTAATCAGACTAACCGTAAAGTGAGCCAAAAAGCTCTTTTTTCGATGGGATGTAGCGCTTACTGTGGGCTGATAGATTTTCTTTGGCTAAATTAGCGACCATTCTTACCTTTGTTTCTTGGTCAACATCATCGTCAAATAGAGACAAGATAGATATTTCATCTATCAAATTCCATAAAATATGCTGGATTTTTTTTCTAACGATGCTTTTGAGATGCTCTAGTCGATAGTTTCTTAAGCTTTCATTGATTTCAAAAAGCACCGATCCTGATAACGTGCTTTTACCGCTATAATGCATTGAAGCCAAGGCTTGGCAAAGGAGTTAAGATGAATAGACAGACGTCTAACAGAGCTGCAGTGTCCCAAGTAACTTGGCTAATTTTGGCCTCAAACACGCCTTTTAAAACCAGTTCGTAGACGTGGTGGCGGCAAGCAAAAATAAGCATTTCACTATTCAGTTTTTGTTCTAGCAGCGCACACGCACCATTTATACGGCCTGTATTTGAAGCAATAACTGCTTCAACACAGAATTTGCACTCTATCTTCAAGATTCCAGTTTATAATAGCGTTCTAAACTGCCTGTGCCTGTTTCCTTCCCGAAGAGTTGTCCAATTTTAGCAAAGAAATAAGTTGCTCTTTGTTATCATAAGAAATAACTATTGGAAGGCGTTCTTCTTTAGATTTGCGTGCATCTAAAGCTGGCAACAACTTACCATCCCAATGAACAGTTATGTATCCGGCATCTCGTTTTGGAAATCGATTTTTATAGGCTCTGCGCGCTATTTTCGCTTTTCAGTGCGAATTCTTTGTCCGGAGGACTTGCTTATAGGAAATTCATCAATGTTATGCCCAAGTGCCTCAATTGTTGCTTCAATAATAAATACAGAATTTCTCATACTTAATTGACACCGATCTAACGCTGCCACCAATTTTGAAGTGATGAATGACGAACAACACTGTCAGTACTTGACCGTTTGAAGGAAGCTTTGAACCGGTAATTTGGTGTTTTACGTCTCCTATTAAAATATTGGCTTTTTAGAACTGCGTAACTCACCTGATATGTTAACTGAACGAAATAAAGTACGTTATGATAAAACAAATAAGCAATAATAAACGTCACTCTTCGCCCGCCTTAATACGCGAGTACCGAGATGTTTCGATGCAAGTCGGCACGCCTTGCCGTGCTCATAAGTACCTAAAATTTTATTTACAACTGTTTTGACACTATTCTAACAAAATAAGAGGGTATGCGTTGAAAGAAAAACACTTTGATTTTTTTGGGACACCCTAATATTCACGAATGCTAAATATTGTTTGCACTTTGCAAACAAACAAAAACAAAATGTTTGTCTTAGTAAGCAAACGTTACTTGACTCAGGCAAAGGTAAGTGCAAACATGCGATACGATTTGTAAGGTTCAGACTTTAGGTATATTTTTCGTTTTTATAGAGTATCTGTCTCGGAATTCCACAAACGAAGGCTTCATCAACGTGTGAATGTCGAGGCTATCCGGCTCGTCGATACCACGGAGTTAGTAAGACGACTCAAAAGGACAAAACCATTTGACTTGATTAAATGCCTCAGTGTAAGTTAATGTTAGTTAGTGACAGTGCTGACTGATAGAACAAAGGACACACTGGTGTCTACGATGCTTTTAGATAAGAAAAGCTATGTCAGTGGATACTCTCTTCGCTTTAATGTAGCAGTTTAAGTGAACATTAAATTACTTATTATTCTTTTCTATTATTCAATGAGGCTAGATCGTAATATTTAAAAAGTATTTGTGAATACTTTATATACCTATCCCATTTCTCTCTTTTTCCATTTCCTGTTAGTGAACATAAAAAATTAAATGTGGCACTCGGAGACTGCCGCGGTAAAGCTATTGCATAGCATTTTTTATCAACTTATGCAATTATAATTATTAGAAGTTATATAGTTATATCAGAATAGCGCCATCTAGTTCGTAGAAAACATACGTACCATACCTTAGTATTAAGGTACTAGATGGCGCTGATTGGGGGTGTTAGGTTTTTTTCGTTACGGAATTTCTGGATTCGGTCCCCACGCTCAAGGCCCGCGATAAATGCAATGCTATGCAATAGCTTAAAAATATGTAATTAATTGTGTTGTATGATTGTGTCACATACTATTGGGGTGGTATGGCCGTAGGCTTATCGTGAAACGATACATGGAAATTGAAACGATATTATACTTAGAAGACAAGTATACTCGCATTTTTATGAGCGACTCAGTGTAGCTCAATAATGTGCATGCCATGCTTGCATTTTTACTGATGTATTTTAGTAAGTTTGAGGTGACATTTAGTGTTCGTGTTAAGAATCCCGTCTTTAATTGAGTAGTAGGTACCTACCTAATTGTTTCGGATGCGAGCAGGTACTAGATTCCCCAAAGCGAAGGAAGGGAAGGTTACAAATTCCTAATAATAATATTCTTCATTATTCAGTTTAATTTAATTTCATATTCATTGATAAAAAAAGGCCGGTTGTTCCACAATTCTAAACTTTTCGAGAGTAAAGTATGAAAGTTAGATAATTTACGAAACCGACGCTCCGATCTTGTTCCAAGCTTCTCAAAATATTATGCAGGAGCGATAAAAAAGTAAATATTAAGTAAATACTTTACCCAGACCTTTTTCTTTCAATATTATTTCAATGGACATTGCTTTTTATCCACTTACGAAGAATACAAAGTTATTTAGTCTTAAATAATACAAAATGTGTTTCAAATGAATAAAGTAGTTCTTTCTTCGGTTTCGATATGTGAAAACAATTTTTACACACAAAATTCCAATAAGTACCGTGGCGAGCAGTACCTAATACTACCCTTGGCGAACTCTAGGCTCTAGGTACCTATTATGGCGCAATAGTTACCATGCTGGACTGCTGTACCAATGTTCGATTTCCAGCGACGCAAATTTTAAATTTGAGTTAAAATGTTTGTTCTCGGTATGGGTGTGTGTGTGTTCATGTCTTTATGTGTTGTAAATGGCAATTACGAAATAAAAAATCCTAGTGTGGGGCTGAGTTTTTACTATGATAGTAGATATTTATTTAAATTAAAATGTTGAAGTCGAACAGATTTGTCACTAGTACTGTCCATACTGCCCATGTTTTATCGAACTTTGGAAGTTGAACTAAACCTCCGTTATTCGATTAACACCGCGGGGATCTGCATGAACAGTTGAACACCCACAACTATTGATTAAAACTAAAGTTTTACCCATATAATGTTCAACGCGCACCAGTTTAATATCTATCTAAAAAGCGACCAACGACTCGAAACACATTTTTGTATTAAAATGTTTGTGTTTTATTAAGATTAAAAGTTTTAGTTAAGATTAAAAATTACCAGATAATAGAAAAAGTTATTAGTTACGCTCGCACAATACGAATAAAATTATTCACACTTTTTTACATATAATAACATTGATGCACATTCTCACTAATTATCATGTATTGTCATAGGTACTTTTGGTTGAAGTTTATGTTACGATCATAGTAATAATAAGTCAATGGTTACGACGATCAAGGTTCAGTGTACGCTGCGCCTAAATTAGGCAAAAAAATTCAATTAAGCGAGCATTTGGTACTGCGGAATAAATTATATTATATTGACAAGGAATTTACACAATGTGATACAATACTCGGAATACAGAAACACAATACCCATGCATACAAAACATAGCGGACATCGCAAACCCGCAGAATTCCAGGGTCGAACAATTTATTTCATTGTTGATATTGGGTGTACCTATCAGTGCGAATAAAAGACGTTAATTTGTGTCAACCCTGTGTTTCTATGTAGATAAAATGTAAGCGTATTCTTTATATAGCTAGCCGACAAACCAGCAAAGTGACACTGCTGCTGCAGTGGTGGCAAGCCAGGTACACTTCACGAACAGATGATAAGTTAAGCAGGAGGGTAATAGAAAGTGAGGCAAGCTTCACGGAAAGATAGTGAAACCAATCACAATAATACCTACTAATGACTTGATAATATTGTATTATTGAAAATATTGTTCAAACCAACGGCCAACGGAGACCAAAGGCCAAAACTAGGGCTGGCCACTAGCCGACACCGCCTATTGGGGTCAGTATTCTAGGCCGCCAAACCTTGAATTAACTTCCGTAACCTTACAAAAAGATATTTGACCCATTTTCTTTTATCAATTGAAATAGTATCCCTAATCCCATTATTCAAATCTCATAGATATCGGTTCCCAGGCAAGCGAGTTCTTAGGGATACCGTAGTTTTTGGATATCGCGAAGGATATAATAATATTTTTGAATACAGATTATTTAGCTTAAATTTCTTGAGTAGGTATTAGGTAATATCGTGAGGCTTTGCTATTAGTATGAATAAAAATATGCATTTTCATACAAATTAGCACCCTTCAACGTCTTCACTGTTATGGCCCTGTAACACATGTGAGTAGACACTGTATAGTCAAGGGACACGCGACAGGTCAACTTAACGCAGACATAAGGCAGATATGAAAGTATGACGAAATGTTTTGAGAAAAGGTAGTTAGAGCCGTCTTGGCGGGGGCATTTCCGTGCACCCTGATGTAATGGTAAATCGTAATCCGTAATCTGATTACAGTTTGTCCATCACAATACATTTCATTATCCACTTTACTAATATTGAAAGCTTTGAAACATGTAAAGCCCTTAAGCTGGTTATATATTAGAATATAAGCCCGTTTCTAACTTTACCAACAGATTTAGATTGTAACAAATGGCACTAATTTATGGATTAATGCTAGTCTGACTAATGGCACTGCCACACTTTTGACACGAACTTCTGTACGCCTCGTGTGTATCAAACACATTAAGATATTATGTACTTGGTGCATAGTATCTCAATGATTAAACACGCCGTGTCCCGCGATTGACCATTTGTCCCAGCATTTTTGTTACACTATTTCGATTAGTAAACACTAGAACGTAGAATAACTAATGGTTAACGGTTCAGCTAGGTGGACTGACTAAATTCGTTCTAGTCTGGACAGCAACTTACACGACGCACTACATGCCGCTAAAGACAGGAATAAGTGTCGTACAACTGTCAGGCAAAAAATTCCATTGCTAGGGGATCACGACCCTCAGTATTGAGGAAAACTACTCAAGGAGGAGGACTGTTTTAATCTTGTGGTTACATTTAGAACTTGTTTTATTGAATTCGGTATCACTAACAATTCCGTCTAATTATTTTTCTGAGCGTGTTCTAGGCATAGGTTACGTAAACCGAAGGGCGGTAACTAGTCTAGTCTAGTAATAAAAGTAAAAGTAGATCTGTTTAAGATTCCCATTGAGTGCCCAATAAATATTTGAGTCAAACTGTGTGCCAGTAAAATATAAGAAACGGCTGAAGAAAGCAAATCACTCGTGAAGGTAGTCTTTTATTACCCAACTCCGATCGACACATCCAAAAGCTAAGACAACGTTTACTGGGATGTAAAGAGAAGCAAACACAATAACAAAAGTGTCCTGAACAGTCGTAGATTTGGGTCTCCAATCTGTCGTTTTTATGAGGGGTCGACTTGACATGCCCTTTGTGTCAAGGGAAAAATCCGATTGTCGCACCCTTTAGGTACGTACTCGGATTCCACAAGCTTCAAGGGAGCAACGCGCATTCTTTGATGCCAATCGTATTGTATTTCGTTGTATATAAAACCTGAATCCGCTACGCGTTACAGCACTCCTATGGTAATGTTTTGTTAATGATATTATTTTCACATGCCTAAAGTATTTGGCATGTGAAAATAATATCATGCTAACTTGCCCTTTGTTTATGAGTTTATGAATGGCATAATATAATGAAATCACAAGCTATCATTGCCAAATAATTCCTAACACTAATTCATTACGTTACAATAAGGATCGTCAAATATACCTATCGATTTCCACGCGTAAATACGACTAATACTCCTCTGAGTTCACATACGAGTACGACATAATATGCGTAAAAAGAAGTTTGGTTTGATTTTGTAAAAGTTTCGTATGGATAAGCACCCAAACGGACTTTACATGGGTGACAAAGAACTTATACCGAGTAGAAGTGGCACTTTTGTTAGTAGTAGCAGATGATACCTAATTTTATTATTTTAACCGTATTAAAAGTTATCAATGTCACAAAATCGAATTTAGTATGTTCGGTTACGTGAAAGTCTTTCCGGAACAATTTTGTCATATTTGTTGATCCAAACACAATACTGTAGGTATTAATAAAACAATGTCTTATACCTACTAACGAACTGATCAATCTCTATATTTATATAAAATTCTCGTGTCACAATGTTAGTTACCATACTCCTCCGAAACGGCTCGACCGATTCTCATGAAATTTTGTGTGCTTATCGAGTAGGTATGAGAATCGAGCAATATCTATTTTTCATAGCCCTAAATGTTAAGGGTTGTCCACCTTGAATTTTTTTTTTTCATTTTTGGACAATTTATTTGTGGTTATTTTTTTATGGTAGGTATGGCATATAAAAATACACATGATCCCAAATTTTCACTTTCCTTCCCCCGCCCCTCAAATTTATCTCTATGGCTATAAGTAATCTATATGGCGGAACAACGTTCGCGGGGTCAGCTTGTTACTATACATATAGATTACGATAGTCCCGATTTGAGTTTTCTTCAAACAAAACGTCTATATAAGATTGCAAAAAACGTGACACACAATACACATGTGTAATACTTTGAACATCTTTTTCTCAGTTTGTCCAGTCAACTTTAAGTGTATGGTAAATAAATTCTCTTTGACTTTGAAGTTTAATCTTTTAAAAGTAGAGAAGTTGAGTCTTTCTACAAAGTACAAATAAATAATGGCCGACGGGCCTAATCTAATGCGTTCTAAAAGTATTTGCTTTCTTGTGGAGTGATCTAAATATTTTATGTATTGTTTTCTTATCAATAGTATATTATTTTTCTTATTCGTAGTTGATTTAATGATTGTTTTAACAGTAATTTGTTAGTAGAATAACTATAGTTACTATTATACAATAAGTTCAATTTTAAAAAATATCTGACTATGTTGGTGTTACTGTGAACGTCTCTAGGACAATGTATCCTTAAATTATATGTAGTATGTTAACATTCGAATTATGAGACGTCCACAAGGTTCATTATCGGTTAAATAGAGGTGGTATAGAACTATAGAGCCATAACGAATGAGGACATACAACGTAGAGACAGTAGCTAGAATTCAATGGGCCTTCATAAATATCGTACACCATTCTCTTGTAAACGCATTTTCGCCTCTTTGTGGACTTTTGGTGTTCTTTGCCATATCATCTTCACCTTACAAAGTTGTGGCAACAGCGCATCACTAAGATGACGACTGTTCTTTCAGATCCAAAAACATTATGTGTAACCAAGGACTCTAGCTTTAAGCCCTTTCAATGAGTATTTAGATTGGAAAGTTACAACACGGGAAAATAATTCCTTTGCAATTATAAATTAAGTAAGAAGTAAATAAATTGAAATGGAAAAATTAATTACGTTACAAGACCTGTCGTCTGTCGCATCTATAATTCAGTAACAAAGCGTGTCAAGTTAATTGTAACCAGCGAATGATGTTCGATCGATGGCTCCTCAAATATTTGCAGTAAGGATTTGCCGACCCTCGTACAAAGACCTCCAGTGCCCAAGACGTTACTTCGTATAATTTCAGTCTATTAATTTCTCTTCAAGTGCGTAGCCCGACTTGGGTCAATAATAAATGAACATCGCAGTAAAACATCTTCGTGCGTTGGGAAGTCGGAAAGGTGGTTGTTAGTGGCTTAATATCTTGAAAGTTTCAGTGCTTCGGTGGGTTTGGAGACTACTTTCAGCCAGTTTCGAATATTATTGTGATTTATTCTAAAAGGGTAAGATTTTAAAAGGATAGTTTTGATAAAGATAGACCAAAGTAAAGTCGTAAAACCATTTTAGACGTCAATGGGCAACATTCGATTTTTATAATTTTTATAACCCTGTCATGATCCAACCTTGAGACAAGATTTTGTAAAATCTTTTGTCTTCCAGTGAATAAATTGCTTTTAATTGTAAATATCTTAGTAGATACTAGTTTTGTTTATAAGTAGATAAGTGGAGTCGGCTACACTTTTTTAAAGGCGACCTTCTCAGTCGTCAAGGGTAGCAACACATCTGTGACCGAATTAAAATGATAGTCTTACTAACAATTACACTGGACTATTACTAACTACAACTACCGGAATTAACTATCACTAACAGTCCCTGTCCCAGTCAACAACTGTTCGATTAGTGGAATAGCCTTTGAAATTGAGTTTTAACAGTACAGAGTTTGTTTAAACTGTGAGTATAGCGAAGTAGCTAACTATGACGTTTTGTAGATCTACTCAAGTTGTACTTTTCTTGTTCTAAATTTCAGACAACTTTCATTTAAACATAAACTAAGGTTTGAATTAATTCAGCACATCATATATGATAAAATATATGTAAGTAGAAATACATAATATTATTTGCTAACGAATATATTATCTGAATATTAAACATTTAATGAAAATATAATTATTTTATGTAAAATAGGTTGCCAAAACTCACAAGCTCATAACGCTCTCACTGTTAAAAGTTATCGACTCTACAACATATGATTCTACTCCTTAACTCTACCAAAAACCCTCCGCTTTGGGCATAAGGTAAGTACTTAGCTCTTTGTTTTTCACAGTGCTAGCAACCAACATAAACAGATGAATGTACACCAAACAACACATACTTACCGAATAGTATGCAATCTCCAACCTACCAAATCACCGTAGACCATACAAACAGTTAAACTGTTTGTTTAAACAGCGTTAAGTTAACGAGGAACACAAAGCCAGTCGCTCCTAACAACGTCTTCAACTGTATCAACACAGTCAGTTTGATAGAACGTTCTTTCTTTGCAGTTCCAGGAAACTTTCAACTTGTACGAAAGTGATTTTCTATTAGGTTTAACAAAAGTTAGTTGAAATGTATGTTTCTGCGCACTGCTGCAAGTTTTAACTAAGAGTTATTGGTTTTACCTTGTTCATTTTGTTTTATGTTCCTTGCTTTATAGTCACAAAAATTAGTGTAGTACCTACTTCTGCAGCTGGATACGTAATTAACGTATGTACCTAAATCAATTCGTTGTGAAGACCGAACATTGACAAAGACTAAATCAAAATTCGCTGAAAAATTGGCCATTGTGACTATATTATATTTTAGTCTGAATATATTATATTCAGCATACCACACAGCCGTGGGCACCACACGGCTGTGAGGTCGGTGGATTAAATAATTCAGTTAATATCGTTCGGTAGAACCCTACGTGTGCAAGTCCGGCTCGCAATTAAGCGATTTTATTGTACTTTATCACCGCAGGTTTTTTTAACATCAAGGAGAAGAAACAGCGATATCTTCATCACATTTTGAAGCTATAGTAAAACAAACTGTGACTGTTTTAATTAGGTAAGTACATGTACCTAATATAACCCTGGCCTTAATAGAATGAGTTGTGAAATGATATTAGCGATAATTCATTATTCGTTTCGACGGCTCGTTGTCGTGTGATTAATCAACTGCCATTAAAAATTAATTCAATATCGTTTCAGTGAGCACTTCTATAGGTAAACGATTACCCCACATTTATTAACCCGTGCTTCGTATCTTTGTGATGACAGTCGTGAATGCGGGCCTTTGAGGTTAATCCACAGAACGAGAGAAATTTATACAAAACAATTGAAACATAAATAATTCATAGTGCAGTAGGAAATGTATACTTTGAAAAGAAGAGTTTTATTTGTATCTGTCAATTACGAAGTGTCGTATTCTCGTTTCATTTCGCAAACATTCCACTTGTACCTACATAAACTTTGAATTACTTAATGCTAGTCGCCGAGATAACACAGTTACGCTAAATTGTCTCCTGAATAGCACGACGGGATATCAACATGTTAATAACAGACCTACACATTTCGTTGTTTACCTTTAGCGTATGCCCCGACCTGCCCCGTTACGAGTATATCCTTACCTAATATCCTTACTATTATTATAAATACGAAAGTTTGTATGTATGTATGTGTGTGTGATGTGTTTGTTACTCTTTTATGTAAAAACGAGAGAACGGATTTATATTAAACATTACAGTAATATAGCTTATTCATCAGAATAACGTATCGGCTATATTTTGTGTAATTAGGCCATAATATAACGATAAGTCGGAAAAGATCCTGCCCTCTGAGAGCTATCTTGGCGTGCGCTGCCTAAACCGTCGAGTTACACGAAGATAATGTACGAGTACTATCGTTAGATTGTCTTAAATAGTCCTAAATAAAAGTTCGCAACAGCATAATTATCTACATTTTCCTTTTTCCGACTTCCACGCGGGCGAAGCGGCCAGCAAAATCTAGTACTTATTTAATAAACAGTATTAATAAAAAGTAAAAAAAATATTTCCGTTGGTTTCTTCATGTAAATTTTTCAAATAACGTGTAAGTGTATCTTTAGGCTTTACAAAACTGGTCAATTCGCGCTCGTGCAGAGAAGTTAAGATCTCAGGGTCGAGTTTAATTTAATTGGAAAATGAAGCTGAAGTAATCGTAGAGAGGTCCTGAATAAATAGAATAAGAGCAGGCAGTGGCAACGTTTGAAACACAACATTAACATAGCAGCACTCTCAGACTTTGAACAATTATTGTGCTCCATTGAATTATTTACTTATTAAAGTGGTGAATTGAATGTCACGGTTGGTTTCCCGCTGATCGCCCGGGTGGTTCCAGTTGGAAATTTGAAATCCTGGACGCAACTAATTTTCAAAGTTGCGAATTAGTTATTGTACAAAGAAAAAAATATTCAGGAAATCTGTTCCTAAGTGTAACACTTCTCAGCACTTCTCATTATGAAAGGAGACCCATGCTCAGCGGTGGAACTATAGGTTCTGATGGTGATGGTGATATTAGATTTGATATTATATTGATTTAGAGCTGATTTGAATCTATAGGTTCCTAGTATAACCTAGTAAGTTAATAAACAAAAATAACAACGAAGGACGTGCTTGAAATTTATGTAAACTGTAACTCATAGCGTAGACAAATGGTTTAATTCTCGAAACGGATTCCGTAAACGCATGCAAATTTAATTAATGAGGGGTGAGAGAAATGCCTTGTTTCTAAAATTATTATGTTACAATTCAGAAACACCGATTCACACATGAAGATATGAACCATTAGCTCAAATTATTATGTTCGCAAGAAGCAACATTTTTTGAAATTCATACCAGCCTTTCATTGTTTATTACTACACTAACTAGTTTTTTCATACAGTCGGTCATATACGCGGTTTATACGCGGCTCTCTTCATCTCTTCTCAAAAAGCTTGGATGTCTATGTAGCCAATTTGCAAAGTGACTCAATTTTCCCGAAACGCGAAACTCGAGTACCTACCTACACCTGAGGCTTATTTTCCGGAATCAGCTTAAAGGATATTATCGTTGGTATGAATGCTAACTGCATTAAAGGAGTTTATATATTCACAATACAAAACTGTGGTTTAAAAAATACGAAATGTTACCCAAGCATAAAACAAAATGTTAGTTCAAATCGCACTCAAATTAGTTAAGCTGTTTTTGAGATTGGCGGCACTTTGTTGTTGTAGCGGCACAACACGAAATTTGCCGCAGTTAGGTCTGCTGCTGCAATAAAGTTTAATTTGCTATGCACCAGGAGGGGAGCATGCAGTAGTCGCCGCGCGGCCGCAACTATCGAGCAGTCTAACTGGGGACAGTAGGAAGGTATGTACATATAATCATAACAATATTAAACCCCATAACAATATTCAAACAAAGTAATAATTATAAAAATTTGAGAACAACGTTCGAAGTTTGTAAGCCGGAAAGACCCAAATCGTTTCTTTCCCGATTCGCTGCCGCGTATTTTAATAATTTCGAGCCAGATAAGTCCGCTTTCGATATTGGCAGGATGTTATTCGTAAAAAAGGACTTTTGCCTTATTTCTTATACGAGACAACTGGGATTGTAGTCAAAATTAACTTATTATTATTTTATTTATTTAAACTCTTTATTAATTCCACACCTTAAGAAACTGTACCTTACCTACCTTCCTATTCAAAATTTGTACACAACATGAAACATGTACCTACCTAAGCCAAAAATGTAGATAGGTAGTACCTACCTGCCTACTTTGTGAACTTTGGAAAACCTTTTCTTTTAAAATGTGTACCCATCTAACACGGATTACCTACATTTGATTGATTACTTCATTGACATTACTTACTTATATGAATAAATTAAATTGCCCGGTAAATTTGAATTGTAGGCAGGGGCGCCGGCTTTTAGAAAACCTCATGGGTGCTCATGCTCATTTAATGACTCGAAAAACTGGCGAAGTGTGAAGAGAAATGCACACTGATCGACCGACAAATAAATAAATGTCCCACTTACATACTGCGTACTTAATAATAGCGGTATGAAATAAAAATGATGTGTCGGTCAGCTCTTAGGTTGAACACAACAATTACTGATCTGTTTCTTGATATCTATTGTCAGGGGTGCTCGGCACCCACTGTTTATTTCTCATGGGTGCTCGAGCCCCCGAGCACCCACGGAGTCGGCGCCCCTGATTGTAGGTACGTACCATGCGGTATTCTACGGAAGCTAGTCGGGTGGTCGGTAATGATTAATTACTCAGTTTGCTGAACGAGTGCTCACAAATTCGATTCCTGGCAAGAAAAAATTTGGAATTTGGTTTGTTTGCTGTACCTACAGCGGATTTAGCTACAAAAATTACTATACGTAGTTACAGATACAGACGTGTAGGTAGAAAAGTTATTGCAATAGTTAAATATTGCAATACCTACCTACTTTGTTGCTATGTGACTGAATGCAATGAGGTCTCAAGGTTTTTGAAATATAATTAATACAGGAACTTTAGTGCAAGTTGTGTTTAATATTGCAGTAACAATTTATAAGGGAATCTCGACGGGAATAGGTCTAACTAATCCGAGACAGACTGACAAATGGTGCTTCAGTTTAATGTAGAATTATCTTACTGCAGTGGATGTTGTTCCTTATTTATTCCGAGACTACAATAATTGAGTATGTAGAACGAATGCTACATCATTAATTTATTCCGTGTAAGTACTAGTTATCTATGTTCGAGTTCACAAAATGTTTTTTTTTTATTTAGGAATCTACTTCGCCTCTAGAAACAGTAGGTAGCCACGTTAAAAAACTGAAGGTATTTGCACCAAAATATTGCTATTAATTTGTTCAGGCACTGAGTTATAATCATTCTATTGTTTTACATGTCCATTTAAGAATAATTAACCTTTAGCGCTCGTACGCACTATGCGGTTAGCCGGACTGCGGCCAGCCGTCCGGCTGACCGGAATCAAAAATATGTATGAAAATATGGTTTCTATACACACTGCGATGCGGCTGCCGCCCAACCGCTCCGGTCGCTGGGAGCGCTGCGGCCCGATCGACGGCTAGCCGGACGGTCGCTATACGCACTATGCGGTTGGCCGGTTGCGGTTGGATGTTATACGTGTTCACCGACGCTCGCGCATTTTATTGATGATAACAAATGATTTACAATGAATTTCGATGCACCCAGTACCTTTTCCTCTGTTTCTTTTTTATATATGACGTGAATAAATATAATATATAGCTGCGACTTCTTTTAATTCCATCTTGGAAATTAGTCGATCCAACCGCAAACGACGACGGTTACTCATACGCACTGTCCGGTTAACCGGCATACGGCCAGCCGTCCGGCCAACCGCTAGCCCAACCGCATCCTCCGGTCAGCCGGACGGCTGGCCGGAGTCCGGCTAACCGCTATAGTGCGTACGAGCGCTTAGGCTTAGAATAATGACATATAGAAACGAAGTCCGCGCGGCTACTTTGACAACTACAAATGTGAGTAGTTTAACTAGTTTATGTCACCAAACGCCGGCCAGCTCCGTAGTGTTCATTAACAATGCGCGGCAAACGCATCTCGCGGAAAAAAAATAATTATGTCGATTTGTGCGGTTAAATTTTGTCACAACACATTTGAAAAACAAAAGAAGTGTAATAACATCACTTTTCACAGGTAATCTTTCAATATTTCATGTATATCATGCCTATTGTGTCAATGTCATTTTCATCTTAATTTTATTGTTGTTTTCACAGATACAATAGTTCACAGATATAATATAGTCCATAGAGTAGTAAATCAACAAAGTCCATTGTTTTATGCTTAGAGTATATATTACGGTAGTATAGAGCACGCGTATTGCACAAAATGTTCAGCTCGCAGCGTAGGCAGGTGTGCTATAGATATTTATATTGAGAAGTGTATGGCAATTAGGGATGTACCGATTACATTACGTCACTATCGACTGTCGAAAATTATGAGTAATAGAAATGTAATCAAATCGTGTGGCTTGTTATATTAAAGTTTATGAAATAAAATATCGGGTTTAGTGTAATTTTTTTTATTACAAAATCTATTGTATATAAAAGAAGAAGTTGAATGACTAACTGACTGACTGACTGACTGACATATCAACGCAGGGCCTAAACTATAAGGGTTAGAAACTTGAAATTTTGCACAGGGGTTCGTTTTATAACGTAGGTGAGCACTAAGTAAGGATTTTTGAAAATTCATCCCCTAAAGGGGTAAAACGGGGGCGCAAAGTTAGTATGAAACTTTGCAAACAACAATCAAAATTCAAATATTTGCAACAAAGTAACTAATATTTATTGAAGTAAAATAGAATGCTAGTGTAAATTGTAAAATTAAAAACATAATTATAAGAAACATCAATCAAAATTCAAATATTTGCAACAAAGGAACTAATATTTATTAAAGAAAAATAGAATACCAGTGTAAATAGTAAAATTAAAAACATAATTATACGCAACAACAATCAAAATTTACATATTTGCAACAAAGGAACTAGGTAATATTTATTTAAAAAATCGTTCTTCTTCAAAGTTTTGTTTTAGTTGAATATGGTAATTTTATCAATAGAGTAAGAATTCTGTATAAAAACCTGTATCCAGTGCTAATCTGTAGCGCACATCGAAAATCTGTATAAATACGATCTGTATATAATTATGGCAACGCAAATTTTTTAGACTTACTATAAGTTAAAGCATTAACTACTACAATCTATCCACTGACTACAATCCCACCTGATGGTAAGCAGCGATGTAGTCGAGGGTGGTAAGGCGCAATAACTTAGAAGCCTATTCACTCTTGACTTGAAGATACCTACATACATTGTAATCGAACGGAAATACCGACGCAGGCAATTTGTTCCAGTCCTTCGCGGTACGTATCATGAATGATGACGCAAAGCGTGACTTCCGTACTGGAGGGATGTTTACGACGAAGGGATGAATAAACGCCGTGAGTCGGGTCGTTCGATGGTAGAAAGGATTAGTAGTTATTTAGATGACTTAAGTATCTTAAACCTAATAAACAACAACAATTAAACAGTGACAGTAACTCTTTTACTACATTACTACTCTAGTTTACGCTATAATATTTTTCGCATTAAAATACTAAAAAGTACTAAAATCGTACTAAACACACACCAAAAATATTTATAATAAATGTTTAAAAGATTTTGAGTATTAATATATAATTGAGTTACATTAATAAAATATATAATATATTACATTAATATAATATATTAATGTAACTTTAATATTCAAAATCCACCTATATTATAGGTTACTAATAATTATATAGGTTCATAGCTAACATTTAAAAAAATATTTTAAATATCGAATACAGCGTTGGTCGCGTCACATCACCGCTCTCCACGCTTCAATAAGCGCGGGGAACGGGGCGCGCGGGGAGTCCTACGCGTGCCCGCCCCGCACGTCTCTTTCACCCCCGCGATGCGTGATTTGTTTTCATAAAAATAAGTATATAAATCGACTTACCGATGAAATGTGATACTGGATTTCAGTTTTGTGTGTTTCCTAGTATCGTGTTTGCAAGATTGAACTGCACATTTGACCATTTTGATACGTAAATATTCGAAAACTCTCTGTAGGAACGCACAGCGCAAGCACTCAAGTTCACTCAACCACGACTACAAGCGCTCGCGGCGGGAACGTCGTGTTGTTCTCAACCGTCGTAGGAGTTCCCACCTCGTTGCGCGTGCTCTATACTACCGTAATATAAACTCTAAGGTTTTATGTTTTTCCACAGAGTATATTTAATATTGGAACAAAACTTTTTTACTCAATGCTGTTATTAAAATATACTAAGTTCCTGTGTTCATGCTTATGTTCATATACGTAAAAGATATGTAAAAAAATAAATAGTAAAAAAAATTGGTGTTAATATTGTCTTGTATTCGTTTCATATTTAAATAAACATTCTCTTAATCTAACAATTTTACATAACCATACCCATACTTTATCACACATAGCTATTATTAGGCAGGTATTATTGCTAAAAACAAATTCTTATCAGCGGCCGAATCATTCCCCACTGTCGGGAAACTGCACTTCCCCTGGCAACCATTAAACATGTATAAAAAAAAAGAAAAAAGAAAATTTGTGCTTCACTTTTTAAAGAGCGCTTGTATGAAGACTGTCATTCTATATGTCATTATTCTAAGCCTTTATGTGAGTTTGTGTCTATCTGGAAATGTCTCTAATTAGAGAAATTTCCAGATAGACGAAAATAAAAAGAAAATATTTTTGTATATTACCATGCTAAGTGGGTACCTACTTATATTAAATAATAAAAAATTGTAGATTTCAGTTACAAATTACAGTTTACCTAGCTATCGCTAATATTAAGAATCGAGATAACATATTATTTGGTACCTATCGGACATCGAATTGTCGACTGCCTAACTTAGACGTAGGATTACTATACCTACATACCTAAACATAAACGTTTAAGCTACGTATTGTAAGAAAATTCAATTAGGCGGAGATTCCAACCCTTTTTATTCTACCTAAATACGATAAAATATATTGGATCCACTATCCTAGCGGGCCAGGCACGATGTTCATACCTTTTTGTGACCTCACACTATTTTTTTGAGCTTATCTATACTAATATTATAAAGAGGAAAGGTTTGATTGTTTGTTTGCATTGAATAGACTCCGAAACCACTATCTTAGATATAGACAGAATGTAAAATATCGTCTTTAAGTTTTAATTCTAAATACCTACAATCACGGCTTAGTAAAAAAACATTTTTTTGTAAGGATCCCACAAACGAGAAGGGGCAGTATTCTAGGCCGCCCTAATACGGCCATATGAAATAAAAAGGTAAAAAGTATTTAAAATAAAAACGATCATTGCAAGAAATTATCATAATTTATGTTTATTTGCGCCGGCTAACAATTACAACCTTGAACGAGACCCCTTTAATCTCCTCAATTATCTGCTTAGTCTTGTGTAGCAACGCGATAATGACGCCCTCTCGTGTTATTAATATTCAAAAAAAAAAAACGGTGACCACTTGCCATTCAATTGTCAGTAGATGTTGGCAAGTTCACATAATTTATTGTAAACAAAACTTCAGTAAGTACTGAAAAGGAGTATACAGGAGTAAATAAAAAACATTTTTACCACGAGAACATTTATTACAGAGACATCAATACACTTTAAGTGTAATAAATTTTTTTATAATTATATCATTGAACTTTAATTCAGTTGGCAACATTAAGACACTGTATTCCAATTACCTTACAAGGTTAACAAGCTTTCTAGAACATCAAGTTACTTCGAACACGATCCTTCAAATCTATTAAGAATTAATATTACTTAGTCCTTGGTTTGTAAGACACATAGGTACCAATAGGACATGTCAAGACGTCTTATTTCATACGAGATAAATTTTCGTTTGCAATCCTACTCTATCTGAATTTAAGAAACATTACTTAGAATTTTTAAATGTAAGGACGATCCCGAGTTCTGACTTCAGCAAGGAATTTATAGGATCAGAACGCATTTTAAAGTATTTTCATTATTATAAAACGACGTTTAAATCGGATGTAGAATCCAAACCCCGTATTATTTTAGAATTTTTACAACAATTCCAAATGAATTTGATCTTTTTGATTTGAATTTGATAATTAGATCAATATAATATTTCCTAGTTTTTCTTCAAAAATCGTTGTAAATTCGATATAGACTGTTGTGTCCCTTTTTCTCTTGTTATTTAATTAGGAATTTTTAGTGCGTGCGTCATTTAAAAAAATTAAAAGGTATTTGCGTAACTTTATTTTTTAATTAGATTAAACAATACAACCAACATTTCCAGTTACACAGTACACTGATCAGTAAACAAAATAAAAATTGACAAGTTGTACTTATAAGAAGCTTTTAGCTGAACTAACATTGAACAACTGACATTAATGATAGATGAGTTAGAAAAAATTGTTTTGGAGACACTCCGAAATAGATCTAAAGATCTCAATAAATTTGAGATGAGATCTTTAGATCTATTTCGGTTTATTTTTATGAACATAAGAATATTGTCAATGTAATACATTAATACTAAATTATCTGTAATACGAAATTATTTATATCGCTGGGTTCACAGTAAAATCAATAGTAACTATAATAATTACATTGTATGTAGTTATTACTATTACTGTTGTGATAATGATACAAAATCCCATTCAGTAACAATAACAACCCAAAAATATTGAAGAATATTATAGCGATTTTATGCATAAAATTGTCTTTTAACAAGCTTATAACCAAGAAATATCAAGCTATTTATTTATTATAAGTTGTAAATGCATAAAAATATGTATCAAGCGTAGACACCAAATGATTATCATAAAAATACAATAAATAAATAAGACAGGACACTTTTAGATAATCGATAATTTAAAAAAAGACATTTTGTATTGTAAGAATGAAAAATGGGTACTTAAGAAATGACCCAGTAACAGAATTCGATATGATCAAGTAAAATTATAGGTAAAGCATGTTTTAGTACAAAAGCAAAGTCACAAATGACATATTTTATCGCCGTTGTAGAAATGGAAGATTATACTTAGATGACTTCAACCCATCAATGGCCCATCACTGAGCATACTCCACCACGCTGCTCCATTGCGTAGGGGTGGAGGGTTAGCGGCCAACCCAAGCATTGGAAGTTATTATGCCACCCGAAGGTCTCTTCTAATAATAACAACCGGGCTTTTTTTTTGACACTAGCGGTCTCTATTATTAAATCTATATAAATATAAAACTCTTGCGTTACTTAGTGACTGACAGACAACACACAGCCGAAACTACTGAACGCATGAAGCTGAAATTTGGCATGAATGTTCCTTGGGGAGTGTAGGGGAGCACTAAGAAAGGATTTTTGGAGATTCCTCCCCTAACGGGATAAAAAGGGGAATAAACCCAAACTTTTTATTTGTTCAATGGATTCACTTGAAACTTTGTATATGGGTTCCTCAAGTGACGCAATTGAGCACTAAGAAAGGTTTTTTGAAAATTGGCAGACGAAGTCGCAGGGGAAAGCTAGTTTTATACAATCTTCCATTAATTATAATTATTAAAATATCGTTGATACCACAGCACTCATACACGATTTAAACTAAGCAGACCCGCGTTTAATTTATTTAATATGCATACAGTGAAGCTTCCCAGACCTGTTTTTATTATACCAAAATGCTTAATTTTTATAAGACATTAGGAACAACATTTTCCGTGTACCACTTAAATATTAACATTGAACTTTTACTGGGGCTTTTGGCTATAAAACTGTATGATATACAATATAATTAGACACCGAAGGACCATAGCATACAATACATAGTTGTATACAAACACAAAAGACAAAAAATGAGAATAATTTAAAGTAAATCAGTAATCATATTATTACGTTCAAAACCAAAAAAAAAGGATACCTATCAATTTTAATTACAAATCACAAATCTAACAATATATTCATATTGTCATTGACATTCCACATTAAAGTTTTGAGATTTCGAATACCTACATTAAAAATGTATTGAGATATTATCAGCATAATCATACTCCACTCCAGGCATGATGGAGTTTGCTCAAAACCCCTGAATTGTAAGGACACCTTTCACCTGGGTAAGTCTCCTGAATTGTCGCCAATTGTGCTTCAAGCAAATCTCTTTTTGTCGGCAACGCATCCGTGACTTGGTATTACGGTTGTCAACAAGCAATGGTAACCACTTACCGTCAGGTGTCATATCAACTCGTTTAAGCAATAATTTTTTTAAATTATTTTTTTATTCATATCAAATCATTATAATGAACATAAAATGTACCAACTTAAATACCTTCTTGGTAAAAAAACATTCCATGTATAAATAGGTCGTATAATCTTTTAATGTGTAAATAGTCATGTACTTTGTATATTCCTACTCAGATCTCAGGGACGGCTATGTACATAATATATTCAGACATGTAATATCACGTAAACGTCATACTGTACTCATAAGATACTTCATACGCTGTCAATACATTTGTAAAAAGCAGTATATCAAAATAATATATCAAGTATACATAAGTAAGAAAGCGTATTTAATAATATATCTGTGAATTGTATATGAAAAGACAGCTTAAATCTGCATAAGAGTATGAAAAATGTGTGACAAAAATTTTGTGTATAAAAATTAATTAATACAGTCCAAGAAGGCCCAACAGGCATTTCTTGTAGTGACCAGAGCAGTCTCCCTGGAAATAAAAAAAAAACATATAAATCACAAAATAAAACTGATCCGATTATTACACATACATAAAATAAATAATGCTACACACACATAGCCCCACAATAGGTTTCTTTGTGACGTACGTTCATAGATTTAACCAATCCTTAAACCGATCGTTTTCGAGTTACCAGTAACGAGTCGTTGAAGTACATAGTTCCTTATAACCTTTTCTTAAAGGAACATTTTGGTTACGGCTCGTAAATAGTTCTACTATTCGTAAGCAAAACGAATCGATTTTCAAATTCAGTTACCGGGCATTAATAATCGATATGGGGAAAGAGAAAAAGAATCTATAGTGACATCTATTCTATAGTGAATATCAAATTACCTCAATCCAGCTCTGAAGACTCTCGCCGTACTTGCTCTGGAACATGTCGGAGATGTCTCCGAGGTCAACCTCGCAACGAGTGACCATGATGCGGATGAGCTGGCGGTCGTTCGTGCCCAAGCCCTTCATCGACTTGTGGAGACGTTCAGCGAAGAATAGCGGCTTGTTGCGAACCACTTTTACTGTAACATGAAAAAAAAATGTGTAAACATTTTTGTTAATAACTAATATTTTTATCATACTCGTTAGAGATGTCTCTGAAGGCGTGGCAAATCGTAAACCAATAGTAATGAATTGCGTTTTAAAGCCAACGAAAGATGACTTTTAACATAATTTATGAAATTGCCACCTTACATTCCATACGATTCTTATGACTAACAATTCAGTCGATATCGTATCGAATCATCCTGTCAATTCAACGACTTCATTGTCAAGGCTTATTGAGCAGCATTAAAAGCTTGATAAGATAACGATCAAACAAATATTAACTTTTACATTGTAAGGATAAGGATATTTATTAGTATTAGTACACATAGGTACTCAAATGTAAACATTAATGTCCTTTACTAAAACATAACTGCAAGTATATCCCATACTTATGTATTTCAATAATTATATACCTAGGGTATTTCCACTCAACATGTTTGTGCAAAAATTTTTGTGATAAGGTTTTCCTGTCACACTTAATGATATTAATTAGTAAAGGGGAAATTCATTTTTAGATTAAACAATCTCTGCAACCTCTGACTCCGAAAGGTCGGGGTCAAAAGGGGGAATTCATTTTTAGATTAGACAATCTCTACAACCTCTGACTCCGAAAGGTCGGGGTCAAAAGGGGGAATTCATTTTTAGATTAGACAATCTCTACAACCTCTGACTCTGAAAGGTCAGGGTCAAAATGATCTTTAATAGCCATTTTTAAAAGTACCTATCAACTATTCTCAAACCAGTTGCTTAGCATCTGTCAAAAGGTACTTGTAGTGTAGTAATGAAGATTAAGAATAGTGATAGACAACAATGTATTGAATGTTGCTCATCATTTTGACAACCTAATTTGACTCCCGAACGGCGGAGTGTGGGCTCGAATCCTCGCACCTCAAATTTCCAAAAATTATGTGCATATTTTAATTTATTGTCACTTTCTTTGGTGATGGAAAACATCGTGAGGAAACCTGCACACCAGAGTTCCATGGCATTCCGTTCAGTTCCATTGGCAGATAACACACACTTGTGGACCATATCCTCAAGTGCGTAAAGTCAGCCAATTTGCACTTGGCCAGCAGGCTATGGCCTGCACCAGACACATTGTGAGAGTAGACGCAAGACCAGCAGTGGGACAGTTACAGGATGTGATGACGAGATATTATAGATAGATAATTAAAACCATTTTATTATGATACGGGTACTCACGATAAGTATTTTGAAACGCCGTTTCAATTTTGAAATTCAAAATAAATATCGTGAGTACCCGTATCATAATAAAATGTGTACAATCCGCGATGAGTTAAGTTTAATTAAAACCAGTCGCAAAACAAAAGTATTTGAACATCAGTAGTCACCTATAGCACGTAGAGCCTTCTCCAGGTCCCCGGAGAACTCGGCCTTGATGGCGTCGTCGATGTCGTGTCCGGTGAGGAAGTGGTACTCCTGGAAAATGGCCGCCAGCTGCGGGAACGAGCGCGAGCAGAGCACTGCGTTGAACACCGACTCGTCGGTGCCTAGTCGGAGTTCACCTGGTGGGGTGAATATTATATAGTGGTAATTGTGCAGTCGAAAATCGAACGTATTTGCATCTGCCTAAGGTTGACTTCGCATTGACACTATGAACGTAAACGTAATGTTTCATTTTATTTTGTAAATTCGTTTGTACAACGTTATATTCTCCAATTTTTTTCCATATAATCTTTAACTACTACTTACACGAAACATAGTTAAAAAGGGGTAGGCACAATGCATTTCTTCATTGATATACACATATTATATTTATTTTTGCACGATGCCAATTAATGCTTCAATATTTATACTTTCTACATCTGTACTGCTCCGTTGTACTATAGGATGCAATGTTTCTTTACACTTGTTTTCTTTACACGATAAAAAACCTTGTCTAATGAATAAAGTACCTAGTACCTTTAACGATACTCTTGCTTAAAATTATTGAGACACAAATTGTTTGTAGAACATTTAGATGTAATTTATACACACCCGCCTGAAGTAAGCTGCGTGCATCTTCCCTTGCCCTCTCTTGGTCAACATGGAACTCCTCAGACCTGTTACCCTGAAAGCAATAAAAAACAACATTAAATAAGAGGTTCACAATTCTCATTCCTTTCGAGCTGCGTAAGAGCTGATTGTTATAGAGAACACTGCGAACCAAAAAATGAATCTTAAGTCGATTGAAATTAGACGCAAACTCAATTGCCATCGAATCCATTCCCACGAATTACTCATGATTAATCTTCAAGAAAAACTATAACGATTGCCAATAGTAATAACAATAGTATTTACCATGCATAATGACGTCATCAACCGCTTGAAGTTGCCGGATGTGTCACCGCGCAAGTCATCTTCGAGAAGAGATCCGTACACTGTGAATGATAAGAACAATAAATAGAATCTAATCTATCTATTTAAAACTATATTAATATTTTTACTTTTTAGGTCGGATAACAGCTAACGCGTTTCTTAGTTTTTATTTAACTTATATTTATTTTCTGATTTTTTGCGTTAGGGAGCCAATAGACATTAAACTTTTCATGTAATAATAATTTTCCCTTAATCCTGACAAGGATATAATGCAACTTTTGAAGCACTTATGACAATTAGAAGTGGGTGACATCATTTTAAAACCCTTACATAGATAAATAAATAGATACAGCGGATTTATTATAAGTGTACTCGTGAGTCACAGGTACTGCCCATCTGGAACTAACAATAATAATATAACAGCTAAGTAAATGTTACTTCTTAGTTACTTTTAAAACCATGTCACTCTAAGTATGTTCCTAGTTCAAAAAATTATGCGATATTAGTTTGAAAAAGGAACGGGGAAAAAAGAAATCGTCACTGTCAGTACCGATCGGAATTCCCACAGCGATAACGAACGATCCACTCATGAGCTATAAATAATAGTGAGTACTGCATATCGGTCAAGCTTGGCATCGATATTCACTTGTTTTCTTTCCGACTTTCCTGTTACGTCATCGTGTAGTGGCGATACATGATTAAAATATTTAAACATCGGTAGAAAGTATCCGAACGGTGGATTGTTATAAAGTATCTATCAATGCCATGATTATACTGACCCCTTCTTTATCTTATAGTCTTCAAATTTATGTACTTACTTATATATTTAAATAAGTAAGTACATAAAATTGAAGGAAGGAAGTATGTGTCTGCGATTTTAAAATAACTGTTTTCTCAAGCGCTTCTAGTCGTTTCAACAACGCAATATGTTTGTAAGTCTGTCTTTCTGTTTGTCCAGGCTAATCACTGGGACGGCTGAACCGATTTTAATGGGACTTTCACTGGAAGATAGAGGAGGTCATAGGGCCACATAGGGTACTTTTTATCCCGAAATGCATGAAGAAATACTAACCTATAAGCCTGAAAAAGATACGTATTTGTAACAGTTTGATTTTCCAAATAAATAATATTGACGTACTATCTTATTATAGGTTGGTACCGTATCTTTTATGCGACTTTAAAATACATGAAAATATTGATCAAAATGCGATACTATACGCATAGTAAAAATGGTCGGTGGATACAGACGTACATGGCTGGATTACAGGTTGTAAGCATAAAAACTAAGTAGGTATCTACACAGTATGCATAATATACACTGTAACCATATATACCCTTCCCTTTAACAGGAAAATGACTAGCGATTTTCCATACCTACTTAAGATTTCCTGAAGTGAAGCGCGGGCGGGTTGGGTACTACTCATTTAATGAGGGCTTATTTTAGCAAGACTAACCGCGGAAGCAAATCATTTACCCGACTCTGAGGCAGTTTCACACAATCCGTGATACGGTTTCGCAGCAATTCCTGTAAGTACGCCTGCATATCATTGGAATTGGACGTATCCTCCAATTATTTAGTTGCATCTAAGACGATTACTTAAATTACCTACTTATGTAAGTTGTTATTATTTCTCATTGGATTATGCTACAAGTGGTTTTATTAGTGGTTAATTTGCTTTTAGTGGGTCGATCAACAACTGAATCTTTGTAAAATCAATGGCTATCTGTCTTCGGACGTCATATAATTATAAACTTTTAAATATGATACGATAATAATAATAATGATTATTATTATTATTATTTAAGATAACTGAGACTCATATTTATTCACCCAACACATAAAAAATATCCAAAATTGAATAGAAATAAAATAAAAAATAATAATTGGATTATTTTAGTTTAAGTTACAGGTTACGGGCCTCGCCAATGTATTTCCAAAATACATATAAGTACCTATATGTATATACATACATATATGTACCTAGTAAGTTAGTAAGTGGAAACGTAAATTCTCCTTTGGAGAACGAAGCAAGTTTTGAAAAAGTTGCTCGAAAGTGTAACTGTCTTAGATGTTTAGAGCCAATATTAAATCAAATTCGTCACACGATCGTCACGGCGTGACTCACCTCGTGACATGCCTCCGCCCGCGTGACGCAACATGACATCGTCAATACGTCGGATGAATCACTGTGTAATGATCCAGTTTTCTACGCAATCGGTTGCCTTCGGTTCGTTTTGCTACAAGGCCGTCATCGTAGCGATTCAAGGCGTGTCGAGGAAATTTGGTCGACGTATCCTCCATACAGCCATGTTTGGTTGTCTGTTATACGAGTACACGAATAACTGAACATTTAACTCTCTTTTTATTTTATCCTTTAGTTCTTAACAATTTCAGCTGATGGTACCACTTTTTTTTTGAGAGTTATTATAAAACTGTCATCGATCAAAGTAACATGGGAGATATTTGAGAAAAACTATATAGGGAGTATTTGTTAACGCAATAAATTCCATAACAAAAATATTTAGAATTTTTGTCTGTGTCTACCTGTATCAAATGAAAGAGTTCGGTATATAAATCAATATTTTTATTTAAAATAAATAACTAATAAAATATTCAAGGAAATGTAAGAAAATTGACCCTTCGTCCATTATTTCAGAACTTTTAATGAGCACATTCATTATTAAGAAAAGTATGTTTATCTGCGTTCTACATTACGTCGTTACGTCCTTACCATAGTATAACCGAGATACCATACGACAATCATGTAAACAAAGAACGACAAACACTCCTGCTTACATTAACGGTATGAAATTTTCAGAACAAATTGGACATGTCATGTCCAATTCATGGTTGGGAAATTTTTTGTATTGACCATACTGGGAGGGGTATAAAACTTTATACCTATCATTCGGAAGATTAAGTACCGTAACACAGGAAATAAATGGGCGTAATATCTACCTATATAAAACGAATAACCAATTGAATAAAAATCCAACCCATCACGTTCGCGACTGTAAAAACTTGTGAGGTGATGATGATGTAATAATGATTAAAAAAATATTTACATCACACCAAATTGTAGGTATGTTTAATAATTACCACTTATCACAATATTTTTTCGAATTACGACCACATACCTAAATGCCCTAATGTTTGTTGAAGTATTACAATAAACACGCTGAAATTGTAAGTTCTAACAGGTCGTATTATAAGCGAACCTCTTTTATCGGGCAATCGGTTGCCCAAGGTCTCATGTGACTATACAATAAGCCGGTAATAAATAGTTATTCGCAGCTATCATGGAATCAAAAAAGTTCAGCATGAACTTTTTTATATGCTTACTTATAACTTTTTTTATATGTATGCTGTATAATATAAAAGTTTTCAGAGATTATCTCCTTACTAACATCCTGTACATTAGACTGATTCATCCAAACCCATACGATAAAATAGTTTCCGTCCACGCACACAAATACACGAAAGCGCACAAGCATTTAGACACACACACCCACACATTTGCGAAGGTTGATATGCAAACCATTTAAATATTGTGAGGCTAAATGCTATCAAACGCTATTCCGTTATTCTCAGCTGCATACCTACTATTACTATGGCGTTAAATAATAATATCAAACGTGTAAACGCAGGCACACTCACACACATGCGCTAGTTTTCCTTGTGTCACGGATGGATGGATAAACATGTGACACAACAGAAACATCCATGACCCGAGAATAAATATCTATCAGTCGCATAAATGTCTCACATTGTCAAAACATTTCAAAGTTAATAGCCGAAAAACGAGCAGATAATCCACCTGATGGTAAGTGGTGACCGTCGCCCGTAGACATCAGTACCTAACACCCAAGGCATCACTGACCATCTGACCTGACCACTGCTATCCTGAAAAAAGGTCGAAACCAAACAATACAAGAATATAAACTTACTGGCAGTGTACGATTGCTTGATGACGTTAATTTCATGGTTGGACATCGTGCACATGACCTCAATGAGAACGTCCTCGTCAGTGCCGATTCCGGAGGTGGCGTCGTGGAGCTCCTTCGCGTAGAACTGAGGCAACGGCATCATGAGCGCCACCACCAGATCCTCGAACTTACCGCTGGTCTCGCTTTTCAAATCCGAGATCAAATCCTGGCGGAGATTAATAGGTTTTTTATTTATGGTAGCACGACTGATGAGGAAATCGAGCACCAAATATATTATACTACGAGTATATTGGCCTTCAAGTCAAGAGTGAATTGGTCTAAAATACATTAACATCAGAATTTTAAGTGAGCATTTATTTATGTTATGGAAGTATCAACGAGAATTTCATGTTTCCCAAATGTTTCTAAATTGAAAAAGTGCAAGTTGAAATACTACGAAGAATAACTTCACGTGATTGGCAATCGTTTTCGTTGACCCCATTCGAACCGAAAAAAGGACTTCGCTAAAGATGTTTTCCATATTATGTTGAAGACAGAATAGATATTAACGGATCACAGTGAGATAGTCAACGACGGATGCTATCAATCATAATTCGGACATCTAAAGCAAACCGTAAACATAGGTTTAACACAACAGATAATAATGAACCCTAAAACGTCCCATTTTCTTTAGGGGTAATGAACCTACGTAGGTAAATATTTACAACATTAATCCACTTAGCAGGGGAACCCATGGTTCGCAAATCAATTAAGTATCAACAACACGCCATTGTGCCTTTGTTGGTGCGAGTTAACGTCATTCGGCCACTCCCAATCAATTACCAAATTAAGAACGTATTTATTAAACATACCGATTACCGACATAGCGACCAAGTCATTATGATTGGGGTTTTGATAAGAACTGTTAGTAGAAAAGTTCATGGGCTTCACTATATTTTGGAACTTCCGCTAGGCAAGGTCTCTTTGTTAGAAACTTCTATTATATATCATGTAGTGGGGTAGTTGAAAGTGAGACTTCGAAACATTCATTCAAGTTTGACCCTCACCAATATCCTAAATATTCAATCGGGTATCCGATCCATGTTTAGCAAGCATTGCCTAATTGAGAACATGAATTTCTGAGAAAAGGTCATTTTGGGGATAGTAAAATATTGCGCTTAGAATAAGTTTGGCACTACTTACATAAGTATGTGTTTGGAATAGTTTGGATGGTGATATATAATACGACGTACGAACTATAATAGGGCTCATAGATCGGCTACGCTTCAAGATTATTCTAAGCAAAATCAGAAATTAACTGACAAACAAATAAAACTCTTACTAATCATAAATCCAGATGGTAGCACAATTACGATAATCAAACCCAGTGACATACCTTTCCATAGAGAGTTTTGAACTCAAATGCTATGCGTAGTCTCTGCTCGTTGCTGCGGCGCGTGAGGACATGGATGATGGCCTTCTCATCAGTCCCAAAGCCTTTCATAGCCTTGCGAAGGACCGCCGCATCTGCGCGAGGATCGAAGGGGTTCACCGGAACCACCGTGGGTTTGGACTGTTGACAACAATGATTATCATAAATGCCGATATAATGAGCTAATTAATATTTAAATACCTGAAATAAATAAGTAGCAATGTTGAAATGCGTGTACTTATAGGCATAGTTTTACCGAAGCGAAGTGAATTGGCTTGAAAATAATTACGACTTCGACATTAGCCATTAGATTAGATCGCGTTTGCGTTGAAGAAGTACTTTGACCTTAATACACTTGTTACTAGGTAATTATAATCAATAACACAGTCGTTAATTTTGTTTTTGTTTTACTCATTATAAAAGTACCTAGTACGATGGAAAACACGGAGGTAACATTCACGGGGTTCAAATAATGTTTTACGAATTAAGGCCGGCAACAGCAACACACTTGCAGTTCCCAATCATTATAATCAGTTCAATATCATTAAGAGATACAGTCACTGTTTGCTTGCGTACCTATATTTATACAAAAAACATTATACAAGGCTTTGTTGGTGTTCCGTAACCATTAAAACGTCATTAATCACTAGTTCACTACATTCATCACCCAAGTGATTTGGCCTTACTTAGAATATTTTGGCTAAATGCCACGTGGTGCCTTGTCTTTTGTGTTCCTATTAATTTTATGAAAATATGCTTCCGGACACAAAAATCGAGGCTGGCATTTTTAGGATCGGTGTGTTAGGAGTGGTTGGATTATTTTTAACAAAAAATATTCAAAAAGAAAAATTGCGTTAGTAAAATATTGAAGTAACAATGTAATAAAAAGGACCTATTTCATTTTAAACTAGCGTTTGCCCGCGGCTTCGTCCGCGTGGAATTTAGAATGTCACATACTCCTATACTCCTCAATCTTATCGTGAACTTTTAAAGGGTAAAAGAATAATTATAATATAATTTTAAATTTAAACTGATTATAAATAACAACAATAATAACAATATAATTTTAAACTGATATTATCGCGAACACTACACATTATAATACCGATATTTCGACTCAGTTGCATGATTCATGCAACTGGGTCGAAATATCGGTAAAACAATTCGAAATCGTGAGTACCCGTATACATTATAATGTGTAAAAGACCAAGTTTTTAAAGCGACAAATAAATATAGTTCTAGTTCAGGCATCAAATACTAAACACCTTTACTTTGAACCAAAGATTACTTCCAACGTGCTACATTGCTAACCTGACCACTCAGATCCCCAAATTCCCCCAGGAATTCATTAGAAAACCCCGATTTTCTATAATTATTTTTCGACCGGCGGAATTAACAATTGGAAAGGAGATGAGTCTACAGGCGAACCATGAAATATCCTATCAAATCAAGGACTATTCCAGGATTTTTTATATTCTCAAAGTAACTGTAATAACAAAAATAGGCCGTCAATAGTCACGACTAGTTTATCTATGGTTTCAGACTAATGAGCATTTATGGCTAGATAAGGTACGAGTATAATATGGCATGCGGTATTTGGTATAGCCAGGGGAATGTTTTATCAGTTAGTCAAAGCGGACTAATGATCACATTCTAAGATAAAATGTTTTATGTATTATGTGAGTAGTAAACGTATTCCTCTCCACATAGATAAATTTTTTAAAAGAATATTGGCAGTAAAAATAATGTTTTGTTATACTAAGCTCGGATAAGTGATATCAAAAATTGGAAACTATTACTGGCAAGATCTGAAATGGAGTGGCTGTTATTTCGTTTGGATTTACGATGCTAGCGTGGTTCTCACTATATAAACTTCATTAAAAAAACAAGTCAAGTAACTAGAGAATCAATGTAATAAAGTGACATGAGCCAATCTAAAACAATTTGTGCGTGAAAGCGGGGCCAAGTTCGTTTATGGTTCATTAATATATTTAGTAGTTTACTTAGTAGTAAAAAAGAAATGAGATCTGCAAAATCTTTAGTTGTTATCAGGAATGCTGTTTATTTTCCATATTCTAGCGCACCTACTTACGACGATAACACAATGATGAATTGCAATGAAGCGTGCTTTTGATGATGATGCGTGATGCGTGTAAGAAAAATGTATCAAATTTGCAGCACGATAGTCGTGCACAAGATGGCTTTAGGATCAAAATGATACAATATAAATACCGTGTAACGAAATGACTTGAAACCACGTCGTGCGCCAATTGACGCTCGATAGACGCTGCGCATACTTGAATTGGACTTTACAGAGGACATATTAATTTCTCGATAACCAAACTTTCCCGATCGAATGCGCGACAACACACTTTCTAAAGTCACATCACATACACCATAGAACGCAATAAAAACTCTAATAAAGGTGTTTTGTAATGCAAAAAACAATACAGTTTTCATGGACTACATCCATTGTGGGGACCAAAGTCAAGACTGAGGAGCGAGCTATTGGTTATTGTGATAAATGTAGGTACTCGACGAGGCGAAGTGAGCATAACAATGTAATTGCAGTAAACTGTTCCTTGAATAGAGCCACTGAGTTTATATGTATGGACCAGCCTCGAGATGTAACTGATCACCTTTGTGTCGTATATGATAAAAGCGAAAATTGATCATGTTATGTTTTAATATCAAACAATATTTTAATTAAAATATGTATTAAAATGAGAGTCAATTGGACAATTGGACATTATAAATCTCTAGGACATACAATAAAAGAAGAACCTTTCAACAAAGGTTTCAGGAATATTTTAAAATTAAAAAAAAGTTTATAAGTTTTTTTATACACATACTGTTTTATATGTATAAAAGTCTAGCAGTTCGGATTTTTTTACTTGGCTACTTTAATAATAAACAAATTTTAAATCCACTCCAAAATATGAGCTCAATTAATTGTGTAGTTTTCTGATTCTTTAAGGAACATTGATATTTGGAATATTAAAGAATATTGAGCACATAAATATTTATCCAAGTTACAATAATAAACTATCTCTGTAAAATACACAATAAAATCTTTGTTTTATACCGATTGCAGAACAATCTTTGTTTTATGCAGATTGCACACCAGATATAACAGGCATCTCTAATAAGGGATATTGAAACCAACAACATTTGAACAATCTGTACCAGAAATGCTGTTTAGATGTAAAGATCTTTAAAGAATGAGTTCAATAAAGAATCATCTATACTAATGTAGGAATAATTATCCCTACAGATAATAATTCTAATAATCCCGACGGATAATTATACTGTGCAACATATTGTACATTATAAAAATGGCAAAATTGGTTTATTCATAAAATTTGTTACAAAATTCAGTAATATTAATTATATAATCATATTAAAATGTTATTTGATTGTTGGTATTGGCACTATTTTGGTGGATAAACTACCGACCTTTGGAAAAACACCATGATAACATGACTAACACAAAGCAAGTAGGCTTCATGTCAGTAGTAATCAGATGTAATTACGTCATGTGAGTCAGGAGGTGAATAATCATACTGTGTACCCACAGATATCTACAGGAAGTGTGTGATGAAATTAGGTAGTCAGTTTTCTATTACAAAAACAGAAGCACTGACATCAAATACCTATTAATAATCAAATATTTTGAAACAAAAATAAATAATGTTATGAGATAGATGATAAATTAATTATAATTTATAAGTGTATATTTTTAATAAAGAATGAGAAGATGAAATATATTTAATATTATTAATAAGAAAATGCTGCAGTAGCAATATATTTCTATGAATTACCCCAAACCATGGATTGATTTTAAATCTGATGAATTAGAGAACTCCCTACTTTCTTAATTGTATGAAAGTCATTAGATATTCTGTAAGTTCTTATTGCTATTATTAATTTACTGGATGCCTGTGGTGCAATATTTTAATTCCATCTGTCTTGAATGCAAAAACCATTCATTTACTATCATCAGTAATTGGTCACATAATATTAAGTAGCACATGTTTATTCCATTGTTAAAAACAATCAATAACAATGCTTTCATATTTGAAGTAGAAAATTGACTATGTTCACTATACATTTTTTTAAATTTTCTTGTCAAAGAAGCTCTGATGGACTTTCTATGACTATTAAAAATTTAAATATTATATCTCCACGCTCAAGTTGCAAGGGTTAACTCCTACTGAAACATCAGCTATTCTGCAGTTTTCAAATGTAAAATATTAACTAATGTTTTGAAACTTATGACTGACAAATAAGCTGTACACACACACATACCCTTTCTCGGGAAAGCTAAAATAGTCTAAATCGGTAAGGAATGCTCAATAATGAACATGGAACGAAAAGCCCTTTCGATTTTCATTTTCACAATTGTGTTTGCGCTAATTTTCGTGAAAATTTTTAAAATTTTTAAATTTTTTTAAATTTTTTAAATTTTCTTGTCAAAGAAGCTCTGATGGACTTTCTATGACTATTAAAAATTTAAATATTATATCTCCACGCTCAAGTTGCAAGGGTTAACTCCTACTGAAACATCAGCTATTCTGCAGTTTTCAAATGTAAAATATTAACTAATGTTTTGAAACTTATGACTGACAAATAAGCTGTACACACACACATACCCTTTCTCGGGAAAGCTAAAATAGTCTAAATCGGTAAGGAATGCTCAATAATGAACATGGAACGAAAAGCCCTTTCGATTTTCATTTTCACAATTGTGTTTGCGCTAATTTTCGTGAAAATTATTCGAGATTAGGAGGCCGAAATACATTATACCAAATTTCATATTCATCAGCGGTATGAGCTTTTTGAAAGTTTATTCGTAAACTAACTTGCTAAACTTTTAGAAAGGCAAACAATGACAATGCTTCAAAAAATCTCTACCACGAGCGACAACCAGAAGTCTGATGAAACACTTAATTTGAACAATTCAGTGAATTTCTACCAAACAAATTACAAGCCAAGTGCAAAAATAGATATTATAGTAAATAAATTTCAATGGTCAAATGTTACATTTTATGTGAGTTAGTTAAAAAGCGTAGCATAGAGAAACACCAATGTTTTGCTTATCACAATTGAAAGTATATTAGCACTGAATACAATAAACTCAAGCAAGAGTTCCTTCCAACATACCTTAGGAATATCATAAGATACTTGGTGACTCATATACCCTCGTTGGGCACTTTGATTCCCTTGATACTGATGAGACTGTTGGTAGCTCTGTTTCGATTGTGGACTCTCTGGGTAAGCTTGAGATGGGTGCCCTGGTTGAGCAGATGGGCACCCTGGTTGAGAAGATGGATACCCTGGTTGAGCAGATGGGTATCCTGGTTGGGCAGAAGGGTATCCAGGTTGAGCAGAAGGGTACCCAGCTTGAGCAGCGGGGTACCCCGACTGAGGATATCCTTGAGCAGGATTCGCTCGTTGGTAACCCTGATTTTGTTGCGGGTATCCTTGAGCTGGTTGGGGGTAACCTTGATTCTGTTGCGGGTAACCAGGTGTATTAGGGTATCCGGGCTGAGGTCCTGGGTAACCCATGGTAGGAAATCCCTGCATCGGCATTGGATTCCCAAACGACTGTGGGGCAGCGTTGGAAAATCCGATATTGTGGAGGTACTGTTGACCCTTGAAATAAAAATTAAATACTTACTGGGTGCATTGAAGTTTTTGTGATAAACAAAACACGGTATATTAAACACGCATGCTATTCTACAGCAACGATAGTCGAAACACGCGTTACTTACTTGGTACGGATTCATTTTAGTATTTTCTTAAACTTTTAAGTAAATGGTATACTGTGTTAAACTTTCTAAAAGTCCACTTTTTAAAGTTTTATAACAAATTATTTATCTCGCGGTTGTATCCTGGCCTGCACTGAGTCACTGAATCACAAAAGCTAGAGAACTTAACAACTGAACTATAGAGAAGAGAAGACAGTCACCGATCCGATCACACGACAACCGAACTGAACTGAACTCACTGACAGTCTGACCGAGGCAGACAGTGACAAGCTGTTAGCTGACAAGTCTGAGTCTGACCACAGATCCCTATCCTATGTAGCTACGCTAAATCTGACTGTCACAGACTGACTAGTGTCTACTGTCTGACAACTCTGACAAGTTGCGATGTCTACGATTACTGGTACAGTGTGCGTTGCGAGTTGCGAACTTGCGAAGTGCGAGTGAACGTATAATATAAAGTACTCTGTGGTGCGAACTGCGAACTGACTGAGCCAAACACAGACTACAGATTCTCACAGAGGCACAGTAAAATTAAAATCGAAGACCGATTAAATCAGTAAAACCATAAAGTTGCATTGGATTGCAAGTTGCGTTGCATAAAGGTCCATTGACCATAGTTTACTTTTACGGGCTGGTGCACACCTATCACCTCTCAACGCCTTGCCATCAAAAATAACCGTACGCAATAATTAAAATAATATTATTTTAATTATTCCGTACTAGACAGTTATTATATTATTATACTAAGGCTTATTATACTAAGACAATTATTGTCTAGTTACCTATGTATTTCAGTTTTTTAAAACCAGTATCCTAGAAATAAAGATACAATGAATCAAGGTATATGATCGTGTTTGCAACAACAAAACCAAAAGTATGTGCACGACTGAAACAATCAGTGATGTTAAAACGAAACTAATTGATGGTGAATATAAATTATTTATAATATTAAATAATTATAATTTTTAATGAATATGCATGCCAATATTGCCAATACATTCGATCAGCGTGGAGCGAGATATAAACGCGAGAACGAGATAGATACTTTACGCGTGAGGACTACAGATTCACGAGTTTGTCCGTAAGGGAGGCCGATATGACGCTGTTAAATACGTATTGTAGGAATTTTCAAACAAAGTTTTTTAACTTATAAGCACGAGATGAGTAAAACTAAAAACATTTTTGAAATTTATCCACTTAATTGTTATGGTCACACTCACAGCACGACCGCATTCCTGAGCTCTACATTCAACTCGCGCGCTATCTCGGCGTCTGGTTTTTTGGCATGATTGATAACATCATTAATGTTGTTAACAATAAATTCCGACAAATCAATGAAAGACGTCATGTAAATTTTTTGGTGGGAAAGGATTCAAGAACCAGTCAGCAATATTGCATCTGTAGAGAGCTGCTTTTTGTTGGCCATTACGATTTCGCTCGTAGTTTTCTAAAATTAGGGTTGGCATTTGGCAACACTAGGTTTTCCTGTTCGTCTGGTTATTTTCATTATAATTGGTTTCCAACTGGTTTTTTGGCAAAGCGGTGCGAAGTAGGCATTTATTTATTATGGTATGGCTAGGTAGTTTTATTGCAGAGCCTAGTGACTTCTAATAGGAGGGACTCTCATATTATTACGACCAAAACGTGAAGAACACAGCGTCAGAGGAGAAGGGCCTTTTAAAAACCCTACTCTACGTCCCTACCACCGTGCATGATTACCAAAAGTACTCTGTGATGATTACCGTCGTGATGAAACTGTATGCTAGGGAGTTCAGCGAGCCTAGATCGTTGTTCCGCAGGGTGCACCATAGGCAGGGGAGGTTGGCTTGGATTTACGATGGATGGAACCACCTAAATCCATAGTTCCAATAAAATTGTATGGTTGTACTTTACTCAAAGTGAGCATAGGCAGAAAAATGAAAATGGTAAAAATCCAGAATTTGTCCCACGCGTAGGCCACGAATGGCACCGCGGTTTGTAGCAATATTAATTTATTTATTACTAATTAGCGAATAGGTCTTTCATTTAGCGAATAGGTTCTTATAAGAGTGAGCCATTCGGTGAATTAGGCCTATTTTATGGGTGAGGGCGGTGAGGCGTTTTGAGAAAAGTGCTAATGTCGACTCAGACGACGTTAGAAGTGATGCTTGCAGCCATAAAGACCATGTAACGGGTCGTGAGTCTGTCCCAGAACTCCTAGCCGAAGTGTACCTACCTTACGTCATTTTAGCTTAGTATAGATATTTGGCATTGTGTTTAAGTAAATCTAAAATATCAAAACTGATTACTTTCACGAGGAAATCATTGTCGACTTTGAACTTATCAAAGATCAACCAAAATTTTTTTTTATCAATAGTTACTATTTTTATCATATCTTATATAAACTGATACCATAATTACTTTACTTACTTACTTCATTTCTGCGGTCATGGTTGATAATAGAATGTTTGAAATTAAAGACAAAATTTTGTTGATCACCGGCGCTGCGGCCGGTATTGGGGCAAGTGCTGTGAAGATTTTTTTAAAAGAAGACATTAAGGTATGTTTAACGAGTTACGAGTATTCGCATAATAAAATTAATTGATTATGAGTTATTTTTATGTCTTTCTTCATTAATGCTCTTTCTTCTTCTTTATTTCTTAACACATATCAAAACGATAGACAACATGAAAATAACTAGGTCAGAAGGACCTAGGAACCTGTTTATATTAGTAGCGCTCAGTAGTTTGCGTAAGCTTATAAACTTTCTTCCCGTCTCCATTAAAATTAGCCTTGCTACCTCGCTACTTTTGTCGATTCCTGTCTACGCCTATCTATATTTGTTAACTTTACGTACCTTACTGAGGAGTAACTTAATAAACTTGAGTGTCTCCAAAATATAATTATGCAATAAGTTCATAATAAGACTTCGTAAATATGACCATATTTCTGAATTCCGTAGTAGGTAAATTCAAGCTTCGCTCCTTATCCATCTTTACCGGCATTCATCATAACACTTTTTACGCTGTATTGCTTAATCCGTTGACCCCATCTTATTTTCGAGATCATTGCGAATAAAGTCACCCAACTCGTTATCATTTCGTTTGCTCTTCCAAAAACCTTGCCTTTCTTACTCTCTCAATATTTTTTCTTTGCTGACTCCTTTACTGTACTGTACTGGACAGTAATCTACTTTTAGAATTCTTTACCAATTTCTATACATTGCTTTATGCATACCTACATATTTTGGTATACAAACAATGAAATGAATGAATGAAAACAGTGAATAAATATAAAAAAATCCACAGCACGTTGCAATTTTGGACATTGATGACAAAGCTGGGTTTGCTATTGAAAAGGAGCTCAACACTAAATATGGAAGTAACAAGGTGAAATTTATTAAATGCGATGTTACACAAGAACAGGAGCTACTGAATGCTTATAATGCAGTCAAAAGTGAACAAGGCTATATAGATATAGTTATCAACAGTGCAGGAATAGCGAACGACAAAGCTTTCGCTAAAACAGTTGAAATTAACATAGTAAGTATAATAAACTTTTAGAGGTGACCATAATAGTTTTTATGCGTACCAACACATCTGTAACCGAATTAGAAGGATACTCTTACTAACAATAACTAAACAATTGCTAACAAACACAATGGCGGTGGGCTTGTCATGCCACCCGCGACACAGGGAATCCCCGTGTGGGGGTAGTGCACACTCTCATACTAGAATTCTGTGTGTCGTGGTTAGCACGACTGTGAACACTGTGTGATGCTGTCCACGCTGTACTGACTGTTTATTTAATTGATTGTTTTGTTATTATTATTAATGTGATTTATTTTTTACATTTTGATATTTTTGACATGGAATTTAGTACTATTTAAATTATAATTATGATTGTTAAATATTCACTAATCTAATACATTAGGCTTGCCCTGTTATATTGGTGTTAGTTGGTATAATAAATAAATAAAAATGTTTAGTTCCATTATTATTTTATGGGTGATGTTTTTTCCATTATTTTTATGTCCAGACAGCTTTAATAAGAAGCACCCTGCAAGCATGGGATCTTATGCGTCAAGATAAAGGTGGTAGAGGAGGAACGATCATCAATGTTGCGTCCATTGCCGGCATCGGACACTTTCCAGCCTTGACTGTATACAGTGCTACCAAGGCGGCAGTTGTGAAGTTTAGTACTACGTTTGGAGTGAGCGTCTTATTTTATATACATTAGCCATTCCTTCATTCACCCTGGTGAAGCCATGGGCATTAGTACATTTACATTTATTATTTTTGAAGCAATTTGAATATAGATCCGTTTAAAAGACATGTTACCTCAAGTATACTGCAATACATTGAAGACCGCATCCTTATCGGTTAGTAGTTCTTATCGGTTAGCCATTTAGATTAGCGGGAACATCCGCAAGGAAAAATGACCAACACAAAAGTGTACTTATTTGTTTTTTGTTATTATTATGGGATATTCTCAAATATATTTTGTGTATTGATCAGTTACAGTTTCTAACACTGTCATTTTAACCCATAACATTCATATTTTTTTAAGATTATTCATCATTAAACTTCTAGGATACTCTTCATTATTCCACATCAGGCGTTCGCGTAATGGCGGTGTGTTTTGGAGTGACTGATACACAGCTGGCAAACGGGGAAATATCTTCTTTTAACCCTGACATTGAAGACTCGATTACAACAACGTTGAGGTCCCTGAAGTGGCAAACGTATGTATCTACTTGTACAAAATTTATCCCATATTATTGCATATCACTATGTTTGAACAAATGTGTTAATTTTAGTAAATTAGGAAGTGCATAAATGTTATTAATTTTGAAACGGCCGTGGATGTCAATCTTAGCCTAAATTGAACCACAGTAATAGTATCACACAGTAGTGTGACTCGGCCCTGTCCTTGAAATAAATGCCTACTGCCCCGCGCGCTAGGGCCGCCTCTTTCTAGTTGTAGTGAATGTAAGTGGGTAGGTAATACGCACGCTTCCTGATTACAAAACCACACGTTCGATCGTCCCTATGGCGCTTCTGCGGCTGTTGTATACTTAATGTCTACTAAACTCCGAGGCGCGTAGGTATGTTAGGTATTCACGTTCCGCCCGTTTGTATGAAGATGGAATACTGTATGATACTATTACCGTGATTGAACTAATCGAGCTAATTGAAAGTGGTCGTTATTTGGCCTGGTTTGTTAGCTGGCTGATTGCGCCAGCGGCAATATTTCTTTAACTTCCGTGCTTGGTATTTTACGCAATAGTCCAGCTGGCTATCTTCATTTAATAGTTATTAAGCCAAATTGGAGACCTTTGGACAGCAAAAGAATACATGACGTGTTGGCTATTAACCCCTGGAGTGCCGAGACCCCCGAATGTAAAACATGGCCAACGTGTCACGCTCACGCCTATTCGTAACTCGCGCGATCTTGTCGCTAGGTCATCGTAAAAATGAATTGTACGGGATTATGTTATAATTATATCACATAAATTATACATCATTGTTATCACAACGAAATTGCCTAACATCTAAAACAATTAAATTAAAGCAAAAAAACTTACCTGCGTAAGAAATTATTCAATTTCTTTTCAACTTCGAAATTTTCAAACACAATGGAGACACATTTTTCCACATTTCACTAACTCACAATGCACATTAATCAAAACTAACACTATCACTACTTAGTATACATATTTACGCATCGATATAATACATTATTTCATTTGGAAACACAGTAATTACACGATAAAAGAAGTTAAAAAACTAACACGAAAACGGTGCCAATACCGGCATATTTTTAGCGAGCCGCTTAGCGGCCGAAGTTATTCTATTTTTGGTCAATTTTGTGGTAAATATTGTAATCAATATGTTGCTAGATTAATTAGCTAAGAATGTGTAATACTATAAAACCAAACTTGCTGTACCTATATTTATATGAAAATTTACACAGCTTGTCGACTTCAACGACACTGTAACTATGTTGTTCAAAAGTTATTTACTTTTTTCACCAACTTTTTTATCACCATTCACAAAACTAGCACTTTACACGTAATCTGCACAACTTTTCCAGTAATAATAAGTAAAAATCTCATCAGTTAATTCACCGTTTCCTTCTCGAAAACAATTTTATAAAATGTTGCGAACTCAAATGACGCGAAACGAGCGTAGCGACCGTACTGTACAACTTTCAAATAAATATTTTTCTGTTTATCATTCGACTTTGCAGCCAATCACAGTCGGTATTTCGTAGCTAATGAACGTAGGTTCAATTTGAATCCAACCAATGAGATCAAAATATTATGAAATAGACAATAATCGTCCTTCAATACGATTGTATTTAGTTTGCCCCTCCGTAGGGGGTGCACTTCACGTTGGCCTAGAAATTTTTTTGCCCCGACGTAGGGGACAACTACACTCGAGGGGTTAATCACCCTATCAATTGGAACAACGTGTTCAAGTACAGTTCAGACATCCTCAGCTGGGTAGCTAGACCCATAAACTCCAGGTTAATGGATTTACGACATATAATGGTTCAGCGGGGTACATCGTAGAGATGATTGACTTAGACTGGATGAAGGTTGGATGAGGCCCCTTCACCTTAAATTAGAGTTTAAAAGATATGTGAAACCTATTTCCTTATCTCCATCCTCGAAAGTAGGTATTACTGCTTAGTCTAGTTTAGAGTTAAGAAAAAGAAGAAGAATTGCAATTCTGTCCCACCAATGTACCAGACTGGATAATTATATTATGTACAATACGGACTTGCCCCATATTGTTTGTTGTTTTCAGAGCTGAACAAGCGGCGTTGGGAATGTCAGAATTGTACAAGCGGGGTAAAAGTGGCAGTGTTTGGATCGTGACGAATGGAAAACCAGCCGTTGACATCACTGAAAGATATATGGAAACCACTAAAGCTTTTGATGATATTATCTTAAGCTAGGTAGATGTTGTACACAACAAATGTTACCGTCATGTATCCATTTGTTGTTGTGATACTACTGAGTATTATGAGTCACATAATAAAATATTAAAGTTTCACTTATACTTTTATTGATATCTAAAAAAACCGAACTCGAACCCGAACAAACATATACCTACATCCATACAGCCTCACAAACTTTCGCATTTAGGTATACCATAAGTGCGATTAGTAAGATGTATGAATAGATGGGAATCTGGATTTTTAATGAAAATAGGGAATTTCCGCGGTTAAAAGTAACTTACATATTTTCCACTTTCCTATCGTCATATTCAATAGCTTATCGATTCGCAAAGCCTGGATAAATGTTGAAAATGGTTGCAGCCATTCTTGCGGCGAAGAAGTTATAGTTGAAATAAACATACTTCATGTAAAAATAATAAAATAAGTACTTTTTTGGGTAGACGTGGCTCTCTTACGTCATTTTATTACGGGTAGTAAAATATTATCGTTATGTAATCGCTGTTAATCATTTAATGATCTATTTATGTGTTATAACAAGGACAGTGCCGCAAAAACGATGCAACTCCGATAACAGTATCGCAAAAACTTAATTACATCGCATTCAGGGCGTCCGTGCAGTAGGTACGTCACTCACAGTCTAGCGCTCCTGGTGTTAAGATGTTTGATCTGAAGGGTAAAGTTGCTGTGATCACCGGGGGAGCGAATGGTATCGGAGCTGCTACCGTTCGGAGCTTCCTTGATGAAGGTGCTAAGGTAAGTTTTTATAGTTATACAGTTATTATAATTCATAATCATCATTAGTATGATGACACACATTTTGATTGGATCAAGACCCACCAGCACTTCCACATCTCATATGAAGTAATAATTTACGATAGGTAAAGAAAATTTTAAAAATAAAAGAAAAATCTTATATATAAAAATGAATCGCTGATTTTGTTGCTAAGAGCAGATCTCCAGAACGGCTGAACCGATTTCGCTAATTCTTTTTTTATGATATTCCTTAAAGTACGAAGATGGTTATTACGGAGAGAAAAATTTAAAAAAATGCCTAAAAAAGTAAAAAAACAACACTTTTCTATATTCCCATACAAAAGATTCGTAATAATACTTAAAAGTCAATTTGAACTTTAATACCATAGCATAAAGTTTAATTGTCAGTGAAGGGATTTCATGAAGGCAAAACAATTGACTGACACGATACACGAGACACGAGTGGTACGAGAGCTAACGTTGGAAAATCAAGAATTTGAGGTAGGCCAGTTTTTAGATATTATGTTATCTGTCTCACTCTCCTGGACGTCATACGGACGGTCTGGCTGGTGGTAGACGTTGCTTTCATCAGTGCGCATCGTATCTGTACAAGTAAAATATCAATTTTCAAATCATTTTAAGAAGGTTTCTTATCTTTTTTTTAATTGAACTTTTTGCAACATTAATCTATTATTGCCATAAAATATTTTTTTCAAATTATAGTATGTTGTTATTTAACTATCTAAAACCCCAAAATTTATTAGCCAGACAATAAATCAATTGTTAAACTTCAGCCAGACCGATCCAAAAGTGAAAAATGTTGTGGTATCATTTTGCTTGGTCTAGAAATAGTTATCAAATAAATGTCAGAGAAATTACTAAAAACCATTGAATTATTTTGTGGATTAATATGGTATCAAAATGATAATTTATTTTGTACAATTAGACAGCCAGACCTCCCGTATGATGTCCGGGAGAGTGAGAGAGATACCATATCTCAAAACTAGCACATGAAATGGTCTCTCGAAAACGTTGCTAGCTCTTAGACCATTATAATATTTCCATTTCTTTATTTTCTCGATGACAGCTCCTGTGAAAACTTGAACGAGCGTCTTTTTTACATTATGTATGCATTATTTGATAAAAATATGACGTTTACACACGTACAAGGTTATATCAGATTCGGGGAAACTGATAGGGATGGAGCTATATCGATAAACGTAACACGATAATAGACCCGTTTTTTTTACAAAATCTAAGAAACTAAACTACTGCCGGAAACTTTTGTACAAATGTATTAACTAATATTATATTATATTTCATTACAAGATGTTACACGTATTTATTCTTGATTGATAATGCTAAATTCTTTAAAATTTTCGAAGCTGTTGTAAAATAAGTAGGTATAGGTAGGCACTCGACAATGAAACGAAATAATGATAATGACAGGTAATCTTTATTCATTTATTTTAATCAAAATCTGATGAATTTAATATAATAAATATATGCGATCGATATCATTAGGTACTTATTTCACAACACTACAACTATATAAATTAGAACTGTCACGTTTTTACTAATAAAATCATTGACATAAATACTATAGACATAGGGTCTCCTACTAAAATCGCGAAAATAATGTCCCAGTTTGACATTACAAGAAATAATGGGAATGTTAGCAAGGTAATTTAATCACTAAATTCATTAAATACCGTTTTTTTTTCGATTGCATCAAACACATACGTCAATGGCACCTTATGACACAACGTTATGACACACTACACGCCATAATGACATAGTGCAAAATAATCTAAACAAAAGTAACTGATATATTTGTCTCTTTCTGACTATATAGCCTAAATGGTAAGAAGACAAAGACAAAGATATATTTTTGATTATTTTGACTGATTCTGCAATTAGTTTTTGAAATAAATTCAATTTAAAATAAAATAGCGTGTTTTAGTAGCAATACAATAATTTAAAAGATAAAACAATAGTCTACCTACCGAAATTATGATATACCATCGTCTTTATTCACTTTACTGGCGTAGTCTTTGCACGATTTCAAAACACAATACGGCATCGTTGATGTGTAGTTGTCAGCACGGTCAAAAAGTGACTAACGCGGCATTGTTGTTCTTCTTGCGTTTTGTTGCTGAGTTGGCTCGGACATTTTTTAGCGCGGACCCTACGTCCATAGTAATGTGTCAATGAATAAAATACAGTGCCATCTTAAATAAAGTAAGTAAGTCAATTACATAAATTAAATAACCTATAAAATAAATCATCAACCCAAAAAGGCTCACTACTGAGCATGGGTCTCCCCTCAAAGCCGAGGAGACCTTAAATATATCTAACCATTGACTATACATTAACTATACATTTATATATTCTTTTAATGAAGATTTAATTAGGTAGTTACTACTTACTACTGCAAAAATTTATCGATGGATCAACTCGCACTTGAACATATTTTTCGATACTAAATTAACATATTTATATCACGACACTATTTTAATGTGTCAAAGGGGGCATTTCGTGCCGCTACTGTAGCTGACCCGGTGTCCCGAATAGCAGAATAAGTAGGTATTTAAAAAAAATAAAGAATCGACTGTTAGGTGGTACGAAGTTCGCCGGGACAGCTATCTCGAGAACAACTGAACCGATTCCGTTAATTCTTTTTTTATGATATTCCTGAAAGTACGAAGATGGTTGTTACGGAGAGAACATTTTAAAAAATTGCCTGAAAAAGTCTAAAAACAACACTTTTCTATATTCCCATACGAATGATTCGTAATAATACTTAAAAGTCAATTAGAACTTTAATACCATAACATAAAGTTTCAGTATTAGTAGAGGAATTCCAGGAAGGCAAAAGAATCGAGTGACGTTAGTATCGTAAAAATTATTAATTTCAAGATAGCCGTGTGGTTAATCGTTGTACTCCCGAACCGGGGGGCCGGGTTCAAACGCCGCACGCACATCTTAATTTTCAAAAATTGTGTTCGTATTACAATTTAATTATGACTTGCTTCGGTGAAGGAAAACATCGTGAGGAAACCTGCACACCTGAGAGTTATCCATAATGTTCTCAAAGGTGTGTGAAGTCCGCAAATCCGCACTTGGCCAACGTGCCACACATTTACATTTTACCATCATCACAACCCATAACTGTCCCATAGCTGGGCACGGGTCTCCTCTCACAATGTGAGGGGTATAGACCATAGTCACGTTGGCCAAGTGCGGATTTGCGGACTTCACACATCTTTGAGAACATTGTGGAGAACTCTCAGGTGTGCAGGTTAATGTTAGGTTAATTTGGTAGGATAATGGATTCAACCCATTGATGGCCCACTACTGAGCACGGGTCTCTCCTCATACCTGAGGAGGCCTAGAGCATACTCCACCACGCTGCTCCAGTGCGGATTGGTGGAGGGGTTAGTGGCCAACCCAAGTGTCGGATATTTTTAAGCCGCCCGAAGGTATCCGACATGGCTTAACGACTGCTACCATATGGTAACAACCGGGACCGACGGCTTTACGTGCCCTCCGAAGCACGGAAGCGCTCAAGAAATTTTTGCCACTAGCGGTCAATTTGGTAGGTTAATAAAATTAATGAAATAAAATAAGTAGGTATCATAATAAAAAATCAGAAATTGTTATTTTCATTGTGATTTTTCAGTGACTATTAAAAGAAATTTAAGTGTTTTATGTTTATTTTTTGACATATCAACTTTCTTAAATTGTTGACTTATCAACTTTTTTTTATCTTACTAGCTAACCCGGTGTCCCAAATATCAGAATAAGTATTAAAAAAAATATTATAGAATCAACTGTTAGGCGGTACGAAGTTCGCCGGGTCAGCTAGTGATTAAATATAAAGAAAAGTAACTAAGTATAAAGAAAAATAATTATTATCATCATGTATATGAGTATGATTTATTACGTAGAAGAAAAAGTGATAACCTTCGATGGTTATTCTTCAAACAAACCGACTTCAAAATAGTTCAAATTTATTGTTTCAATAATGCCATTGGTCAGAATTGGACCGAATTGAAAGGACACCTCGCGGAAAGCATCAGCTTTCAAATAAAGAAGATTTCACGACCCATATGGCGCAATGGTTAACACGCCGGATCGCCGTTCCAAGGGTCCTGGAGGTTTCTGGAGGGTCCTGGTTTGATTCCCAGAGACACGAAAATTTGAATGATGACACACACACCCACACCGAGAACAGAAATAGACACGAAAATTTGAATGATGACACACATGTTTTATGTCTTATTTTGTACATAAATATGGGTACCTAAAGAACATGCCGGATTGCCGTTCCGAGGGTCCTGGGTTCGATTCCCAGCGAGGCGGAGATTTGAATGATGAATTTAAATTTCCGTTCTTGGTCTGGGTGTGTGTGTTCTTGTCTTGTGTGTTGTCCATGGCACCCACGACACAGGGTATCCTAGTGTGGGGCTATGAGCAACTTCAAAAAAAGCAAGACGAAAAAATATGAGTTTTGATAGCTACATCATAGTGATTTTTTTGTTAACAGTTCGTTGCATTCATAGACGTTGATGAGACGTCTGGATACTCATTAGAAAAGGATTTAATAAAGCAACATGGAAAAGACGTATTGAAATTCTATAAATGCGACGTCACGAAAGATAAAGAACTGTTCCATGTTTTCAACGACACTGTTAAAAATCACGGATATATAGATGTGGTGTTGAACATTGCTGGAATAGGCAATGACGCTATACATAAAAAGGAAATTGAAATTAACTTTGTAAGTATCAATGTATTCTTCTTATTGTATAATTTATTTTATAATGATTTTTTATTCGTCGTTTATTTTGGTTTCAAGTGTAGGCATTTAGGTATCGTTAGGAAATTTCGATAGTGATTTAAGTTTTTTCAGTCTTGACGTGCCATTTATAATATGTCGTCATATACGAGCAACTAACAAATAAATACGACCCGTATGCCACAATGGTCACCATGCCGAAATGCCGTTCAAAGGGTCCTTCTTGGGTTCGATTCCCTGCCAGGCAAAATTTTTAATGATGTAACTATTTAAATTTCTATCCATGTAATCGACATAGCATTAATTTATATGGCATATATAGTCTACCATAATGCTGTTATGTAGATAATACTACACGAATAATACTACAATCCGCACTGATGATCCGGTATGAGGAGAGACCCGTGCTCAGTAGTGGGCCATTGATGGGTTGAAGCCAATACCACAATATTATTTCAGACTGCTACTGTCACAAGTACACTAAAAGCCCTAGAAATTATGCGTAAGGACAAAGGAGGATCAGGCGGAACTATCATAAACGTTTCTTCGTCTGCCGCACTGTCATTGCAAACAACTCCTACGGTTTGCGTTTACTGCGCAACTAAAAGCGCAGTCCTGCTGTTTGGCGCTAACTTGGGCGTAAGTTATTTAATACTTTTCCATTTATGCATAATATAGCAAGACAACGAACTAACCATCTAACGAGCCATCTAATGGGTTATTCTAATCCGCCTACGGATCCTAACACCAGATCCTTCAGCGATGCATTGTCAGCCAGTAAAGAATGGAGAAGAACCAAAGTTAGAGAAAACTGACTGTAAAGGAATAGATGAGATAGTATATTTTCCACCCATGTCTACAGCAATGTTGTGATCATTCTCACGTCGTCAGCACAGAAGACGATAAACCTGTCTTTGACTTAGATGTAGTCGTAACGTTCATTGTATTTCGATCGTATAATGCAATATAAGTAGACGTTGGCATCTGTGCACAGTAAGAAAGGTTGTTTACGTTTTATCTAACTGAAGCAAGAGATAGATATAAAATTTTCCAATTTAAAATAAAGGCATTGTTTTAACTGTGTTCCAGAAGATTGTAGAAGCTCCATACGTCATGTTTACATAATCACCTTGGGTTGACTTGTACAGCCAATACGATTTATCAGCCCATTGTAAACCCAGCTAGAGGATGTTAGGTATACTAAGATAAAAAAAAATTATATATTTCAGACAAGTGCTATTTTATTTACAGATGGAAGCATATTTTTCACATACCGGGGTCCGAGTCATCACAATGTGTTTTGGACTTACAACAACCGAAATCGTGGAGAATTTGACTGGCATTGACGATATAAGCACAACAGCCACTCATAAGTTCATAAGTCCAATAAAACTACAACCGTATGTTCTCTTTTTATGTTATTTATTATTTTTATGAAATAATCACCTCATTCGGTTCCATTATTTGCTTCATTTTATCTTAAGTATAAGATAAACATAATCCCACAAAACACAGTTCTACTGTAAAGATACGCGCCAAGTGCCCAAAATAGTCTTATAAAATTTTCAACGATTTTTTATTAATTTCTTATCGCGAAGATTTTTACATCGAATTTCTTGACTTTTTAGCTGCGTTGTTTACGTATACGTAAACAACAACAACAACGACAATTCAAGGTGAACGACGTCTAGTTCACAGCGTAAAGAACTTAACTAGGTCCAGGCCGTTAGGTTTTTAACCCTAAGGTTGTCACTCGCCTATCAACCCGGCATCCGACAAGTAACGCCTCGCCTCGTGCATTTGACATTAATATATGGAATTAAGATAGAAAACTATTTCAGGAAATAGATCAGTAAGCTATGGCTGCCGACTATGATAGCTATAAATTAGATACAAATTGGATTGTCAATAGGGTCTTATGGTAGGGTCTATTCTTATATTGAACACTATCGGTTAATTCAGTCATTTACCTTTTTTTTTCAATATGATAGACTATCGTCACTACTTTGGCAAGATGAACTTTAACTTGGACATCGATTTAGAAGGCGAAGTAATACCAAAAAACATAAAGTCACTATGCGGCCACTATGAAAAATTTTGTTATCTTCGTCGCAATAAACGTTTTTGATCGCTTAAACCTTTCGGGCATAACATTTAGTTTGCTTAAGCGCTAAGTCTACACCTTATCACAACCATTAACTCTACTTTGCTTATGTGCCCCGATAACAGAAAGAGAGGGAAAGTATTGCAAAGTTAGCCATACCCGCTAGGGTGTACCTAACTGGTTTGCCTGTAAAGTTAAACTTATCAGGTAAACTTGAGTAACGTATTGGACAGACAGTTGTGTAACAACGCTTACAAACATACGCTTAAGTTTACCCGTACAGATGAATACAAACTCAAAAACTACTGAACGGATTTTCAAGCGGTTTTCACCAATTAAGTTAGTTTTTCACTTCTACTATGTGTCCCGGCACAACTCTAGAATTCCCTGTATCGTGGGTGTCACGGATAACACACAAAGACAAGGACACACACCCAGACCGAGAATAGATATTGACTAGATACTGTACTACTGATAGAAACTCACCAGTCAAATTCCACGTCGCTGGGAATCGAACCCAGGACCCATTGAACGGCAGTCCGTCATGGTGACCATTGCGCCATACGGGTCCTCAAACTGTACTTAATAAAACTGTTCCAGGCCAGAAGCTGCTGCAGCAGGAGTTGTAGAAGCTTTTAAAAAAGGCAAAAGTGGCAGTGTTTGGCAAGTCAGTAACAGCGTAATAACAGATATTACCGAGAGAGTATCCAAGGCGTACCAGGTTCTATCAGGCCAATTGGAAGTTTAAAGGATTGGAATACCTATATGTACTTAAAGGAGTGGTACCAGAAATTTGGATAGAATAACCTTTTTTTCAAAATATTAATAAAAGAAATATTGTGTAATTAATTGTTGTTGGCAATGAAATATATTTTGGTTTAACGCGCCTCACTATTTAAATTTTGGAATTTTAAACAGATCCTTAGTCAGCATGGTAAGAGAGTCGTGCTTTAATACTTCAGAATTCCGGAGCTGAAACATGGGAAAGGAATTGCTTAGTTGTAAAAACACCGGAGTTAAAAATATGTCACTTTGCCTACCTGTGTTGTATAGCAACACTGATTGTGGTGTGTAAAAAATAACTCTGATGACAATACATTGTTATGATATGTATCAGGCTTCAACCTATTATTATTGGCCTACTACTGAGCACATGACTGCTACCGGGACCGACGGCTTTACGTGCCCTCCGAAGCACGGAGTCGCTAAAAAATTGCTCACTAGCGGTCACCTATCCAATTACCGACCGCGACTGCTATTGCTGAAATTCGTCCATCGTCGATCGAGGATCGACACAAGCCGGCTATAAGCGTTATAACTTTCTGGTTAGGTAGGTACCATACGGCAAATATTCTACATTCTCCGTACATTATTTTTTTGAGCATTATTTTTACATCTTTTTAATACTTACATATTAACATTGGCTGTGTTCCGAGCGAACTAAACAAAATAATAACTCACATTTTAAACGTGCTGTAATTTTGATACACGGTTTTCGTGCGCTGATCTGTGGCTCGAGTGTGAGTTTCAAACATAAAACAGCCAAACGCAACTAACGCGTTAATCGAGAAAACTCATACATTTTAGTACACGTATAATGTGCGAGTGTAAGTTCCATAAACATCAATGAAAAAGTTAATCGTTTGCTCACTTCGTTAAAAGTATGGTTGTGTTCCTCATGTTGCCAACTTGAGCAAAAGGTCAGATATCGTCCCTACAACTCAACCTATTTTAAAAGTTCACTATTTCTAAGCATCTACTGGACTGAAGATGGAACTTATTTTAAGCGCATTATGTTTTTTTATGAATGAGCTATCGCTGTTCCGCTTTTACCTTTAAGAACAAATGTACTTAGTGCTTAGGTACTGTTACTTTTGTAATTTGCATTAGTTTCGCGTTAGATCAAACTTTTAAGTTTTCGTTTAAATATTTAGACAAGTGTGAAGATATTTAAAAATGAAAACTAGCACTACACAATTTGAGGTGGCTCGGACTATAGCCCGTTGTTTCCGCTGATGGTTGCGAATATCTTGAGCCTGGGCTTCCGCTATCATCTTCCAAGCAAAGTTATTAAGCACTGCTCCATGCCACATAATGCATATTCAATTTTCACGTAATAACAACAAATAAACTATTAACTCAAATGCGTTTCACTTGTCAAACATCAAGTGAGTCATTCTACTACTGCGTTTGCGTAAGTTTTCAATAGTTAACTACAAAATGGCAACTTACACTCGCGCATACGTCAAAAATGTCAAAATACTTCCACTCGAACGTTAAATTATATTCGAGGTTGACGAAAAAGTTAACGTAAACGATATTTTGAAACTTACACTCGCAGTGTTAGTTGTCTTAACCATCCGCTAGAGGCGCTGACAATAACTCTATACATTTTGATAGTTTAAACGCAAACGCGATGGTGAAGTAAATCCTTGCAAAAACTCACACTCGAGCTACTGCCATCTCGAGTTTTATTGATCGAAGGCAAATATTATGAGGATTACCATCATTTTTGTCATCCTTTTTGCCATGTTTTTCAGTTTCGTTTTAGCTCAAGAATTCATCGCGATGATTTTGACTTCAAACTCAGTCGTATTTTCCTCAAGATGTTTGTCATTAATTTAAAGTACACACAGTAATTTACGGATAATATTAATAATAATCGGTGTTTTATGCTAAAATGTTAATATTCTTAAATATCTTGCTATTTAATATCACCAAAAATGAAAATAAAATTACGGTAATTTTATTCAACTTAAGTCCCGACTCCCGTTTAGTGCGTCACTCACAATCTAGCTCTTGTGGTGTGAGGATGTTTGATCTAAAGGGTAAAGTTGCTGTGATCACCGGGGGAGCGAATGGTATCGGAGCTGCTACCGTTCGGAGCTTCCTTGACGAAGGTGCTAAGGTAAGTTTTTACTTGCAGTTTTTATTTATTGACTCTTGTCTTTATTAAACTACGAGTAGGTCTATGCTATATAGACTTAATGGTAAAAGCATTGTCTACTAGCCGAGTTTTGGTACGATACTGTGAATGTTAGTGGCTCTTTCACGCAAAAACTACCATATGGATTTTGCTCAAACTTTACAATAATATAGCTTACACATCAGAATAATACATAGGCTATAAATTATAAAGATTTAGTGTGAATTATCCAATATATATAACTAAATCTTTGCAAACCGAAGGAATAAGTTTCCCGAAGCGAAGCGAGGGCGGGTCGCTAGTTTCAAATAAAAGGAAAGGAGAAACAATGTCATTGACATAATGAGTGACTTATAAAAAGTATCTAATTAAAAGTTCTAAAGCATATGATTTAGAATCTTCATTGAAAGGTGGATAATATTTTAATATGATTGTGCGTATGACTGTTAAGGATTCGAGTATTGTCACATACCATACGCAAAACACGGAAAATAATGCGTTTGCTACATATTGTTATGATTGGAAACTGTATTTGGTCCGTCCGTTAAACCTTATTTGTTAAAGTTAAAATTTTATTCAATTATTTACAGTTCGTTGCATTCGTAGATTTTGACGAAGCGTCTGGAATCCCATTAGAAAAGGATTTACGAAAGGAATATGGAAAAGACATACTGAAATTCTTTAAATGCGACGTCACAAAGGATGATGAATTGTTCAATGTTTTCAACTATACAGTTAATAATCACGGATATATTGATGTGGTGTTAAATGCTGCTGGATTATGTAACGATACTGTATACAAAAGGGAAATTGAAATTAACTTTGTAAGTTTCATGTAATAATAATTGCTGTTTTGTTACCGTATAATTTTAAATAGATACAGTTTTTATTGATCCCTTAATTATTATTTTTGTAAAAACTACTAGGTAACTCGCTAAGGAGCTTAAGTTTAGGTAAGCCTGTACCTGTAAGTACACTGCACTCACAACATTGCTACGTTATTATTTTAGGCACTATAAAATTTTCATGTTTACGTCATTTTATCTAAATATCTATTTATATATCGCACCCAAGGCGCGTTCACATAGGACGTCCGTTTTACTGGATCCAGAATACTGGATGCTAGTAGTGTATGTAGTTGTATGAGCGTGTTCACACAGAATCCAGTATACCGGATCCAGTAAAAAATCCCACACAACGGAAATACTGACCTGTTAAAACGGATCTAGTAAAACGGACGTTCTATGTGAATGCGCTCAAATTCTGTGTGAATGTTACCTTCCGTTTTACTGAATCCAGTATACTGGATTCAGTATACTGGACGTCCTATGTGAACACGCCCTTAGTCATAATATAATGGCCTAATAAATGTCTTTGGGCCTAATTCAAAAAAGTAGTTTTTGGGAGTTCACGTTTCAAAGATTTTGGAGGCGACATTTCAGCTTATATTCTGTCATATAAGAATATTTGATATTGCCATATAAGTATATATTTTATTTTTCGAATAAAATGTTTATTGCTTATTCATAAGGTACCTTTAAGATGACATTTTGTTGACATTTGAAACGATATTAATAAGGGTGCGATATATAGTCAAAAAGGATTACGGTTTTCGCGTGATGCTTAGACAGATGTACATTTAAACAGACAATAATTCAAATAAAAGGTTTTTACCAAAAATATTCAACGTACAGATTGGACTCCGATGTTTGATATTAGATTATCTACTATAATCCGAGTGTTATTATTAGATACTATAATTATTATTCACTTTTCTTCACGCGCAATTTGAATAATGGAAATATTAATATTATCGTTAGCTCGTGCACGTGACTATTCAATATTATTAACCCGGCACTAATTACAACCTTCTTTTAATGGCGCGTAGCGCCTCATCTCACATGCAAAACATATATTATAGTAACTCATACATAAGGAAAGTCAACTAGCAATGGAAGATCAACTCAATGATTTTTTAAAAGATAAATGCTTTATAAATAGAAGTTAATTAAAATGTTAATATAATTTATTTTGATAAACGTAAGAGAATACAAAATTATAATTATTTTGTACTAGCTGACCCGGCGAACTTCGTACCGCCTAACAGTTGATTCTATAATATTTTTTTTAATACTTATTCTGATATTTGGGACACCGGGTTAGCTAGTAAGATAAAAAAAAGTTGATAAGTCAACAATTTAAGAAAGTTGATATGTCAAAAAATAAACATAAAACACTTAAATTTCTTTTAATAGTCACTAAAAATCACAATGAAAATAACAATTTCTGATTTTTTATTATGATACCTACTTATTATATTTCATTAATTTTATTAACCTACCAAATTGACCGCTAGTGGCAAAAATTTCTTGAGCGCTTCCGTGCTTCGGAGGGCACATAAAGCCGTCGATCCCGGTTGTTACCATATGGTAGCAGTCGTTAAGCCATGTCGGATACCTTCGGGCGGCTTAAAAATATCCGACACTTGGGTTGGCCACTAACCCCTCCACCAATCCACACTGGAGCAGCGTGGTGGAGTATGCTCTAGGCCTCCTCAGGTATGAGGAGAGACCCGTGCTCAGTAGTGGGCCATCAATGGGTTGAAGCCATTATCCTACCAAATTAACCTAACATTAACCTGCACACCTGAGAGTTCTCCACAATGTTCTCAAAGATGTGTGAAGTCCGCAAATCCGCACTTGGCCAACGTGACTATGGTCTATACCCCTCACATTGTGAGAGGAGACCCGTGCCCAGCTGTGGGACAGTTATGGGTTGTGATGATGGTAAAATGTAAATTGTCTGAGGTAATTCTTTTAATAGTCACTAAAAAAATGGTTGCCTGTAAAGTCGGTTTTACGGGCGAAGATTTTACGTGACAACGTCTTTTTCTCGGTAGAATATTTATTGATATGAATATAATTAAATTGCGCAATAGGAACAAGGAATTGAATGAAAATAAGAATTGCACAAATTTTAACTATAGAAATATATTTTGTTTACTAAAACATTGTACATGTAAACTTAAACTTAACGCGCCGATTCAATGCGCCTAATTCTCTAGTGCTGCGCGCGCGACAGACCGATCATAGTTGAGTGGGAGAGAGACGCAAGGCATTCGGCGGGCCTCTCTCTCGTTCGGTGACTCATCGTAACGTTACCGAGCGTTACTATTTTTCATAAGTGACTCCCAGCTAACCTAATTTAAGACGTTGTCACGTCAAAAAGCTTGCACCATTATTAGTCGAATGTTGCACTTCACGGGTCTGTCTTAACCGAAATCTTTCATGTTCATTGCGATCGTCACGTTCCTCGGCAGTACGATTAGATTGATAATTAATTTGACTCGTTGCGTTGACCACCCGGATGGCGCAATGGTTAACACGCCGGATCGCCTTTCCGAGAGTCCTGGGTTCGATTCCCAGCGAGGCGGAAATTTGAATGATGAATTTAAATTTCCGTTCTTGGTCTGGGTGTGTGTGTTCTTGTCTTGTGTGTTGTCCATGGCACCCACGACACAGGGAAACCTAGTGTAGGGCTATGAGTGTGTAGCGTTAGTGCGGGTTCTTCTGCCTAAATTTGTCCGCCGCCTTATAGGAAGCATATTTAGTAAGTCACAAACACAACAATTTTTAATTTTATAGGAATTGTAATATTAAAGATGCACAGCAAAGAGACGTTTACGTTTCAAGTGACATTTTACCACAGACAATTTACATTTTACCATCATTACAACCCATAACTGTTCCAAAGCTGGGCACGGGTCGCCACTCACAATGTGAGGGGTATAGGCCATAGTCTACCACGTTGGCGAAGTGCGGATTTGCGGACTTCACACACCTTTGAGAACATTATGGATAACTCTCAGGTGTGCAGGTTTCCTCACGATGTTTTCCTTCACCGAAGCAAGTCATAATTAAATTGTAATACGAACACAATTTTTGAAAATTAAGATGTGCGTGCGGCGTTTGATCCCGGCCCCCCGGTTCGGGAGTACAACGATTAACCACACGGCTATCTTGAAATTAATAATTTTTACGATACTAACGTCACTCGATTCTTTTGCCTTCCTGGAACTCCTCCACTAATACTGAAACTTTATGTTATGGTATTAAAGTTCTAATTGACTTTTAAGTATTATTACGAATCATTCGTATGGGAATATAGAAAAGTGTTGTTTTTAGACTTTTTCAGGCAATTTTTTAAAATGTTCTCTCCGTAACAACCATCTTCGTACTTTCAGGAATATCATAAAAAAAGAATTAACGGAATCGGTTCAGTTGTTCTCGAGATAGCTGTCCCGGCGAACTTCGTACCACCTAACAGTCGATTCTTTATTTTTTTTAAATACCTACTTATTCTGCTATTCGGGACACCGGGTCAGCTACAGTAGCGGCACGAAATGCCCCCTTTGACACATTAAAATAGTGTCGTGATATAATTATGTTAATTTAGTATCGAAAAATATGTTCAAGTGCGAGTTGATCCATCGATAAATTTTTGCAGTAGTAAGTAGTAACTACCTAATTAAATCTTCATTAAAAGAATATATAATTGTTTTATCTTTTAAATTATTGTATTGCTACTAAAACACGCTATTTTATTTTAAATTGAATTTATTTCAAAAACTAATTGCAGAATCAGTCAAAATAATCAAAAATATATCTTTGTCTTTGTCTTCTCACCATTTAGGCTATATAGTCAGAAAGAGACAAATATATCAGTTACTTTTGTTTAGATTATTTTGCACTATGTCATTATGGCGTGTAGTGTAAACGTTGTGTCATAAGGTGCCATTGACGTATGTGTTTGATGCAATCGAAAAAAAACGGTATTTAATGAATTTAGTGTTTAAATTACCTTGCTAACATTCCCATTCTTTCTTGTAATGTCAAACTGGGACATTATTTTCGCGATTTTAGTAGGAGACCCTATGTCTATAGTATTTATGTCAATGATTTTAGTAAAAACGTGACAGTTCTAATTTATATAGTTGTAGTGTTGTGAAATAAGTACCTAATGATATCGATCGCATATATTTATTATATTAAATTCATCAGATTTTGATTAAAATAAATGAATAAAGATTACCTGTCATTATCATTATTTCGTTTCATTGTCGAGTGCCTACCTATACCTACTTATTTTACAACAGCTTCGAAAATTTTAAAGAATTTAGCATTATCAATCAAGAATAAATACGTGTAACATCTTGTAATGAAATATAATATAATATTAGTTAATACATTTGTACAAAAGTTTCCGGCAGTAGTTTAGTTTCTTACATTTTACGTTTATCGATATAGCTCCATCCCTATCAGTTTCCCCGAATCTGATATAACCTTGTACGTGTGTAAACGTCATATTTTTATCAAATAATGCATACATAATGTAAAAAAGACGCTCGTTCAAGTTTTCACAGGAGCTGTCATCGAGAAAATAAAGAAATGGAAATATTATAATGGTCTAAGAGCTAGCAACGTTTTCGAGAGACCATTTCAGGTAAGCTAGTTTTGAGATATGGTATCTCTCTCACTCTCCCGGACATCATACGGGAGGTCTGGCTGTCTAATTGTACAAAATAAATTATCATTTTGATACCATATTAATCCACAAAATAATTCAATGGTTTTTAGTAATTTCTCTGACCTTTATTTGATAACTATTTCTAGACCAAGCAAAATGATACCACAACATTTTTCACTTTTGGATCGGTCTGGCTGAAGTTTAACAATTGATTTATTGTCTGGCAAATAAATTTTGGGGTTTTAGATAATTAAATAACAACATACTATAATTTGAAAAAAATATTTTATGGCAATAATAGATTAATGTTGCAAAAAGTTCAATTAAAAAAAAGATAAGAAACCTTCTTAAAATGATTTGAAAACTGATATTTTACTTGTACAGATACGATGCGCACTGATGAACGCAACGTCTACCACCAGCCAGACCGTCCGTATGACGTCCAGGAGAGTGAGAGAGATAACATAAAAAAAAAAGGTCAAAAAAAAAGGGTCAGAAAACCGAAATAGAAAATTATCGTCCTATTTCTATATTAAACGTGCTAAGTAAACTCTGTGAGAGGGTCGTACATGCACGAATATATCCAATTTTAGCCAATTCAATTCCTACAGAGCAGCATGGTTTTATAAAAGGACGATCTACAGTTACGAACTTAGGTGTTTTCGTCGATCATGTAAGTAATGGAATGGATGGCGGCGCACAAGTTGATGTGATCTATACGGACTTTGAAAAAGCATTTGACCGTGTAGATCATATCATACTCCTGCGTAAGCTGTACGAGTTAGGGATCCGCGGTAATCTTTTGAGATGGACAGAATCGTATTTGCGCAATCGTTCTCAGGCTGTAGTCGTAGGAGGCTGTCGCTCTGATTTTGTCGATGTCCCTTCTGGTGTGCCTCAGGGATCTATTCTGGGACCACTTCTTTATGCTGCCTATCTATATGACATAGGCAAGTGTTTGCAACATGCACACTTTCTCATGTATGCTGATGACACGAAAATATATAAGCGAATTGTTAATAAGGATGACTGTAGGAAACTACAGACTGACCTCGACAGATTAGGACGTTACTACGCTGATAACCGCATCGCTGTTAACATAAGTAAATGTTCAATAATAACGTTTACTAGGAAAAAACATCCAACAAACCATGAGTATACACTTAACAATGTAAGCATAAATAAATTAAGTAGTGTTAGAGATCTTGGTGTACTCATGGATTCTAAATTAACTTTTACTGACCATATTGATGCAGTTGTTAATAAAGCGTACAAAAATCTTGGATTTGTATTAAGAGTAAGTCGCCCCTTCTCTGATATTGGTTGTCTTAAAATTTTATACTATTCGTATGTCCGAAGTGTCCTTGAATATGGCAGCATTGTTTGGAACCCCCAGTACTTAACCTATATTCATAAGCTAGAATTGATACAATCAAAATTCTTAAACCATTTAAATTTCCGGTGTCACCTGCAATTTCAACATTATGAGGAATCATGCCTTTATCATCATCTTATGACTCTGGAAAGAAGACGTAGTTTGACTGACATGGCCTTTTTGTATTGCATTTGTAATGGCCACATAGATTGTATCGAACTCTCTTCAAAAATATTAAATTTTTTTGTGCCAAAAACCCGAACGAGACATACGCGAAGTTGTCTTTTTGCCACCCAGCATAAAACAACAAACTACGCTCAAAATTCGCTTGTTTGTCGGCTGCACAGAAAGTACAACAAAACATTTAATAATATAGATACTTTTAATAACAGCAGAGACAACTTTAAACGTGAGGTAGTAGAAGTACTTAGTGAAAATATTAAGTAAAAATATATAATAGGTAGGTATGTATATATTATATAAGAATAAGTATAAATATATACTATATATATATAATATCTGTTCTATCTATCTATACGTATAAATATAAATGTACACACACACACACACACACACACACACACAAACGCGCACACATACACACAATATATTTAGCGACTGTTATTACATGATTATCTAGGAAAATGTAAATCCGTTATTGGCTGTAAGACTAGATTGTAAGTTTTACATAGTTGTATTAAATTAAGCTGTGGATTTTGTTGAAAATAAAATAAAATAAATAAAATAAACATAATATCTAAAAACTGGCCTACCTCAAATTCTTGTTTTTCCAACGTTAGCTCTCGTACCACTCGTGTCTCGTGTATCGTGTCAGTCAATTGTTTTTGCCTTCATGAAATCCCTTCACTGACAATTAAACTTTATGCTATGGTATTAAAGTTCAAATTGACTTTTAAGTATTATTACGAATCTTTTGTATGGGAATATAGAAAAGTGTTGTTTTTTTACTTTTTTAGGCATCTTTTTAAAATTTTCTCTCCGTAATAACCATCTTCGTACTTTAAGGAATATCATAAAAAAAGAATTAGCGAAATCGGTTCAGCCGTTCTGGAGATCTGCTCTTAGCAACAAAATCAGCGATTCATTTTTATATATAAGATTCTCTTACGTTTATTAAAATATCAAAATGAGTTAATAAAAAAAAAGATTATAATATTTAAAGATATTTTTAACATAGGTACATAGTAATGAATTTTTATAACATTGTAGTTGACTAAGCAGTGTGGGTATAGAATATAATTATTTAAAAACCCTTGGCCAGAGACAGAGTACCTAAGGCACGATTGGAAAATTGTGGAAAATAAATGCAATGGTTACGATCAAGTAAATCACTAACAAATAACTCTAAAAGCCCGGCCACGGTAATTGTATCATACAGTATTCCATCATCATACAAACGGTCGGAACGCGAATCATATCTACGCGCCTCGGAGTCGGTACACACTACACACTAGGTACACAACAGCCGCAGAAGCCCCATAGAGACGAACGAACGTGTGGGTTTGTAATCAGGAAGCGTGTGATTTACCTACCTTATTACATTCACTACAACAAGAAAGAGTCAGCCTTAGCGCGCGCGGCTGTAGGCATTTATTCCAAGGACAGGGCCGAGTCACAATACTGTACACGTGTAAGCAATTATAATTATAAAAAATACGAATATAATAAATAAATAATAATAAATATAATCATTATAATTATAATAATAAAATACAATTATAATAATAAATACATATATAATTATAATAATAAACACCTAATTGCGTAGCTATGTAGGTAGGTAGGTAGGTAGTGATAGTAGTTACCAGTAGAACATTCACTCTCACAAAAATATTTCAGAAATTTAAATGTAGTGTAATAGCAATGATAGCTTAGCGGTTTGAAAGTCTGATTCCCGAACAGTGGATCCTGGATCCTGGAGTGGTTCGACCATGCACGTACCTCTAATTTTGATGTAATGTAGATGATATTTAAATGCCACAATATAATTTCAGACAGCCGTTGTTACAAGTACACTAAAAGCATTAGAATTGATGCGTAAGGACAAAAAAGGAGATGGCGGAACCGTTATAAATATTTCTTCAATAGCCGCGCTGGCATTACAAACAGAACCAACGATATACGTGTACGCCGCAACTAAAAGCGCAATTCTTATGTTAGGCGCTAATTTGGGTGTAAGTACCATCATTACTAGATTAGGGCTAGTATTTTATCATCTATATCTTTGATTGTTTGTTAAAACGAGCTAATCTAAGGAACTACTGATTCAATGTGAAAAAATATTTTTTGTGTTAGTTAAAGAATTGTATTTGTGTTATAAAGTCAATTTAGTGAGGAAAGTTTATAAGCTAAATAAAATTACGCTACGACCAACGGAGCATCAATAAAAAATGTTGCAAAAAATGGAAAAATACTTAATTTTTGTAAACATAAAAAACGAGTTTCCCGAAGAGAAGCGAGGACGGGTCCACTAGTTATTGATAAAGACAAAGCCGCACAAAGAAACTTAGACCTCTGGTGCCTTAATGTGACAAATATTATATGATTATAACGGGAAATAAAATACTCGTTCAGCGTCTTTCAAACCCAATTTATTAATGGCGACATAAACAACATCAAGCCTACTCCCATTGTTTTTATTAGTCATCTATCTATTATCGGCGATGGTCTGCTTAGCTGACCAGAAACAGTTGGAAGGCTCCCTCCTCATAATATCTCTTCTCTCCTATGCTCACCGTACCGCACTTCACCTCATTCTCCTCTTCTCGTCGTTGCTATTTATTAGTCAATTTTCTTTACAGACAGAATCGTATTATTCACATACTGGTGTTCGAGTTATTACATTGTGTTTTGGGAAGACAGCAACCAACATGGTCCAGGATATAAAATGTATTGACGATATAAGCACCATATCTCTACGCAGAGTCTTGGAAAAACACAATTCACAACCGTATGTTACCGTACCAGTAATAATTTAAAACCAAGGGTCTCTCATAACTGAAGAGGCCTAGAGCATAATCCACCACAATGCTTCAGTGTGGGTTAGTGGCCAACCCAAGTGTCATAGATTTTAATGCCTTTCTAAGGTCTCCGGCATGGCGTAACGACTGCTACCTAATGATAACGACAGGGACCATCGGCTTTACGCGCCCTCCAAAGCATGAAAGCGCTCAAGAAGTTTTACCACTAGAAACCACCCGTCTAACTGACGACCGCGCCCGCTGTTGTTTAACTCGAGGGATCAATTGACGCAAGCTTCATGTTCACATACCCATAACTATCCCACTGTTGGGCACGGGTCTTTTTCACAATGTGAGGGGTACAGGCCGCAGTTCACCACGCTGACCAAGGGCAGACTGCCGGACTACGACCACCTTTGAGAACTTTATGGAGAACTCTCAGGTGTGCAGGTTTCCTCACGATGTTTTCCTTACCGAAGCAAGTGATATAAATTTTAAGACGACCATAATCTTTGTAAATATTCCAACTGTCAAACCACAAGCTGAAAAGTTAATATTACTGCTCATACTATCTCACATAACTTGCTTAACATTCCAGACCAGAAGCAGCAGCAGCTGGAATAGTGGAAGCTTTTAAAAATGGCAAAAGTGGAAGCGTTTGGCTCGTCATGGACAGTCAAATATTAGACGTTACCAAGAGAGTGACCAAGGGCTATCAGGTTATGTGGGGCGATCAGGACAAATCCAAATATGAAGGATAGGAATATAGTACCGGATACCGAAACTCGACTTAAGTTCCTTAACTGTTTAAAATGTTAGTAAGAGAAGATGTGACGTAGATTTTTACGTGGTTTTGGTGACAATTACATTTTGTATAAGTAATGTAGAATATGTTTGGGAGAGGGTTTAAAATGGTGTTTAGTAGAGTACAATATTGTAAGTATTATGTACGAAATTTACTTATATTTTTTGCTCTTGTAATATATTCGTGTACGTGAACTAATAAATAAATAAATAGACATGATTTACTTTTTATAAGAGCGTCTAACCTAAAGTTTTCCTGGGAAAAAATAATCTTAGTTATAAGTCCGCCTTTTGTCCCAAGTTCTTTATTATGGACTTAAAATAGCAAAGGAGCATGCAGCACTAACCTTCCGCTGCCGCCCCTGACAACTGTGACTGACACAGAAAAAGGCTCAAATCGGTACTGCGATGGTTAAGTCCAGTTAGCAGAATGTGTTAAGTATAAAAATGTTAGTAGGTTTATTCGTTAGTAGGTATGAGGACTGTGGCAGGGACTGTTAATGATAGTTAGTTCTATTATATTATTTGTTGTTATAGTAGTTTCGATACATCCAATAAACGTGCGCGTTCAAGCTGTAGTGAAGTAAAGCAGACCTACATATTCGCTGCAGCTAACCAACACTTTATAACAATATTCCATACTAGCAGCATCACAGATCACAGTCACAATCGACTGGTTTGAGAGAGGTTTTAATTTATTTATTATACTTGTTTTGTATCAACAATTCAGTGTCGCTATTGAATTTAAATTTTTAGTACACGATTTCTCAATAATTTAATTTTAATACAGCGGCTTGGCGACACAAACGTTTTCCGTAAAAAAAATGCCGTGTATCCCGACACAAAGCAATTTTCATGTTTCATTGATAGAGCCTGGTATGAGCGGTTTGACATTATCCGACTACCCTGTAACGCTACAGTTTCTGACATTTTTGTTGATGACAGCTCAACAATTTATACCGTATTGTGTTGGCCGTATCAGAGAACGGGTTAAGAGGTGCATTTAAAATCACAGGACTAATGGGAATATACCAGCGATGACGCGCATATAAATGTTGATGTTACAGATATTATTAGGCAGCATTGATCATTACCATCGGATAGCAGAACTGCTCGTTTGCCAGGTGTCGGTCTATGGGCAACAGTTACCCCTTATCAGATGCCTCGCCCGTTTATTTGTTGACTAATTACAATAAAAACATGACATAGGTACGTCTTTCTTAAAATACACCAAATGGTAAATTTATCTAATTGATCATACTGTATAGTTGATAAAAATTACATTTTAACTAAGCAAGTTTTCGATATTATGAAATACTCGAAATTATTAAAAATAATAACTTACTTATTTAGACCAGGTATATTATAATTGAACGTAACTTCAAATCAAAATACCTCTTTATCCGAAGAAGGTAGTTAAACCGACACTGATTTTTGTACATGATTCTTTGCTCTATTTTAAGGTGACCTTTTATCGCTGTGTCATATCATTGGGCTACATATTTACTGTATATTATCATGTATAATTCCATCTCAGTCAAGTAGTAACAAGTCAAGGAGTAACAAATTGTTATCACGAAGACATGTAGGTACTTTTAAGTTATTTTATTTTATTTTTATTTTATTTTATTTTAAATAAAATAAAAATAAAATAAAAATAAGTTAAAGATATCTTCCTCTGCTCATGGTTCACCGTGCTGAACGGCCGACGAGGTAATGGCGATAGGTTCCTCCTTTTTGAGGTTCCTCCTTTTTGTGGTTGCTCCTTTTTGTGGTTGCTCCTTTTTGAGGTTCCTTTCTCCTTTTTGAGGTTCCTTCCTCCTTTTTGAGGTTCCTCCTTTTGTTGCTGGGCGTTGTACCGACTAGTTTAATGCCAATGGTACATGGTGATAGGTTTGTATCCTCCTGGTTGGGTAGCCTCTACTAAAATCAAAAGAGAAAAGTTTCAAGCGTTTCGGTCGCGGCGTCGGAGTGCCAAAAATATTGTGAGTCCCCCGCTTCTTTTACGAACAACAACGGCATCGGAAATGTCGATGATACTGATGATGGGCGAGGGTGAAAATTTATCATCAAGTGACTTATCTGTAAGTTAATCACCTAATAAACATATTCACCTATAAAACATTTAGTTCAGCGTTATCGATATAGTACCTATCGATATAGTAGACAGTTTTTGAAATTAAAAAGATCATGTATTAGTTTTACAACATTCCTTTTATAGATCCTAGAATCGTGGAGAATATCAACAGATCTGCTTAACAAACAAATTCAATTTACTCAGAACCAACTTGACGGATGAAGGAATGTTAACACACGTTAGCTGCACTTTCAAATAGACAAGCATGTCATATAAGCGTAAGGTAAGTAAACATGCTTTCACCGACACGAGATTTTAAAGCAACACAATGCCAATTTGAACAATTAAAGAATAATCAGTCAAATAATAGTCCCCTGTTTCTATTTCTGTTTCTGTCCCCTGTTTTTTTGGCCGGCAATCATTGATGCCTTAGATTCACTAAAATCCATGGGTGACGGTGACCATTTGCTCTAAGGTGGCTTGGTTTGTTTGGCTATTTACACAAAACACCTCAAAAGTCTATGAAACAAACTGCTATTCATAATTGCTTGCTTACATACTTATGTGAAGTATACTTAAAATAAGCGAGAGTGGAAAACCTAATTGGATTATTAGCGACAGTACCAATCGTAAATACCAAATCGTAAATCTAATCGGATTTGATATGAACACGTTCCAATTAGCGCTCTCGAGAACGAAGGTAATGTAGAGTGGTGGAAAGGTTCTTTAGATTGGATCTATTAAAGATATTGCAATGTAACATTGTACATACGAAGTAATAATCCCTTATACTATTATAACTTTGAACACATATTCTTGGAGGTATTAGAAGTAACATAAGATAGTTTTTATATACCAAATTCCACGCGGGCGAAGCCGCGGGCAAAGGCTCTAGTACACAAATAAATTAATATGCTCACATTACAATTTCCTTTGTCGTGGGCGCAATGGACAACACACAAAGAAAAGGCCATACCCAGACCATTAACAGAAATTCAATCTCATCAATCAAATTTCCGCCTCGCTTGAATTGAACCCAGGATCCAGCAGTCCGGCATGGTATCCACTACGCTATACGGGTCGTATTTTATAATATTATCCATATTCGTATCCATCCATCGTATTTTATAATATTTATGCATAAACGATAAGAAACAAAAGTAGATCTTAACAGGAAGCTCACTGCAAGGGCAAACATTTTTTTGTATTGATTTTCCTAAGTATGTAGATCAGGCTGTCACTATCTATATACATACAATTTGACTATAATTGATCAAGATAACTCAGAAGAAAGCGTATTTATAAACGCAATAGAACTTATAACGTTTGAACTTTTTTTGTTTGTCTGTGTGTCGCTTAGTTGATTTAGGACTCAAGCGATACAAGACGAGCGGTTACCTTTGGACTGATCTAACTGGTGTTGGTTAATAAATAATTTATCTACAGTAACTACATACTTAAGTAGGGACGCACAACAGAGATGAAATCGACATACTCTAGTGTCATTTAGGGTTCTACTGTTTAATTCTAGGGTATTTTTCGTATTCTAATCAAAGTTTAGGTCTTGTAACCTGTAAGTCACCTTTCTTTCTTACTTCTTCCTTCGTTCCTGGCTGGCAGTATATTGGGATGCCCTTGGTGTTTCTGTTTGGCAACAGTAACCACTTACCATAAGTCTACGAGTATATAATATCTATTTACATAATAAAATCAGGCTATTTCTTTTTACATATAAAAGACTTCTTCCAAAAATGTGTGTATATTTCAGGATATCAATTTAGCGGGAAATTGATATCCCGCCAAATTGATGAACCTACATACTGCCTAGGTATGACAATAGGTTCTTTCAGTGTACAGTGTTTGAAATTATTGCAATTCTGTGCAGTTCTATGTTTGTGACAACCCTATGCTGAAATCCGGTTTATTAAACTCCGTAAGAAGGAGGGCAATGTATTCGCTTACATAATGTTACGTTTGTACCTAGTTGATCATAGGAAACGGTTTCATTAACTTCCACGCATTAATAGATTTCCATTCTCAAGTCGATAACTCATCATCCTTTGTTAGCAGTATTCGTGCTGGTAACTCTGTCAGTGTAGGTTGTGTGAGTATTCTAGTTGGTTGTTCAAAATGTTTGATTTAAAAAACAAAGTGGTGTTAGTGACCGGGGCTGCACGCGGAATCGGGGCTGGTGTTGCTAGAAGTGTTCTGGATAAAGGTGCTAAGGTAAAGTTTTTAAATTTTAATGATGAACAGCATGAGATGTTTATTAAGTCGAATACAGCAGAAAGTTTTTACAAGTGCGTATTTCTGGAGTGATTAAGTGTCAACGTGACAAAATTATCGGTATCTAATGAATTTTTCCAGTTTCAAAAGGTTCAGGAAATGAAATCTTATAAATTATGCAATATGATAATTATAAATGAGATAAATATGTTATTTATTACAATTTATGTAGACGTAATATAAAATAGTACTAAATGGAATGTGAGGTAATACTGAATAAGGACTGCTGCATTTTTTACAAGATTTTATTTAACTTGCCGTGTTACCTAGTTAGTTATTTGGTTAGCGTGGGTCAAATATTTTAAGCCAAATTTTACCTACTTCTCAGTGTCCGATTACGCTGAAATTTGGAATACGATTTTAGTTCAGATGACAATGTTATTATATAAAAACAGAATGATTAATAATCCAAAATAGCCGAGGCAACAAAATGGCGGATTACATATTTTTGTACTATCCACCCAATATGCGTATCAAATGAAGGGGCTTTACTTGTAAAATACAATACAATACAAAGGCTTGCTTTTAAAAACGTTTTTTAATTAAAATAGGTAATGAACTTTAGACAGCAAACGAGCATGCAGCACCAGAAGACACACAACAAGGTCGCAGTTGTTATCAACTGTGACCGACCAAAGCATGACTCTAAAACAAGACTAGGATGGTTAGTCCAGTGACCAGAGAGTACTACTAAGAACTTAGCTGGTCAGGTCGTTAGTATGGTATGGGGACTGGTGCAGGGACTGTTAGTTATAAATAGTTCTGTTAGTTGTAGTTAGTAATAGTCCAGATATGATTTTTTTAAAGTCTCGTTCTAATTAAGTCACAGATGTGTTGCTACGCATGAGGTCTAGTATAGTCGCCCCTTAAAAAAGTGTAACCGGATCCTATTGAAGTTATGATTGTTTTTTAGCATGTAGCCATTTTGGACGTTAATAGCGAACTTGGAACGGCTCTGCAAGACGAACTTAGGTCAAAACATGGTAACGAAAGTGCCAAATTTATCAAATGTGATGTCACTAAAGACTTGGATGCTGCTTTCAAAGAAACCGTGGGAAAATTTGGGTACATCGACGTCGTAGTAAATAACGCTGGAATAATGAATGATGCTCCACATATTTACGAAAAAGAGATCGCTATAAATGTGGTAAATATATTTTTTTTTATTAAAACTATTAAAATCGTGTGGCATGCTAAAACAAGCCACAGAAAACTAACACTCGAAATGTTTTTTCTCAAAAATTTACCAATTACAATACAATTTAAAAATTTACCAAAGCCACGATTTCACACAACAAAAGAAGGAAAGTACAATGATTAAAGACAAACATTAAATTACATGGTTACTGTTATCTGTGTTTAATCTATAACTGCAGGAAAACAAATAAGATAGTAAGACAATTTAAATATTAGGGAATTACTGTGAATCTGTGTTTATCGATCTTAAATAAAATAAACTAATTTTCATATTCCTCCGCGTAATTTTCGTAAAAAGGAGTAGGTTGTTGCTTCACGTGTACATACAAATCACACAACCAAAGGAGACATACATAATTATAATGTTATACAACAGGCGGCCTTATCGCTAAAATATTTGTTTAAACATTTCAGACTGCCTTGATAACAAGTTCGTTGAAGGCATACAATATGATGAATAAGAACGACGGCGGGAAAGGCGGTACCATCATCAATATATCTTCAATAGTAGCACTATTCCAAAGTTATTTACTCCCTGTATATAGTGCTACCAAGAGCGCCGTACTGCAATTCAGCAACTGTCTTGGTGTAAGTATTTTAAACATCTTTGAGAATGAATGATATGGAACTCTCAGGTATACTGGTTTCCTAATGTTATTTCTCGTCAGCAAAGCATGTGCAAACACATGAAAGCAAAAATCTTATTAAAAGTTCTCAACAATATAGGTACCCACTTAGTTTAAAGAGTAAGATACTTTAATAAGTTTATTTTTCTAACAATAATATCGCGTGCACAGTCTTCTCTCAATTATCTAAGCTGTGATGACTTGATGTTTAAGTGCTGCTACGAGTAACTACACACTTTTTTGAGGTCATTATGTTCCCGATGATCTCATCGTGTCGTTATTGGATTTGTAAGTAACGGTGGATAATTGGTCTGTCTGGCAATATTAAATTGACTTAAGAAACGACACAATTTTCAACAACCAATATTCGAGAAACAATAGCTATAAAATGTTATGAGAAACCGTTGAAAGTTTAAAAATAAAATGTTTTTCAATAATTTTAATATTGATAAATTATCATTATTTATTCGTAGCTTGCAAAATAAAACTTGTATTGAAATACCGTTTTATCATTATGCTCGTTTGCTACCTTAAATCAATAAAAAAATTGGTTGTCTGTAAAGTCGGTTTACTGACGATAGTTGAACATGACAACGTCTTAAGAAAATACTGATGGAATGGTAGCATTTTTCAAAAGAAAATTTTAATTTCATTTGTTTAATAGATTTGTCAATGTCAATTATAGCATAACCTACAATCGCTGCACTAGCGGACCGATGCTATTCACTTTGAAAAGGCTATTCATTTTAATGATGAAAGCACGAATACCTATTCGACAATATATCACTGATTATATAATTAATATCGAAAGAATCATCATTACCTTTATCGCTGTAATTATCGTTGCTATAAACAATTGAAACCACATTCACTTTTCACTGCACTTGATACTCGATCAAAACATGTACTATAGTATAGCAGCTGTCCACGCAGACGCACCGCTCACTCAAGTAGGAGAGAGACGGATGTCGGACGCTGCCAAACGCTGCCGAACGCAAAGGCCGATTGCTACGCCGTTACGGTAACGACGGTAACGACGCATGAGTCATGTTTTTTCATGCGTGCCACCGGCTCTATCGAATTATAAGACGTTGTCACGTCAAAAATAGAATAAAATAAAAATAAAACTATAAACTGTGTAACTAAGAACACCAAAGCCGTATAGAAATTACACTTTAAACATTACGTAATCACTAAAGCAACCAAGTTTTTGTTTTATAGGCGGAGCAAAACTACTCCCGTACTGGCGTTCGAGTCGTGACGATATGCTTCGGATGCACTGAAACTAACCTCATACAGGGAGCTATCGGCGGTGTCGACAAACAAATTGAACAGCTTATTCCAGTTGGGATTTCAAAGATGCCTCATCAGAAGTAAGTATGGCAGTAGATTGGTACTTTGTACTTGGTACGTTCGACTGGAAAAGCAGCACTTTGGAGACTATAAATTGCAGTCCACTTACTGACGTACAGAAATTGTCGTAGATACCACTTATCGTGGTTGTCTTCGATGGTTCGCGATGATTCGTCTGGTCGTTGGTCAGCTAATAACATAAAAATATATAATCCAGATCTTTAGATTTGGATAAGATTTTTGCTTTAAGTTAATGTTCGACTACACATTGACTAAACTTCAGCTTGTCTTGAAGATGCTCAAATGAGACATAATTGCGAAGGAACTTACCGATGTAAAGTAAACGTTACTTTTAAGTTGTGTTTGTGTTTGATTACTCCTTAGCGATCTACCCAGTTCGCTAATAAATACAATAAATTCATTTAAATTATTTTTTTGCAGTGTGGACTCGGCCGTTCGGGGACTGATAGAAGTATACGAGAAAGGCGCCAGTGGTAGTACTTGGCTAGTTACTTCTGGAAGACCTGCAGAGGAAATTACACGCAACGTCCAGAAGTCATATGAAATTTTGATTCAAGGGGTATACGAATAAACTTGGTGATGCGTTTTACGTACTAGTATTCTAGTATCTAGTATTCTAGTCGGGACCATTTAAGTATTTTTGTTATTTTCGCAAATTTTTCATCATGACACAATGGCAGAAGATTGTGGTCATGTGAATATTTTTATTACATGTCGTGGTACAACAATTATCGGAATTTAAAATAAGATTTTATAATTTTTTGATTATGGTGGTGTTAACTGAATTGTAGATATTTATGCGCGATAATTAGTTACGGTTGAAAGTGAAAATAAAGCCATATTTTTATAAAGTCACCTATTTTTTTTGTCTTCTACCACGATCCTCTGCGTTGCAGTAACTTTACATAAACAACCTTACGTTGACATACCTAATTCAAAACTAGAAAAGTAGTCTGATTTTCATCATACAAAATGCATAGTTTCAGATTGATAATAATCAAGCACGCTGCCATTGAGATACTATAGTACTTAGTACAAAGTATTGTATCAATGCACGCTAATAGCGTACCTATTTTTATATTTTTTTGAGCGGGCATATTAGACAGCGGGTTACAGCCGCGCAAGGCTATTGCTAGCTGTAGTAATAGTGTTATTTGTATAAGCTGTAGTAATAAGGTATTATTTGCTGCACCAGGAGCAGTCAGTTCAGTTTTTTACAGCTGCTTAAAATAAAATATGACTAATAAAAATAAGGACACTAAAAATTTCAAAAAAAAAAACAAATTATCATGCAGTAAATAATTTATTTTAAAAACATCATTATTCTTCATAAACTTCTTTGAATGTGAAATAAGATATCTCTTACACAGCTATTATCCATCATTATTGTCTTCCAGGATAACGCCTGTTCGGTTAATTAGTTCGCATCCTCCATATTTTACAACTGATTTTAACTGGCGCAAAAACTGAAATGAAATCCGGAAATCTCGTACATTATGGAAGACCATATAAACATCTCTATGACAGTATCACTATACTTAATTTAACTATCACTATTTTATTTTCAAATTAAGAAAACCAATTCAATAACACTAATTACAACTTTCGTCATCTAATATTTCAACTAAAATTTATTTATTACTTACAAACTCTCTATCACTTTTAAAATAACCTACTAATAAGTAGGGCTTTGCAGGTTTTCTCTAGACATTTTAATTATCAACATCTATATCAGATTTATTCAGTATATTGAGAACAGCACCTTCCCCATGACTTAACTTATACTCCAGAAACCATGTTTTAACAATATTATACGAAGTGTTCTCATCAAGATCAATATTCTTTCTTCTACAATTTCACTAATAGTTAACTCGATATTATCATAAACTTCAATATTTTCCTTGGGAAACAAATTATCACTTCAATAGTTCTCTAAGATATGAATAGTTTAATTTTTATTTACATTGTTTTAAAGCGGTTTTCCATAATCTATCTATCCGCAATCTGGCTTAGTGAGTAGGAAAAGTAATCATTATACATACCTACATATAATATACTACTCTATAATATTGTGACTCTTTAACAGTTAGTCGGTGACCCAGCAACTGTTGCTAGGACACCAACTCGAGGATTTTGGATGGATAGAATATTGAGAACGGCCTTTAATGAATTAGGATACTTCTTTGTTTCTATTATTATATTTTTATTAATAGACATTGACGTACTTCGGGTCACATAATCGACGTTTTTATTATCTGCGTCAAAAGACGTACTTATACATAAAATAATTTAGTAAAAATCAGGTTTTGGACTAAAGTAAATCTTCCTAATTTCCAAATTTTGATCAAGATATTTCTAAAAAATGGCAGTTTTGTATCACGTATACAAATTTGGAGTACCTAACATCAAGAACACAATTGTAATAGTTTTCGTTACCTTAAACAATACCAACACAATTATTGCCACAATGATATCTCCAATAACATTGACTTAGAAATTTACAATAATGAATCTTTTAGGACATACAGTCGTTATTGCTACAATCTATTTATTTACAATTTGTAAAATCACAATCACATAACATATAACAGAAATGCTGTGCCTTAAGTCGATCGGTCGATGATGCCAATTTAAACTCTTGTGCGTATTGAATTTACTATTAACTAATCAATTTAATTTAAATACTGTTATTGAAATAATATTGAATTGACACTGTTGTCATTTCAATAAGTGGTATATTTATATGTCTACAATAATTACTGTTAGGGGTCATGCCAAATTAATATAGGTACGTCCATTTAAATTACAGTGACCGATCGACTGCACTTGGTCCAAAATGTTTATTCGAACTTACACCTTAACTAAATTAAATCACATAATATTATACACATTTTCTTGAAGTAAATGCAATAATTATTTTAAAAAAATATTTTGCATTTAATTCAATATCTGCCACAAACTGATTGCCAACATGATTCGCTACGAACCTTATGATTATCTCTACTGGAATTAGGTACATTATCTTTAAATAGATGAAAATCGAAACCTGACCGAGATTTGCTACGTTAAAATTTTGTAGGATTTAGTCTCATTTCATCAACAACATCTCTCCGTCATTAGACATGAGAAGACAGCTAAAGTCCAAGGACTTATCAACATACGTAACCAAGACCCCGCGCGGGAAGTCAGTCAAACAGTAGTGACTCTGTCGACTTCCACGTATCGCACGGAGTCTTCGCTTGGTCAGCAAATCACTTCTTTTTCTTCAAAAATTGCCGTATCTGAGGAAAGGCTCTTCAGACGTTGTTGAAGCGCTGATCGGCGCCGGCGACACGACTTTGCTGCTGCGAACTGGAATGAGATCATTTAAGATTTTAAAGGGTCCGTTTATACACCCATAAAATTCAATTTACGTATAATTTAAAAGCCCTGCTAAAGCTACCTAATACCCTCAGAATCAAGCACGATTTAGTGTTTAGGAATTTCAATTGTAGAGTCGTAGAGCCAGTCATAAAGTGGGATAACCGATTCCTTATCAGTTCTTAATGTATCGATGAAGCTTTTAGGGTAATAAATGACCGTGGTCGATGGTGACCATTTGAATGGTAGCAGAATTGTGGTGCAGAATGTTACCTGCCTGAGCTACCTGTCTGCATATTTTTTTACTAAGATAAATATAAACTTTAATTTAGATATTGCAAGAAGCAAATTGTAGATAATTTGTATAGCAAAAGGTCAGTGAAATTTGTTCTTTGGCACAGGTAATTGAGGCTAAGGTAAATTTAATGCAGTAAATTCATGTTGGGCAGCTGTAATACGGAATAACATTCTAGCGAAAGCGAAGGCCATGTTTCGAAACCACATTTGAAATCAACAAAATTTTGCACGATACATGCTGTTGTAATATTACGATGTCCACATTATGTATTCAATATAGGTGTATTTGTGCGGAAAATTATGATTCTACAAATATGAATACGAATACCTAATGAAACAGGACAGGAATATTCATAGTCACAATAGGTTTTAATGGTTAATGTTAGTTAGAATACTTTTAGGAAGAAATGATAAATATGTAATTATTATGTATGGTTTAAAATGCTTAGTTGTCTCAAACGGTATATTATTATCTTAACTGTTTTGAGGTTAAGATATACTGTTTGGTTATAAACAAAATAAGTAATATTACCGATTTAGAAGTTTTGGGCGCCTATTCTTTCACTACTAGCAAATACGTTATAGCCGCAAATCGCGCATTAACTTACAGAGTTATAAATATTTCATAGAAGTTTCTTAAAATACACCGAGAAATATGTACACAAAAGTATATTTGCATTTATATTATTATACATTTCACATTTTTATTTTCGAATTACAGAATTACTGCCAAAATGAACAAAAACTTTTCTCATTTAACAATAGTAAATAAAAAAGTAAATACTGACGGACACGTTCGACTAGAAAAAATGATCTAAAAAACATACTCTTTTGAATATTTTTGTTTTCCAATAAAGTTTCAGAATTACCCGCAACACCGTTATAAATTACCCAACAAGTATTCCAAAAGAGGGAAACACTCACCACGGCAAACACAGCAAGAATCGACAGCGCTAAAAGCGCTGCGGCGTAGTGCGCCGGCATACGGAACAGGGGCGAGCACTGCGACATGCGCTCGTCCTCCCCGTGCGGGCACTGCACGATCCCGTCGCACCACAGCGCTGGGGAAATGCACGCGTCCAGTGACTCGCAGCGGTACTGACACTCGCCGGACATCGCGAACACTCCGCCACGCTCGCTGGGATGCCTGAAATATAGAAGAAAGATGTGTCATAGGACACCCGCTTGGAACAAATGACATGGCGTATTTGACGCATATAAAAAAAATCATGAAAATTTACAAAATGCTTCATCATCATATTACGAATAATAATAATTAATTAGAGTGCCACAACTTTTACAGTTTTGTAAAGACAAAGAATTAGAGGATGAGGAAGGTAAATCTTTAAAGTATCGTAAGTTTAAGACAAGTATGTACTGATATTATTAGCTCTTATGGTAGTGTAATCACATCTGCGTGTAAGCAATAATTCCCCACGAATTGTCACAGAAAACACAATACATATAAGACCCACCTTCTAGAAAGTTCCAGCCACGTGATGTAGTATGATCCAGTTTCTACAGCTATTAGTTCTACGGACAGTGATCTTGGCCAGTCAAGATCAAAACGGTCTGGGGCGGGCGCTGGGGACAATACGTGGTAAGCGAGCTGATCAACTTCCTTAGACCAACCCGCGGAGAATACTTCTACAACCTCGTATCCCTGCAAATTTAATGAAATAATACATACATAAATCCTTTGTTATAGCCACTCAACTCAATATAGCAATTGTTGTAAATTGTTTAGCTGCAAACAAATCTTGAAATAAGGATTTTAAAAACATACCTGTTCATGCGGTGGATCAGGACAAATAAATATGGGCGATAATCCTCCAGCATACACTGCGATACGATTCTGGGTTTTGCACATGTGCCTAAGATCTGGAGCAACTGTAATGTTGTTCAGTAACGTAAAGTTATCCAGCTCAGGTTCATAGATTATGCTCCCTTGGATCTGAAGGTACAGGTACCGTCCTGGCGATGGATCTACTAACCACGGGCGATGATCACAACGTTCCTGGAATAAAAATAATGTGTTCACAATTTATTATACCAATACAGGATCATCAAAATGGTAGTAGGAATTTGAATATTGACATATTTATGTATAATTATGGACGTTGATCTATGGACCAACAAAAATTGATAAGTTATCAGACCACATAAAAGGAAATTTAAAAATAATATCAGTGACACTATGATACAACTCTTAGCAACCAAATTAACAAGGTATACAATGATATTTAGTACGCTACAGGCAAGACAATATATTCAGGTGTTTTATACTATTTTCTAAAAATAAAATAAGTTCACAAACAGAGAGACATTATTACGCAAAACATAGTTTAAAGAAACTTACAACTTCCGACATGGGTGATATAGCTGATAATCTCAATTCTCCACTAGGCCCATAAACTCTATGCGAGCTTTCACATACTGATTCAAGTCTTATAAATTCCACGGATGCTTCGAAGCCAAAAGAGCGAAAATCATCTATCGCCGTCATATTTACCACATCGAACTTTAGCTCAGCTACAGTTGACGACGATGTAAATTCGTAGTCCCCAACATCACTAAAAATAAAAATCTCATCATAAGTAAGATACAAATAAACCGATACATAGGTAAGATGGAATACAAAAGGTAACATTCGTCTAGTAGCTGATGGTAGAAAATTCGGGGTATTTGTTATGGTAAAACGATGATTGTATGAACGATACGTATTACATTTTCTCAATATTTTAACACGGTTGTGTAGCTCTCGTTGAGCCCGATCCGCGGACACCTCGCGCGTCCCGATCCGACGTCGGGAACAGCAAAACTTTTGTTATATAATAAGTTTTTTAATTAAATTTATTTTTATACTGATGATGATGATGAATGGAGGAAAAGAATATGTAACCATTTTATTTTTCATTATCTGAAATTAAACCAGGAGGTTTTTCCAATAGTTACATTCCTTACGCTAGTGATGCTATCTATCCAACCGTATTATCTCTATTAAAAAAATTCTTCGAACGAATATGATAAGGTAACGCCATAATATGAAAGCCAACGATTTATTTTCAAGCTACCTGCACAAACAATCCCTGGGTATGCTCGGTCCTTTGGTCTTCCAAGGCCTATCAAAGACTCTGACAGCCGCGGTGGGATCTCCCCCACACCGAAACCAGGGCGAATGCGCAGAATGGACGGATCTGCAAAGTCGGCCGCCACTTCGTACGCCCCAAACCCTGAGACGAACGACTTCACCCACATTTGCCTCGAAGCGATATGTGCAACTGGAATTAAGATTGACATTAATTTTGTACAACTCCTGTTAAAGTACAACTACTGAGAAAGAAAGTTTTTTTATGGAATTAAGGTAGCAAACTTTGACCAACTCAGAATAAAACTCAAATGGGGAATGGGACAGTTAGTCTGGTTAGGTGACGGTGTTAGAACATTAGCTGGTTAGTTTGTAAGTATGAAGACTGGGTCAGGGACTGTTAGTGTAAGTTAGTCCAGTTAGTAATTGTTAGTAAGAGTCTCTTTATAATTCGGTCACAGAAGTGTTGCTACCCTTGAGGACTGAGATGCCTCTAAAGAAGTGTAGCTGGCTCCACAGCTTTCTATCCGGAACACAATTGTTGTTAAAACAATTTATACAAGGTAGAAATGGTACTAAGTACCTTGGCGGGCGGTACTGGTTTAAAAGCCAAACAGATGATTATTTGATTAAAATGAGTTTCCTTGATTAATGATCAGATTTGGAGGAAATCAAACACCAAGAGAGAAGATAAAAAATTGTTTCTGAAATCAAATTAATAATTTTACAACATTTACAAACTAACCTGATGTTTCTTGCTCCACCTCTCCCATACAAAAACACGTCCCTCGGTGATGAGAAAGTTATAGGTGGATCAGGCGGTGCTTCTGGAAACGACCGAGAGACGAAGCGTCTGGAACACGCGCCACGACCCCAGGGATCTCCGTCTTGATGAAGGTCAACGAACTCGTACAGTGCCTTAAAGAAAACTGGTCTGGAAATAAAGTTACGTGACGATTTTAAGTCAAAATTATTGATAGTGGAGATAATTTAATGAAACAAATAAATAAACGCTGATGTTCATATCCTTGCATTAGAATTCCCTGTGTAACGAGTGCCATGGACAGCACACAAATACCGAGAAGTAATGAGCAGTAATAATATCATTAAGAGAAATGGTTTGTAACTATACAAACATAATAAAGGTAAAAGAATTAATAGAGAATGAGTAAATCGAATAATACAAAAGTACCTCGGTTAAGTACCCATAAAATACGCTAGTTACAGCAATCAACTCGATTTATTCCCTACAGAGATTATCTGTTTTCAATTTTTATCTCGCCATAAAGTGGGACAATCAATAGTAGGCGTCATTGAATCTTTCAATATGCGGTTTGTTTAATCGCATAATGATTGGGTTGTACGATGATGCTACTTTTATAACTTCATTCAGAATTGATATTTCTTTTAAACTTTGGTGCCACTAGTATAAAAAAGGCACGTATTGACTGCGACTGACTTATTCCTCTTCGCAGTTTAAACTAACATGAACTTTGAACCGATTTTTTATAATATGGGGATATGGAAAAATGATTTTTAATATTTTAAATTTCGGTGTAGGTGGCTTTCTTTCCGTAAATTGAAAGTATCTGGATGACCGAGCCCTGCTCGGTATTTCTTTTTATTTATTTACATCTGGGCTCGAATCGGCATCTTCTGGTGGAACGCCCGATTTCCTACCTGAGCTATTATAACCTTGTAGCTGGTGGTGAAATTTACCTTCGTATTCTAATGATATTGTAGCAGTTTTTCAATGCCTGAAAACGCGGATAAAATGACGTTTTCTAAAAATGAAACCTGGCTAGATCGATTTATCGCCCCAAAACCTCCAGCGTACTAAATTTTATAAAAGTGGTTGAAGCCGTTTCCGAGATTCAGATTATGTTATTATCAGATTCAGATTAGGTATTATTATTATACGTTCGCTAATAACTATATTAAAGATAATTATGTATTTTGAATTCCCGTGCGGTCGGATTTATAGTTTTGCTTTTAAGTTGTTTTTGTTCTAAACATAGTCAATAAAAATAATGTGACTAATATGAATTCGTCATTATGATGTTTAATATCATTAAATCAGGCATCTGTTCGAACTTGCTCAGGTAGCATAATTCCAAATTAGATCTTTTGAAAAACAAATCCAACACTTAGGTGAGAAGCAAGTGAGACCGAGTTTCTTGAGTGCAATTCCTTGTGTCAGCTGAAATCCTTACGGCTCTTTTAAGGAGCTTAGCTTAGTTATGGTTCAGCTTTTACAGGTTGAAATGTGTTGTTTTGTAACATATCTATTCAGTATGGGTTTGTGTACAATAAAAAAATATTTTAAAACAGGCAAATAAAAATAAATAAAAAATAAAAAAAACGGAATAAGTTATGACGACGCTGTTGGTCATAAGGTTTTATTTTGTCGATATTGATGGTCGTTATCTATGATTTGTTATTATTATAGCATTAAACGTTCAGCAACGCTGGAACTAAATTTGTTCTAATTTTGGATATACGTACATATAAAGCAGTGTTATATTGTATTAACATTTTTGTACACACCTGAAATGGTATCTCGACCTTAGCAAAGAACTTATTTTGATGATGATTTGATGATAATTTTCTCAGAATCTGTTCTACTCTATATTGAACAATAAAACTAGGTGATATACTATAACTATAAACAATTTCAAAGAGTCGACTGTTAATGACGTGTCGCAAGTAATATCGATTTAACGAGTGACTTACTTAAGCGCGGTGCCTTGTGTCAGCTTCAGCTCGAGGGTCAAGGAGTCTCCTTTAGACAAGAAGCTTTCAGTTCGGGCGCAGGCTCTGGATTTCCTTAGCAAAGCGTGTTCGCAAGTACGCGGCGCCCTCTCGCGGCAAAACCTTGCGACGAGCGTAGCGTTCGTTGGCGGTCTACCGACGATGACTGATTGTGGTGAAGTCGCTCTTGACATTTGTACTGAACGTTCTTTGTCGCTGAAATAAGAGGAAAAAGCAAAAATTAAATTATGGTAATGAAAACGATTTTATCCAACAGTACCTGATTTGGGTAGATTTAAGAATTTAACATTTTTAGTACCTACACTAAAATTTAATTTCGAGTTGTTTGGATTTAAATAGTTATTGTTGTCAATGTCTGGCGCTCGAAACACGTAATTTTATGATAACAACAAAAATATCAATAAGTATTACTTATGTTGGTTTCTAATTGTTTACAAGTCAGCGAAATTTTAAATTGACGCTTCACAACCTCGCACCCGCAAAATCCTGGAGCAATAATCGTAACTCATACGAAACGTACCAAAAGATATCGCTGCAGCCTGGCGAAATCCTCATCGGGCCGTCCCATATATTCAAATGGCTGCCACAATACTCATCCTCCGGCAAGTTTGGGTTTAAAGCGTTTGTCACGTAAAATTTTAATACTGAAAACCACACACGGAAGCGCGGAGCTGAAAACTGTCGTCGATAGCCAATATTCCGTCCTGAGGGCCCAGAAGTGTCGATACCTTGCATGTGGTAAAGGCAGGTTGTATTTGGAGGCAGTGAATGTTGAGGATGTTCAAGGATGCCACGACCTGTCCCTCTGATCCAAAATTCACAGGCTCTTTTATTCTTGGCGTATGTTGGCGATTGCTGATCAACGAATCTGACCTGTAAATTATTTAATAGCGTTAACAATTACTTAAATGATCACCTAAAGTACCTAGATAAATAATTTGCCAAATATAGTTATACAATTATGGGTTCAACCCATTAATGGCTTATTATAGGACACGGGTCGTTCCTCGTAGCTGAGGAGGCCTAGAACATACTCCACCACGCTGCTCCAGCGCGAATTGGTAGAGAAAGAGAGATTGATTAAATTTATCGAAAGTAGTAGACGCATCATGTCAGGTCAATTCATCCAAAATAAAAGCTAAAAGCAATTAAGCTTTTGTAGTTTACGACTTTATAACTGAACTGAATTAAATTAATGCGGATGATTAAATGAATAATGTAAGATGTTTACAAAACATATCAAATCTAAATATGGACACCAAAAATAAAGGAAACAATTCTAACAATATTATAGAAGTTATAAATAAACTTCCCTGTGGGCTAAAAGTACCTAATACTCAATTGTTTTTGCCCCAAAGTAAGAAATTGGAGAACGGAAATTTAAAAAAATGAGTCCTTTTCATGAGAAAACAAAATTTAAAGCTAAGGCTTTTGAGGGAAATTTTGGGTAGTTTTAGAATTGTGTCCGTGAAAAGGTTTGGGTCGTGTCAGTGTTTGTAAATTAGAAACTCGGGCGGAGTTTCCCGAATTATTTGTTTTGACTGATCATTTTTCGTCCGATTCTAGTATTACTTTGACATGTTAGCGACAAAAAGTGTTTCGATCGAGTATGACTAACTGTTGTTTAGGTTTCAGGTTTTTTTTATCGATAACTAGCTGACCCGGCGAACTTCGTACCGCCTAACAGTCGATTAACTTTAAGGAATATTATAAAAAAAGAATTAGCGAAATCGGTTCAGCTGTTCTCGAGATTTGCGCTTAGCAACAAAATCGGCGATTCATTTTTATATAATAGATCTACAATAGATCTAAACGTGAACAAAAGAGTATTTGTAAAATTCCAATATGTGATCGGTCAAATATCGATATAAAACGACATTATTTTTAGATTCATCATCGCTTTTATTAAATACAGCGAAACAAAACGAGTCGTAGTCATGGACTATAATTTATTTGAGTGAAAAACACCAAACATTTTGGTTAAAGCGAAACATAAAATGGCAAGTCACTGCGGCCGACCACAGACCTTAAGCTTGATTAAATAGGACAATTCTGAATTTCGCCTTGAAAACCTTTGTGGCGCGTCCTAATTTGATAAGTTGAAACAACGGGGGAGAGAATGCAGAGTTTGTTGAATGCTCTATTATTATGACCGTTATACGAGCCTACGTTGTAATTACACTTTGGCTGGGGCCCAAGTGAGATCTCTGGTATGTCTTGATTTATTATAGTTCATTTACATCGAAACACTTCAAATATCACTTAACACTAATATATTGGTCTATTAACCTAATTTCTGGTGCAGCTGTTCAACTTAGATCCGAAACAGTAACGCATAATATCTGTGGTATCAGATTTATTTAGTTAATATTTTATGGTATTAAGTATCGAATATTTCGAGCTCAAGTTACGATAATTTACTACTGATGATAAAATAAATACTTATAATATAACGCATAGCATGCAAAACCTAGTATAGAAAGGACTTTACTCGTATCTATCGTAGTTTTTTTCGGTGAATAAAACTAAGTTTTTTCACGTGGTTTTTATATTTTCTTACAAGCAGCTCGTTTATGTTTTATAATCATTGACTTTAGTTATAATAAGTCAATGTATATAATTATAATAAATAAAGAAGTACCTGACCTTTTTTAATTTTACAAATAATAAAATAATAATAATAATAATGAGGATTCCTTTTCTAATAATAATTATGTATTCTTCAGACTGAATTTCAGTGAACAGTGTCACTTTGCTGTATTATCGAGTCCGTATCTTGATTCAATATTTCGGGAACACTCCAACCTTTTTGTGAAAGAATGAAATCCTAAGTGCTGACTTAATCGCGTTTTGGCGTACGTCCAAAACTTTGATGTCTTTTTTGTGAATTATAATTCACTAGCAATGTCAGCTGGGACTGAAAATTTCTTGTAGAATTAATTCCTTACAAACTTTCCTTCCACATTCTATTAGTGGCCTGATTTATTAAAGTCTCTTAGTCCTTAGTCCCCATATGTATACTGCAAGATGTTAGTTATTTATAAACTAGACAGAGTTTGTGTAGTAAAATCGTCCCTATTATCTTTGCAACAGATAATTTTTGTTTACATTAGTTAGCATTTTTACCACTAGGGTCTACTTTATTTTTCTTCTTTATGGCATCGTGTTATTCTCCTTTGACTATATGTATAATCTTATAAGAGTGCGAGTTTCACCAGCAATTCTACTCTACTCTCTCTGCAACTCTACTCTGGCAGTAGACCCTGTGTAGATTTATTTACATACTAACGCTTTATTCTTTTATATATTTATAAGTACCTATTGATATTATTTGTGTAGAAGAAGTCAGTCTCACTCGATAAGACCGCTCATTGTTGTACACATAAATCATAATGTACCGGCACACAAAAGAGTACTAAGTACTGAGTATTCCAACAAAAAAGAAATGTACAAACCTCTTGTTATAATAAAGATTTCGAATAGAATCGAGTGATTCCTACGTTCCTTAGAATCCATTATCCCTGATGATATAATTTGTTTTTATAACTAAGTATATAATTATCATTATATTTTAGATGAATTATTGAAATTAACCGTTGTATTTAGTTTACCTTGTGTGCACAAACAATAAAGAGTTTTATTTAAAATAAATAAGACCGATAAAGGGAACTTAATGTTCTAACCAATTTGAAATTATAAACCATTTTAAATTGAATTAGAGCCAACGAACGTGCACAATTTTCCTAACCACTAAATTGGTCTGCAATCTGGAATTTAGTTTCTCCATAAAAGCGGTATCAGGTGGCGGTCGTTAACGGCAATAAACCTGACTTGATCGTTGCATCTTCGGATCAGCAGGATCTCAAAGATCCTTAATGATAACGGATCGGTTTTGGGAAGGCAGGAACAGTTTACATTTTCATTTAATTTAAGTGTTAGACTTCTAAACATGGGCGCCTGGGATCGAACTCTGCTCGCATCTCTAATTTTCAAAAATTATGTGCATATTAGAAATTATTTATCACTTGCTTCGGTGCTTGCTCTTGCTTGTGCCGTGTAAAACGCATGATATGACTTATATTATAGTGTAATGCACTGTTTAATTATAGTAGGTACGTTACAATACGTGGGAAGTTCTATATTTTTGAATGACGCTAAACGCCATGAAAAAATATAGAATCTTAACTCACGAGTATCGTACCTAATGTACTATAATTACACTTAATTTATGTTTCCCTGTAATTATTTAGTTGTGAAACTTCGTATTTTATTCGTCATTCTTCGTATTTCTTTTGAATACATTTGTTAGACAATGCGAGAAAAATTTCGTGCGGGTATTAATAGTTTTGAAATTTAAAGTAGATTTTTTCCTGCTACACACTTGAATGTGGGACGAACTGTAAAGCTAAAGTATACTCACCTCCACTTCCAATTGAAAGCCGTGCAATGATTGCAAAGAAGCCGGCTGCAAAAACGTTCCAAAAGGCGACGTCGTGAATTCCACTAACAACTCCGGCCCACTCGAAATCGCTTCTGGCACCGAAACGCCTCCTCCGCAAAACCTCAAGATAACGGGGTCTCTCGTTGTGTAACCATCGTAAACGGTCACGTAGTCTTGCACCTCATCACACTGCTGCCAAAACTTCAGTTCTCTGCCATTATTCCCTCTTTCCTGCTGCGCTGCGGCATACAAAGCTTTCTGACTCCTTATCGAAACCAACTGCCCATTGGGTTGTTTGACCACTATCAAAGCGTGTTTTCCCTGGGGAACGTCGTGCTGTCGCACAGCATAATAACAAGTCAGGTTTCTTGGGTAGACTCCGGGGAAGTTTGGCGATTGCAAGCTACAATTTTTACGATCGCAGTCGCTGAATATTCGCGAGCAATAAGTCCCAGAGATCAAGTCCCCGAGGTAATACTCCGGAGTTTTTGTCGTCTTCGCTACATTTGTATCTTCGCCGCGTGATATGTTTACGGGATATGGCAGTGGCCTTAGTTTGAAAAAGGGACGTTCTGAAAGGGAATGTATATAAGAAATATTGATGTTGACATTTAGATCCAAAGTAATGTACGGGTCGGTATGAAACGGTTAACGAGTCGCGATAAAAGACTGGCGACGTAAGGGATGGATGCAAGAAGTACATAATTTCAGTTCATTTCAAAGTGCTTATGTTCAATCGTACTTTAGTACTTTAGTAGTACGTTAATACGTACTTAGAATTCAAAGTGGCGGAAGTTGTTTGTGTTCTGGTATTTGTGTATTCTAAGCAGCATGTTTGGATCTTTCAATACACTTAATAGAATTACGTTGTTATCTGTCTATTACTTTTCATATCTTTGTTCAAATTGCTGAACTACCTTTTAAATATAGATTTTTGTTGCACAAACTTTTTGAGGTAGGTAATTCAATTTTATACGTATGTCGTGTAAATTTTGATTTCATTTCTCTTATATGTATGAACACTGATTAGTACAGAAATTAAATTACAGGTAAACGCTTAGTAACTTACGTTAACCCTTTACTGTTAGAAGCACTAGCTTATAGACAGATTGGCAGTTTAAATGGATACAACATTTGAAACGATCGTACACATTTTATTGTGGTACGGGTAGGTACTCACGATATCATCCATGCAACTGGGTCGAAATATCAGCGTACAAAATACATATCGTGTATACCCAAATCATAATACTTAAGACTATAAATATTTATTAAATATGTACCTGCTGGCGGGGCACCTCCATATCTCACAGTAGCATATTCCTTCCTTAATACTTTATACGCCATTCGAAAGTTGAAGTTATAGTTATTCTGGTCTTTAGACAGGTGCAACAATCTTATGATAAGGGTTATAGACTTTGTTTCGCTGTAATATATCGATGGGCCCCAGGATGTACCGCACCATGAGCCTCCAACCTGGGGACGACTTGCTTCTTGGATCTGCATGTAGCCGTCTGGACAACCATCGTCGGTGAAGGAGGTGAAACGACCGAGAGTAAAGCTGTCGAACAAAATCTGTAACAATAGAAAGGATGTCTATTTGATTGGGATTTGAAAAAATGAGAAAATATTAACTCAAACTCAAATCATTTATTTTATGTAGGTAGTTATCAATACAATACTAATCATTATGAACGTCAAACTTTTTGCACCTGCCACCGTTTCGCTAAGGTGCCTTTAAATATTGAATTTTTAAACTTTATACATTTTTTGAGGAAAGAAATGGCGAAAGTCTCCTCAGGATATCTTTAACAATAACAATAAAGACACTAACAATAAGTCACTAACAGACTTTATAAGCTGAAAATGAAAGTTGTACATCTATGATTATTATTTGTGGCGTGACATTCCATTTCAGCATTAGTCATAGAAGATAACGCCATGTTGCGAAAACTTCGATAGCATGATCTGAAGATCTTTATACAATCTGTTAAGTATACTGAACCAGAATGCCTTTGGCCGAACTTTTACAAGTTTTAGGTAGAAGTGATTATTTTTAGTCCTAACAATTATTCAAATTCAAATGTTATGACTTGCCCCAAAATTTTCTAGTGTTTAGGTACTCTTTGCATTTACGACACTGAGTAAATTCTGCAAGTTTTGGTAAACATCACATTTTTATCATTACCAATTATATAAATTGTACTTGTAATATAATTTCAGCAAGATGCTGGCGATATGCGGTAATGGTCTAAATTAGGGAAAAATTGAGTGTTGCTTCTCCACTGAACCAGAATAAATATTATTCTGGCTCTTATCTTAGCAGAGGTATTGGGAAATTGTACTATAGAATTGCTTTCAGTAAAACAAACTAAAACTCGTAGGAACGTACATAAGTTAAGCGTGAAGGACTGGTTGTGCCGGTTTTATTAAATTACCACAGAACTTTTTCCCCAACTTTGCGCTCAGAGAGTAAAAAGAGAAAAAGTAAGGGATAAAAAATATTCGAACAACAAGACTAGTTAAATTATATATTATATACTATATGTAATATACAACATCAAATATTATTTTTGTAAGCCCCCGGGAATATAATATCAATAATGATATTCCGAAGAGTTTTTCATATTGATTTTTTAATTCCTCATTCATATTCGACAGTTTCCATTCACAATTTAAAGTGATTGGCGGGAAATTGAACGCTGCGATCTGCGTCAGGGAATAAACGAGCTTCGCTTCGGAAACGTTATTGAATGTTCGCAAATTAGGCTCGGTTAACTTGATTGAATAACCTACAATCAAATTTTATTCGTTGATTGTTTATGTTATAATGAGTGAATAAGTGAATGATTTATTAAATTAGAACGGTAATTATAATAATTATAATAGTAATTGTACCAAAAGTAAAGTGATTAGGTACACGATTACCCCATCTTGTTAACTATTCATTCTACTGTTGGAGATATCATACGTAGGCGAGAACAACACTGACGCAGGCGAGTTATCCAATCCTTCGACGAGGCAAATCAGAAATGAAAACCTCTTCGCTACCTATCAGTGCCCCGTAGTAGCGCCAACATGATTAAATTTCATCAAATAATCAGAAGGTAACGTCAGCCGTCACAGGCACAGGCTCACAGGCTCACAGGTGTACGGTCGTCGTCCCGGCACGAATTGTATTATACGCGCGAATGGAGCACACACGTCGGGACATGTCTCACGTGTCTGATTCAATTCCTGCGAACGCGTTATGTCTTTTTCATTGTCATTTTGTGTTACCTCTAGCTTTTGCCTGCGACTTCGTTGTAATCAAACAAACTTTACACGTTATTTTATTATGATACGGGTACTCACGACTAGTATTTTGTACATCGATTGCATGGATCGCGTTCAGCCGTGACCACGTCTTTCTTTTTTTTCTGCACCTGGTTGAAATATCGGCGTAAATAATATCTAAATATCGTGAGTAACTGTATCATGATAAAATGTGTACAGTCGGCGATGAGTTAAGTTAAAAATATTTTACGCCTTATTTTCAAATAATGTATAATACATTTTTTTCAATTATTTATTAAGTTGTGACTTGGCAGTGAACCAGTCTGAGATTGGAGGTGCCCCAGGTTCGATTCTCATCCGGGATAGATCTTTATATGTTAGATAAATCGTTGTTCTCGGGGTCGTGGGTGTGAACTGTGAACCCATCCAACCAACCCATCAATTCATTCATGACCTGTGAATTGCGTGATACATAAAATCTTACTTTAACTTTATGAGTGTGCAAAGAGGTAATCAAATTTACCTACTACTAAAATCATTTAATGAACCGTTCAATTTACTACTTTATTGCAAATAAAGCAGGGGTTAATATGAAAATCAGCGTGTTCAATATGATAAGTATAATAGACTTGCGCTAAACGTAAGCATAAAATATTGATGGCGTTTTTATTATTCGAGTAATGCAAAAGGAATACGAGTACGAGTGAGGCGTAACTCACACGGCGAAATTGTATTTTCCACGCGAACGAACCGAATATTCTGGTAGATGTCTCATTTAATTCCCGACACCTTCTAGACATGTCAGGTTCTATTTCCGGGAATTTGAGTTATGTCAGCATTTTCTGAGATGATATTTTGTCAATTTTGCCGAAAGAATATTTACTGGTTGAAGTTTAGGTACACTATATCTTAGACAGGGAGAAAAATAAATTTAATTGAGAATTATTGACAAGTATTTCTTAGAGATTTAAATATCAAGCCCACAACACAACACCATTTGTTATTTAAGCACTATAAATATATTCGCAAAATTTCAGGCAGCCCATAAAAGAGGGACTGAATTGAACACTGTAAGAATAAATTTAAAGATCTGAATAAATTTACAGATCTCTCGGTTACAGTGAAGCATATACTTGCCAGAGTTCCAGAATCCTTCTCGATATTTTATACTGCAAATGTAGTTTAAAATTAAATTGAAACTTAGAAGTATCCGAGCAAATACGAACTAAGACATTTGAAAACTTCTAAACCGTAATCATCTGTGAACGAGTCTAAGGTTTCGCAACCTGTTATGAGACAATTGTGATGCTATCATAGTTTTTCTTCGCGATCCTCTTTTTACTTATAAAATGTCATTGATAACAGTTCCACTTTTGGGATAGGGTCTCGTCTCACATTGTGAGAGATACAGGCCATAGGCATAGCGAAGACCCGATTGGTAGACGCTATACACCTTTTTTATCATTATGGAGGTGCTTAGTGCAGGTGTTTCCTCAGGATTATTTTCCTCACCGAAACAAGGGATTTTAATACGCTCATAATTAAAACTCTCGTCTCTACCAACTGGGCTAAGAAGTCGTAGTAAATACCACATTTTCTCAGTAAGTCAGGCAGTAATAAAACTCATAATATTGGTTGTACATACTTATTCAATATAGTAAAGTCAACCTTCTCCCTGAAGTAGTTCATTCTGAGTAGCGCGCTGAGCGGCTAAACGTCGCTGAGTGGAAAGCCATTCTCGGTAACAATAAACCTCTAATAGTGAACCCACAAACAGTAATGACGTGACATCTTCCCTAAATATAGAAGCACCCTTGAGATTGACAATGGATGAACGAGTGTCATAATCGAACCGAAAATTTCCTTTTGTTTCGCCATGAATTCAGTCGATGCGGTGAAAAATGACAAAAGGCTAAAAATAGTATTTTCAGTTTTGCATTGCCATTTTTTGATGGTGAACAAAAAATATCTGTTCCAATTCAGAAATTATAAAAAATCAGAGTTAAACTTTCACTTTCTAGGTTAGTACCTACCCACAAATTGTCAACAAAAATTAAACAAAATCGTGGCATAAGCAAATAGCGTAACAATCTGTAACCTCACATTTCAGACCTACTTTCGTTTTAATAACTCCCGTCTCCTAGATTTTTTCTTTATTAACACGGAACGCGGAAAACTGGCAGAATAATAAAAAGTAAACAAAAGGGGGCACTTCACATCGGGAATCCGCCCGAGTCATACCGCAGTGCCGAGTAAGTTTCAACGGCTAAATAATTTCGCACTCTGCCGAAGTCATAGTCATAAACGCATTGTTGTTTCAGAAACAAAGAGAGGATTAAAGATAGACTGTTTTAATGACGTCATAATAAAAAGACGAAACAGTCACAATTTCGGTAACACAGTATAGCAGGGTTTCCCAAATTAATATTCACCACGATTTTTCTTTAATGTCAGTTTATCTTATTTAACAAATAGCTGCTATGACTTAACATCTGGGCCCTGAATCACGCAAGCTTTTTAACATAGTAGGTATTATTTTACTGCAGCTCAATTAGTTGAAATGAAATATCATTATTTCTTAAGTGGAACTGATTAAAAAAAATGTTGTAAGAGTAAGTTTTATAAAAATATGTTGTGTTAAATAAAAAAAGCTTGAAAACAGAATCAGTATCATTGAAACTAAAAAAAAATCATCGTCAGAAAACTGTATAATTAATAAGATCGTACGCCTATAATCCATTAGGTATAACAATATACAGCAGAAGCCGAAAGCCAGCATTTCGTTATTTTTACGAGTATGTAAATAGCCGAAAATCGAGCTGCAGTTACTAATACTGCCCCGGGGGAATCAATTTATTACCGGCTTTTACTGCGACCAAAATATGTTGAAACGTGATATGTTTAATGATGATATGCACAAGCTTAAATGGCTCCAAATAAATTATATGGTTTTATTACTAGGTCATTTATTCAACGGTTACCTACTGATACACTTACTAACTTCATTTATAATGGGAGTGAAGGCACATCGCATCCTTTCGTCTAATTGTGTTGATAGAGTTATTTAATATGTAGGTACCTACTATAATTTTGAAGTAATAGCACGTTCTCCAAAATTGGTGCAACAGTCCGGTATTTACCCTACATCTCTAGTATAACAATTTAAAAAATTTAAAAGCTAAAATTTAAGACGTTTGCAAAAAAAATCAAAGCTAAGACGCAGGGAATTTCATGAAATGCTCGAAAGATTTTCACGTGCGCCGAGCGTCGGCCAACTAAGATTACTCAAAGCAAACGAATTACCTGCGGTCGGAGTTACTCGTACTTTAAGATCGCTGCCAATTTAATACATTTTACCCAAACACATTCACTTAAATCTCCTTTGAGTAGGCGAAAATTATTTTGAGGAGCGAAAAACGCTTACAGCGACAATGTCAATAGTTTAATTATAACGCCAATAACGCCACTTGTGTCTATCTATCTATCTTTCAGCCTTTTAAAGTCCACTGCGGGACAAAGGCCTCCCCTAATTAGCGCCACTCCGGTCCTGCGCCCTCTGAATCTAGCGGCTTCCCTCTGTCTTCAGGTCATCAGCCCAAAAGACGCGTTAGTATTAAAAGTATTACTATAATTGTTATATCTAATCGCATTAATCTCAGAACCGGCCTAAACGATTTACCAAAAACACTTTTAAAATAAACACAAACAACATTTAAAAACAAAAGAGCATGCATGCTCTCAGCAGCAGCGGAAGGTGGTGCTGCAGCACCACCTTCCGCTGCCGCCCATGACAACTGTGACCGACTTGTAGTCCGGCGAGGGAACGGTGTTAGAACATTCGTTGTTTAGTTTGTTAGTAAGTAGGAGGACTGGGACAGGGACTGTTAATGATAGTTCCTGTTAGTTGTTATTAGTTTAGTTATTAATTGTCAGTGAAGATCTCGTTGTGTGCGTAACCAGTGTAACCAGCTCCACTCCTTTCTAACTGGAACACGATTGGTATGTAGTAAATGGTAGGTATACCTACTAAGGCATAGGTTTCCGGAAACAAAGCAAGCAAGCAGGTAATAGCAAGAAAAGTTGTAGTACAATAAATTAAAAATACAAAATAAGTAATTGTTACCACAAGTAAATAAAAACAGAACACCAACCACAATAATTACTATGATTATCTGAGGTCAAAGTTAATGTAAATATCCATTAAATTTACTTCCAACGATGATCTTATAATATTGACTCCGCTAACAAGTGTCTCGGTAGGTACGACAAGGTGTCGATAGGGAATTCTACCAGTTAATAGGATCGGAATCGGTTTGACTCGATTGGACACGGTCGCTTCGATTTTCCTCTTATTTATGACTAGCCTGGTCTCGCTTCAGGAAACATTTTATTTACAAATTTTTTGTTTTATACCAATTGATGTGGGAGTTGGACTCTCAAATGAGAGGGAGAGATGAGTGAATAGGCTTAATGTAGGTCTAATAATTATGGTAAAGGCTAAAGGCTTAAAATAAGTTAGTGCGTTCGACCAAGGTACCATCAGGTAGGATTGTTGTCAAGCAATTAAGTCCTTATTATATTAACGCCAAATAGTTCAGTTAAGACTGCCTAGATAGCGTTGGTACAAAAATGCCTATGTAACGTTTATGTACTGATACCGTAGTTTCTAAGTTTCACTTCCGCTATGTGTGAATTTCACACATGAATTTTTTTTCCATAAATACTTACGATATTTTAAATCTGGAAATAATTTGTGAAATTGAAACAAAAGTTTATTTTACTTTCTTTTTCTTATTTTACTTCTAGGTTACATACACCAGTGAACACTGAATTCAAATCGACAAATTAGCGATAACAAACGTATAGAGAAATATACCTACGTACAAGAAATCTAAAAATCATTATTAAAGCAATCGGTGCTTTAACAAAATTACCCCTTGTCGACAGAAAAGTTAAATTGATACATTATTTTAAATAACATTATAAGTGAGGTGACACTCGCATCTGTTATCTATCGATAACAAGCGTATCACGAAAGCAAACCAAAATAACATCGGCGTATTGGGAATCGTTGCGGTCGCCTTAGTTCAATGGAAACATTTAATTTGGCTACAACTTATCGTGCTCAACAAGATAACGGTCGTGTTGTTGCTGTGATAAGTTCGTTAAACTGATACTAGACTGTTAGAAATGGCATATGAGTCCGTAAATGTAAGGTGGGATTTTGAGGGTAAAGTGTTCTTGGTAACTGGTGGAGCGGCTGGAGTCGGTGCGGGTCTCGTACGCACGTTATTATCTCATAATGCTCAGGTAAGTCCAAATTGTCCAAGTAGTAGATATGATTAGTACTTAGGTATATTATAAATACAGCATAATTAGTTAGTTTTAATACATTTTTAGCATATTAATAACTGCGTGGATATTTAATACTCGTGCTAGCATTGACTAATCTCAGCGTTTATAATCATGCAGTAGCTACTACTTAGATATAATTGTGTAGTCATTTGAGTTTATAACTTTCTTATCTTTAAACAGTTTTGACAGGCTATAGAATTTGTATCTTAGTGTTCCGTTCCTCCGTATTCCTTAAAGGCTTATAATTATCGTTAGATATTGCAATAGTTATAATTTTGGACAAGGCCTACCTACCTACTCAACCTGTACCTACTACTTACTCAACTACTATTTAGTCAGGCCCACATCAAACACTATTCAGTATAATTATTATAATTTATTTAAAATTTTGTATTGTTAATGCATTTTTGTTTGTCATTTATGTAGATACTAATATTTTATCATTAGTATACCTATTTTTAAACCGTAGCAAGCTATCTTTTTCTATCATGCAATGGACTGACCAAATAAAGTCTGCTGTGGGTGGCCCATTGCATGGGTGCACCAACATGACGACCAACAGAGAATATTGGCGAGAAATTGTGAGGCGACTTACGTCTGCCAAGAGTGAAACAACTGAAAAGAACGATACCTAAGTTATTATTACTTCAGCAGGTTTAGTGAAATAATGCCACTTGTTATCCACAGCATGTAGCTTTCCTCGACATCGCTGAGCGTGAGGGTGCGGCTTTGGAGGGTGAACTTTCAACCAAGTTTGGCGCTCTGAGAGCTAAGTTTATAAAATGCGATGTCGCCGATGAAACACAGCTCGCCGCCGCATACAGCCAAGTTTTAGACAAGTACCGCAGACTCGACGCCGTTGTAAATAACGCCGCTATAACTAACGTCGCTAACGTGAATTCGTTCAAGAAAATAGTTGACATCAATTTTGTAAGTTAAAAGTTTCAGATATCTGTTTTTACATTTTGTGTTGATGAGTCTTTATAAAACCAAATGAGGTTGCTAATACAAAATAATCTTAATTAATACAAACATTACATCTTCTATTAAAAGGAAATGGTTAACTTAGTAAAACAAAGTTCCCCACACTTCATTCCTAAAGTCAACAAGTCGTCCCAACAGAATCGAGACACATTTGCGTACATAAACTTAGATTTAAGCGATCGCAGGAGCGGATAGATCTTGTTTATTGCGGGCTAAAGCTAATATCTGTTGCAGATTGCGACTGTAACCAGCACGTATAAAGCGTTGGACGTAATGGCGGTAGATAAGGGCGGGAATGGCGGCGCAATAGTAAACATATCGTCCCTGTTGGCTCTCAAGCCAAGTGCCCGTTTACCTGTGTACGCCGCAACGAAAGCCGCAGTTTTGCAGTTCAGCAATAATATTGCGGTGAGTCCTGTTTGAAATAGCAGTGTCGACAGCGGAATTGCCAATTAGTGCGGCGTTTGAAAAATTCTGACAGTATTATTCGAAATGGACCAGTATTTTCGTGTCTTCGTGGCATATATGTGAAAGTTACCAAGCCTTTGGGATTATGTAGGGTAGGGCTAAATTAGAATTACATTGGCAGCCGTATGGCGTGTGTGGATCCAGGATATCTTTGACTGCATGGCATAGTTGTTTAATTTTACCCTATGTGTTGTACTCGTCTCGGGACATCCTTTAGATACTTTTAGATAGATGTGCCGAGGAGTTTCTTTCGCCGTTTTTTTCTCTCCTCAAAGATTTAAAAAATCAATATTTAAAGGCACCTAAGCGTAACGGTGGTAAATGCAAAAAATTGACGTTCATAAGTGTAATACCTACATGAAATAAATGATTTGAGTTTGAGTTTTTTCATTTCATTATCTTACTCGCAAGGCAGGCGTTACGCAGTAAGCTAAGTTACCATCATTCCGAGGTCGTAAAATCGGAACCATGAGCATCGAAGAATACCAAGTGCGATGGCAAAGCTATACTTATACTGAGAGTTAACATTTATAAAACATAATGAACAGTTATCCGATAACATGCATTGAGTATTTTGTATCGAACACGATAACTTTTATGCATTTTACTCATATCTTTCTACGAAAATGGCATCCATTTAGCCTAGCTTAGGACTAATGATATGGAAGGCTTTTCAATGGCTGTGAATTTTAGACGCATTCTGTCGGATATTCTGAATATCAGTAAAATCAAATATCTACTATTGTCTTTGTTGCCCCTCTGTTGTATAGAATATTTTTGTCATGACAGCCGCAAAACGATCAGACAGGGCAAAGCGGTTCTAAGTGATTACCGTAACCTATGGTCTTATTTAACATTAGGAGCGTCATTAATGTCTTTGTCGCGGAAGGAAGCGTCAAAAGCCTCGTGTTGACTGCCTCTCCAGTAATGCAACCATAACACGCTAAAAATAACCGCGCGGTTCATTTAAAGATACAGGACGGTACCTATTGAGGCTGATTAAATTCTATACTTTCATGCATTAGTACCGTTCAGATCAGTCCGACTGATACAGGGCAAAGAAAAATAATGGAAAGAATCCATTCCAAACTTATTTATATCCTCTTTCCCGACTTGGATGAAATAGGTCTGGCAATTTTTTTCAGTTAGTACTTTCTTTTTCACTTAACTGTTGGACACTGAGAAGGCTGTCGTTCTTCATAGAGGGCAAAGTTTAAAATTAAAAATACGTTGCCTTAATTTTAAATGTAAAAAAAAAACGGTCGATTTTTTCAGACTGACGAATTATTCTCGAAGACGCAGGTGAAAATAGCGACGGTCTGCCTCGGGCCCACCGACACGGCGATTTTGCTCCGAAATAGCTTCGAGATTCTTTACAAAGACCCCAATCAGGCCATCCCTTGCGTCACCGAAAGACAAAGGTGAGGTAATAGCTAGGTAGCTTTAATTTGTATTGGGATTACGAGTAATGTAACCCGTGCAAACGCGATTAGCCCACGAGGTAACTATAAATAATTTTCGTATTATTATTTTAATGTCGTCAATAGCCGACTATTGTGCAGATGGGCCACCTAATCGGCAGTGGTCACCGTCGCCGATGTGTTGCCGACCAAAAAATAAAGGTCTATAGTTAAATCAGATGGAGGTCAGCTGAACACGATAATGTTAACATCCATAGTTCAATTGATAGTCACCCTTTGTACCGAGCGGTCTCTGGTTATATTCTCGGTCGTGGCAGACAATTTATGTGTCAAGTGCAGATCGATACACGTCACACTCAAGCCACGGCGAAATATATTTTCCTTTCATTACTGAAAAGGGAAATGCTCTTCACGAATCCACTTTTTAATCCCAACGTGAAGTAATTAAGAGATAATGTTCACTAATTTAATTAATTTTACATTACATAAGCAATTATTCGCAAATTGAAACCCAACCTAAACTTTCCAATGAGAAATGTTGACACATGGTATAGGTAGTCAAGTGTGAGCGTGCATAATGCATGAGGCACAAACGGGAATGTTCCAATTTCCTCATTTTATGGAACCTCACATTTGCAAAATGAAATCCGTCTGTAACGCGGCGTTGGGATTAAAACATGACGCAAGGAGGTACGGATATCGCGAGGATTACTTACGTACAGCTTAAGTGAAGTTTGTTTGGTTTTGTTGAATATTATGTTTAACAAAATATCGCTGTTTATATGTATGTTAACAGTTAATTTTGTATAGGTACCTAAAAGAGTTTTTGTTGACATTACAAGTTTGTTTGTCGTCTTCAAGTGGGTTGGATGAGAAGGATTTTTTTGAACACGTCTTATTTAAATATCTTACACAATTATAATTTACTAGCTGCCCAGCGAATTTCGTACCGCTCTATAATTAATAAACAAATATGGTGACATATCGACAGCAGCACCACCTACCGGGTCCAATTGTGAATCTAAACCATTCTTGGATCCACCTGAAGACACACAAAAAATTCAAAAGTGGCATCGATTTTTATTATAATAACTAGCTGACCCCGGCGAACTTCGTACCGCCTGACAGTGGATTCTTTAATTTTGTATTTTTTTTAATTCTTATTCTGCTATTCGGGACACCTTCCAGGAACCCCTCCTCTAATACTTAAATTTTTTGGTATGGTATTAAAGATCAAATTGACTTTTAAGTACCTACCTATTATTACGAATCTTTTGTATGGGAATATAGAAAAGTGTTGTTTTTAGACTTTTTCGGGCAATTTTTTAAAATTTTCTCTCCGTAAGAACCATCTTCGTACTTTAAGGAATACTATAAAAAAAGAATTAGCGAAATCAGTTCAGCCGTTCTCGAGATTTGCGTTTACCAACAAAATCAACGATAAATATAAATTTTTATATATAAGATAGAGAATTTTTATATTTATTCTGTATTTTGTATTATGTATTAACAAGTCTTGTTATTAATATGTTTAGTAAGCTTTAACTGCGCAGTAACTATGCATGACAATTTTATTGTATGGTAAAAAGTAAATATTGTTAACCACTGACAAGTATTACATTAATATGACCTTAGGTTGGATTTCGGTAAACTTTTTCCCTGTCCCTTTATATTCATGTGCAATCTTTTTCAGAGTCGAGTCAGCTGTCTCAGGGATTTTGGACGTGATTAGCAATGGGGCGAATAGGACGACGTGGGTTGTCGCTGATAACAGCCCGGCCGTTGACATCACGGAGAACGTGCGAAAGGGATTCCAATACCTGACCGAAAATATTCCCACGTTACATTAGGTGTCGCTTTCCCACAACAAAGTTACCTGTTCCGAAATGTGTTAATTTTACACGTGGAGTTTCGTTGCTCCAACAGTATACTGGGTGAACTTTTAGTCACTTGACATATTTACTCGAGGACATGAAAGTACATGGTCATATGTAATGTTTAAATATATAAAAACAAAATTCTGCACGATAAAATATTAAAAAAATGGTACTCAAAGATGTCTAAAAATTCTCGGGAAATATGGACACAGTGTGTTCAAAATGCTTCGCGATCGGTGAGGTGACCGCGTGAGTCGCCGCGTGGTACGCCACGCGCGTCCTTAATTTTGTTTCTAATTGCTAATTCTTTTTAATTACATATTTGGAACGAGATTCGAGTACTGAGTATCCCTTATTATTCTTTTAAGTGACTTACGAATCATCTTGTATATTTAAAAACAAATGTTCCTATGTTGATTTTTTATTTATTTAGTGCTTCGTGCAGAATATGTTCCCCGGCTCTAGAATGGAACACCAAACTATAAATACTATCACTGCTTTTGACGTGACAACGTCTTATAATTCGGTGGCACGCATGAAAAAACATGACTCATGCGTTACCGTCGTTACCGTTGGTGAATTATTATACCAGCGCCATCTATGTATTGTGCAGTGAACAATTATTCATTAGGTTCGATTGGGTCCATTTATCGATGGAGGAAGGCTGGCTGAGCTGGTAGTTCACTCGCAGTACACTAGATGGCGTTGAGTAGTGGGGCGCTATAATTCTGAATCACGATGTAGGATGTATAAGTATCCAGCATTCATTTTTAATAAATGACTTAACTTGTATTGAAAAAGTGTTCTTTTATTGTGCTTGCCTACTCATTCAAAGGAAATTATTTTCTTAAGACGTTGTCACGTTCAACTATCGTCAGTAAACCGACTTTACAGACAACCAATTTTTCGTATAATTAAATGTCTTTTAATTAATTACTATAAAATTATAATTTAATTTTATTCAATATAATTTTAATTACTATACTTTTTAATTTTTATTACACTTGAATATTTTAATGTCATTGTTGTTTAATTTACCATTTATTCTTCTTTTGATCAACAAGATGCATAGTACTTAGGGAACTTTGAAGTTTAAACGTAATGTTAGGGGCCCTGTAATAACGCCCCTTAACTCTTACATTTTACTTACAATTTATCGACGTTTCCTCATTAATATGTTTATGTGTTAGTTTCAGCTACCACGATTTTGAAGGTTTACCAAAAGGAGTCTTGCAAATCTCCCGCCAGGCAAGGCATCATACCTGGGGAGCGTTATAGAAAACATCGATAGCGCGATTCAGGATTGCCGTGACGTGACCGTGTGTCATGTTTGCGATCTCGCTACAAACGCATTTCTGTCTGACCTCTCTGTCTGATAAACTCCAGGCTGAGGATTCATCCTCATGAAATTGTCACCGAACACTTGAAATATTTGGCCATTAAAATATTTACCAACATAATGTTTCTAATCAGGCCATTGAAATTGGATATCCTCGATGAGCGATAGGCGTCATCAATAAACCGCCGACATTTCAATTCCCCCTCGCGATCCGCAATAACGCCAACCAACCAGTATTTTGTATTGAAGCCCGATTTTTGTTCAGAACTCTTTATGTGTCGCTCAATAGAATCCGATGAATTGGTTATTGAATTATTTTCATGTTCCAAAAATACTTACTTAGTTCAGTAAAGGATCTTAAATTTTTTGTTTTTAATCTCCATTTATGTTCTTAATTATCATATCCAGATAAAAAGATTATAAACCTGCTAATACTATACAACATATACAATTTTTTATAGTAAAATAGATTGTATATAACGTAATTTGTGTTAAGATAAATCGTATAAAAATAAATAAATTGCGATAACTCGATTATCATTTACATAAAGAATATAAAAAAAAGTAATGAATAAGGATCACTTTACTTCATCGTGAAGCCACATGCAATGTTAGGGTTGAATTCTTTGAATAGAGAAAGGAATCTTATATTACACTGTATGCTTAATGGATTGTATTCCATTAATATCCAAGAACAGGGAACGGGCTTTTTCCCAACCTCCCTATACCTGCGTAAATGTGGGGCTATTATAGAAAGCTCTAAATATGTCGTATATTATCTTAGAAAGCAATAAGAGTGAGTGAATTTTAATAGCTATCTGTAGGTTTTTGCTATTTGAATTTAATAAATACTAAATTAAAGCCTGTCTTTGTTCTTAAATACACTGAAGTGTAGAAATGTGAGAGTTAATTTATACGTATTACGCATAAGTTTTCGGTCAGATACATTAAAAATTTAATAGGTTTAGTACTATTGGTCATATCGATCTACAAGGTAGTATCATGATTTATGAACATAAAAATGCGGAAGAAAATCCCCTTTTCCGTAACTCATACGTGATGAAATAACATGAATAGTTAAACGTTGGGGGTTTGGCAAATGTTTCCAACCTATAGACACGAGCTGCGGCTTCTGAATGATTAAACATTTTGCGATTAATCGAGTGAATCGGTAGCGAAAATCGAGAAGATTTATCGTCATGTTATATGAAGTAGAGTCAATGGCTTTCTAAGGACAATAATGGAAATAACAATAATAATTCTAAGGACTTTCGATAAGTGCTACAAAATGCAAACACACGTAAAGGTCATACATAGTACATTTCTGCAAGTCGTTTTTGTGTTATTGAAATAAATTCATAGAGAATCGTACAAAGAAGTCGTGCTTACACAGACGGACTAGTGATATTTCCATAAATAGATGAAAAATGTTACGTGGATCCAAATTATTTCAAAGATGTATGTAATTGAAAACTACCCTTCATAATACAGAAAGTGTATAAAATCAATTCTGCTTGTGTTTGTTAGAAATATCAACACACTTATCTTCAGGAAAATTCTCTTCGTGATGTCCTGGTAGCAAAAAAGCAAATAATAATATCTGACTTCTGAGAATAAACCAAACTAAATATAAGTTAAACATGCTACGAGTTGATTCCGCTCACAATGAAATTTGTGGATTTGGGTAAAAACATTAATTAAAAAGGGAAATCACAAAACATTTCAACACAAAATATTATTTAACAAACAACTTCGGACGAATAAAATTGCTTATCCTAGTTTAAAAGTCAGATAAGTTAAAAAGCTTGCAGAAAATTCTAAATACTCGAGTTTGAAAATTTCCCGCTTTAAACTTGAGAAGTATCATTTGCTAAGCTCAGAATACAAGAACTTCCTGTTGGTACAAAGCACAACTTTTGAGTATCCAGTGCTCGTTGAGATTCCTAGCGTCTTCAAAAGGACGGGATGTGATTATGCAGAACGGTACTATCCTGAATTTTATACGACTCTTCGTATGTAAGTTCTAGAAAATGTAACATTAAATACAAGCCTGCAGTAACCGCTTAATAATAAAACTTTCCCATTAACATACACTGAATGCTGAAGTAACATATTCACTAAATTGTAGAAACGAGCAAACATGAACTAATTATTAACCTACAATGGCTGCTGCAATATACATAGCAACTACTTGCTGTGGAAGTTCTGACTGAGAGAACTTATTCAATAGAAACTTAGCACGCTTGTATCAAAACGCATTGTGGTTTCATTTATCGACGACATTGTTTGGGAATGTAAGCTATTTAAATGAATGTACGAATATGATAAAATTGAATACTAATAGTTCACAAATGGTACCTCCTTGGAGAAATTAACAGATAAAGATCCAATGAAACACAGTAGTAGACCTCCAAAAGTTGATGAATGGAAAATAAGAAGGTGTTAAACTGCAGAATGGTAAACCTTAGATATTTTAAGAGCATCGTGTGGAACTCTAAGGCAAATAGGTTTTTCTATATCAGTCTTTATTTATTAATGACTTTTAGAACTATTCCTATAAGAGATCACCTAAAGAATATCCAGTAGAAAACTCCAGATATGACCGACAAAAAGAATTGTTTAAATTTGTTTAGATTTTTTCAGAATTTAAAAACCACTTAGCCATTTCACGCATGCAAATCGCCTTGCCACAGTGGTTGTCCATTTCAATCAGTATTCTTGACCTGGTCGAGGAAATGGCCTCAATAGCTCTTGTATTTATTAGCGCGCTGATTGCACATTCCGGCTTGACCGATCGCATTGTCATCAACGACCTAAATACTGACCTCAGGGTTACTGGTCCATGCACGTTGAAATTTATTGATGTTTTGTAGGAAAACGCTTTAAATATTTTAATTTATGCCCCTGTCTTTGGTAAGAATATTATTTTAAAACCAGAAATAGGAGACAAAATACAAGACTTGCTGTAATTTTCCCACTGCATACCTTTTTTTCTTAAACAACTGACAAGGTTTTTATCTTTCTTGTCAGAGTATGCTGTGTTGTGCAACATATTATCCTGATAATTATCAACACAAATAATTATAATTATTTATAAATAGAGGATTACTTTTAAAACTATCTTCGATTATTCCATATTATGTAGTATCTTGAGCACAGTGACTCAATAAACTGTAGCATATTTCTACTATTCTGCTTTAATATATCCAATACCAGTAATGAGAAAAACAAATGTGATCATAACGCTAATGTCTCACTACCTTCATTAACTTAATTGACAATTAATACCTGTACACTTTATTATGTATTATGTATGTATGATGCGCACCAAATTTCCTTTGAGGAGCATGCATTTCAACTAAGTATGTCAGACGCGATCTAACATTAACTTCAGTGCACTGCAATTAGTGTAAAAGCAATCAGCCAGCTACTACCTAGAACATTTGGGTCGAACTTGCACTCTTGGTGTGCAACGAGTGAAATGCATTTGGCTCCTTGAATGCACTAATGGTAAAAGTACTTAAGCTTAAATTTCAATGGTTTGTTGAAATTAAATAGTTTGAAATAATGCCAGTTCAACTGAAGCTATTTGCGTCAATTTGTGGATTAAAAATTAATCAATTTTCGAGTTGAATAAAGCGCTAATATCATGTTTTTTTTGTTAATTATTGACATATTTAAGAAACGTAACGTGAGTTCGTTGATTTCTAGTACCAAAATTTAATGTTTTTTAGAGGATACAATTATTCGCAAGTACCTAGCTAGGTCTGTGTTAGTTCTGCCGACCTTATTAGAGTCACTACGCCTTTAGTATGATTTGTATCAAATAATAATTATCTAATTCTTATCTCAATTATATTATAAAAGAATTGAACATTGAAAGAATTTACATTGGCTTTGACATAACAAAGTTACGATAAGGGTCAACAACTTACCCCGATGGTCATGTAAGGCTTCTGTAATTACGGAGATAACAAGTTTAACGCGAGCGTTTGCGATGTTTAGCTCAACATTTCAAACGGGAGTGAACAACGCAAATAGCTCGGCATTTTTCGCTCGCCATTGTACAGACTGCCAAAAAAATTGTGATTTCCTGTCCGCGCCTGTTTTTTCTAACAAAAACTTGGGTCATTTTAACGGCAGTCAGATGGGAAATTTTAACTGAAATTTTGGAACGAACTTTTCATTGGACGGAATTGGGTTGCGTTAAACGAAGAATTACAAATTATTTTCAAATTTTGCTTTACGCTGATGACCTTTATGTTAATTTTTAACTGTTAGGAAACGACCGTACGAGTCACATACTAAGTATCACTGTTCATACGAATACGACATCACGATGTAACATTCCACTCCTAAGCTAAAATAGAAAGGTGATAAAATCTTAAACAAAATCATAGTGGTATACATAGCCATTTATCGTACCAACATTTAAAAAAGTTAGATAAAAAACGTGCAGTTATAAATAATCGCACTCTATTAACTTCCAACAGGTGACTAGTTTTATCCGAACGGCAGCTGTTATAAAAATGACTTTTTATATAAAGAAGCGCCCTTTTAAACAGGTCAGCGGCACCACGCAGTGACCGGAAGCCATTGTTTGTTCATCTGAAGCTTCCACGTCATAAAAACAACAGATCTTTGAATTATTTTAACTAGTACCTACTTTAAACGCATTTCTTATCTTCTTCGCATATCGCATCTTCTTGCGATATTGTTGTCTCTTTGCCACTTTTTATATTTGATGAAAAGGTAGTATTTTACTGTGTTGTATTGTAATATGTATGTTGTCGTTTTGTAATTGTGATTATGAGTAAATTTCCATTATCAAATTAAAATACTGAATTTTAAAGCTAATCAAAATTTTCTCGATTCATTGATCTAATTTTTAACTTGTGAACTTAGCAAAGTTTTTTCGGTAATAAATTTCAATATTAATTATTGCAGCTATTTAAAAATTACCAAGGGCGGATTCGGATGTCTCAGACGGATGATCAGACACTGGACAGATGGATCAGACTTCTTCACAAATTATCTACTGTAGAGATAGAGATCTTAGAATAACTCTATACGAGAGTAAATCTCTACAACACAAAAACTCACTCACTCTTGTTCATTCATCATTCATTTGTCTACTCTTAGTTTACATTTGTGGTGGAAAAATGCAAACAAAGTTATCTCAAAATAGGACCTAAGATATAATCTAGTCCAACATGGTATTTCATAATCTATCTCAAGAAATTACACTAACGAGCAGCACATGTAGGTTAAGACTTTATTAATAAATTATCTAACGGATTTATCATAATGGAAATAGGTATAGTGTAATACTATTGTGTGCAGACGCCCCCGAAGCAGGTCAGCCGTGCCCACCCGCTGACCGGAAGGGTGTCGTTGTTTCATTTATGTCATTTATAGATGTCCCTTCATGTGTCACTTAACAGAATAATTTAACAGAGAGCAGGACAGTGTTATAAAGTATTGTTATTGCTTGAAGGGAGAAGTTTAAAGTTGTTTTTTAACTAGTCTACAAACGAGCATACGAGCCAGGTAAAGGTAAATGGTCACCTTGGTTCAAATGGTACCAAGGCATCGTTGACGCGTGATGGTTGATGTTGCCGACGGAATAGCAAGCCGTATTATAACTCGCTCTTCGCATTGGCGACTGAAACATATCACGGTCAGCTAACCGGGTTCAGCTAACCAGGTAGGTTAGTTGGTGTTAGCTTCATTTAGTTACACCTCAAATTATGATAAATAATTAAATTTTTTAAATATTTAATTTACCTGCTAAATTATGTATCTTTTGTTTGTTGTAATTAATTATTATTATTCTTGCATAAATATATTAAATCGAATTGGCGCAGAGCTATAAAATTTTTGAGCCTTTAATTCATAATTAAGATGCCTAATTGGTACCTACTCCAGCACCAATTTGTACTCGAAGAATTTTTCCGTTAGTTACCAATTTCCTTACCAAATTTCCAGGGACTCGTTCGTTAAAGGAACGAAGTCTCTAATTTGCATGTAATTACAAGGCTTCCATTATTTATCGAACTTTCTTTGTTTTCAGCCCGTTGTTACTTACTGTCGAGGTGAACGCTTGAATGGAATCTTTACACTCATCGCTGTTCTAAAGTTTCCTTATAACGTTTTGTGAATTTAACCCATCATCTGCTTACCTTAAACGGGGAGCTTTGGAGATTAATATTTACAACGAATTTATTTACAACGAGCAACAAGCCACGCGGTGGTATGTAGTCACCGTCGTTTGTGGACATCAGAGGCATAACCGATGCGTTGCCAGCCATAAAAGAAGGAAGAGGGCAGAAGGAAGAAAGAAACTACTGGCTCCCAAGCTCAAGACAAGTCGTTTGAAGGTTGACTCAACCAAAATGTTGGTAGCTGACCAGACGAGCTTCAACCCCACCAAACAAACAATAAATAATTGATATTGCCGTAATAACATTGAATCCGAGTATACGGCATTTACTCGTATGCACATATAGCATATTGCCATAGTCATGATGCCTACTCGAATGAAACATAATATGTTATGCACTGCAGTCATCTATAAAAATAACTTGTGTACCTATAAAAAATTCATTCTGAAATCCAAAACTTTCATGTTGAACACGTTCGCTCTAACACGACGTGAATTTCAGCTCGGTTTCAGCTCAGATAAATTGCTCTCATGTTTCAGCGCTCATTTTTTATTTTTAAACGTGGTTGAGCAACCGTAATTGTAGTTGGTTAGGATATGCGAAATACTTCATAGTTTATAAATTGGCTTCAACCCATTTATGGCCTACGACTGTGCACGGGTCTTTCTACATAATTGAGGGGGCCTAGAGCATACTTCACTACGCTGCTCCAGTGCGAATTGGTGAAGCAATTAGTGGTCAACCAAACTATCGGAACTTCAGAAGTTCTAATGCCGCCTGAATGCCTCCAACATGTTTTAACTAAGTATAACAAATGGGACCGACAGCTTAACGTGCTGTAAAGCATGAAGCGGTCCCCCATCCAACCGCTGACCGTGCCCGCTGTGGTCAATACCTTAGGATCGATGCAAGCCTCCGGGCTATGAGTGTTTCATTGTATGTATGTACAGTCTATTTATTATAGTTATGAGATGAGGTTGATATGAGATACCATAATAATATATCTCTTAATTAATTTCAAAAATATAATATGATCAATCAAAGATGATTTCAAATCTTTAACAAATAATAATATAATTAGTATAACGTACTAAATAAATAATAATAATATTCGCAAAGGTCAGCTTTGTGATTTTCAGAATTGTAACAGCGAACATTCTATTATAAAACTAGGATTGCTAAAACTTTAAGTCAGCAAATAAAATATACTTCTTTGAGATTATTATCACATAGAATTTCTCTGCAAATTCGATTTTCGCTGAAGCGCTCTTAGCTTCAGATCGTTTTAGACCGATATCGATAGCAATAAAGTCAGTGTAGTAGTTCTAGTTTTAGTATTTCCTTTGATATAATATTTATTAAGCAGCAAGGCAGTGGTCTGAATGTCAGTGTCTCTTGTTACTGCACGAACCTCTGATTTTTCAACTTTTGTTTGAAAAACGGAAATCCATTAGATTAGAGATTAGAACACCGATTCACGGAACATGACAAAATCGAATGCATATTTTAAAAAGATAAGTTGTGCAAGCAAGTTCATTTTAATTAATTAAAACAGAAATAGGAACCCCACGCAGCGGGGTCCCAACGACATTAATTAGCACTCCTCTCCTACACCTTACTTTGCTTTTCCTATATTTTTACTTTCTTGTTTAATCACAATTGAAGCTAGGATTTCAAAAGTTTTGTAATTATAATAAAAGGAGCGATGAGTAATGGATTTGCAAAATAATTATATTACTTTCGTTAAATTGGCTCTATTCTCTTAATCATTAATAACGTAAATTGAGGTCGCACTAGGTAAGCTATTCTAATACAGATCTGGGGCGGGCGATTGGAAAAGGTTGTATTAAGCCCGGGTGATATTTTAAAACATTTTCAGCCTTCGAACAAAGCTCATAATTGAGATTTCCGAGGGTAAAGGTTTTCCTACTCGCCGTTTATAAATAAGAAAGGGCCGATAGAAATAATAAATGTTTAATTAATAAGTCTTTATTTTATTCCGCTACAATATACAGAACATACCTATTAATAAATTAAATAAACATTTACATACCTACTCACAATCTCCAATTGGCAATATTTGCGTTTCGGTTGGAATGGTTAATATTGTAATTAACAAATAAGTTTTACATATTTATTATTTATAACGATGACTTCGTAGTCTAGTTGGTAGTGACACCTTCTCACACCCTTGAGAACATTAAACATTTATAGAGAAGTCTTAGGTGCAGATTTCTTCACGATGTTTTTCTTCACTTCTTCGTTGTGTGCGCAGGGTTCGAACTCAGCCCCACTTTTAGGCAGTCCAACGTCATAACACTCGGCAATAACTGTTTGATTATGATTTAATACTAGCTGAGTAATTTCACCTTATTTTCACTAGCAAAATTTCAAACTAAATAGCAATCCCTAGTCAGTTTAATCATACAGAAATTCAAATTTCTGACAAGCTGAACTGCAAAATCAACATCCTATTTCCGATTAACGTAACATATAACGGGTAACGTACTAACCGTAACATATTCACATCCATTCTGACCTCATCTGACTTACGTAATTGGGTTTATATGGCGGCTATTTAAAACATGCCGTATTCGGCGTAGCAGCGCTCGCTCGAATGAGTTCCCGTATCATGCCTAATTGCTCCCGCTAATCTCCGCTGATTACTGCCATTATGGAGTACGAGTATACGTACATGGTTTTGTATACGCACAATTAGTTTGAACATCTTATTCAAGTCAACATTATGTGTTATGTTTGGATATACCTGAAACATTTCTAATCATGACTGTTACTCGATTATATTCAAGAGTCTGTCACTAGAATCGATAAAAGTCGTCGCGCACAGCGCTTTAAAAATAATATAATTCATCCCGGATGGACTAATGTTTCACGAGTAGCATGGTCATACAAATGTTTACGAGCCGAGAATTTATATGACATCTGTCATATAAACGTCTACCCGAAAATCAAACCCGCGCTCGCTCAGGAAGCTCTTTTGGTTGGATATAAATATTATAGACTTGTTGGTGATATCATAGATTTTGTTTGAAACATTATATCTGGTTTAGTTATTTAAGATGTCAAGTACGTTTTTACGTTTTACTGATTAAGAAAGAGAGTTGCCCTACCACCAAGCTAAAGTACCTTCGCGGTTAAACTGCATAGAACAGAGTCCAGCGACCTCTGAGAGAAATCGGAAGCCACACCCTCGTCTTTGTTCAGCAGGGAGCACCACGACTGGGAGGGTCGGTCGAGACTCAAAGATGGATGAAGCTACCCCCCTCCCCCCTTGCACCCCAAATAACACCATATCGACTGACGTATAAATAGCTCTTCTCTAGCTCAGATCTATTTTCAATGAATTAGTAGTTTGAAAGCTTTCAACGTCAGTGTAGAATGAAAATACCGTAACCTGCTTGACAACGACACGACACACGAGGCATTTTAAAGATTTTAACGGTAGAAGCATCACGTCGATGTCATTGTCAATTCGCATAGAAATATAAATAATATCCCTACAATTCAAGTGCAATTTCGTGGTAGTATAGGGCCGAATACATAGATTTGTTTTTAACGCTGGATGCTGACGTCTGAACCGCAACATAGTCCACGGTTTATACTGAAAATTGATTGACGTTATGAGCAATGTGTTTTTGGAGCTATGTAGACATCGATTCGATAATAATGCAATGAATATAAACAACATTCTTACGATTTGTCGATAAGTATATACTTGTAGTTTAAAATCAATGTAGTTTACTATAGCGTTTTAAAAAAGCATTTGTCAAAATGCTAACCTGCTGTTAACTGCGGGCCCCAAAGTAACGTGCAACACGCCACATTTGCACTATGATTACTATTATGTTACACGCGAAATGATTTTTGCATGTTATATCATAAAAATATTTTAAGCAATATTTTTTAAAAGTAGGTAACCTATTAATATTATTAAGTAGTCCTCTGTACATTGTGTGACCTTATTTCATAGACTTTGTTTGCCATTTCACTGATTCATTAATCTTGTACGTCGTGAATATACATGACGTACAAGCTGATTCGGCACACGTTGACGTGCAAAATATTATATTACTTTTATGGCAGGTTCAAACATACACCAGTTTTTAAGTTAGACCTCAAGAATTTACTTTCACGCGCGTTAGTTTTTATTTTGCGATAACTCCTAAGCTATTCATTTAAATTACATGGTGTAAAGGCTTATCATAATGCGTCTGAAATGCTTACGTTAATCCATTAGCTAAAATACCGGTATAAAATACAAATCTTTCGAGTAACTGATATAGTTACAAATAAATATGAATAGTAGTTTAATGTAATATAGTGCAAAAACATTCCACATCACAAAAACCTGCAGAGTAGTTAGTTTTTAAAATGTCTCGTGTTTTATCGTCTCCCGAGTAATCTCAGATTGGTCTCTTTTTAGGGGTTTTACGATGTTGGCTAGTACCCAGTTAATGCAGTTGCGTTTTTAAAATAAAACATCTAGTTTTTGTTGCGATAAAGAATCCTGTTATAATGATACTGCAAGGATTTTTACCATTACAATCTGTAGGATATTTATTTTATTCTATAGAAATATAGCAACCATCTCCTTAAATGAGTTTTGCGTCAAAACTCATTTATTTAGAAACTCTCTCCTTCCAAACATCATTGTCCAAATTCCTTGTCTAAACTTATTATTGAAATACACTGAAAGGACTTTTCCTTAAATTGTTAAAAGAAGCCATTTGTACATTTAGCGAATACTTTTCAAATAAAAACGACAATTCTGAGCGGGAAAGATTATTTACTTACAAGGCCTATAAATAGATTTTGTTTATGTATCTATTATCAGCATTTTGTAATAGACAATTAATAATAACAAATAGCAATGGTGCTTGTGGTACCTACAATAGGGGGAACGTAAGACACGTTAGAGAATGTATGTATGCACCTACATACTCGTATGTGTGAAAGTGTTTTTACCTATATCAGCAATGCGTTGCCGACCAATAGGAAGCAGGATACCCACTTTTAACTGGCTAACAACTTTAAAACGGTCCCCAGCTATTGGTCTAATAAGTAACTTTTCCATTTTCTATCTACTCAGGGTGTACCAACACCTGCAAGCATGACTAAATAGATAATAAAAAATACTAACCTGTACTAAATCTCCGTGTATTCCTCCGGCAGCTGTAATTGTGAGTAGACAGACGTATGGTACCAAGTCTTCCCGAGGCCTGTGGATTTCCAGTTCGTATGTCCTGCCGATATCACCGTAGTAGGTCTTGTTGCAACCTGTTGGCAATGAAAACTGGGTTATGGATGGATGTTAAGTAGTCATTTCAATTTTTTTATTATTATTATTTATTTAGTACACACAAACAATTACAAAGAGAATAGTGTAATAGCATAATTAATTAATTAATAATGTCAAATATTAATGTCCGTTTGACATAACTTAAGGGAATGGACATCACCATCTACTACATTATAGGTTATCTCGATATCTTTCATCGAATATTTTCCGTACATTTCCCGAGAAAACCTTGTTTATCTCATTGTGTTTCTAAGATAGAATTGGGCAGTTATCTAATCATGATTAGAGGGGAAACCAAATTACAAAAGAAAACATTTTCCCGATCTGGAATCGTGTCTTGAATCTAGCACCGGTTAATACCATGTTACAATACGAATGTTGCATTAGATACTAAGGCAAGTTACACGTTAAAATTGGCAGCGGGCGCGGTCGGTAGGTGGATGGGTTACCGTTAGTGATAATAATGTTTTGAACGCTTCCGTGCTTCGGAGGGCACGTAGGGCCGTCGGTACCGACTGTTATTGTTAGACCCGTGTCCTGTAATGGACCACTACTGTATCCATAATTGTATTATAATATAGACATTTATTTAAAGTTGGTTTTTATACAAACGAAAGCCAATTATCCTATTGGTTCAGAATTTTTTTATAACGAGTGGCCCGGAAATGAAATAGTATTTTACTACTTACAGTGGACAGCTTAATGTCGTTTGGTTTTCAAGACTAGCCAGTTTTTATATAAGTAGATATTTTTACATAATATACACAAAATGAAAACACTTTTCTGATTATTTCTAACAGTACGTTGGTTTTTGTGTTTATTAATATTATCTACTTTTCATGTTCCGACAACCCCTACCTTTCTTGGCTCTTTGTTCCTAATCCCTACAAGACTTGATCATCTGGAAGAGATTAATAAAATGGCCTGCACCTATCTTTTACGTATAAAGATGAAAGAAGATGTTTGTATATCGTTTTTATTATACATGGTTTACTTACAATATGGCGTGATTGTATTCTATATATCTATGATATATTGTCTTTTTTGTTAGATAGGTAATAATTAATTTAGATGTCCCTGTTACCTCGCTAAAATACCTCAATACAGTTGTAGTACTATTCTTACTCTGTACAGTTCGTATCGTAGTCCGGCAAACGTACTCGTACGTGTATTTCGCATTGTGTGATAAAACAATGCTTTTCAATGCATGGAAGGTTTGATTTCGGCAAATTTTGTATGTAGATCCTGCTTTTACTAGCCATACGGTTTTGGCTTCAACCCATCCATCACGCTGTTCCAGTGCAGATTGATGGAGGGGTTAGTGGCCACTAAGCCCTCTGGGTTAGTAGTAGTGAGTTGGCCAACCCAAGTGTCGGAAAAGGCTTTGCGTATCCTCCAAAGCACTAAAAAAAATTGCCACTAGCGGTCACCCATCCCGCTACATCAAGCTATGAGAGTATCCATACCGTTTTACATAAGTACATTTTAATAGAATGGAAGTTGTAAACTAGCGTCGAAGATGCTCAGCAATGAGTCATTTGGCGGAAACATTACTATCGGATTCGATTGATATCGTTAAATAGCAGTCGTTAAACTACGTTATAAGAAGCCTTTGGGCAGCTTAAAAACATTGGACACTATGGTTGACCACTTTGCTAATATTCACTAAAGCACAATGGAATAGGTATACTCTGGGCTACCTCGTTTACATCTTATTTATGAGAGATTTCTCCCTTAAAGTAAGCTACAGATGGGTTCAACCGAAAGATTGGTTACTGGTGAGAAAGTAGCAGAGGGTTATGAAGCCCGTCTGATGTCTAATGTCTGTGATGGTGTATTATGTTATGTGGTATAGAAAAGTTATTATTTTACGAACTTTTTCCAGTGTAACAACGTTGATAAAACTTCTTTACTTTGCGGTCCAAAGTTAAACAACAAAGAAAAGTAAATTTTTTCTGTGTGCTTTAACTTTGGTTTATTTATTATTTTTGAAGAATTAGAAAATCTTTTAGGTTCTGTAGACCATTCGGAAACATTCTGAAATTAATAAGCGACCGGCGAAATAACGGACCATTCTGAAATAAATATGCGAATACTAGTTCCGGTAAGATTTTTTACTATTGGTTTCCATCAAATCTCGATCTCTTGATCTCATTTTTAGTTCCAAGTGGTTATTTGTGTGAAACAAATCAACCCAGTTCCAAGATCTTGGTAAGACCTGAGGTCAATGTATAACGATGGCCTTTTGCCAAAACGAAAATAAAAATTATCATCAGATATGGATTGTATCAATACCTACCTAATTATCACTTGTGTCAATCATATAATTTTTTTTATCAAATCCATCAATTTTTTAAATTAATTAATAATAATGGGTAGTATTGATCCTTTTTTGTTTAAGTTTCTTATATGGAAATATAATAAACTATAAACTCGAGTTACAGAAGTCCAACAATGCAGCGGTCAGTGACCTCTAGACTGATAGCGAGTATATTTCGAACATCGTATCAATAAAAATACTTCGAAAACTCGTTTCGGAGAAAAATTCCGCTCCGAAATACCGATATAAAACTTTTCTTATCACTTAACTTTGTAAAATTTTATATATATTGTGCTTTGTTAAATTATTGGAAAAGAAAACTAAACAAGAAGAACAAATACAATTATTGATCTTTGAGATTATATTACACTCGACTCCGTCATATAAAATCCTTTGATCTTACTTCCTTCGTCTCGCAATAATCCTCCAACATTATTAAGGCAGTAATTTTCATCTACTTACGTTAATCTTATAAAATAAAATACAGTTTCTATATTGTCTCTTTCTGCAGCAATTCTTTTAGCTTATTCTTATTGTTTCTCCAGCAATTCCTTTAGCTCTTATACCTGCATAAATTATTACAATTATTATTAATATAATTATATAAGCACTCACAATAAGAGGATACCCTTCAGAGGGCTTACAATGTATCTACAGTATGAATTATGCTATAAACTATTTTATTCTTACCATTGTTTATAAATAAATACTTTTAATTGAATTAAATCCGAAAATGTGATGAGATGATGAGACTCATTAAGTGTGTTGTAAACGTTTTAATATGACTAATTTATCAGTAATTAAATTATACTACATAAACATGTAGTACATACATGACATATACTACATAACATGCTGTGACGATGATTCTTCCAATGTGCTTTAGAAACATATAAAACACAGATTCAGTTTTTATTGAATAGATTAGACTGTATAGATAGATTTATTTAATAATAATTTGATAAGTTTCCAGTTAAGGATTTGCTTCGAATGTAATGGTTTAACTGAATCCGAACAGTTAAAACTGCGCATCGGTAGCGTTAATGATCGGTACGAGTTGTTAAGTTGTTGTTTACCATTACGAGTTGTATGACACATATTTAAAGATAGATATTATCTTTTATGGTTGCGTTACAAACATTGGAGCCTTTGTCTATACCCCTTTCCGCGTTAGTTACCCAACACAAATATGACGGTAATGTTCATTTGAGAGTTCTGCTGAGCGCCGGGATTGTTGTTTCGAGCCTTTTATACAAAAGCATTTCTCAGCAGGAAATATTTGCAAAGCTTCGTGTTGCTGAGGCTTTTAAATTCAAGGTTGGCACTTAAAGATGAAAAGATTTTAATTTCGGTTTTAACTGTAGTTATAAAAGGCGTATCTATTAACTGGCGTGTTGGAAGTCGGTCCGGTACATTTTTACTGATGTGTTTTTCCAAAAATATTTTGAAAACCTTTAGATGTTGTCGTGGTCACTGAAATTTAGAGAGAGAGAGAGAGAGATGTATTAACGAGATGAGATTTATTACCATTCGGCTGTAACAAACACATTTCCCGGAATACTTAATATCCTAGATAAAATTACTCGCAATTATAGAAGTTATAAATCAGTCAGATACTTTCCACATAAATCCAATCGATGTCCAATTAGAAATACTTCTAACGTTATACTCGCACAAACAGACAGCCAGACAGAGATAAACGACAAACAATATGTTTTATTCTCTACATTAATATCAAAACAAAGCTACATCATAAATTATCAATAAATATTCAATGTCCATATTCAACCCCATTGTATTATTACTCTATTGGTTATTGTTAGTATGTTCGTAAATTAATTCGATTTTATTTAAGTACACCATCACAAAACACGGCTTACAATTAACAAAATAAATGCAAATGTCATTCTATCGGTAATATCCTCTTTGACATTTATGGAAAATATATAACAAATATTACATTTAAATTAATTTAAATTCACTCTCTGTAATAAAGTATTGCCTACCCTCAAACCAATCCACATGTCATTCTCTCAGTGCTGCCCTCTATGTAATACATGAAACAAAAACTTTTTACCCTTTTTACGAAAATTGCGCGGAAGCGCGGAGGAGTATGAAAATTGGTACACTTGTAGTTTATGTAGAGAAGGAGTGCAGATTGCTAATATTTCTTTAAAAGAATGCATAAAAATACATTAAATGAATAAATAAAACATTACACACACAATAATATAATTTACTCTATTCACACTACCATATGTTTGACACGATGTTTGAAATGAGTCATAGGGTCATCGTTGATAGAGTCAAAGTTAAGTTACAATTTGGCAAAATTAATAACGGTCGAATTTCGACCGTAGAGCGGGTAACTAGTACAAATTATTACGACATTTAGATTCAGTGTTTGGAATAACGTATATTAATTTAATTTATTTTAAATCTGACAAAATAGAGGATTAATTACAGTTACTCTGCTACACGCCTTACTTGTAATTAGTGTTTTCTCCACAAAACCACCTGCCGCAATTAGCTCCTAATTTTTTCTTAGCAGAGTAGGAACTTACAGTAAGTACAGCAACGCCAGATGTTATAAAAGCGGTTTTGTATTACAGGTTGGAATTTTTAAATCTAACAGTGATTAAGCATGTGAATCTCTTTATCGTCTTTACTCTAGAGTTCTCCATAATGTTCTTAAAGGTGTATGAGGTCCGCCAAACCGCACTTGGCCAGTGTTGTGGTCTATGGCATATACCCCTACATTGTGAGAGGAGACCCGTACCCAGCATTGGGACAGTCATGGGTTGTGAGGATGATGACAATAATGACTATGCTATTTTAGTATTTTGAGCTCTTTTATACACTCAATAAGTGCACTCATAAAATAAAATACAGAGTTATGCTAGCGTCGATACGGTAAAATTTGGAATTAAGTTAAGGTGTTGCTTGGCAATAATACTGGCATTTATCTTATAGTAAATAAATTTAATTTACTACAAGTTTCGTTGGCCTAAGCGCAGTGTGTGCTCAAGCTTCACAGACAGAAATTTATCGTTTTAGCAATCAACTTAAAAGCTCTGTCGCGGGAAGCGCCCAAAACTTTGTACTACAATACGAACAAACCACGCGCTGAGTTGAAAGGAAATTTCATTACGCACGACTGACGTCGTACAACTACACAAAGTATCGTAGTCGAAACACGTATTTTTTAAATATGTCTTATATATAGAATATTTTACGTTTTTTAATGGAAATACGAGTAGGCGACAGGCGTAAATGATCACCGTCACCCAAAACAAAAAAAATAAAGAGCAGTGCCGGCATTATTCGTATATCTACATACGAATTACGTAAAATCATCACGATGGATTTTAGAAGGGTGGTAGTGGTGGAAGAAGCTACCCACCAGGTTAGTCCTGATTAAACGGGGTTAAACCAGGATTAAACTGAATACAACGATCTCGATACAAGCGACCTCCAACAGTTGACACCTCGTCAGTTCTACAGGAAGGTCTTTCAATAAATAGATGTAGCCCCTTTTACCTCATTAATGTCTGTGCATAACATGAACTCAAATCCTACTCGACTCCGATGCAACTCTTAAGAAATATAAACGTTTCATATTTTTTAACATTTCCGTTGATTTAAATTTGAGTCGAATGGATGTTGACTAGAAGTAGTATTTACGTACGTAGACTTTTATACGTGCGATATAAGTTTAAATTTATCATCATGCTCACGATTTTTTTCTACGCTGTAATATTCAACGAAGTCGTTGTCGAAACATGTAAAAGTTATCCAACATTTCCACTTGCTCGTCATATTCGCTTTGTGTATAATGCCTGTCATTTGTTAAGGTGGAAAACATTTTATACAGAATATCTTCTTGTGCGTGATAAAATATTATCTTGACTTAGTGGCTGCAATGTTACATGGTTTAGAAAACCGCCATATTACAACATAATATTTATGACTAATAACTGTTCTCGTTTGGTTCTAGATATGACTGTATACGCAAAAATGTTTAGCGGGATTCTTTAAATTGACACAATCTTTTTGAAGTGAAACTCCAAGATATTCGAAATTTTTAACTGTGTAATGTTGTAAAGAAATATACGTATGATATATTAAATAGTAAGAATAATTTGTAGAATATTATGGTTACCATTTGTGAAAAAACGCTTAATAATCCGAAATGAAAAAGATATTTTCTAATATAAACTATTCCTGTGTTAGTAGAAATCAGCGCCATCTAGAATAACAACAATGAACTTGTAAGTTTCACTTCTGACATTGTCTAGTACTTTGTGCGCAGGCACTTTGTTTATTTGTGAATAGATTGAAATAAAACAAAATATTGTCCCAAGATTACGACAATGAATCCGTTAAAACCTAATCAAATCGATACAGTTCTGTCAGAAATTAGCGGGAACAAATGACCAGACAAATCGTCAAACTGACAAAAATTAAGGAACCTATTGCGTTAATAAACATAGGTGGATCTAGACAAATATCTTCCGTGAACAGATATTGATCACCTAAAATTTCATTATAATATATTTTGATGATAATAATTAAGTATGAATGTATTACTTTGTGAAAAAATATGACAACCCTATTTTAAATCGTAAGCTATTAACCTAGTAAAGAATCATGAGTTTAAGATTTGAGGTCTTTCGAATTTCGGATGGGATATTATCTGTCGATCGCGGTTGTTCGATAGCAGTTGTTTCCGTTTGTCTGAGGTCTTCCGGCAGTATAAGAACTTCAGATCCGGATTAGCTACTAATCCATCAATCCACACTGGGAAATGGGGATGCTTTAAAGTTAATCTACTGGATTCTTTCATAGAAACGAATATCTTAGAAAATATCGCCTTAAACACGTGAAAACGACGGCAAGATTTAAATATGAAAATGGTATGCTCCTTGAATTTGATATTCATTCAATATTTCATTATGAATTCGGAGGCGTGGATCCAATTAATTTACTTTAAAAATTATAAATTGTCCTGTCACTTTTTATAAAATAACTAAACACAAATTCACCAATTATACGGATAACATAAAATTTATAATTTTATTTCGTAAGTTTACTACTTTTTTGTGTATAAGATCACCTTCGTAAATATTACCTACCTATTTAATATCATTCTATCCGACTCCGTGTACCTGTGATATACAAACAGACGAATAGAGTTCATCTGTTTGCATATCACAGTTGTACTGTTTGTATATAACAAGGTTCCTAAATGACTTTTATTATTAGCCTAACCAAGTGCCCAAGGCTAAGGCTTAGTGTGTCACTTCTACGTAATTAATTTAAAAAAAAAATTGTTTCTGAAAAATTTTCACACGATTTAAAAATTCTCGTAAAAAGAATACAAAATACTTTAAATTACACCACAACAGCTTACGTCATGTTCCTCTGGATGAATCAGGTTTGCGATCCATGACCGTCAATGGCGTCCTCATTAAACCCGGATTAGCTGTATGGGATCGACAGGGGACTTCCTAATCCGACGTGTCCGATAAGCTGCTTACCCAACTACCCGAGAGCTGACGTTGAATAAATTCATGTAACCTATCAATTGCAATTTTACCTCAGACTTATATATACATTTTATCTAAATAATGGGATGCAAGTTGGTCGACTAATGAATTTTATGATGATACAATGATCACGTTCAATGAAATGGGAAATTTTAATTTTATTTCATCATAATTTTTGCAAGTAGCCATGCACTGTGTGTAAATCTATACTAATATTATAAAGCTGAAGATAATAATAAAATAATTATAAAGCTATTTGATAGGTTGAACGGGCTAATCTCAGAGACTACTGGGTCGAATTGAAAAATTCTTTTTGTGTTGGATAGTCCACATATAGCCTATCGCCTTCCTCGATACAACAAATAGGAGCTGAGGATCAATGAAAAATGTTGCAAAAACGTGAAAATATTTTAAACGAAAAGAACAAGTCTCCCGAAGCGAAGCGAGCCCAAGCGAAGCGAGGGCGGGTCCACTAGTTAACATACACAAAATATAACATTATGATGGGATATAAAATATAATTATGTGGTTTATGAATTGCTTGCCTTACTTATCAAAGATCCCGAGATGGTATCAATTTTTCCTCAAATATTAGCAGTGTAATCGCTGATCAATAAAGCTACCAGCTCATCAGTCGCCTGATTCATCTTACGAACTAAGAATTCAACAGTAATTCAGAATATATTAAATAAAACACAAATAAATAAATGTTATAATTGCAATATTGAATATTAACATAAATACGCAATTAACGTGCCGCGGCATGAATATCAGAAGGTAATAAGTTCATTAACGTGTAAAACTATTTTGTTTTCCGACGATAATATCACAAAGCTTACAGTGGCTGAAAGTTATTTTGAATAATATAATATATATAATTTATATATATTATATTATTATATATATTAAAATAAAAAAATAAATATAAATAAATATATAATTTATATATATATATATATAATTTTGCACATTAATTGAATATCTCGACTGTATGAAACGTATTATTAACTAGAGGAAAGTCTAGATTATCTTGCGATCAGACTTAATCGAAATATTAGACAGGCACATAAGATAAGTGACGCGAACCCATAAGATTGTCTCCTACCAAAAAGTCTGCAACGCGGCTTAAGAAGTTTTCACTTCAAAAAGTTATATCAGTTTAAACAATGATGCCTAACAATATCCAAATGTGCGTGCTCAGGGACATGTTTCCCGCGTGTTTTCTAGTTTTTAATAAATCTCTCCGTGAAACCGGCCCGGCTAGCCATCACCCTCTTGCTGATTAGCCGGCAAACTTGTTCCGGCTGGAGTTTGAAAGTCCGTACCTACTTTGTTTCTTCCTTGTTCCATCTTTCTTGGCCAAGAGTACATCGGTAATACAGGCTAGTCCGTTTGATTGTCGGTTATTAACAAAATGCTTTACATTTTTGAACAAATTAAAATTTGTACTTGTAAATGTGCGAACTTTGTTATATAAACCTTTATAAATTGTCAGTTACGGCATTGTCTGTGCTATCTGGAACGATTTCAAATGTCATTTTCATTTTGAACAGGGAAGCCGTGACACAGATTCGCAGCGTTATAGACCGACCTAATCTTAAAGTTCTGGCGTAGCGATTCCACGAGGTTAAAAGGCAAATCGTATCGGCAAATTGTAGGGATGATTCCGAATTATTTGTTATTGTGTTACGAAATTTGCCTCACCGTGTACTAAAGTGTGGAAAGAATAGACAATTTATCTTTAGGCTTCTTATTACATACTGTAATACTTATTATGAATGTTGTATTATTGTGTGTTAAATTTACCCTTACCTATAAATATCTGTCTATACATATAATAAAATTGATCGATGACTTCACACGTGACAGATTTTATAAAAACTATAATATTAACGCAATGATTTTTATATTATTTTGTCTATTTTTTTCATGCATCTGTTTTGGCTAATCTCAGAAACGGTTTAACCGATTTATATAGAGTTTTGGGTAACATTTAATGATTGTTTTATTTAAATCAGTCCTAAAATGAAGTTATGTCACTTTAAATAAACCCAAAGCACCAATATACATAAAAAATGTAGCGATTGTTTCTATTGCGATTAGAAGAAGAAAATTGAACACGTAACTCTGTCCTGGGGATCACAAGGCTATAAAGAAATCCGTTGAGAAAACTAAATTATATTGCTTCTAAATAAGACGTGACCTACTGGCCAAGTATCACAGTAGCAATCATCAAGAAAGCTTTCTGAAAGTTACTGTGCTGAATACAGATGGACTTTTGCTTGAAGCAGTAGCCTTAGTAAAGGAGAACAAAAAGAAGGTATTTTTAGCAAATGGTGCTTTACTTTGCGGTTATTCTTTATGTTTGTCACGTGTATGACTATTACTAAGTACTACATCTATGGCCTGAAGTGCTTTATCACACTGTAAGCTTCAAAGTCAAAGTCAAAGTCAAAGATATTTACTGTAGACCTAAGGTACAGAAAGGTGAAAATTATTTTATCAGATCGCTAACGTTCTGCCATTTAACGGCGTATAATAAAATTAAACTAAAACATTCATAATTACATATTAAATAAGACCCTGATTAAATTAGAATGAAATACAATAAATAGTAGGTAATTACAACAAAATTAATTAATTACAATTACAATTTTTATTTACAAGCGAGTAGCTTGTACGGGATTTATTTGTAGCATTGTGTCACACTGTCACTCAACAGGTGTACCTACATCAGGGTTAAAATGGGTGTAACGGAGTTACCATAAAAATAAATTACCTAATTATGTACATTATGTTTAATAACTAGGTATCTTAAATAGCAAGTATTGCTTTTTCTGTTCCACTATTAATTGTAACATGACTATTATTATTTTTTATAAACATTACGACATATTTTTCTATGTTAATAACAGACCAACGACCAAAAGAGCCACCTGATGGTAAGTGGTCACTGTCGCCCATGGACTTCAGTAACACCACAGGCAACACCGATGCGTTGCCGGCCAGATAAGAGAAAAGAAAGATATCGTCATTTTTCTTACCAACTATAGCAAAACTAAATTTATTGACAACAGTTGATAAAACCACAAAAATGTGAATGTTTATAAAAGTTCATTGACTTACGAAGCCTCGCTGAAGTTCTACAGTATCACGATACAAACGAGTTTGTAGGACGCAATACTTGACAGCAAGGGCTCTCTAGCTGATGCATTTCGCACTCTCTGATAGCGATACCGCATTTGGCACTGTTCTCACTACCGTTTAGGTCTAAAAGCATGTACTTATCTTTACAAACAACTTCATAATCAGTACAAAAACAACTTCAAAATCAGGTAGCTATAATACATTACTAATACCTTGCTATAGTGCCATTAATTGGAATACATTACCACATCTTAGCGGTTTTAAGTGCCGGTTATTGGAGTAGCTCACCCATTTGAGTCATTCATTTGATGTTTTATGCGAACGCCGCAGCAGTTCAAGTTAGAAGCAAGAAATTTGCGCAAACCATTTCTCTCTAGTACGAGTATTAGGGTCTAAAAGGTTTCTTCTAGTGGGATAAAAGCCTTGTATTTTTGCGAATAAAACTAGGCAATATTTTTGAGTACAGTCACGCTGATTTAGTACCGCAATATTTGGCAAAAGGGCGCCCTCTTGTCGATGTATATAGCTTGAGTTTCTGATAGTTAATGCGCTCTTGGCAATGTTTTCTACTTGGATTTAAATTCGAATTTTGTGTTTTTGTGGTTTGTGTCTTTCTTTTACACAAGAAGTAAGATTTTTGCTTGGGTCCATTGGTTACGTTTGTTTTTTTTCATACATATATGCGCAAATGAATTTCCTCCATACCCACTAATGGCTTCCTACTGAGCACGGGTCTCTTCTCATACCTGAAGAAGCCTAGAGCATACTCCACCACGCTGCTCCAATCCAGATTGATGGAGGTGTTATTGGCCAACCCTTCGAGTCGGAAGTTTTTATGCCACCCGAAGGCTTCCGACGTGGCTTTTACGACTGCTACCAAATGATAACAACCGGGACCAACAACTTTACGTGCCAAGAAATTTTGCCACAATCGGTCACCCATCCAACTACCGACCGCGCCCGCTCGCAAGCCGCCGGGCTATGAGCGCTTACAGTAATTTACTACATGCAAAATGCTATAACATCAAATTCTAAGCAATATTCAAAGCCGATATTATTTACTCGCAAACATATTATAGCGAGCCGGTGGAGGATTGTTGGTTGTAAAATATATACAGAATAAAAGCTTCAAATTGTGTTAATAACTATAATAATAAAATGTACAACGAAAAGAATAGAAGGAAAAATGGATGTGAATGACAGTCTTGTTATTTAATGATTCCATGGTAACTTAATCTAGGGTTGTATATACACATTTACAAGAGCAGGGTTGTTGCACTACAGTACTCCCCCACCGAGATCGCTACTGCGATCGAAAGTAATCGGGGAAGCGTACTCTTCTACCGCTTCTAGTTATCTGCTCGGCGGTAGTTGATGGAGATGGAGGAGAGGGTATAGGATCTGGAGTTGTTGTTGTTGCCTCCCGCACTAGGTATGCTGGCTTCAGCCGGTCTATCGTGACGTTGACTGGTTTTCCTGACACATTGATCTTGTAGTATTTTGGGCTACGGTCTATTACTTTATGCGGACCTGAGTAAGGTGGTTCTAGCGGTCTTCGGACATGATCCTGCCGCAAGAATACATGGGATGAATCCTTCAGATCATTTGGTATATAAAATGGACCGTCTCTGTGCCAAGATGCTGGTTTTGGTGTTAGATTTGCCAGACTGGTGCGCAGACGAGTAATTAATGTTGTAGGATCTTCCATGGTGTGATTTGTGGATGGAGCGATGAATTCACCAGGAAGGCGGATTGGCTCGCCATACACCAACTCCGCTGACGATGCCTGTAGGTCCTCCTTCCAAGCACTTCGTATTCCAAGCAACACGAAGGGAAGGGTCTCCGTCCAGTTGGAAGAATTGTGACACATGATGGCAGCTTTCAACTGGCGATGTAGGCGCTCGATCATGCCGTTCGATGATGGGTGATAAGCAGTGGTGCGGAAGTGTTTAGCTCCAACCATTAAGCTGAGGGCATTGAAGAGATGTGATTCGAATTGTCTTCCTCTATCGGTTGTTATTTTGCGTGGACAACCGAATCTGGCCAGCCAACCGGACACAAGTGCAGATGCGCAGGTCTCGGCAGTAATGTCTTTGAGCGGAATTGCCTCAGGCCATCGCGTGAATCTGTCGATGACAGTGAGACAGTACCTGTATTCGGAAGAGATTGGCAATGGGCCGATTAAATCGAGGTGAATATGGGTGAATCTGGATGAAGGGGTAGTGAAAGGTGAAAGGGGTGATTGGGTGTGACGATGAACTTTACTGCGTTGGCAGTATGCACACTCTCTTGACCACTCTCTACAATCCTTACGAATCCCTGGCCAGACAAATCTTTGTGTTACCAGTCGTACCGTAGCTGTAACGCCTGGATGGCTCAAGCTGTGTAATGAATTGAATACTTGTCGTCGATAGTTTGATGTGACGAATGGACGTGGTGAAGAAGTTGAAGTATCACAATAAAGTTTGATTGTTGTCTCAGGAATTTGTATCCTCTCGAGACGTAGTGATGAGCCTTGTTGAAGCAGATCTTGCAATTCAGTGTCAGACTCCTGAGATTGTGCAAGCTGCTGAAAATCGACTGCGGCACTAACTTCTTCTACCCTTGACAATGTATCAGCAACAACATTATCATTGCCTGGGATGTATATGATGCTTGTTGTAAATTGCGAAATGTAGTCTAAGTACCGAAATTGTCTTGGTGTGCATTTTTCTGTATTCTTAGCGAAGGCAAAAGATAGGGGCTTATGGTCTGTGTAAACGACAAAGTGTCTTGCTTCAACCATGTGTCGAAAGTATTTTATAGCTTCATAGATAGCTAATAGTTCGCGATCGTATGGGCTATACTTTTTCTGTGACGGGGTGAGCTTGTGAGAGAAGAAAGCAAGAGGTTGCCATATCCTATCTTTGCGTTGTTGTAATACAGCACCAATACCAATGTCTGATGCGTCTGTTGCAATGGCTAGCTCAGTGGAAGGATCTGGGTGCGCTAGTTGAGTAGCTTGAGTAAGTGAGTCCTTACAACGCTGAAATGCGTCCAACATTTCGGGCGTCATGTGAACTGGATGTGCTCCTTTGATTTTCGAACCAGTGAGGTAAGAGTTTAATGGTGCTTGTAGTTGAGCGGCATTAGGTATGAAGCGGCGGTAAAAATTAATCATACCAAGGAATCTCCGCAATTCCTTGACAGTCTTGGGTGCAGCGAAGTCTTGGATGGCTTGGACTTTGCTGGTTGTGGGTTTAGTTCCATCTGCAGAAATGAGGTATCCAAGAAACTGTATCTCTGCTTTACCGAAGGTACATTTGGATGAGTTAATGACCAAACCGTACTCCTTAAGTCGGGTGAATAATTCACGTAGATGACGGCGATGTTCCTCTTCAGATGATGAGAATACCAGAATATCATCCAAGTAACAATAGCTAAACCCATCGAGTCCGCGCAGCACCTCGTCCATGAAGCGCTGAAAGGTTTGTGCTGCGTTCCGAAGTCCGAACGTCATGAACGGAAATTCAAAAAGGCCAAAGGGAGTGGTTATTGCGGTCTTGGGTATGTCGTCTGGATTGACCGGAATTTGGTTATATGCCTTAACCAAGTCTATTGTGGAGAAGATTGTGCTACCTGATAACTGGAATGAAAAATCTTGAATATGACGTAATGGGTACCTGTCTGGTATGGTACGAGCATTGAGAGCTCTGTAGTCACCGCATGGTCTCCATCCGTTGTCTTTCTTAGTGACCATGTGAAGAGCAGATGACCATGGGCTTTCTGAAGGTCGAGCTATACCACAGGACATCATGACTTCAAACTCTTTCTTTGCGGCTTTTAAACGGACAGGGTCTAAACGTCGTGGTTTGCTGGTGACAGGAGGTCCTGAAGTGGTTCGTATGAAGTGCATTGTATTATGCTTAGGAAAATCAACGTGCATACCTGCAGGACGTGTAACTTCTGGAAATTCACGGAGGATATCGTGAAACGCGCTGTCGCCAGAAATTGCCTTGATGGATACGACATCTTCAGGAATCTTCATGCGTGGTGTAGGCACAGTCATGTTAGTCGTGTTATCGACAAGTCGCTGATTTCTGCAATCTACGAGAAGATTATAGTAGGTTAGAAAATCAACTCCAATGATTGGTTTTGTGACGTCGGCAATTATGAACTTCCATTTGAATGATCGTCTGAGACCTAAGTTCAAATCCAGGTGTACCGGACCATAAGTGTGGATTACGGTTCCATTTGCTGCAACTAGGTCAAAGTTGGATTTGGTACAGGGCACCTTGCAAGCTGATCGCGGGAAAACACACAGGTCTGATCCAGTATCCACAAGGAACAGCATTTTCGAATTGCGATCAGTAATAAATAGGCGGCCTGTAGATGAAGGGCAGTGGTTGGCCGCTAATTCCGGCTGCCCTGGTTGTTTTCCGACTGCCAATACGTGCAAGGCTTCTCACATTTTTTTGCTTGGGACCCATATGTATAGTGATACCAACAGTGTGGATGGTTAGATGTTCGTTGTGTCGGTAGCGAGCGATGCCGGAAGCGATTCCTATATCCGGGCCGTGATCTTGATCGTGACCGCGGTACTGTGCTCGTCTTCAGTTCGGCAATTTCCCGTGTCAGGTCACTAATTTGCTTAGCCATACATTCTAAGGTAGCTTGCATGATAGCTTCGGAAGCGGATGCATCTTCGTAATTTTCCATCCTGCGTTGCGTGCTTCAGTCGGTGGTCACCAAATATAGCGAGCCGGTGGAGGATTGTTGGTTGTAAAATATATACAGAATAAAAGCTTCAAATTGTGTTAATAACTATAATAATAAAATGTACAACGAAAAGAATAGAAGGAAAAATGGATGTGAATGACAGTCTTGTTATTTAATGATTCCATGGTAACTTAATCTAGGGTTGTATATACACATTTACAAGAGCAGGGTTGTTGCACTACAATATCATACACACTGTGTCAACACAGCTGCGCTACTCAGCGTTTGCAAGACTGTTTCGTTTATGAAATTGCATTTCTTAAAGGAATAGAGATACTTGTATATTTTAGTTTGTAATATTAGTTTGGATAAAACTTAACGATTTATAACTTAGTATAGTCGGTATAGTAAATTACTTTCGTTTAAATAATTATATAACGTTTAAATACCTAATATTTAACAGGCTCGCCGTAATTCGTACAGTGACCAACGAAAATGTCCCACCACTTACGCTGGTTAATGGTATGAAATGGTTTACATCAAATTAAGTTCTCCCGGTATCAGTAACACGGTTTTTTAAGCCAATTAGAAAAAGTGTAATATGTAATGCCGTATAGGCATTAGGAGCACGATACACGTTAGGATCGTACTCTATGTCGCGCCGACACTCGTCGGGCACTTTAAGTTGTCTATCGCGATATTTTTGCAAATCTCCGGCAAATCAAGACTATACGTGGTCAAAGACATCACCAATACATTGCTGAAAATCATCATCAGTCATTTAAACATCCCTCTTGACGATCATGACTGCAGTGTTACGTAAATTAAATAAGACAAATTTAACAACTGTGGCACGAGATACACGAGCAAGCTCTTAAGTTCATGATGTAATGTAAGATGTAAGATGCAAATATATTATGCGAATGCTAAAGTTCAAATGTTCAACACGGAAGCATTTCCGGGACCTTGCGAAGATGAAAGCGGGTGTTTACCTGCAAACAGTCTCCCGAACAAACAAGAGCATAAAGTACTTACGCTACGCTACACAAGGGTCTGAGGCGGCGGGAGTTATGTGCGCAGTAAAATACTTTCTGAAGTTAGTTTGAGATGGTATTTTATTGAACGCTTCGCTTCGAAAACATGATCGCTTCGCTTCGGCAAACTTGATCTTTATAAATAAAAGCTTGTAATAACTAGCTATTATCTTGTTGAAGTACTTTTAACTTCTAACCTCTATTTACCACCCTTAGGAGCAACTCAATTAAATCACAATTTCATTGGACAATTCTAATAAAATTTTCAATAAGTTTAATTTTGACACGAAAACGAATTCAAATAGAAAGACAGTTAATTGCGGCTATAAATAACATAGATAGACACCAAAACGTGTATAAAATAATAAATTAACATTTCTTATTAAATCTATTCTTATTAAATGTATGTACAATTGTAAATGTATGTATTAAATGTATGTAAATGTATGTATGTATCAGCGACACCTTTTCCCTGGCAGTATGTTAGTAGGTCGCTTTAGTGTGTTTGACAAGCCATAATATTTCGCCCACTGGCCCACATACCACGGTAATGCTACTTCGTCCAAGTAATATAGGTTATCTTTTAAATCGCTACATAATATCACTGTTAACCAACGTTCTTTCGCCTCACTGGCCTTTTTTATTTATAGAGCCGACAACCGAGTAAGTGAGCCACCTGATGGTAAGTGGTACGCTCATGGACATGCAAGACCAAAGGCATCACCAATGCGTTGCCCGCAAAGAAAAAAGGAAGAATGAAAGAACTGGCCCACAAGTTCCTAGGCAGAACATGACAGTCTTTTGACAGCCAGACAGACTCAAGCAAGAGAATGTCAGCTGACCAGCTAGGCTTCAACCCTACCCTACCAAAGCAGGGCCTGGGTTCTGTCCCTTCTTACGACACCCTGACCCGTCGGTATGGGATAGGTAGGGAAGTACACATAGAAAAATTAGAGCAATCGCACCTGAAACACAAAAATTTATCTGACGTTTCATAAATTTTAAATGTTTGCAACATGCAGTTCTTTTTACCTGCTGTTAATTTGTATCAATTAATATTCCGCGTATACATAATGTTTTGTGTTATTCTATGTCAGGGCTTAACGATGCAGTCTAGTGCATTTTGCTTCGATTTTGAGTGGTTTCATTATACTATAGACTTGCTACGAGTATAGAGATTTTAGTGTGGACAAATTGGACTTCAGTTGAATAGAGTTTCATATACACCCCCGAGTATCCGAGGTTATTTCCTGTGAAACGTTTTAAGATTCACGACTTTGAAATAGGTTTTATGTATTTTGTACAAATTATATGTGAGAAATATTGATTATATTTTTAGTTCATAAAAATGAGCATTGTAGTGTTCCCTGAAATTATGTCATATTGAAGTAAAAGACATTCGGAAAGTGCATCAACGATAAACATTTTTAAGGATGTAGAGGCGTTTCAACGTTCACATCAATGCAAAAGGTAGATGTGCCCTCAGCCAAACGCTTGCCCCTTAGCAAATAAAACGGGGACTTTCTTACTTCCAAGTGCGGACCCTGAAGCCGTTACAAGTGGGTGTTAACAACGGCTAAGCTCAGCTTATCGTCAAATAACCGGTGTCACGCTCCTGATTAAAAAGACATGTTTGATTAGGTATATGTATAATTGTATATATTCAACGATCCCAGGTTTTGCAGGTTCATTCATGCCATATTCCATGGACCGCTCTTCAACGCTCTTGAAAAGATGAAAATGAGAAAGAGAGAGAGATGCAAGCATTTTTTTACAGCCGACAAACGACACCAGTTACACCAAAAGGCTTTAACTGCGTTGTTTACCGAAAATGACAAGGGACAATGCGAATGAAACAGTCGATTCTAGAAGGAGAATAATAGCTAGACAGGCCGGTAAATAACCCTACCACTAAGCAATATGCAAACCGAGTAGATATAGGTCTAAAGTATTACCACCGTGGACCGTAAACTATAACCGAAAGTATAAGTCGATATAATATATTATCCAATTTTATGGCGATTTAGAGCTCAGCGGCGAATGTTGTTTACGAAGGGCGGCCGTTATCCACAGACGTATGGCTTTGCGTACCTAATTCAATTTTTGCTGACGTAGCTTTGCATAGTATTTTCGCATACGAATATCACGCCTGCTTTCCATAGGGACACGGTGAGGTAATAGATGTCGCTTTCCTCACAATTTACACCTTTCATTTTACCTTACGTGTTCCCTTTTACATTATTCATTTATTCATTAATTTGTGAATGACTTTAATATAAAGTCTCTTTTTTTATAACAGAAGGCCGGAAATGAAATATAAATTGTCATATTAAATTTGTTGTTAACTGAAAAGATTAATTTAATTAGCCCACACCGTTTCTTTAATCGCTCGTTGGTTTTACATGGTGATATTATTGTAACATATTTTGTCCTTCATAACAACCCGTACCGTATTATGATACTTAAATAACGCACTTGAAATTGCACTTGCACTTACCCCATAAAGTTAACAACCAAAATCATAGTTATTTTCGTTTACTTAACTCACCTTGCTTGGTTAACAATATGGGCAATCTTATCATTTTGTCTCAAAGTTACACAAACGCAACCTTAAGGGAATATTTTTACTCCACGTTGCTAGAAAAAGTATTTGTGACAAAGATTCATTGCTGAAAGTTAGTGATTTATTACAAAAGATTTTGTTATCTCGTTTTTCGCTCATTGCTTGTAACTAAGGCAAGATCAACACTATTTCCGCGCGAATCAATCATTTGGTACGAAAATATTTTCGATCAATGAAAGGGTTTTACGATCTGACAGAACTATATATATTAAATTAGGTATCCTTGTATTTGTTTATTCGATAGTCTAACCTAACCTTAACTTAAACATTAGATACCTATTATTGTTACAAATCAGCAATATTTAACATATAAATAAACGTGTACGTAATATGAAATATGTTAGAATGCTTTCGTAATCAAGTAGAGAAGCCTCGTAGTAGTATATTATAAAGTAATATCTTATAAACGAGCAAACGAGTCACCTGATGGTAAGTAGTCATTGTCGCCCATGGACATGAGTAACATCAAAATCATCTCAATGCGTTGCGGACCAAGATAATTATAGGAAGAGGAAAAAAAAGAAAGTATTGGCTCTCAAGACTCCAGGCAGAACATGACAAGTCGTTTGGCGGCTGACCGGAGCTGGACGGTGTATGGGCCAGCCAGCCGTACTTCGGACTTACCACCAAGCAGGTGCCGACTTCTATCGCCCCTTACGGCACCTATATCTGGTAGGCCGCGCCACGGTAATAGTATCATACAGTAGTGTGACTCGGCCCTGTCATTGAAATAAATGCCTACTGCCCCGCGCGCTAGGGCCGCCTCTTTCTAGTTGTAGTGAATGTAAGTGGGTAGGTTATACGCACGCTTCCTTATTACAAACCCACACGTTCGATCGTCCCTATGGCGTTTCTGTGGCTGTTGTTGACTTAATGTGTACTAAACTCCGAGGCGTAGGTATGATTCGCGTTCTGACCGTTTGTATGATGATAGAATACTATATGATACTATTACCGCGGCCGCGCCAATGCGGCAATAAATAAAACGGAGTGGTTGTCTTGGATGATTTGCACAAACATTCGTTGCGGCGATCACAATTATCTATGGAAATAACACGACATATACGTGCTCCGCAGCGAATGTGTTAACTCAGTGAAAGCCCTTAATGTTGACTTCATGAGATGCGCTTTATAATAGAATTGAGTTCCACAACTCAAAAATAGGCGTGTAATGACGATTAATGTTAGGAATAATAAATAATGTTAGGAATAGAATTCAAGAATTTGTAGCGGAACTGTTTCATGGTTTGTCGCTTCGACTCAATTTAAACCCTGCAGCTAGACGAGTTTATAACTGAATAGCACGAGTAAGCCTGTCACAGTTCCCGATATTGTCTAAGCTCGTTGTCAACAACCAGAAGAGAGACAAATACAATGTTCAGTCGAGTTTACATCGTTGGAAGTTGGAAAATGATTTACAGTGTTTTGTTGTGATGAAACTGTATCGACAAATGTGTAACAGAACCGTAACTACAACTCCTGACTGCTCTTGAATGGTCGGCAATTGACGTCATAGTGTAATATAATTTTTAGTAGGCCTAGTGCAGGTTTCCTCGCGATGTTTTCTTTCACCAAAGCTAGTGATATTATATCCCACATTATGAGCAAATAAATTCAAATATGCACATAATTATTATTAATACAAATTAGAACTGCGATTCGAACTCTATTCGAGAGTCCAAGGTTCAAACCATTTGATTATCACTTCATGTGTGCAGTACTGTAATATATCCTTTAATAAGTCCTCAAAATTGTAATAATTAAATAATAACTCTAATCGGAACTACAAATTCAATTCAAGCAATGATTTCAAACAAATTGTATTGGAAAGAATGACAGGAGCAATTCCATTACGAAACAATTCAGAGACAATTCAAGTATGAACATACGAGTACGTCCTTTATATCCAGTAGTTCAGAGGTACTCGGAGAACGTTTATATCATTCCATTTATCAACGTCCGTTTCAAGTGGCAATTTACAATTTTGAATACAACTGTATTACAGTTTTGAACTGGACAAAGAATAGTCCAATAAAGCGTACCTATGATTGTTACTCCGACATCAGTTTTGTCAGTACATACATACCTATTGTTTCGACTGTAATGGTGATTGTAATGAAATAAATACACTACTACTGCACTATGCATGTTGGGAGATTTTTTATATCTATATGTAGGTAACCGAACAACAAAACAATAAACGAGCTAACAAACTTAATAGTAAGTTCTCACCATTGGCCATGGGCATTGGTGACACCAAACACTTAACGAAGGAGGAAAGAAGAGAGACATCTTAAAGAAGGAGGCGAAGAGGAAGCTGGGAACCCGCGTTATTCTGCCTCTCTAACACTGCGATCGACGTACTCAAAAAATATTTTACAGTCGATTTTAGAAGGATGGTAGGTTGCCAGGAGGCTGATGAGAAACCCTGCAACCATGCAAGTACCGTTGGGATTGAACTTGTTGGTTCTGAGTCCGCACCGTTCGTCGTTCAGCAGACAGCGCTACGAGCATGGGAGGTTGTATTGGACTCGGGGTGGATTCCATTACACCCCAAGTTATTATTAATAATATACCGTAATCAATCTTCTTTTCTTGCCAGTGATAATAATAATAAGAACTTCTTGACTTCATAATATTATGAAACATGATTTTTATCTTCTTATTTCTGATCTGAATTACAGTTGCCGCATGCCTGCATTTCTCACATTTCTGAGAATAGAATTCATGTTGAGGACAGACTCAACTACTTATGCTAGGTACTTGTATTGAATCAACGTGTGGATATTTTACATGAAATGTTAAATGTAATTTTCAGAAATATTCGCAGCTCTGCAGATTTATGAAACGTCAGTAGTTGTTGCAGTTTCAACGAGTTGTCCTTCCGGTGTCATCACCATCTGTTATAAATTATGCGCTCCAATTTTGAAAGTTTTAATGAATGAGTAACTATTTCAATTACACGTAAGTACTTGTCTGTAGCAGTTGTGGAAATTATTTATATTTCAATTTTAATTTTATAGCCGGATCGTGTCAACTTACTCGTATGTAATTTTTTGTCAAAATTAAATAGTAAATAAGTTAATTTACATTCGATTTGTAAATTGAGCTAGCCGTAGGTACTAAAAACAAAATCTTTCAAATATTATAATGACTTTTACATTAAAACACAATTCATAAGAAAGCACATTCACAACGCCACGTTCCTGCATAAATTACACGCGTATAAATGCAGAGCTACAAACGCTCTCATTGTTTTCTGCTTGGGAATTTTCTATTTAAATTCCCCATTTCCCTAACTCTTCCCACTTTTTCGGTCGCGCTACTTTTAATGTTGCGTCCCTTGACACCAATTCTGTTGTCATTGTATGAGATTAGTTTCCCGGGTTTCTTTGTTCATGTCTTTACTTCATTAAATCATGGTTAATTAACATAATGTGTTGTTATTTAATGAGCAGCCACAATATGTCGCCTCGTTGCTTGAAATAAAAATATTTATAACTCTTTATTGTACACCGATTGTATTTTATACAGAACAGGACATTAACAATATATAAATTGACAGTTACGAGTATAAAGTACAAAAGGTGTTTCGCTACATAGGGATCTATTATTACAGACAGTTAACCTATATTATGGAGCGCAGAAGAGAGTTAGTAAGATGAGGTAAGGTGCACGAGAAATGCAAAGAATATTATTATTAATATCGCATATTGTCACTCTCCACAACCACATAGGAATCCGTTAGAATAAAGCTCTGTACCAACTGGCCCTTCGACAATGCAACAATGTAAAAGACATTCACTGTTGATTCAAACAAAATATAATAGTGCCTAATTAGTGTGTTTTCCCTAACACTGAAATGACTGAAATAGCTACCACAATCTAATCCGACCTTGCCACGTGGCTTTGTTGTCAAAACCTTGGATGCACAAGTGTTTTCGTTCTGTATGTTGAAGCTGCTTATTATTTTGATGAGTAGACTTCACTTTTGATGGGTGTGCAAAAAGGCTACAATTATCAAACACTATAACGTTAAGTACCTATAATAGCATGGCAGTGTAAAATAAAAATGGTTTGTACAGGTTTAACACTTTCATTATTATTTTACAACTTGAATAACTTTGTAAATGTTTTTAACGTAAAAACTGGGTAGTGCAAGCGCTAATCGTGTAAAAATAGTCCTTTTTTACAAGTTAACGCTTCACTATAACTCACCTATTTTAAACTTAAATAATTATGTATGTATATCATCGCAGACACTAGACATTTTAAATACACACGGTTACTCACGATTTTGACCGTAACCATGACCGTGAGCATGATCCTTCAAAATGGGTTGAAATATCAATATAACAATTCAAAATCGTGAGTACCCGTGTAAATTTAAAATAGAACTCACCTGATATTAAGTGGCGACGCGACGTCTTGAGTGGTAAAGCAAAATATTAAGAACCCCATTTACTCTTGACATTAAAACATCCATGCGATATGAATTCTACGGGTAAGTCGCATCCAATTCTGAGTTTTAAATCAATTTAAAACGTGTTTTCGATTCCATTTATACAAAAGAGGTAACCAACAACGCTATTCGTTTTCCGAGTCGGCACGGTTACCTAATGTTGCATAGTGATGACCGGAGGGAATAAATTAAATTCCGAGGACCCTCCCCGCGATGTCAGTGTATACTCGTTCAAATATTCATTCTTTTGTGCGCACAAATGCTAACCAAAAGCGAAGTTATATTAAATGCCAGTTTTCACGCTTAAGTTGGCATCTTATATTTTATAACGTGAAATTAAATTTTTCAATTCATATGTAGTACAAAATCTATTAAGTAATGTAAAACGTAGCATATACGAGTTATATAATTAGAGATTCAAACAAATATAAAAAACATAGATACTTATGTAATTTAATTGTCATTTACTTCGGTGAAGGAAAACATCGTGAGGAAACCTGCACACCTTGGAGTTATCAAAGGTATGCGACATCGCCAATTCGCACTTTTACAGCATGATGGACCATGACATGTACATAGTAAGAGGAATCCTGTGCCCAGCAGTGGGACAGTTATGAGTCGTAATGATGATATATGTATGTATGTCGTATCTACATATAAGTATGTTTGTCCATGTAGTTTAGAAGTAGAAGGTTACTACCTTACATCAAATATAATCATAAAAACAACCATAATAATAAATACACTTTATAAAATGACGTAATTGTGTCACTGTATGTTTAACAACCGCAAACCAATTGATTGCACAACAGTGAGGAGCAATAAGCGAAACAATAAAATTACTCTACGGGGTGTCGTGAGCGTCATTAAAATTGTCGATATCTGTTTTTATTTAATCATAAATAGTTCAAGTGATTCAATTAAAATTAAAATCCATTCAGAAATCACCCTCCTTGCTTCAATAATGATTTATCTTTCAAAGCGCAACTTAATGTGTCACGTTATTGAAGCAAAGAAGCGAATCATAATTCATCAAACAATTATCTTTTAATTGTTATCGTATTCTATTGTCTGTAAAGAAAAGCTAAATCTAAGCGAAGGCTTGTCTGCGTCGTCGGTGTGCCCGCCTACGTATGATGTGGGAGTCTTCATGAAGAAAGTGAGTCGCTTTTACTGGGTCATTGCACCGAACGTCCAGGACTTTATTGCCGTCCAGGACTTTATTGCCGTCCGTAACGTCCAGGACTTATTTAAAGTAAAAAATGATTTTACGTGAAAAGAAATCCTTTATCTCCTTTGAAAGTTAGTACTTATTTATTTTCTTTACCTGTATAAAATAAGTACTTGCCTAATATAATGTTGTTTGTTTATTTTTGTAATAACCAATAGAAACTTTAAATTAATTTAACGAGTTATAAATAACAAAGTTCAAATTAATTTAACGAAATAATTGTGTTAAATCGCCTGCCTTAGGGAAATACAAAGGTAGGAATTGTTAATCACAAAGTTTCAGTTTCACTTACTCTTATAATTTGATACTGATAAAATAATTATTATATTAAGAAGTAACTTTTTTAATGGAAAGAATTAGCCAACTAATCTAAGCGTAAAGGATAATTTAAGATTTTATAATTACCTTTGTATGTTCGTACTAGTAGTACTATGAATGACGTTGTTAAATTACTTTTTTATGTTAATCGCCAGCAAAGCAGATGAGCCGTCCAATGGCAAGTGGTCACGATGGCCCACAGACATCAGTAACACCAAGCCAAGCCAAGAAAGAAAGAAGAAGAAGGAAGGAAGAAAAGAAAGAAGAGAGTAAAAAATATTATTATTCTTTATTTATAATGCCTGAAACATGCTACTTCTACCAAATCCTTGCCATCTTTAATCATTCATCCGACTGCTCTTGTACTGCTTACTTTGACTAGCCATCGGATAATGAGCATTTTTATTATAATAGTAGTGGACCCGCCCTCGCTTGGCTTCGGGGAACATGTCCCTATTGTGAGGCGTGATTCTTTTAACTGACATAACTTTTTTATTTCTCAACCGATTGAAATAAAACAAACTTACCACAATATAAATGCAAACCGTACCGAAATCAGATAAACTGTTTCGGAGATTAGCGCGTAAAAAACCACAAACAAACGGACAAAAATCTTAAAAATCATTGTTTTGGGTTCTATTGCGTTAATAAAGACACCTTCTAGGAAAAGTTCTTCCCATTTATCTTCTATGAATAGACAGTGACCAGTTACAGATTTATTATTAGTATAGATATTTTTAGATCGTTATGAAAACTTTTCGGTGTAAAAGTAATCATTTAAAATTTTATACGGCTACAAAAGATGTTGGATGAAGGGACCTTACGATATTTTCCCACGGGGATGGCATAGTGAGCCAAAACTGTCTAAAGAAAGGGTTGACTGACTTCTGCACTCCAACGATCTATTCAGATGATACGAAGCGCGCGTCTTGTCTCGCTTTAGAAGAGGACATGCGATGTTTTTATTTACAACGCTTTTCCTTGCCTTTTGAAATCTCAGGACATAGCGATCTTTAAGGATAAATTGAATGCGTTTTCAAGATGCGAGAGGTTTCTTTGGAGTAAAGCTATTTAAACTGTTTATATGAGCGACGTTCTGTGATGTTTCTCACAGAGGTTTTATTTCGTGTACGTACGTACAATTAAGGAGTATTTTATTACTCATTGCTTACTATCTAACCTAATCTATCTATAAAATCTAAATCTAACCAAATGTTAGAATAAATGAATCTTGTAAACAGTTATACGTCTAGGCTATAAAATTTATAGGAATGAAAAGGATTAGAAGTTAATAAAAATATAAAAAAACAATGAGATTTACACTAAAATTCTAAGTTACCCGGGTTAACTGTAGGTACATTATACTACTTTTTAGTAAACTTTCATTTCAGTAGACGAAGCGCAAGATTAAAGAAGGGTATGATTTTGTTTTATTTATTGTCATTGCTTAGTTTATCGAAGTACTCACGGTGACTGCCGCTAGAAGGGAGGTTTGTTGTAATCCGGATTAGATTGGAAGAGGAATCACAGTCAATGGCTTTCTCGCCAATTCAGTCAAAGTTTCTCGCCAATTCAGTCAAAGTTTTAAGTCTTTAAGATGCCTGTAAACTGGGTTTACTCGTACCTGTTAACTTACACGATTCGAATTCGTCTTAGTTTTTGTCTCAATCGGACTCCTGCTTGATTCATGGTTCACTTCTCAATAAAGTTTACTACTTCCGAATGCGAATTGCGTGAAGTTCACTGTTTTGCTAGACTGTTTTGCTTTTTATATTTCAACGACAATTGTCGACAAATAAGCTGAAGTGCCACCTAATGGCGCGTGGTTCTGAAGCCAGTGGACATCATTAACACCAAAGGTGTCACTGGCACATTATTGAGCACGGGTCTCTATTCATACATGAGGAGGAGGGTTTCACTGATGCTTCGCTGACCAAGAAAGAAGATAAAGAATTGACATGCATTTCCTCAAGCCCCCAGGCACACGAAGTTTTTTAATTGAATTATAATATTTTTTGTATGAGAATTAGTAAATGCTTGATACCAAATGACGTCTAAGATTTTTTATAGCCTGACGAGCTCACGAAAAAGCGGATGAGGCGGTCCTAATGGTTTGTGGACTTCGTCGCTTATGGACACGAGCAACACCGGTTTCAGGACCAGTTTTACACCTTTTTGAAGAACCCCATATCATGTGAGCGCATTATTAGTGAAAGCCTACTCACTCTTTTCTTGAAGATTAAGATTTCTCTCATTAAGGCCTGGTGGAAACCCTGACACAGGCAAGTTATATGGAAACTTTAATTAGATAAAAGCAACATATATCAAAGCTGGATGTTTGTGAACTGTCGCCTTGATGTTTACAAACATTGTTGATCGACACAGAATACATTTGTTTTTCTCCGACCCTGTTTGTACAATGCCTTTTACAATGCAATATTTGTATCGGTTGTCGACTACGGTCATGTATTCGTATTTAATCCCAATTTGCTTCCAAAAATGTTTTAAGTGTTCCCACTAAATCCAGAAACAACCATCATTTATGTCAGATCAGATGGGATTAAATGATACAGTCTCATGATGAAGCCGAAACGCGGCTATGATACAAGTGTGTTTTAGGTTTTAAAATTATAATTGCCTTTATTAATGGTCCACTATTGGTCTCTCCTTATAAGGAGGCCTGTACACCACGCTGATCCAGCCGGTTTGGTGGAGGAAAAGAAACTATAATTTTCTTGTTTCAATGACGCACCTCCATTTACCTAATGAAGGTTACACTTAATTGTAATCCCATTCAGCGACATTATCAAAGCTGGATATTTGTGTAGAATGTTTGTTACCGACACACGCTGTGTCACCGCTGAGAGACAATACGTTTGTTTCTATTTGCTCTAACGTTGTTAGCATAGCACCGCACGTATTGCGAAATATCAGTTTCGCGAGTACGGTCGTATTCGTGTCGTGTTTGTCAGATCAAAGTTTGACGACTGGCTTTTCACTGTCACTGAAAAAGGTCGACTTTTTAATTTATTCATATTCTTTTTATAAGAAATTCGGGGAAAAGGGCTGAAAAGCCACGTGATGGTAAATAATCCCCATCGATCATATACATGAGTAGTACGAAAGCCATCACCGATGAGTTGCGTTGAAAGAAGAGTGTCTAAAAATAGTCCAACTGACTCTAAAGACCTCAGCCGCAACACAACGACTCATTTAAGGGCTGACGTAAGCAAGGAGATGATAGTTAACCGGGAAGATTTCCTGAAAATATACCAACCAGACCAACCAGTACCAATATTTTTCATACATACGCTTTGGACTCAAATTGCGGTGTCAAATGCACTTCAGATATCATGAGAAGCCGAGGGCCAATTACAAACACTTATGTTTATATCTACTTAGTTAATTAACACGAATAATCCAATTACGCTAATTAACAATGGTATAGTAAAATATATCTGTAATTACCTTCCTCGACGGAATTAAAGCAGAGTTGAACCAAGTCACTAGCAAAGTGCCGGCTATACGCTATACGTACCTACTCGTATACTGAGGAATACCTGCAAAATTTCTGGGGAGACAATTTCCTATCAGGAAACTCCTATTGGCAAGTATTCATAGAGTTACGTAGATTGGTTAGTTGTGCAGAAACTATTCGATGTTGTGTGACCCCGTTCTTAGTTTTTAGAACTTTGCTTGTACGAGTGACTACACGTCGAACTTTGGAACTCGCC